>OY982573.1:18739154-19939154 GCA_963859945.1 Euplagia quadripunctaria | reverse complement strand
TGACCAACAGAGTCATACAACCGTATAATATCAGAGTATATGGTATTAGAACCTAGTATTTTTACTACTGTTGATGCAGACAAACAGGATAATTGTTGTTTTCTTGTTGTTGTTTTCTTAAATTGAATGACACCTTACGTACGTAGATGGGCTCGTGGCTAAATGGTAACTGAGTAGGTTAGCACATTACAAGGATAGGTAATACTAGAATGGGTAACCATTCTTAACACATTGAGATCCCTCCGTGCCTCGGAGAGAACGTTAAACCATCGGTCCCGGGTGCCATACCACAGATTACTAAGTAGTTACTACGTAAGCCATACTAACGTCTGTGGCATTCGTTACGGGTATTTGGAGCCCTAAAAAGTCCGACACCTTGTTCTAACTACAGAATTTCGATATCGCCTAGTACTTGGGTTTTGGAGGTCTGATGGCAGTCACTTCAGGTAAAATATCAAAGTTCGGCTGTATTGTAGTTAGACTGAAAGCCGACCCACACTTAGTTGGGAAAAGGCGCGAAGGAGGATGATGATTGAATGACACCGTACATAATTTTAAGTCGTGGGTGCGACTCATTACAAAATCCGGATGTATTCAAAACTTATATTAAAATACTTCCTAATTCCTTGTCATTCAGGCCTACGAAATTGTTTAACTTAATTTATAACGATGCGATTTGTGTTCTAAGAGCTAAAATGTTACTATATCTCTAGATTAGCTGAATGCAAATGACAGCTTTGTCGACAATAATGCCTTGTTGTATTCAAAGCAATCCGTGCTTGGTATTTGAATAATGTCTCTAATTGGATGATGATAAGTTTTGTATAATATACGAAAGCTAGATAATATAAATAGCACTAAACACATAATGAGAATGAGAACTGAGTCACTTAAGTATTAAGTTAATTTTCTATGTTGCCTAGCAGCTCTGTGATTGTTTATATTTTTTAACAATATTATGTTACATTGTTCTCACATTAAATTGCGATCATAAGCAATGTAACAAGTAACTTGTAAAAAAAACATGTTGAAATAGAGTGTCCCTGGAGTTTCTTGCCTGTTCTTCTCCATAGGACCTACGAATTGGAAGAGGCAACTAACTTCACGACCGACTTATACTGTCTGACTCCTACTCCTGACAATTCAAAAATACCTACAATGGGTTTACTTGAAAGAAATAATTTTGATTTTGTATGATTTCAATTAACGTATTTCACTACTAGGTCAACTTACGACACATTTGAAGATTTAACCCGACCTTAAAACTGTAATTTTAAATATTTCTTCGCTCATACCAGTTAATCCACGAAATGACTTCACAACAGGAGGTATGTTAGGTAAATAAACCTTCAACAAAGGTATGAAAGAAGTCTCATTTGCAACGAGTGTCTCACTTCGTGGCGTCTAAAGGTCCCATTCTGTTACTGCGATGAGTTTGCTGAAACAGATTCGGGTGGCACTGCACTGAGAGAATTCCTTACTATTTGGTTGGTGATTTACATTTCTTGGTTGAATGAAAGTGAGCTAAGAATACCTCACAGGGATACTTTTGAATCATTCCAATTCTATTGTACTACTTTAAACACTTTAACAGGTTAAGAAATTTATGCCAGGTCCACACGTTTGACGTGACACACGCAAACTCTAAGCCGCCAACTCACACAAACGTATAGATGGATTGCAAACGCTTCTCAAATTTCCTTTGCTTTGTCTCAAAAACCCGACACTCGACTGGATCGGTCCCAAGTACTAGCAAACCGAGACAAGCCAAGCCAAACGTCCCATCCACACTTTTATAATTTATTAAGGTTTTTTTAAGGTTTGGCTGGGGCACCCGGGTAGAATACAAGTACAGCAGCATATTTCAAAAACATCATGCAACATGCCTAATAGGTTTGCCGTATGCCATGCCGTATTGGTTAAATGGTGGAAGAAGGAAACGCAGAAAGCTAATTACAAATATGTAAAAAGGGCTAAATAACGCTAATTATGGTCCAGTATAAATTTTAATTCGTCATGGTACAAAAATCTATACAATGACGTTTCAAGTTATACTGAGTTCATTAAAATAAAGCGAGACATTCAAAACGGCCGAAATTCGACCGCTGAGCAGACGGGTCACCTGATGGTAAGTGACTACCGCTGCCCATCGCCACCTGCAACTCGAGACTCACAACACGCACACACACACGCGTTGCCGGCCTTTAAGGTGGAAGGGGGGGAAAGAGGGAATGTGTGCGAAGGGGGAGAGGGGAGGGTTAGGGCCTCCACTAACCTCACTCAGTTGGCGAAACACTGCCGGTTCTTTGTGAGGCCGTGGTACCATTCCGGTCGAGCCGACCCATACGTGCCGAATCATGCCTCTTCCACAGTTAAACTCTGGTACTCATAAATACATAAGCTAGATAGATGGGCACCTTGACTTATAGAAGATCATGTTTTCGCAAGTTGAGTTAATGACGCCAGAGCCTTTGACTTTTATGCCTCTACAAGGAAAGCTGTCACCTTAAAATTAAATCAGATTGGATACTACTATTTGAACATCTCTGAAATTCCATACTAAACGAATGTGAGCTTGCTGGCATCGGTGATTTGCTAATTTCAGAGAATAGATAATAATTATCTATTCCTTGAATGAATCTGTGTGTTATCCATGATCAGTAAAATATGATCCTTAATTGGAGATCCAGCTACGTACGAGTACATAATATTTTACTAATTAATGGCCGCTACCAAATAGTTCAATAAATTCAATGTACTAACTTTTAAATTCTCGTGTTTCATGATATAATTATGTATTTATATTTGAAATAACGCGATCACGAGCCTGTGACCACGGCCACGGACCAATGTTTACACGGTACATTTATTAAAAATCTATTTTAAAATTGTTGTCTATCTGTCTGTTTGTTCCCTGGTAATCTCCGGAACGAGTGGGGACTAGGGGACTTTCACTGGCAGGTAGCTGGTGTTATAAGAACTAACTAAGGCTACTTTTATTTTGGAAAAATAATTAGGGTTAATATGCGAGCGAAGCCGCGCGGGGCACAGTTAGTAAGTACACAAATTCCATGTTTCTAACGACCACTAATTATTTTGACTACATCGTAACTTCAATATAAAATGTGTATAATGTGTATAGTGTATGGGAATTTTATTTTGTGTAAAATACATGAAAATATGAGTGTGTTGTTCTATTATATCCTATATTATCTCAGCACACAAAACAATATTTGCTTGTATTGTTGTTAGAAAAACACAAACAAAAGTTGTTTTAAGATGTTGTCAACTTAACATTCTTATTTTGTTAGTTAACTTCTAATATAGGAAAAAGCTTCGTCTGAAGACAAATATTGCAAAGGACCGCAATATCCTAGTTTCCGAGTTTTCCCTTTTCTTTCCAGCTCTCCAAGCGCAGTAACAATACAAACTAGACAAGATTTTTCACTCGTTTTTATTTAAACTCGCAAACTTTTCCCGATAAACTAAACTTTAGGAACTTAGTAATTTGAAGGATGACTTTTTAAGTTATTTTTCGATACAAAAGAATTCCAGACAATCGGATAGGGAAGTTCTAGAAGTTTTATTTTTAGGGTTCGTACGACCAAATGAAAAATCAAACCGTTATGGGATCACTCGTGCCTTTGGCTGATACAGCCAATTTTCTTTGATTCTACTGGACCGATCACGTTGAAATTTCGTATACGTAAATACCAATTTTTGTGACCTAAAGACAGATGTGCAAAGTTGGATAATTTAGGCCCTAAATCAGAAAAATAATAAAAATATAAATTTGCAAACTATACAATGTGGTATATCAAATAAAGGGTTACGGTGTGCTTGTTGTGAGGGTCTTAAATATATTTTTTTATAATTGTAAGATTAATAATTTTAAAGTTATTACTAACTTATCTTTGAAACTACCTATTCAGCCTAAAATTAAAAAAAATATACAGAAAATATTTCCTAAGAGATTACATTAAAACCTATAAGAAGTCAATGGCCCTAAAATAACATGGTAAACGTCACAATATTATGCATGCAAACTTATGGTAGATACATATTCAAACTTTCAAGAAAAGAGCGTACTCTCACCTCAAAGACCGGCAACGCACTTGTGACTCTCGAGTCCCAGGTGCCCATGCGGTAGTCACTTACCATCAAGTGACACGTGTGCTCGTTTGCCTCCTATAACATAAAAAAAATCATCGTACTGAACCCTGTCCCCGCGAGTTCAATTCGCACTTGTTCGGTTTTTAATCAATCTTCGTTATTGCCATTTGCCTGCTTACGGTAAAAGAATAGAATTTATTACTTTAAAAGCGAGAAACAAAAAGCGAACTTAAAAAAGAAAATGGTTCTTTTATGACCCTTTTTAAGTTTAAGCAATCATGGTCTGACTTATTTTTATCTTTTTACCTTCTTATAGAAGAAAACGGTTTACAATGTGTTTTTTTTTTGGGATATCTTAATTAATTGTAAACAAATTTTAATGAATCTTTTTTTAGTAGATACATTCTCCAGAGGAGACTAGTAAAAAAAATAAATTACCATCATAAGGGGTTAAAAGTAGTTACTGAAAGTTACAACTACCTGTTAGAGGTCTTAAAGTCGGTTGAGGGCACGGGGCCCTCACCTTCCGGATGACGCAATCTCTTGCTCCCAACCGTAGTTCTGGCTATGGTTCGAAGCGAGAGCGCATGGAACGCTGTCGCCTCCTTCTGTGAGGAGGTGATGTCAGCAAAGGAGGCGGCGGAACGGGAGAGAGAGCGGAGTACAACTCTCTCTGCCCGCAGCAGACGCACCGGGCGCCGGAGGGCGTTTAATGACCTCCAGCCACCTTAGGAAGTGGCCTGCGGGCGGCGAACTTTTTTGGGGAAGTCGTCGTCCGAACAGATACAGGCCCGAGAGGCAGCATGCAGTGTTCCGCGTGCGCTCTCAGAGGAGTGCGGCCGACGGGTGATGGTCGCACCGGGTGACGGGGCCCGTCTAGGGTGAGACGGGTCAATGCCTGTCGGGGGTTGCGGAAGAATGCAATAGCGATTCTCGCTCCCCTGATCATAGGCAAGTAGTGGAACACCGGGGTGGTTTTTAGTCGGTAAGAGTCCGACAGTCCCCAAGGCGGAGGACATCCATGTAGGATCTTCCACCTCGGCAACAAAAAAAAAAAAAAGGTATTAAAGTCGGTTATACTTTTATTAAATTTATAGTTATTGCCATTATAATGATTAATCCAACATTTAAGGAACATTAATTCTTGACAGTAAGTTATGAAGTAAACAAGTATAAGTATATAAATGAAAAATGTAAAATACCAACGACTTGAAAATCCCTTCAACGATTATAAAAGAGCTGATGATCTCCGAATGGATAAACAGATTTCCCTAGCTAAGAACACTCGGTCACTTTTCAAACAAAAAAAAAACTAAGTCAACATCAATGCCACAGACGAGCACACAGATACAAACGTTAAATAAAAGGTAGATAGTGTTATTCCATCGTTAATTATTATTTCATGATACCTAGATAACGTTCCTTTACACCTAAATCTTAATACATAACCCATATATTTATTGCTATAGATATATCCGAAAACTGACACTTCGGTAGTCAAACCGTTAAGCGATATGTCATAAGATCAATGGTGTGGAAATTATACGTGAAGATCTATCGTTGTTTATGTATTCTACCTAACAATATATCTATATATTGCTACAATACATGCACACAGTCATCAAAAGACGTCAGTTTTAATAAATTTTGTTGGTTGAATATGTTATTAACTTTTTATTTACTTAACTGTAATATTATTATTAGAATGACAAACTATGTGGTGTTGTATTTAACTGCAACGCGAGTCAGGATTCATGAGTTGTATACCCTCTCAGTGTGAAATATTTGTATGCATGAATATGGCAATTTATGTTTGTGGATAGACGGGTGTTATGTCCCTCCAACACAAAGGGCTCCTCCGACCAGGCGAGGTGATCATGCCTGGCAGGGCGCGGCCCAACGGTTGATGGATCAGTAGTAGGACCAGTAGTTACCACGTAGTTCGGCTCATCTTCTCTAGATGATGTTGAAGTATGTTTATGTTACATGTGGAAGTCGGCACATATTTAAAAAGGTTATACGGTTTTACTAAAGTGTGTATTTCGGGGATTCCCGAATACTTTCGGACCTAAAGTTGACCTTTGTTAAAGAGATAAGGGACGTTACAGCGCCTGAAACCAACTCGGAAGGTTCCTCCACCCCTTCTTTTATTATAATCAAGATACAGTAGAAATGAACGTTAGATAGACATAGTTCAGGGAAACCAAATCTTAAATAGTGACAACGAAATGAAAAACTCAGCGAATCATATCTCCTCAGTAGATGGATCTATTGCATTGGTCCAGGATTTGGATGACACCTTATCTTATCGCAAGCTCCGTTGTGGAAGTCTTAAGAGAGACTTATGTGTAGCAGTGACGTCCCATCAACAGACAAAAGAAATAAGACCATTTACTGTCGTATCAATATAAATTCTGTAGAAAAGTTAAAAAAAGTAAAGAGATAATTTCCTTTTGACTTCTGTTCTAGTGGTGTCTTTATCGTTTTGGGGTTTCAAGTGGTGCTTAAGATTACTTGTTATAATGTTGGGTTTTACTTTTATTCGTTCCAGCTATATATTGTCATCCCATGTCCTTGTGACGTTGTAGTATTTTTTGCGATTTATATTATTTTTTTATGGGATAGGGGTCAAACGAGCAAATGGGTCACCTGGTGGTAAGTGACTACCGCTACCCATGGGCACCTGCAACTCAAGAGTCACAAGTACGTTGCCGGCTTTTAAGATAGGAGTACATTCTTTTCTTGAAGGTTTGATTGTCGTATCGGTCCGGAAATACCACAGGCAACAATTTGTTCCACATATTGGGTGTGCGGGGCAAAAAGTTTCGGTGGTTGAGTGCCAATTATCCAAATGATGGCGATGGAAATTTTGTCGCGTTAAACAATGGAGGAAAAATGCAGCTGGTAGAACTTCGAATAATTCCTTGGAACACTCCACATAGCATAGGCAATAGATAATGCAGAGTGAAGCTACATCTCTACGCAACGCCAAAGGGTCAAACCAATCTGAAATATCGTGGCAATTTATGATTTGATTGGCTCTCCGTTGAATGCGGTCTAGAGGGAGAAGCTCGAATTCTAAATTTGTAGTCTTCATCCTAAATCTCAGTCGCAGTTTCTCCCAACCTCAGGTTTCTTCCACCAATGTGTCCATTCTTGTGAGTAGGACCCGTCCGCCAGAATTTTCCTAAGTAAAAAATTGCAAAAATAAAATTTTCTTCTACTTCGGACGCGTTTTCTACCCTTTCATAACTCTTAAATCTCTATCAAAGTCTGTTTTACGGATTACTTTTCTCTCTAGTTGGAATATGTCAACTATATAATAGTTGACATATTCCAACTATTTGGAGATGGGGGAAGGGTCAGCATCGTGTTTCATCATGGGTTTGTTATTTCAAGACTATAGTAATGGCAGTTACATATTCCTAATATTCTTGTTAAACCCTCTAGTTAAACTTAATACTTCTACTGCGAGTGAGGTCATGGAACCAATGTCAATATGTTCAGTCAATTACATAGGATGCAAATCAACAACGTATCGATTGCCAAGTCTATCATCAGGGACGTGACCGGGCCGTGTATGGGCCGTATCCATACATAGCCATTTTTTTATTTACCTTCGCAGTTGAATTTTCTTCCGATTTCATTCCATATTGTATTATTTTTATGCTGGGAATCCATATGTTTCGCAGTAGACAAGTCTTACTAAACACTATATAGGCGTACCGTCTCCATTACCAATTCGTCGTTAATTTTTTAAAGAAATAATAGACAACGTGGAATGGAAATTTGGGAACACCTGCGCACGTCACGGCGTCGTCCCAGGCACTGAAGTTCAGTCACCGGCTCGAACACGGACAAGTGTGAACGAGTCCATATAAAATGTTTGCACCTTTATTTTTTGAGCTCCTAACGGAGCACAGCCCGGTCACGTCACGGGCACGTCCCGGTAATGTACCTTTAATGTACATAATTATAATATAAAAGTATAACATAATACATAACCATTGTTTATAACGCTTTGTACCGATATTTTGTGTTTTGTCATACATTTATTTTGCTTTGTGAGTGCAAGTTTGAACATGAACTCAAGAAAGTATGTTCAATAAGAAACATAAGAAAGGAATGAATGAATGGAAATAAATTTCATTTTGATAAAATTTATGTAACACTCAGTTCAGGAACGAGTGCGTTAATTTCAATTTGTATTTTATCGCATTTAAAAAAACTGACTACATTTTTTACACTTGTTCTAAATTCTTTGATATTTTCATTTGAAGGTAACAACTAGGTATTCTCAGAAATAAGTCAATATATGAATTTAAAAGCAACAATAGTTTCAGTTAATCCGGTGTAGGTATTCAAAATCTGATTCTTTACTTTTTCAGTGTATATTCTCGAATCGAAACCGATGTATTGTATATATGGAAGTGACGTCACAAGAGAATAACTCATTTTACAAAATATTACACTATTATATTTGTAAAAGATAATTAAAACACAAAAACGCTACACGCCGTAATAAAAGTTAAATAATAAAAGCATTTAAAAATTTTACAGTAAAAATGTTCACGTGTGAAAGAAACATTTTAACTAACACAGAGGCGTTTTGTGAAATGTTTTAATATGATGTCATTAATTTGCTCTCGCTATGTCCAGCACTTTTCTTAAATACGGACCGAATATATGTTCTGTATTTTTTCTTGCATGTACATTGAGTAATTATGAAGCTGTTGATGTAAAAAAATGCTTCGCTACAGTGATATAATTTGTTATATTATTTGGGCGTGAATGTCAACAGCGGGGGTTCCCTAAGGCTATAGTCGTTTTTATGTGTTGTGTTGTATACCCGTAACCGTCACAGAAGTCACCCAAGGCTTTAGCTTTTACCCAACCTTTACTTTGTAAATTATGTTACCAACATTTCCTGTTATGATTTATTCTTGAAAATGTTGGCAGGTGCGTAGAGTTATTATTCTTTCATTTCTTCTATCAAATTGTATTCAGGAATTTGATTGGAAGAGCAAACTTAAAATTTCTTAGAATTAGCGGTTCACCGCTTTGGACGTTGAATAGTGGACTGTGGGTCAACCTCGGATATTGTTATGTTCTATATAATAATATAATATACTATATATAAGTTATAATGTTAAGCTGATCCTCAGTTGAAACTTGGTGTTATGTATTTGTATTGACTCAAAGTAGTTCAACCCTTTCATTGCTAAATGGCCTTGCATATATTCGCCGTATGTCGATTCACCATATATATAATTTTGCGAAGAGATTGCCCCATTTTTAAGCATATTTCGTAACTTATAAATAGGAAATTTGGAATACTTAAATTTTGTATGTAAAAGAAGTGCAGAAAGCTAAAGATTTTAATCAATATTTCATATGTCAAAGGTTTAAAAATTATGCCAAAACGGCTACAAGAAGCCACAGGCGTCCAATATATGTATATGTTCAACTGTCCTGGTACGTAAAATCTATACAATGACAGTTCAAGTTATATTAGTCAATGATATAAAAGAAACAGTTAAAACTTAATGAATTATGGTTGAAATTCGACCACCAGGTGATCTCTACTAATTGTATATAAGTATAGGTCCTGCGTGATAACTTCGTTGCTGGTTTTAGGATAAAGTAACTATTTGACACCCGTTGGCAACGCGCAGAAATATCATGGGCTTGTAGGAGGCGTATAGAAGTCACAGCAGGTTCAAGATGACTTATTCAGGGTTCAAGATGACCCGAGACTCGTGCAGCATCTATACTAATATTATAAAGCTGAAGAGTTTGTTTGTTTGGTTGAACGCAATAATCTCAGGAACTACTGCTTCAAATTAAAAAAATATTTTACTGTTGGATAGCCCATTTATTGAGGAAGGCTATAGGCTATATAACATCACGCTGTGACCAATAGGAATGAACCAGTGGCCATAACAGCAGGTGAAACTGTAGGGACGGCTAGTAATATATAAATGGCTGATTTTGTCTAATTTTAATACTACAAAAACGTTTTTCAACCTCCGACGCAAAAAGTAGGGGTGTTATAAATTTAACGTATGTATCTGTGGGTCTATATATCTGTGTATTTGTGTGTCTGCTTGTAAGGAGCTATGATAGCTCCTAAAATGTTTGTTTGAAAGGTGACTTGATCGAGAGTGTTCTTAGCTATAATTCAACAAAATCTACCAGCCGTTCGGAGAAGATCAGCCTTTTTAAATTGTTGAGTCGAGGGTATTATAAATGTATAATTTATACTTGTTAAACCTCAGTATTCCTCCAAATCAGAACTAAAGTCTTAATTAATGTCATATTATGTTTGTAATACAATAAATTAAAGTAATTTCTGAGTTTACATAAACAAATAAATCCAGTGCTATCATAGTTATTACTTTATTCTGAGATAAAGGAATATTCCTGAGGGTGGCAATCGTTTAACATTGTAAAGAGAAAAACAGTTCTGTGCAATTTAGCACAATTGTGTCAACCTATCCAAGCAGTGCTGTCTGCAAATGACCGTTACAAGCTTATTTAAGTTCTGGAACTATCTATTTGTACTCAAATTAACCCAGTTGCAAAGTCTTTTATATGAAGATTATTACAATTTCAAGTGGCCAAATCTTCAAAGTTCATCTGCAGTCTGCATAATCCTTGCATTACAATTATCGTTATATTATCTGGATTACAAAATAAGCACTGTCTTGTATCTTAGAAATGGTCCGAATGGTTCTGTTTAATGCTATCGAAATTACTACCACTCAATTAGATTATATCTCCACCACGCAATACCTTCTAGTTCATAGCGTGGTACAGGCTTTGCAGTTGATAGCATTTTAACGAGGAAGAATATTGATTGATAGTCCTATTGTGTCATACTAGTGTCATAATGTGTGATTATGCATTTGTATCGGAGTAAACTTGATCTGAGAGAGCATCGGTTTTGGGTGAGCTGTCAACTGATCGAGTCAAAACTCTGTGGAAATTACCCCTAATTATCACTACCTGTTTTTAAAAATACTAGTCAAGGACTAATATCTATCACTAGGAGACGCTAACACATAAATTCCCTTTTGCCTTTTCGTTAAAGTCGCTATTTTACCTTATCCTATATTATATACCAGCAGCACCCCTCGGTTTCACCCGCGTAAGCCCCGATCCCGTGGGAATATCGGGATAAAAAGTAGCCTATGCGTTAATCCAGGTCTCCAGCTACCTACATACCAAGTTTCATAGCAATCAGTTCAGTGGTTTTGTGTGAAAGAGTAACAAGCATCCATCCATCCATCCAAACTTTCACATTTATAATATTAGTGGGATTATCGTTTATATTTCTAGGTGTACTTGTGTATTTATATGTTTATAGTTTACTTGTATGTATACTAGTAGGATATTTTACATATCTAAATAATGTACTAAACGTGCACGATACCTACTGCCTTAAATTTATTTCCATTTTTTTTCTCCATCTCATGGTTGCCTGTAATCAAAAATGCTGCCATCAAAATGGTGACTGACGAATAACCTATCGTCTAATGCAGTGATTGACGCTTACATGATGAGATTTTGATATCGATATTATTTTATCAATCACGAACATCTCTCAATCATGACTTTTGGTAATGATTGACGTTTGCATGAGCGTCTAATGGACGCCTTTGACATTGCTATAGAGCGATAAGGCCGACGGCCATTGTTTAAACCACAATTTTTATTAATTTTGCTTTTTAATGTTTCTTGTATAAAATAAAGATGTATATTATTATTATCATGTAAGCTATAGCTTCAGCAGGTCAGAATCGCATACCTGTAACTCGAATTGACTATTGCGAGAAAGTCCGACCCTCTGAATGTAAACTAAACTCTAATCTTCGAGAAATATTATAATTAAAAAAAAATGATTTTACCCTCATTGTATACCCAACCTTAAATAAATACTGAGACAGTAACGCACACATGTTGCCGTCTGCTATTTATGCAGTTTTTATACATCCTGAGTAATTACTTAACTTGTTACGAGTACGAAGCTTTACTTTTCACTTATATTTATTTACTTTGGGTATAAGTTATACACGAAAAGCTAATATGAACTTAAGTATCCACCAGTGTCTATATAAATTCTAACTAAGTATACCTTGCACTATAGGTTGTAGAACACGAACTCTATATATTTTATTATAGATACAAGATATCGTCATAAATCGACTTTTGAAAAAAAAAGAAAGATTTTTATTTTTTTTTTATTTTATGTATGCTTTTCCTAATATAGGTGCACATTTCTAAACAAAACATTATGAATTTTCATTTGAATTCCAATGATTTGTTTTTTTTATTTATGTATGCAGACAGTTTTTATCTTTTTCGGTCTTTATCGGTTCTTTTCTTTCTTTTAATTTTCAAGTTTAATTTTACAGTTTCAAAATAAGACTTCGTAATTATAATAATCACGAATTTTCATAAAATTGTTAGCGCTTTAAGTTATTCACAGGGTCCACTGTAGGTACGACCCTAATATGACCACACCTCTGTAACATCCTGTATATGTATATATATGATAGATTTTAAATTTACATACAATATGCATAAAAATAATTGCACCATGTGAAATCGAAACTTGACTTGACTTAAGAATTCAACTGCAAAGTTGAATTCTCTACCGCCACGCCGTGATACTACAGCCCTCTGTAAATTATTATTATACAGACCGTATGTAAATGCATACGGTCTGTAAAATATGACTGAGTTTTACGTTAATGAAGAACACCGTTTAATGAAAATGAGAGGAATATGTTAATCGTTTTCAGTTCCTTTTGCGAGATAAATACTGTTTAATAATAATTATAATGAAAAGTCTTTAACGAAGTGTAAATATGATACAAAATAAATATAAAACCATTCATTTTTGGAAAATATATAATATATGTATAGTATTTTGTTTTCTATCCCTCGGGAACATTACTTTTTTGGTGTATGAACTGCAGGTACCCTAAATCTAATCCGTTTCCGTACCCCTGTATGCAAAATTTCATGATGATCAGTGGAGTAGTTAGGGCGTGAAATCGTAACAAACAAATCCATTTTCGTATTTAATATTAGTTAGGATTCAATGCATGCATTTACTACGACTACATGTAGTACGTACACTTAAATGCATGGAGGATTAATCACCTACATGATAATTTCCGTAATTAAACACAGCAACAGTAAACATTAATGAACATACGAATGAACGATAATGAAAAAAAAAAAGAAAATACCCTCTGGAATTACTCAGAACAAGAAACAAAACATAATATTAACTATATTTACATATAGTACAATAAAAAATCAACATAATCCAAATCCCATTTCAAAGGTAATTTTTTATTGTTTTTTAGAAAAAACTTTTATAAAACAAATTAGACTGGTTTACTTAGGTGTCATTGAGAGACTTGCATTATGGAACAGTATCACGTGCCCCAAGAGAACATGTGTGCATCCGCGCGTGATTAGCATTCATAGACATCAACGCTTCGAATAACTTTGAATAATAGTCACTGAAGCTACTGTTCCGTGGATAATTCGTTCTGTAATGTCTAATATAAAAAAGCAGGTTAGTATTTTTTGACGTGTTTTTTTCTTGCATTCACACAATGTAAATGTAACTTTTTACTTTCGTAAGTGTTAGTAATGAATATAAATTAATCATTTTTATTTTATTTTATTACAGATAAGAACTCTTTCGCAGGAGAAAAAACAAACTTAAAATTTTATTAATAACGGTTAAAATTTGAGTGTAAGAATACATTGTTAAAGACGGGTCACCTGACGGTAAGTGACTACCGTCGTCCGTGGACACCTATAACTCAAAAGTCACAAGTGCGTTGCCGAACTTTAAGATAGGAGTACGCTCTTTCCTTGAAGGTTTAAAGGTCTTATCGGTCCGGAAATGCAGCAGGCGACCATTTGTTCCACAGATTGGTTGTATTATATATTTTTGTCGCCTTGAACGATGGCGAAACGCATGCCTCTCTTGTAGCTAACTTCATCAATCCAAACAAAACTATATAGTATAGTAACTTTCGCGTTCCATGATAATACAACTATGGAGACGATCAGTGCAACCTGGTCGAAACGTCAGGCATATATTTTAAATACGTAATCACGTTAATTCTCGTCAATACAATTATAGAAAATAATATAACAAGATGTTCTCTCTCTTCCCGCATAGTGCATGGGTTATTCAGACCGAAACTATACATAACATGTACGATGTTTTTAAGAACATGAATGATCACTTAGTACAACAACTGAGGGAGCAGTTTAAATACATTAATATTTTTCGTTCTCATTTTTTTACATTTATTCTTCTTATATAGAAGAAAATATAAAATAAAAAGACAGATATTTATTTTTCTACTTAGAAATTTATATCTTATGAAAGTGAGAGGGCAAATCGAACCACAAAATAAAACGTATAATGATTACGTGGTTATGTACTTGCAATTATATCTACCGTTTTTGTCCCTTTCTTCCGTTTGCCGTATTTTTGTACAACAAACGTCTCTGACCCTAATTCCTTCTAGTAGTATGTTCGAAGACAAGCTTCGCTATGCGAATACGACATGACATTAATCCCATACTTACGCCATAAAAACAGGGAAAACAGGGGAGAAAAAATTATGTTATTTTATGGGTGAGATATTTTTGTGGACATTTAAATGTTTACACGAGTACATTGTATTAATCATAAGGTTGGCTGTACTTAGTATATACATATAAATATACTATTTTATTCAAATATGTCAAAAAGAATAAGTTAGTCTACTAATACTTCTGGATTTGGAGGCGCCCACGGGAAGTTTCAGAAATAAGACTGATAACAGAATAGGGTGTAGATAGCTTTAAGGACAGAGCTTAGAGTTGGCGACTTACACGAGAAACACGAGTATTTGTAGAGCCAGAATTCAAGAAGGAAACAGCAGTCTACACATTTTACCCTGTAGAAGACTGCGATTAGATGAAACAAGTAGCGTAGTGTTGCATTTTTACTAATAATTAGGGTCTAAAGATCACAAGAGGATGAATAAAAACCCGTCAAAAGTCTTAGTTGTAGTATACCCACTGAAAATAGGTGTATTACGGACGTACACGTATTTCTGAATGCGGCTTCTTAGTACTGCTTTGAAAAAAGTACCATCATATCTTAAGGGCGATTGAGGATAATTGGTAATAAGGCTTGCTTTTTTAGACACCTTGTGTACTTTATATTACTTTGTCATATCTGGGAATCGTACCTTAATCGTAATAGTTTTTTCCAATTTACTTAACAAAAATCAATACCCAAGGCTAACTGAGAGGTTTAACCTAATTCTAGATAACCTATAATATTCTTCATAAATGTGGCTATCATACGCAAAAAGAATTTTCCAATCCAACTGGTAGTTCCAGAGATTAGCGCGTTTAAATAAACCCTCAAACAAACAAAAAAACCCTTTAGCTTTATTATATTAGTATATATATATATACATTATTAGTAGTATTATTAGATCTGTCACTTTGGTACCGTGGGAAAAGTTGGACCTTATTTCTGATTGTGAAGTCTCGGGTTGGATTACTGGTACGGGAATATTGTTACCGAGTTTTGCCGTTTCCTCAAACTTGCAAATTTTCTGGAAAGCGGGCCCGATAGTCGGCAATGCATATAATATAGACTACGATGGATCAAAAATATAGATATTGATATGTAGATGTTTCATACATCTCTGTCTCGACTTTCAGTGCTGGGGCCTTAGGTCAGAGTATATAATAAAAATATAATCGAAAGTCATAATTGTTGGTTCGATACTGACTGCATCGCCTTTCAGAAACAGGTTAATAGAATAATGTCCGCCTACTAAAATCAGATAGGTAACTCAAATCGTGGAATACCACTGTGGCAAATCACGCGACATTGAATTTTCATTGCAAGCATGTCTGAAAGCATTTAATTTTGTGAGACTTCGTAAAGATAATATTTGTAAAGTACAAAGAACAAATTGCACAAACGGTTTGTGGTTTTGACGTCTTCTTTTTATAAAGTGTCTTAGGAAGTGTTTAGTATTATTATACTATTTTATTTAGACTAGAGATCATAGTTCATTAACTTTATTTGTTAGATTTTATAGTGTAGAACGGCATAACTTGAACTGTTAACATATGTATAATGGACCCTTGAGCTTTTTGTAGCCGTTTTCACATATTTTTTTAATTTATAACACATATTTAGTAAAAATTTTAGCTTTCTGTACATCTTCTACACATAAACGTGAAATCGGTCCGTTAAGTTTTCTCCGTCCGTGAAATTGGTACAAAGAATTCTCACACACAAACATATATAAATATCATTTGGGGGAGCCAACGATAACACTAGCCATGCGCGGATAATGTGTTCTAAGTTCTAGAGTAGTATCGTAATACTAAAGAAAAGTTTCCTTATGATAAAGATCTTATTCCTTGAGTAAATTACTCAGAATCGAGATAGATTAATTTGTCTTCCAATAAAAAGAAACCTATACATAACAAAATGATGTAAAACATTCCAGAACTCTCATCATATACATTCCTCAAATAATAAATTGTACGTAGGTTGTTCGTATTCCATAAACAAAATTACGTAACCAAAATCGATACCCAGTTACCATGATTATCACAACACGGCCATTCAAAGGATGACGTTTGAACGTAAATTTATTCCCTACCAATTTCCGTGACGTCACCTCTCAAACTGAAATACGTCGGGCTAAAGCTTGGTATACAATTGAAAATATTTCGTAACTTAAGGTACTGTTCTCACATAAAGAAAAATATGTGGCATTCAAATATGACCCGGGTAAGCATAAATAAGTATTCCAGTAACTAATCCATATTTTATTTGTAGGTACGGTACTCTACTAATATTACCAATATTATATATTATTATTATACTTATTACAATTATTTAGGACACGAGCATTTGAGCACCAGAGTAATATCTAAGCAGTAGCTTATATAGAGATATAGATAGTAATCTTAGCTAGCTTCTGTCTTTAAAAAAGTCTCGAAGTATTACGGAAAACATCAAGAGTCATCGCTGTCATTTTGAAGTATTGAACACCCTAGTCAACCCGCCTGTGTTGCTACGGGTACTTTTAGATACTGGCAACAGAAGCTTTAGCTTTGACAGTCGCGTATTATAGACCCTATGTGTCAACGGAGCCAGACCAGAAGCAACCAGTAGAAATACAGCATATTAAAAGTACTTTTATCTTTAAGAATAAAATAGACAACCTCAATTCGGGATTTGAATTCTCAGCATTCCAAATAAAATCGCTACACTCTGTAAATTTCTATTTCTTAAAGCCTACTTAAAATGCTGAATTTTCTATACACGCCGTATATATTCTTCATACATCAGTGGCTTCTTCATATATCCCGATCTTTATATCACAATACGTATTAGATTACTTTCTAAAATAAACTACTGCGAGCTACACTTTTCGATATGTTTTATCTCAAAAGCAGCACAAATAAAAACCTATTCTTGAAAAATCATCGTAATGGCAGAGCCATTCCTGTTATTAAAATAGACAATCTTTATCGGTTATTTTCAACCGGTCGCCAAAGTTACACGAAGCTACAAATATAATTTGGTGTGCACTTAGCTTAGCTAAAACGCTTCGGACCAATGGAATAGAATCGAGAAATGCGTAGCCACTCAGTATCGAATATCGATACGGCTAGAAATTGAATGTGCTTTGCTTGAGGGGCTGATTGTGGTTAATCTGGAATGATTTGAGGTGATGAAGACTGTGTAAGCTATACACGAGCACTGTGTAAGCTAAATACTAGGATTTTGTGTTTTACACTGACATTCTAGTCTCAAAATTTTGAACAAAGACCATTTTCTCATACCATTGCTACTTTTTGGATCATGCTTGTGTCTTTTACCGCCACGAATGGTTGATTAGGGTTTTCAATAACTATAAAATGACAGCGATGACGAAGATTTTCCACAACACTTCGAGAATTAGAGGTAAACCCTCAAATTAAGCTAGAAGCTTTTTTAGGAGTGGTTCTAAATAAGCTTTTGCTCTTAGGTCCGTTACCTTAGCTACTACTTTAGACTAATGCTGAAGTGCTTGTGGAAGACTACCTTATTTATTATTAATTTAAAATACAGATTGGTTATACTGAAATAAAAGCATTTCATCACAAACCTCTACAGTATTATAAATACAACACAAAATGACATACACCCGTTCACTTATTGATACGATAATCCATTTTTTTTTATGAAGCACAAAGATAAGAAGGAATTCTCTCTATTTTTATTTTATTCTTAGATCTGTATGAGAATTAATTGAATGTAACCTCAAAACGACGAATGTCAAAACAAAATCATAAACCAAGCTTACGGTCGAGATATTCACGGACCACTCAGTATTTTCTGAGGAAACTGGGTCTGTGCGTTGGAGGGATTTAGATGTTTAAATAGATGTAATAAGGTCTTCGTCATTTTTGTTTGTTAAACACTACGGTAGACTGTAAACAACATTAAAAATCCACAATAAATATCAGAAAAAAAGGTTAGTGTTTTTTGTTGCTACCTTAAATTGTATAACTTTGTTCTAATGACACATGTACTACTTACTACTCAACTTTTTTTTTGAGCTTAAAGGTATCTTTATTTCAATCAAAAGATATGGCCATTTAAGCCGTCAGGTACGCCATTAAGTGTTGTCGCCATATCTAAAACTCATATTCATTTTGTTAAAAATAGGGCAAACTATAATAGATGATCAAACAGTTTACCATTAAAAAAAATGAGTTAATAAACATTATTATGACTAGCTATGCCGGTAACATACCGTTATTGGTCAGTTGACAATAGTAAGGGGATAAAAGATTAGGCATGCCTTATAAGTTGATAACAAACTGATTGAGGTATGAACAACATAGCCGTTAATGTGATTTTGATAGTTTATAGTAACAGTAATGACATTGTTGCTAACATAAGGTAAATCAAAGCCTATAAGATACTTTCCATTGACCTAGAATCATGAAATTTGTTAAGAATGATAAAATCCGAAAGTCGTTAATTAGTTTTTTTCAATTACAAACTTATGTTTTGCGGTTGGAAAATTGACTGTGACCTATATCGATGTATGGGAAAGTATTTTTAGAACTGAAAAGTTAAGTTTGTCTTTCGGAAAAAACGGGCAGGAAAATCTTCGAGAATCGATTCCCGAGATGGATAAACTATCTACCCACAAGTTTGTTTGCTTACGAAGTCTCACTTGTCCTTGGTTTTTCTATAGCGTTTTAAATTTAGGAATTTCGTTTTCAGATTATGAACATCATAATATAAAATATATTATAAAGGGTAAGATCACTAATTACTCGTAAAGGGTAGACCTACGAGTACTCACTACTTTCTAAAACAATCGGCAATTTGCCACTGACATATCTACCATAATTTAAATTTTAATTAAATCTGTTTCTTATTTAACACAACTAAGTTTACAAATAATCCTACAGTCCGATGAGAAGTGCGCCTTATCTCCCACAAATTTTTATTTTTTAATTTTAGTTATAATTTTTGTTTATTTTTCTTAACTAATCCAACCAATGTACTAAATACTATCTCAGAGTCAGTTTAGTAATTAAAGTTATTCATCTCGTGAAGCTTGAGGTAGAAGGCAAACAAAAATCATAAAATTCCATTGCTATAGACGGTCAAATGCAAAATACAACAGAACCAATTAAAATTCGGGTAAAAGTTATTAACATTTTATGTCTAACTACAGTAGGTATTGCTTGAATAATATCAACCCAGATGAACCTACAAAACGAAAAGTGTCCCGCCTACCTAAAAACTGTGGGTAGTACATTAGCATATACGTCAACACAATATGGGTATGTTGTCAAAGGCGGCCTGTTGTCACCTTTTTATTACATACCTATTACCAGTCTACAGAGAACGAAGCGAAATAGACATTACTCGTACTTTGTCCCGTACCATTGTTTCGTGTATTTAATATATTTACATCAATACTTACCTAGATAGTGGTTTAGTATTTACTTATTTTCCAAGATGTATACAGTAGTTTTTGACTATCTAAATGAGGTATTTTGCCTCTATGATGGAATATTAAAGTTACATTCTAATTTGAGAAGGTCAGAAAAAATATAAAATATTACTAATGATGGCACGGTGACAAGCTACAAAAGTTGTTCCTAACGAACCAAGGCTGTGTCATATGTCTTCCATAGTGTGGTTACACATCAAATCAGGTTACAGTAGTAGTTTTCAAATTTCAATATTTTAAAATCGCACTAAACATAACCAGCTTGCGACTTTCGAGTATCCTAAAAATATTGTTTTCTGAAAGTGGAATATAACTGTTATCCATTCAATATATGATAAGTATTGATTTAACTATGTGTTTTTAATAATATAATCTTTTATTTAAATCCATCAATCATTTATTACTGTTTATGCAATGATGCATGTATAAAAAGTAATATTTTTTGTAATTACGAGTTACTACTGCACATGCAATTCTACGTTCGTAGTTATATCCTAGTTCACATGCAGTACATACCGTCCCTGTACGTAATGTACATTTTCCAAATGCGAATTTTAGAGAGCATCATTGAATTTTTTCTAGCATCACGTCATATTTTAACAGATTTTTTCACGAGTTAGGAATCTCTAGTTTAGTTTTATCGTGAGGCGAACATGACACAAATCACAACAACATGGCTCACTCTTTAAATCATTTACTTTATCCCACTAATTTTATAAATGTGAAAGTTTGGATGGATGGATGGATGTTTGTTACTCTCTCACACAAAAACCAATGAATCGATTGCGATGAAACTCGGTATGTAGATAGCTGGAGACCTGGATTAACGCATAGGCTACTTTTTATCCTGATCCCACGGGATCGGGACTTACGCGGATGAAACCGTGCGGCGCTGCTAGTTGTTAATATATCTCTAAACAACGATAGTTTTGGTTTTATTGTTATCCGTAGTCGTAACATCTGAATAAAGTTTTAATTTAAATGGTCATGAATAAAAATAAACGTAATAGAAATAGATAACACATCACCTCATGAAAAGCAAGCAAATGTAAGCAAATTCTTCCAAATGAATCATGTGACTTATTAATAATTCAATAAGTCAATCAAGTTTGTCATTGCAACAAGCTTACTGTTATACTATTCATTCGTATCAGCTATACACAGTTAAATGTGTAGTAAAATAAAGGGTTATATTAACTACACCTTTAAATAAATAACAACTCCTACTATAAATGAATAAAGTTCAACGTCTATCGCGAACCCACTTGCTACTACAAGGTAAATTTAACTATTAAATGGACGCTATATAAAAACTTTACCAAAAAATAAACCGACTTCAATGAAATTTTTTTACTAAAAATACCCTAATAAATACCTAATGTAGTCATAGTTAGTCACTGACAATATTAGATATACGTATATATTTATTTATATATATGATTATTATATAGCTTACATTAATATATTTTAATAAACTACTGAACTGAGTTTGTACACCTGAAACTGCCCTATGCACGAACCCATTACATTTGTCCATCTTAAGGTTGTCTGGAAGAAATCACAACTAGCGATAAGACCGCCGAGTGTAGCAGTATTCAATGTTTCTCATTTATGTTGTAACTTTTTCTATGGTATACAATAAAGAATATTGTATTGTATAAACTAAAACCTTTGTTAAAATAAATAGAACACGTTAGTGAAAATTGGTCCATTACTTTTAATCAATCGGGGACATACAAACATACACGCATGCATACGGATTGAAAACAGAACTTCCTTTTTTGAAGTTGGTTAAAATTATGTGCCTAATCACTACGCATTAGAGCGCGTTACAAACATTGTCATTTTCGACACACGTCGCACCTGAAGGGCACGCATGGTCATCGGCTGCTTTGCGTAAGTATAAAGTTTATACAATACCGCAAAAGGACGAACCTAATTACACCTTTCAGACTTTTGACTCTTAAAAAAACATAGAGAAACACAGTCATTTCATAATCCTTATTTAAAACGCGGGAGGAAAATAAAACTTATGGTACCAGGCTTCACCTTGTTCTGGTATTTTCTTTACAACGTCCGTATGGCATATGAGGTCACATTCTTCAACGAGAGGATCCTTCTGTTGTTTTATTGGTTAGTTTGTAAGAAATTCCAAACTCTAAGTACTCATTGGCTTTTTGCTTACATGTTAAAAGTTTATGCTTTGCCCGACCCCTGAACTGGGTGACCCTTGGGTTTTATATTCGCGTTATTTAGATCTTTTAATTTTAACTGCCTTAAATAGTTACTCTGGTTGGTGTTCACATCGATGTCGAAATCGGCAATAATTAGTAGCAAATAAATTTGGTAATACCTAAAACACCTTACAAGTTAAAGGTATAAATAAAAAATAATAATAATTTAACCAAATCGAAGTCACACTAAAAAAATAAAAGGCTAGCTATAAATCTATTGCATTCAGCTTTTCAGAAAGCTTTTCAAAAATCGAAAATTTAGAAAATCTAATTTGAGTGTTGTTTTTAAGATCGACACTAATTCCATAATCCTTTCGATAGTTTTATAATTGTCTCGTCGATATACCAGAAAAAGGAGACACTAGCAGAAACGGACATAATAATATATGTTTCAAGTTTATTGCATGAGCTTAATGATCTTTCTGTCAATTTTACACCAATTAGTAATTATATAATATTTGTTTATAAGATAATAAAGAAGTAAATTACACCAATCGCATTGATAACAGAAGATTGATTGAAATGTAAAAAAAAAATATTACCACGTAATGTATTGGTCTAAAATTGTCAACATAAGGGAATCGGCATATCAGATCATACTCGTAGATGTCCTTATTAAAACCAACTATTGATTTTAGGACTAAGTAGATAAACAAACTAAAAATAATTGTACTTTTTTGGAACTAAATTGGTTTGTTTTCTTCTCAGTGTACTGTAACATAGTAACATTAGTTTTAAAGATTGGCTGTAATGTTAGATTTTTCTTAGCATATACTTTAAATGATGTAAACACTATCCGAGAATTAAAAAAACACTTTCTAATTTACATCCAGATATAAAATAGATACTTAACAGAGTAAAGACTTAAACTTCTGTACCTGCTAACGCGTTAGATCATTGAATTGGCTTGTAATCAAAGGTAACCTAGTCGGAAACCAGACCAATTGCAGTAAGTGACACAAGTTGCAAATTACGTGATAGTTACTTGGCTCTCCAATCAGGTCTATTGCCTGCCTTTGTGTCAAGTACGGCGACCATGATAGTTCTCTGAACTTCGTGATTGGAATTTGGTTTACTCTTGCAATTTCGAGATCAAGCTGTCGGTACGGGCTCCATGTGTGGACAAGTTGTTTAAAACAATATTAGAAAATATACTTTGTCAATATTGGAAGTTAAAACTTGAATAGTAATTGGCTTAGATCGCCTGTAGGTAAGCTTCTATGTATATCAAATTTAAGAATAAAAATAAATCTTATTTAAAGAGGTTTTCTTATCTATACTAATATTATAAGCTGAAGAGTTTGTTCTACTACTACTGGTCCGACTTGATTTTTTTTTGTGTTGGATAGTCCATTTATCGAGAAAGGCCATGAGCTATATAATAAGAGCGGAATTTAAATGAAAAATATTGCAAAATCGGTGGAACTTTACAAACACAGACGATGTAGCGTATGTACATTCTTGTAGTTAATATGTACGTACTGTAGTTGGTAACCAAATGTCAAACCAAGTTTCACTCAAGTAGATATATTAAATTTAGAAATAAAGAGAATAGCAATTTAAAAAAATAAAATAAAACTGGTTAAAACCTACTCAATTCATACTACGCCGTCTATACGTCTATTTCAAAAGCGGTAGGGTACACTGAACATGTTCAGTTGCACATACTCTAAACCTTTTAGTAAACTTCTTGTTTTTTAAGCTTTGCACAAAGGATTATCTACACTATCCTCAACACAACAGACTGCCAAAAAACATGTAGCTTTAATGGAAATAGCACAGTGTATTTCTAGGAGGCAAGCAAACATCATTTTGTTGGCGGCGCCCGAGCAAGTGACGCGTGCTGAATGAATTCTTATAATTCAAAATTTGATGATAAACCATTTCGTTGTACAATTGTGTAAGCAACAATTGTCATGGCTATATCTGTGAGAGTAACAGTTTCTCTTACAGATAAACTAGGTCATAATAGAGTAGATGATTGAGGTTTAACGTCGCATAACGTCAAACCTTATTGTTGTTAAATCATCCACTTTTGAAATTGATTTGATTATTATAAAATAAAACCCTAAAATAAAGTATAATAATTTATTGTCGTGTGGAAATCCATCATAGGGCTATCACCTCACCGGAGCTAAAGGTAGGCATATTATGTTGGACTCGAACCGACTAAAACCACACGGCGTTCCGTCGCAAGTGGGTTTATTGCAGGACACCCGGGGTACTCTAAAAAGGAAGCTTCCAAAAACCCCTGCAGTGCTGAGACCCAGGTGATAGTAAAATATAATATGATAAATAGAAAACTATCCAATTTAGACGCGTTCTTTTTACTTTGATAGACTCACAAAATTGCTTTGTCAATTTACTGTCTATTTTATTCGTACTTTTCACGAAGCACATTTCAAATTCAGCCATTATTTAGTTTCAAAGACGCTGACAATGGGATATTCCCTGGCATCCTTGCTAGGTAAATATTATCTATGGAAGTAGCATTCGATGATTTCCTTATGCTACCATTACCTGGTGGTTGCACTCTAACTGCCATTATAGATGGGTTTCTGTTACTAATAGAATCAAAGACCTGATAGGGCCTTAAAAGGTTAACCATCAAATATCTGTGTTTCATATCGGTCTAAGGTAAACGTAAAAGTTTGTTTTTCATACTGAAAAATTTTCTTCAACTTTTAAAGGAGTATTCAAAACTCCCCCTCGAGTTAAAGAGTTACTAGAAAACAAGGGGTCAGTGTATTGTTTTAGATTTAGAAAAAATCTATTCGTTTCTTGAGCTCCAGTGACAATTGCAAAGTAGGGTCTTACCGTAACACATTGAAAATGTTATAAATCGTGAACTATGGGAATAGATTGGTATGTGAACTTTAGGGTCATACCAACAACAACTATTAGTTGCTCTGGCGATCCCAACAGTTCACAGGGTTATGAGTTATAAAAGTGATTATAAAATTGGTACTATTAAAAAGACGTATTAGATTACTGTATTTACATATCTCAAGAAACTACTTTAGCAAGATCGAGAAATTACCCTCACGTTTCTTGTACTGTAAATAGTTCTAGGTAAATAATGTTTAATTAACTTCAAAACTTTACCAGAACTTACTGAGAACAATATAGCAATCTATACCTCAAGCAGACGAATTAATACTCAGATATAAGTTTTTAACGGCAACCAGACAGTAAATAAAAAGTTTTACTGTGAAGTCATCGAGTATTTTGCTTATAAATATAAACTATCGGAGTCATTGAGTAAGATGTTTTAAATTTAACGATAACTAAAGTATCTGTAATACTTTAGAGACGTCATAAGTATACCAGTTACTTAATTTTATAGATCGTTCAAAAGAACTGTACTTTTTATTTTTTTTTCTTATATCCTTTTACAGTAGAATCACTTAATCGTAGTTTACTTACTAATCGTAGATTAGTGACTGACAAAATATTTAAATACATAGAGGCGTTTACTTTGGAATCCAATCTTAAAATCAAAAAAAAAACATATTTAATTAATTTAACGATTCGCTATCGGATAAATATTTATGTCAGATGGAAAAAATCAACCCTATCAATATAAACCCGATGTGTTGTAGTAATTAATATCGTTAGTCACTTGAGCACTCAATCAGTACTCAAGTGACTAAAGATATTAACTACGACGAAAACGATGAGTGCCACTCATCGTTTCCCATTATATAATTAATATTTTCTTGTTGCTGTTGCGCTCTGGTCGTACTCAATAACAAGATATTTGAGACGACGAACGAAACACTCATATCTTTTCGTTCGTTTTTTATGAAATTAAGTTTAAATTTAAAACCTGCTTGCCAAAAAAATGTGTACTTTAAATTTGAAAAACGAAATTCAAATTTGTCTACTTTGCACTGCATAAATATATCAATGACCCATTAATACGTATTTCACACGGGGGCAGAATAGTGAGGCAGAACAGTGGGCAGCACAGTACTGCTACTGTTTGAACGCACAGAACAGTACCGTCTTGACAGTAAGCAAGACAGAACAGTTAATAGCCCACCGTTCTATTTTTTCGGGACAGTTTGCTTCCCCCACCACCTTTCTCGCTCGTCTGTCTTGTGGTTGGACTCGCGTGAACGCAAGAGCAGTGCATTCTAAAGAGCAGGGCAGTGTGCGCACGCGTGTTTCGACTTGTTTTGCATTGGTGTGGTTTGTTTTACCTTAAAATTTGTTTGGTTCTAAACTCTTTGGGATCTTCAATCTTTATTTCTTCTAAAACTTAAATGAACAACCAAGCTCTGGTCTTCTTGCCAGCCAGGGTCTGATCCAAACTTTTCTTTTTTATTCATTTCATTATTTACACACTCAATAAGCTCATCCAGAGCTATTTGTGCAGCAATTTTTAGTAAACGGCGCAAATATTGCCGTTGTCGTGCGGGACGCTCTATCGCTTCACTTGGACTGTTCCGACTATCCTAAGCCTATATTTAAACGATACTGTCCTTCCAAACTGTTCTGTCCTACTATTCTGCCTCACTGTTCTGCCCCCGTGTAAAAGAGGCATAAGGTACAATTTGTCTAGGTAATGTGAGTAACGATCAATGGTAATATTCCGAATAGAACCCGATGTGTTAAACTCTCATTGGATTTTAGTGAGTATTAGCTTTCAATTTTTTAATCCTTCTATTATACCCACGACGTAATGTATTTTAATTCAGTATTTAGATTGACGAAATTAACAGAAAGCGACACATACGATGTACAAGTTCAGCCAACTGTTGTATTTTCCGATAAATTGTTATTACTACCGATGTGAATCTGATAAGTCAAATGAAATACCTAAGTTCTCTGGCTTAGCAATCTCAATTTTGACAATGACTGGTTCAAAATTTCATTCACTGTTATACTTGAAGTGTAATTAACAAGAAATAGAAATAAAGTAGCTAAAATATTAGCTGGAGGGATTAACAAGAATACTAGTAATGTGTGACCCACGTTGCTAATAATCTTTTAAAAAAATGCAGTTTTTTTGGACACATAAATATAAAAACCTAAAATTCAGTTTCTCAGTAGAAATAAAGCTGTAAAGCAGGTAAAATGCTTTTTTGCTTTTCTGAAATAACCACTAAGATTAGACAAGTATTATTTTTATCATAAATTATTATTATGTTCGTTAGTTCAAATCACATTTTTAAGGAATCCCGAAAGTTTTAATATCTTTGTCCTAAAAACAACAAAATTGCTTGCGTGATGATAAAAAAAAAACTACTTTAGAAGCATACGTACTGCCCGTAACTCGTTGCACATTTCTTACTAACTGCCAGTGTCGATCTATAACCGTCCGTTTCCAAATAGTTGGGAAAAAAAAAGGTAAAAGTCTATTGTGCAGCAATTATAGTTACGAAGTTTCCTTAAGGTAGCAATCATCGCGCTATGTCTATTGCACCTGTAAAATCATTACCTAAAATCGGCCCAACCCAAATCTTTACACCATTTTATAGGCTTGAACCTCGCACAATGAAAATTACAGTAGAGAGCTCCACGTTCGGGCGATATTACTCGTTTTGTTCTCTGCATAGTCATCCTGACATGTGAGTTGGGCTTGAATGTTTCCAGAAATGAATTGTTAAATTGAACAAACAGTAATGACACTTATAGTAAGTGTCTGAGATAGCCTTTGTGCATTAACTTTGTCGTACTGTGACGTAATATTTATTATAAAATTCATTGAATTACACCTACTGTGTCCTTAGCGAATCGTAGTAAACTGACTGTGATTCCAGATATTGGTTACTGGGTAATGAATTTAATAAAATAATTGTAACAAAAAACTGGACAAGGGCGAGTCTGATTCGCGCACCGAGGGTTCCGTTAGCAAACAAACTTATACGCAGATAGTACGTCCATCTCGGAAATCAATTCTCGAAGATGTCCGTTGTTTCCGAAAAACAAACTTAACTTTGCAGTTCTAACAACTACTCTCCCATACATCGATTTACAACAAAGTCAACTTTCCAACCGCAAAATATAAGTTTGTTATCACAAATACTATTTTTTTTACTTAAAACATTAAAAAATTACCAGAACTTACCAAGAAAAACAGTTGCTATAACGTATAGCAATCTATACATTCGTAGAATTGTGTGCTTTAGGTATACCTCAAGCACACAATTTAATACTAGGATAAAAGTTTTCAACGGCAACTAGATAGTAAAGAAAAGTTTTTCCGTTAAGTAATCGGGTATTTTAAACTATCGAAGTCATTGAGTAAGATATTACTTGGTAAAAAGTACTTCAGAAACATTTAAATAATAAAACTGCTAAATAAAAAGATTCTTACTTTAGATCTGGCTACGCCAGAAATTGGCATGGCATTGCAAACACGTCAATTCCTTGACCATTAATTGCGCCACGATAACATGACTGGATCTGTGCTATATCTAAGAATAAAAAAATCGCTATCAGAAAAAAAAGAGCCTAAGAAGTGGCTGCTAACTACTATAATAATTACGGATTAGTTGGCAAAAGGGTGCATTAAGCCAGCATTGTACTTATAAATCTACCAGGAACCTACAATAACAGTAACGTATTTTAGATGCATTGTTTTGTCTTTCAACTAAGTAGCATCAGTTCATCTAAAATTTATTTAACGTTACAGGAGAACAGTAGTGTGTACAAAAATACCACTTTAAAACTCACTATACGTCAGCTAAAGCTTGTCGACCATTGTTCCCTTTGTCGACTGAAAACCCGAGCACGACGATTACACAGACGAAATGAAGGTAACTGAAATTGACATGCTATTGTCGAGGACTGATTTCTAAATGGTACTATTACTTATATCCGTTCATTCCTTAATTGTTATCTGAGAAACTGCATATTTAACCAGTTCTATGTATAATGATAAAATTCAAAGCTTTCCTTCTTTTAATATAACAGGACTTAAATTGTCCTCCTTCATAACAAACAAAAATGAAAGTTGGGGACGACAAACATAGAGCAACTATTAAGCAGGGATTAAGACAGGGGTGGCCACTGTTACTTTTAAGGAATTTAGTTTAAAAATAAACATGAACAAACCTAAAATTATTATCTTAACTTAGATTTCCATCCATAAGTAGTAAAATTTAAATTGACAATACTCATATAGAGCAAGTGAATAGATTTAAAATTTATAGTTGAATAACACCTGAGACAAGATGTTCTCCAGATTTATTAGAAACATTCGCAATCGCCAAACAAGCCTTCAATTGCAAAAACACCTATTCAAAGCCTACCACCAATCCACAACAAAATAAAGAACAATACATACGAAGCATTGCATGGCTGCGAAACTTGGATGCTGACCCAAAGAAACAGAGACAAGCTGGCGGCATTAAAGAAATGTTCCTGGAGGCGGATGATATACATAAGCTGGACAGAAAATAAAACTAACGTGGAAGTCCTAGAAGAGAAAGTAGGAGTAAGTAGGAGTTGAAACTTATCAAGAGGTGAATAAGGTCGCAGAAGATACAGAGGAGAGGCGGCTGTTCCACTGACAAGAGCGTAGCTCGTTTTGAAGAAGAATCGTTGGGATGCGATACGCTTTTTATATCATACAAGCTTTTGTCGGTAGCTTCGCTTGCACTAAAGTTATTTTTCTAAGCGTCGGGAACAGCATTTTCCCTTCTCTTGTTTTTTCTTTTCCTATCAACTTTTTTTACAAAATTCAACCTGAAGCTAATAGCGATTCAGCTTTCTTATCACATGCCAGAACGTTATTCATAGCCAAGAGGTCGGTATGCTATACTACTCAACCGATCAACATGGAATTTTGCATACACATTCGCATGCGTTTGCATACATGCCTGAAGTATGGAAAAGGATATATTAAGGTACCTTTCATTTAGGAAAAACTACACTTCCCGAGGGATAGAAAAATAACTTCTACAAACGGAACCACGTCCATCATATTTGCCATAGTTAGTAGTAAAAAAATAAGAATTAATGATAAACTAATAAAAGTGTTTATACATACAGTTATATAATATGCATGTAGGTACATGAAAATATACTTGAATCCATTCAGCGCTGCAGCGTCATGATAATAACAGGCAGCGTCGATATTACGCGCTTTGTTGTCGCGTATAATGCGGCCGCTGCTTCCAATGTTTGGATATGGTCACACCAGGAAATATTATAAATTTTAGTTACAACGCTATTTACTTTCGAGAGGCGGGTAAAGGGAAGTTTGTTAACTTAGGTAACTACGAAGTATGGGGAATATTGCCAGAAATTAGTTCGCCGAGAAAGATGATAATGGCTCGTAATTTTATGTTTGTTTTAGGTGTCCCACAAGAAATATAATTGTCTTCTTCCAGCTTCTGTGTTGAATGCATGCTTTTAAAAATATATTTTGATTAATCAATGTTTTTTTTTTAAAAGAGTGAAGCCAAATATAAGCAATTTATTTGAGGGAGATGGAAGTTGCGTTTTACTTTCAGTCAAAATTTGTAACCAGACATTGTTATGACTATTACGAGCGATTGTAGTTCATTTTATAGCATTCAGAAAACGTGCTTTAAGAAGCATACATTAATAAACCTTAAAGAGAGTCGAGGTGCTCTATTTATCGGCTAAAGTAGAAAAATCGATACGATGCAAAAATATAAAAAAAAATCAATTTAACAGCATCCATACAACAATGAATATTGCCACGATAATTCAAAGTGCCGTAATTTCCGTGCTGTCAGTTCCATGTGACTAAATCTATGTCCAAACGTATAACAGTCAACCCTAGTACCCGATATTGAATCTTGCTTTATACACTCTAAAATTTTATTATATGCGGATGATATGAAGATAATGAAAGAGATATCTAATCCGGATGACTCAGAGCTCTTACAGGAAGATCTGAATAGATTTCTGAACTACTGTAGGCTAAATAAGCTTGATTTGAACGTATCTAAATGTTACGTATGCTCATTTACACGCAAACCTCGTCCCCTACACTTTGATTATAAACTCTCCGACATCATAGTAACCAGGGTAAGTGTAATAAAGGACCTAGGAGTCACATTCGATTCAAAACTTCTTTTTGATGAACACATTAACAATGTGGTATCCAAAGCTTCCAAAGCACTGGGCTTTGTAATGAGAGTATCAGCAGAATTCAAGAACATCAAAACCATCAAAATTTTGTACTGTTCACTCGTTCGTAGCCATTTAGAATACGCTTCCCAAGTCTGGAACCCATTCTATAACATCTACATAGACCGTCTTGAGAGTATACAAAGAAGATTTATGAGGTACATTCAATATCGCTCTCAATGTTACCCACCCACTTATCTAAATAGTTGCAAGAAATTTCACATTCTTCCTTTATACGAGAGAAGGAACATTGCGGATCTGGCTTTCCTATTCAATATTTTAAACGGTTCAATCGACTCATCTGAGCTAGTGAACAAAATTGGTCTACGTGTTCCATCGGCGTATTTACGCAATTTTCGACTACTACATGTTCCCGAGGCGAAAACCACTTACAGGCAAAACTCATACTTGCCGAGGGCTACTCGCATATACAACGACACGAGCCGGGAAACTGTTATCGACGTTTTTAATACTAACACGATTATGTTAAAAAGGATCCTGTGCAACAACTTCTTCACTGATACTTGTTGATTAACCAACTTAGTAAATATGTATTTATGCTGTCTTCCACTTTCTTTTCTCTATTTTAATGGCATCATTTCTAATTGTGAAAACTTTTAAATGGCCATCTCTTTGTTAGTATTATCATGTTTTAACTTGTATTCTAGCTGTAAGTTTTCCGAAAATATATAAAATAAAATAAAATAAAATAGTGAACGGATAGGAAGTGAGGGATATAGCCTTATTCAGAATGTCGTACGCGTGAAAGAGACACACATATTTCACTTGTGTTGCATTTTACTCGATAGTAGGATGACATCGACTAGCCATTGAGCATCCGGACAAGACTGGATTTGACGGTTTGTGGTTTCAATCGAACCGACTGGGATGTTTTAATGAGTACGAGGTGCGTTGTTTTTTGCATGCACATCAGTTCTGCTGTATTGTTGAGATATGGTTTTCAGATCAGAATCTGATGTATCACAGCATGAATATGAACATAAATGTACTATTTGATCATTTTGAATAGTTATGAGGAGCACAACGTAATAAATACAGTTTTTGGTAATTTTGGGCAGTTGTGAGGAGTATGAAAATTAAGTATGATAATAACCATAACAAGAATCGCTTTGGACGGAGGAAACTTTTTCGGATTATTTACAGGTAATTATCAAGCCTACGTAGTAAATACCTTTACTTACTGATATGTGTAGTCAATATATATGAATAATTTTGACAAGGAATGTAATTCAGACTCGAAAACAACATTTACTGGATGACGTTGTGGACGAAGTGCAGTACTATTTGTAGCAACGCCCGCTACAGTACACTTTAGTAGCCTTTGTCAAAAAACTGTACCTCACTGCACTTTGCAGTATGCTGTATCCTTTTGAAATCACTTTTCTTAAGTAAGAAGAAAAATTAATATTTAAATTGAAGTGATAACTGTACTTATAGATATTAAGGTTTTTTTTACATTTTGTTATTTGCGTTTTATCTCAGTTGCTCTTTAGCGGGCTTTTAAAATATAAATGATATGAAATAAACTATTATTGTACTCAGGATCACAGGTTATCATTTGTTAATTGTGCTTGTTTCCTTATCGTAAAAAGATAAATACACAAATTAGAATGTGACACTTTCAGTAACGTAGTGCATTCCTAGTTCAGTGTCATTATATTACCATAATAAGCATTTACAAGAATAATTCAATGTAAGAAGCTTAAATGTTTATACGATTATTGCACTCAACCTGGTTCTATGCGAGTAGTATTCGTAGCTTTTTATTACTTGGAAAGGACTCTAAAAAACCAGGAAGTTTATAATACAAGCGCGTAGCAATCTGTGCTGGTTTTATTGTAGAAAACTACATGAAAAAGTTCGTAGAATTAACGAATAAGACTTTATATTAGCCTGTACAGAAAGACGGGTTCTTAAAGCATTGTCTTGCCTTACTTTAATTAAAAAGTAACCTAACTAAAAACTCACCCCTATTTTCGCAGCGATTGCTCTAATATTAAAACGGTTGCACTGTTCACCTCAGTGTTTACGATAGTTTGGATTTCCGCTCGGCAAATATTTTAGTTGTCAGCTTTTGTTTATTTTGTCTGACATTAATTAGACATTTGTAATTTCGTGCGAGATAGAGCCTACGAGATATGGTACCAACAATTAAGTTGTAGCTGAAAGCAACATTTTAATTGTTATTGTAATATTTACAGGTAAGTAAAACTTAGTAACAGGTTCACTTGAGTTAAAGTTTTTTCAGCACAAAGTTCAAGCTACGACATTACGTAATTTTTCTTTAGAAGCCTTTACTGCTTATAACGCATTCTTACGCTCTTACGTGAGTTTTTATTCTTTATTCCCATCATTGCACGTTTTATTACACACTAATTATTACCATGTGCATGTAAATACAACACTACATAGTTTTATAAAATTACTACTCATACTTACTAATATTGTTAAATTGATTATCACTTGATACAATATATCCGCTATACAATTTTAAGCAATACAGCTGAATAGCGATATATCCTAAAACAATAAAGGTAAAAACAAAAGTAACCTATCTCGACGTCGCTAAGCCGTAATACGCATCTTGCCCTTAGACTATAATGACATAAACATAAAAAAGAAAAAGTAGACTTCGTACAGAAAAGTTTATTAGGGACCAAATTTAAGGGTCTGTGTTATAGGCGACCTCTTTCATAGTTCAGATTTGAGCGGATTTGGAGTAGTGATGTAGAAAGTAACATTGAATCTGGTATACGAATACCAAAATTAATACTAATGGTATGTTTTACATATTATCGTAATTTAATGTCTTTATTGATTGATATCAATACTAGTAGTACTAATAGTAGTAGTATGATTACAGCTTAGGGATTTTTTCCGAAAAATTTTGTTGGGGTTCAAACAAATATTTTGGTATTTTGATTATATTCTATTTGCTATGCCTAATTTTACTTTGCACTGCTATTAAAATTTTGACATGGAATGCATTTATTTACTTTAAATAAAGAAAATGAAAAAGCAATGCAATGCAAGAAACAATTAAACCCCCACATAATGTACACATTCTTCTGATAGACCCATCTAAAGAAACAAAGACAAAGGAAGACTTGGACGGAAGACAAGGAAATTATGAATAAGTATATTATTATTTGATATTATCCATGAAGAATTTAAAATAGTATTGAGTTGTGTAGATAAGACCTTCAGACAAGACAAGACTTCAGAGAGATTAATTAAAATGTTGAAAGATCCAAACATGAGATGTGATACGTTTGAAACTCGATTTATTTATGTGAACATATCATGAATGCTGTGAATAATATCTAATATTCCAGTGGCAAATTTGTTATTGAAATAGGAACACGAAATCAGAATATTCTAGTAGTTAGTCAATATTTAAGTGGTGACAAACTCGCTCATACATTTGGATACTGTATTTGCAAATTAGTTGAATTAGTAAAAAGTTTGATATAACTTCTTACATTAGAAACAGAATTAAATTATGTTAATAAATGCATTTATAATATACAATTATGTTTACGTACGGGCAAGGCGATCACGTAATTGGTATTACATACCATTGAATAGTCTGATGTTTTGACCGAGTTGCACGAGTCATGGTCACAGGCTGACTTAACCTAATTATAAATCATGGAACGTGAAAGTTTAAAAGTTTGCATTTTTAATCATTTATAAATTTAGGTTTCTCGTAAATTTCATTGCGCACTGTTTGTCTGACTGTTAGAAACTTTGTAACTTATTTATGTATTAGTAATTTGAATTTTTAATTTCTCTTTTACGACTTCCGAATATTCTTGGAAAATTTCGTAATGCATTTTGAGTATGTTCATCTCATAAATATTATTTTTTTGAAAACATTTATTCACCGATTTTAACTTTATTCCATTAAGCTAGACTCCGAAGTGATTGATAAAAATCGCATTATCATACGTCCCACTACTGCAGGCAGATTATATTTTATTTAGGACTAATGAAGATGGGATGAATAATTTATTCCAATAGTTGTTTTTTGGAAGTTCTTTTACTTTTTTAAATAAATTCATTACACAACTTAGTTGGCAAGAATCACACTCCCTCGTTATCTTTACCAATACCTGCAAACATGCGGTACATAACTTGTTGCGGCTTGGGAACAGTCCTTATTAATTTCCTATCCAAATATCAATACCTAAATCCCCACTTCCCTTATCCTTATGCACATGAAGCGAATTCCAATCAGCGCCATCTAGTGCGCTGACACTCAATAACAACCCCTCTAATGGCCGCGTTGCGCGCTCACGTTGTCGCTCGTGAAAAATATTAAAAATCATTGGAAATAGACTGATCTGTAGTGAAAAACCGTGCACATTTGGTGTGGAGTGTGATCCCCTGTCTGTGCTGTGTGGGACTCTTGTCTGGACCTGCCAAACTAGCTCTGATGAACCGGGTTCGTGGAAGTGCTTCCAACTGGTGAGTTCTCCCAACCTTTTCCCGTTTCTGAAGCTGTTCGTTTGTTCCTGCTTGATATCACTGGGTTTAGACATACGCTAGATGGTGCCCTAGGTTACCTTCCGCTGTGAACCAACCAGCAATAGCTTATGCACCAACATATATTAAAGTGGTCCAATCGAGCCGCGATTGTTGCGATTGGTTAAAATAAGTTACTAAATACAGTCCGCTTACTAGTTTTTGTCTATTATTAATAATTATCATCATAAATAGTGTAACAAAATTAGTTAATCATACTTATTTCATTGCATTTCAAAGTAACTCATTTATTTTAAATGTAGTTCGACTAAATTCTAAAGTTGTTGATTGGTTCATATTGCTCAGACAGTGTTACCTATCTTATTTGTTCGGATTATACTTCGGATGGAATGTGCATTGAGCGTTTGAACTTAGTTAATTTTATAATTTGGTTACTTGGGGGTAGAAATTAAAACTTAATTTCTGTTAAGAATCTTATTAAATTTATAAAAATATCTGAAAGTTATTCAACTAAATTGAAATTAGGTAAATACTTACGTTGGCTAGATATTGTATTAGTTTTGATTTAAAGAACAAAACTTGTCCTTATCTGACATTGTCCCGCTACCTAGCTGTTTGTGAACAGCTACTTATTAAAATTATTAGTTCACGATTGGTAAGAGATATTAACTTGAAGTTTATCTTATTTTATTGCTGACAATGTCTGTTAAAGAGGAAAATGCAATTAAACTTTATACGTCACAACGCGAATATGTTTTTCGCTCGTTACAGATTATGCTAGATTTATCAAATTTATTACGCGAGAAACGAGATGCGTCTAAAGTTAAAGAGTTTCGTGCTAGATATTCGAAATTAGAGAGTGTACGCGAAGAATATATTCTATTAACTGAGAAAATAAACAGTTTAAAATTAACTTTAAAACCTACGGAGTCCGTCAATATGCAAGCGATGACCGCGTTCGATGACATGTACTACGAAGTACTGAGTACCGCGGCCGAGTTTATCGCGTCCGAATCGGCGCCGCCTGAGTCGCCGGCCGGCAGAGCGCCCGACTCGGTACCTACTTCCGACACGAGCCGCGAGACACATGCTAGGTTGCCGCGAATTGACCTCCCGAAGTTTGATGGTAAAATAGAAAATTGGCAAACTTTTTATGATACATTTGTAAGTTTAATTCATAATAATTCATCGATTGTTCCGATTACTAAATTTCATTATTTAATTTCTTGTTTATCGGGATCCGCCCTTGGGATCGCTAAACAGGTCAAGCTTACATCGGACAATTATGAAATAGTTTTTAACGAATTAGTGAAGCGTTATCACAATAAAAGAATTTTAGCAGTGACGTATTTAGATCAAATAAATAAATATCCTTGTTTAAAAAACCCTAATTTCAGTGAACTACAGTCGTATACTAATGTACTTTGTGAGTCGGTCAATGCCCTCAAGGCCTTAAAGCTAGATGATCTTAGTGATTTTATTTTGTTTAACTCCGCGTTTCGTGCGCTTGATAACAATACGCGACAGCGCTTCGAGTGTCAAAATAAATCGGAGATTCCTAGTTTTCACGAGCTTATGGAGTTTCTTCAAGGCTATGTTAGAGTTTTAGAAACTACTTACCATACGACAAGCGTGATTGAGCCTGCTAGTATCACTACGCGGTCCGCGCCACCTTATGGAGGAAACGGGAAACAGATCAAAAATGTTTCACCGCGGGTGCAGAAACGATCCGCGCTCACTACTCAATCTGGGCATTCTAGAAGCTTGATATCATTAGAATGTTATCACTGTGGTGCAGCGCACAGTATCTACAAGTGCCCCACATTTCAATCGTTAGGTTCACAAGCTAGGTTGAACCTTATACAACAAAAGAACTTATGTGTTAATTGTTTGCGTAAGCATCCTGTCGATAAGTGTGTATCTAAGATGAGCTGTTTTATCTGTGGTCGTAATCATCACACGTTAGTCCACGTTGACGACCCGCCTTCATTAGCGACCGCGGCAGCCACCGGTCCGAGCACACACGCCAATTGTAGTGCGTTCCAGGGACGGGCTCGCGACTCGTGCGTGGTACTGCTCGGTACGTGCATGGTGCGCGTGCTAGACGCTTTTGGCACGTTGCAACCGATTCGAGCGCTCATCGATAGTGGCGCTCAGGACTGCTTCCTGACTGTGAAGTGTGCAAGGAAGCTAGGTTTTCAGTTGAGTCGTTGTAATATTAATGTAGCTGGACTAGGACAACATGCTGTGTGTCAAGTGCGCGGTATGACTCAATGCTCCATTCGCCCGTCTGATTCTAGTGATCCGCAGTTTCATATCTCTACTATTGTTATCGACAGCATCACATCGGCAATGCCGACCTCGGTTATTCCCGAAGCGGTTCGTAATAAATATAAACATTTAATTTTAGCTGATCGTGACTTCGACAAACCTGCTGATGTCGACCTGTTGCTCGGCGCTGAGTGGTTCCATCACATCTATGACGGACAGGTTTTGAAGCCGGAACCAGGCTATCCTGCTGCTTTGCATAGTGTGTTTGGATGGGTCCTCTCTGGTCCAACAAGTGTTGCCAGTCCACCGACCTCGGGTGTCACTTCTTTGATAGCTTCCACTTGTAAACTTGATGAGATGGTCAAGCGATTCTGGGAAGTGGAGGAACCTCCCCATAAACCTATTTCCGTTCCAGAAGATGATGAAGTTGAACGCCTGTATTCCAGTCTTACTTATAGAGAATACGACGGCCGTTATGTAGTACCTATTTTATTAAAAACTCCTGACTCTAATGTAGGAGATTCTTATTTTAGTTCATTGTCGCAGTTTATTAACCTGGAGAAGCGTCTTAGTCGGCAAGACCTACTGAACTCGGACTATTGTGAATTTATGCGGGAATATGAACAATTGGGTCATATGCAAGCAACAGCGACCAGCATCCCCAGCGGTCGCTACTTTATACCGCACCATTGCGTGATTCGTCCGGAGAGTTCAACGACGAAACTTCGCGTTGTCTTTAATGCTAGTCATAAGACGACTAATGGCTTATCTTTAAATGACATTGTTTACACTGGACCTAAACTGCAATCGGATATTGTGGACATCATTACTGGTTTTCGAGTTCATAATGTCGTGTTCACTTGTGACATCTCTAAAATGTATAGGCAAATCTTGATTAGGCCTGAGGATCGAGTGTGGCAACACGTACTTTGGCGTGATTCACCGTCCTCACCTGTTCAAGAGTTTGAATTACGTACCTTAACGTATGGTGTTAAGAGCTCACCTTACCTTGCCATTCGCACTCTGCATCAACTGGCTGCAGACCATGGCGATCAATATCCTCACGCTGCTGATGCTCTCCGGAATCATACGTACATGGATGACGTCACTACCGGCGCGTTTTCTATCGAGGCAGCTTGTCAAATCAAGGAGGAGCTGATCAACCTCCTTAGTTGTGCTAAGTTGGAGTTACGGAAATGGAGCAGCAATAGTCCTACGTTCTTGAATGGACTACCAGTGGAACATTGTCAAATTCCAAAGTCATTTAGCGATGATGGGTCGATGACCCTAAAGGTTTTAGGAGTCCAGTGGGACCCAACTGGTGATTATTTTACATACTCCGTCACACCTGTGGATGTTGTATTTACCAAGCGTTCTATCTTATCGAACGTCGCTCGAATTTATGATCCTTTGGGTTGGCTTGCACCTTATATTTTACAAGCAAAATTGCTCCTTCAAAGCCTATGGCGTCTTCACTTATCTTGGGATGATCTTATTCCCGAAGAACTGTCTTCTGAATGGGCTAAGTTTGTTTCTGGATTATCTAATTTGAAGTTTGTTAAAATCCCTCGCAAAATTGTTAGTCATTTGGAAGCCAATCATCAACTTGTAGGGTTTTGCGATGGTTCATCTAAAGGTTACGGATGTTGTATTTATCTTCGGTCAGTTTTTGGTAATCGTGTTGAAGTCTTCTTACTTATTGCTAAGTCTAAAGTAGCCCCGATTAAACCTCTTACGGTTAATCGATTAGAGTTGTGCGGCGCCACCTTGTTATCGCGCACTCTTCAGCACATTCAATCCTTGCTTTGTTCTAAAATTAAATTATCTCAAATTTTTGCATTTACGGACAGCTCAACTGTGTTAGCTTGGCTCCACACAGAACCTCATAGATTAAAACCTTTTGTCGCACATCGGGTGGTTCAGATTACTGATACTTTTGAACCCTCCATCTGGCGTCATGTGTCTACTCATGACAACCCTGCTGACTACTCCAGCAGAGGCCTCTCTTGCGAAGAGCTAGTGAAATGCAATAAATGGTGGTCGGGACCAGAGTGGCTGCTCAGAGGTCTCAATTCCTGGCCAGCTTCATTTCGTTCTGAACATCTGGGGGAAGTGCCTGAAATGAAATCTTGTTCTCATGTAGTCCAAACCCAAGAGCCTATTGATGACGTCTTGCCAGAGCTATTAGAACGTTCTTCTTCGCTCACTCATTTACAGCGAATCGTAGCTTGGATCTTTCGCTTCATTTCAAACTTACGGCAAAAGTCTAGCGAACGCCATCATCGTGCTCTCACTTCTGATGAGTTAGAGCAGTCGTTACTTGCACTTATAAAATCTGTTCAACAGTCCCATTTTAGTGATGAAATTTCTAAACTTATTTCTAAAATATGTCTACCAAAACATTTGCAAAAATTGTCTCCTTTTCTTGACTGCTCGGGTCTAGTCCGAGTGGGGGGACGTCTTCAAAACTTCAACTTGCCTGACCAGTCTATACATCCATACCTAATCCCAAAAAATTCTGTTTTGGCTTCTCTCATAATTACTTATTATCATAAATTTTATTTGCATTGTGGACCTCGCACTTTGCAGTCGCTAATTCAAAGAAAATTCTGGATTCTTGGAATAAGAAATCTGATTCGCTCACACTTATCTAAATGTGTAACATGTTTTAAAGTCAAACCGATCCCTTATCAACCTGTGATGGGAAGTTTGCCACCTTGCCGATCCCAAAAGGGTTTTTGCTTTCAAAATGTAGGTATTGACTTTGGTGGACCTTTTTTGGTTAAAGAGAGTCGGAGACGTAATGCTCGTGTCAATAAAGCTTACGTGTGTTTGATTGTCTGCCTCTCTGTCAAGGCAGTTCATCTCGAGCTAGTTTCGGAACTGTCTACAGAAGCGTTTCTAGCGGCGCTAGATAGATTTGTGTCGAGACGAGGAATATGTCGCAGTATTGTGACGGATTGCGGCACAAACTTTGTGGGGGCTAAACGCTATCTCGAAGATATGTACAAAGTCATGCTAGATAATAAAGAGGAGGTATCATCTCAATTAGGGTCTCGTGGAATTTCTTGGAAATTGAATCCTCCTTCCGCGCCCCACTTTGGTGGCATTTTCGAGAGTGGTATTAAGTCCACCAAATACCATCTCAAAAGAGTCATTGGTTCTCAAGTTTTAACTTTCGAAGAACTAGCCACGGTTTTAACAAAAGTCGAGGCCATGCTCAATTCTAGACCATTGTGTCAATTATCTTCTGATCCTAGTGAAGTAGATGTACTCACTGCTGGACACTTTATTATTGGACGCCCTTTGGTTACCCTTCCGGAACCGCGTTCAGAAGAAATCCATCCTCGAACTCGTTGGCAACTTCTTCAGAAACTTACGCAAAGTTTCTGGCGTGTTTGGCAGAACGACTATCTGCATACCCTGCAACAAAGGGTCAAATGGTTTAAGGATGACCATCGTCGTCCTGCGATTGGACAACTTGTTTCAATCCAGGAACCTAACTTACCTCCAAATGAGTGGCGATTAGGACGTATCGTTGACGTTCATCCCGGAATTGATAATGTTATTCGTGTTGTGACGGTAAAAACCCAAAAGGGTTTACTTAAACGACCAGTGGTCAAGATTTGTCCTTTACCGATAGCTAATTAACTTTTATTTTAATTTTAATTTGTAGTAAGCCTAGTTTTTTAGTTATTTACGAATATTATGTTTTAAGTTAAGCAAACTTGTCTTAATTTACCTAGTTCTCATTTGGATGCACATTCCAAACACTACTATTTTTTTTGGTTTCTTTTATATTTTTATCTTATTACTGTCTGAGCAACGGAGTTCCTAGAGGTTGTCGGACAGTGTTGTCTTATGAAATCCTTGGGTGATTTCAAGTGGGGGGAGATGTTGCGGCTTGGGAACAGTCCTTATTAATTTCCTATCCAAATATCAATACCTAAATCCCCACTTCCCTTATCCTTATGCACATGAAGCGAATTCCAATCAGCGCCATCTAGTGCGCTGACACTCAATAACAACCCCTCTAATGGCCGCGTTGCGCGCTCACGTTGTCGCTCGTGAAAAATATTAAAAATCATTGGAAATAGACTGATCTGTAGTGAAAAACCGTGCACATTTGGTGTGGAGTGTGATCCCCTGTCTGTGCTGTGTGGGACTCTTGTCTGGACCTGCCAAACTAGCTCTGATGAACCGGGTTCGTGGAAGTGCTTCCAACTGGTGAGTTCTCCCAACCTTTTCCCGTTTCTGAAGCTGTTCGTTTGTTCCTGCTTGATATCACTGGGTTTAGACATACGCTAGATGGTGCCCTAGGTTACCTTCCGCTGTGAACCAACCAGCAATAGCTTATGCACCAACATAACTCATTGCCATCATGGTGACGTACATAATTGCAGGAGGGGCAAAATGGGTAGGTACAGATAGGGGGTATAGGTGATACACCGATGACCTGGTAGTGGTGGAAATATACAACACTAGTTGTGCTGTTTAAACATCATCACATTTATGTGTGTATTCGCTTGTTGATTAATAAACACAATCAATGCAACACCCAGCAAGCAGCTCTAATTTAATCAAGATTTTGTAATTATGATTTCTTGTCATTCTTTTGTCACCATTTTAAGAAATATATCCTTAAATGTTGCGTCACTAATACTTAAACTTTCACAGGTGAAACTTTCTTCCAAAGTCCAATTTCATACAACGAGATATTTTTAAATATTGGGCCATTCGCGAAGCTAGTTGGTCTCTAAATAAACATATTGGTAGTAAAAAGTTCTCAAACACACATTTCCCGGTAAACAATGTTCAGACTAGTTTCTGATTCCTTTTAAAAGACTGGTTGAAAATAAGTCGTTTTACTCGTTTTTGGATTCTAATGTGTGTATTTTCTGCTTTCGTGCCGTCAATGGACATTAATGGCTGGTTTCAAGTCAACAAAGTTCACCAGTCGTCTTTACTATACCATTATAGAAAACTTCAGAGAGAAACGAAAAGAACTTCATCAGAGCATCCGATGTAGGCCATTTCTATAGATAGAATCCCCATCGTCTCATCCAAAAAAAAACAGCCGCTTCAGCTTCCTTTGCTCAGAGGACACCACGAGGAAGTTTTTAGCAGTGGAAAAGCGATACAAAAAATAAAACATAATATTCTTTACCACGATGATTCTGACAATATGGTCATTCATTTATCAACAACTGATAAGGTAAATAATTTAGTGTTTTTGGCTATTACTAAGTTGTAATCAGTTATAGGTAGAATATTCTTAATATAACAAATAACTCGCTCTCTATATGTATTACTCGTTTGACCTTTAACGTGTTTGGTTTGAACGTTAAACAAACTTGACGTATATTGACACAATAAACAGCTTGGGCTACTCAGACCACTTAGGAAGAAGTATGAGTTACACCTATATCATTGCTGAGTGTATCATAAAATATAAACATTCAACCCAATTCACGTTCGCAGCAGTAAGTGAAGGAACATTTTAAGAAACTCCTGCTAGTCCAAATACTTGCTTATATTTATGATGAAATGTCTCAGGGCTGAACAGGGTTTCAGGTTATTGCTCTAAAGCAGGCTGTACTATTTTCCAAGCCACTCTCATTGTGTATAGTTCTTGTATTCATTTTAGTGGCACATTTAGCAGTTTCATATTTTCTCCAACGGTGCCAGTGGTATACTTTTTTAGGATTATGTACTCGTATATTACTTAACACTCCCGTACGCCTGCAGTTCTTACTCGGAAATACACATGATTTACGTTTACTCAAATATAAGTTGTTTATGTAGTGTGGTTTGCTTTGCACAGTTAAACACTAACACGCTAACTTCAAACAATGTCAGCAAAAGGGCAAGAAGTTGATAATATGTAGTATGGTTTAGTAACTTTAAGGTAGATGAAGATGATCACGATATCGTGATCATATTCATCCTAGAGATATATATATATATATATCTCTATTAATAATCTGAAAAAAATACATACTCGTGTCTGAAAATAGGGTTCGTCACCGCTTTGAAAAGCAGAGGCGTAACTTTCTCGGTATCTTTTTTACAAATTCTTTAAACATATGGATATTGCATAATAAACCATAGCGAATATTAATTAAAAGAGGCACATGATTTAAAATTTCGTATCAAGTCTTAATACTGTTTTAAATATTAGTTTGTAACTTTTGTATTCCGAGGCGAGTATACATGTACTGCATGCAAAAATAGCAGTAATATTTTATTTGTTCGTTCGCTTTTGTTTTATGTTTACAAGAATACTGGTTTTCATAGTCAAAAACAAGCCATAAACTACACACAACACCAATTTCCTTATATCGCGTTATGCTAAAACTTTTTGCCTATGTTTTTGTAGAAAGCACCGAACCACGAGAGATATATGCCAGTTTTATCACCCCCCCACCTGAAGATGACCACGGAAAGTTGTGAAAAAACCTTATTTTGGTCGGAATTAAGTTACCAAAGTTGGATAAACTTTGCCGTCGTACCTTATTAAGGGACCGAAACGTATGACTCATATATTTATTCAATGTTATTTAATAAGTTTCCAACTTTCTGATAACTGATGTCTTTGAAGAAAGTAGAAGTCTTTTTCTGATAAACATATTTCCCCGTTCCGAAGTATCAAAATATTTTTAGACTTCAATTACTTTATTAGAATTATATATATATATATATATAAAAGGTCGGGGAAAAAGTTTTTTCGTCTTTGATATAAAAATTCAAGACATTTTTTTCAAAGTTTTATTACATTTAATTATAATACATATGTACCATTTTGTTCGATAACTCGTTGCCATCTTGTAGGTAGTAAAATAATCCTGAGCTGTATAAATTTTAGGATTATTGATCAAAAAACTGCGATCGAAGCGATGCGAAGTAGTTTTATCCTCTCTTGATATTAACCTAAAACTAGACAAATAATTCTGAAGAGACCGAAACGATTTGATTTAAGAATTTATATAAGGACTATTTTTAAATCTTTAATCGCATTGCTAAATTTTAAACTGAAAACCATCAATGGTGAATATGTTATTTCCGATATCTGTGTTATATTTTTGACGTTTATTATACAATATTTACACATCATTCACTTAATTTATTACTATAGTGATCTACATTTAATAAGTTCTTATGGATCTTTAGATCTATCTGAAATATTTATAGTTCAAGTGCTCCCAACCGAAATCCGGTGACACGATTTAGTTTTTTTGAGTTGGCACCCCTTTCCCCTACTCCACTTTTTTAATAGTCTCACTCTTTAATAAATTATTGGTACATGCATAAATTTATGAAAGTATTACTGATAATATTTAGTTAGATTTAGTAATTTATATCTTTTGATGGAACACATGAGCAGCTAGCTAATAATATGACCTTCAATACATTGACTGGCCTTTTGGCCTAGTGGTTAGTGACCCTGACTGCTATGCCATAGGTCATGGGTTCGATTCCCACCCGAGTCTGGGTGTTCTTTGTGTCCGTTGTTTGTATGTTTGTAAAGTTCCCCGAGACACAGGAGTAATTCCTAACGCGGGAGTTGTCTTTTAAAAAAAAAGACATTATCTTATAGTCATTTACTTATTGAAATGTTTACTTTGCGATGTTGTCCTAATAAAAGTCAACAATAAAAAAAACAACTTTAAAAAAAATTACGTAAAAATAAAAAAAATAAAAATATAAAAGTATGTGATAAACGAATGAGGGGCCTACCATTTTTTTTTTGAGGTTGCGCCTTTTTATGTAGATCTTAATCAAAATAGAAACCAAAAATCAGATACAAACTGGAGTGCAGAACAACCTAATTCTTAATGGACACGTTTTAGTTATTCCTTTAGAGAAATCTCTTTTTAGCTTGATTTTATATGTTCAGAACAGGCTTTGCTTGGAAAAATAAAGGTCCCTTCACCTACTTTTGATTTCGTTTTTATTATTTAATTTAGCGTAGGTATAAATAATAAATATTATTTCATAATTTTAAGTGATTTTTTTGAGTCATGCAGTCATATTGTTGATTAAATTCCTTTTCTTGCTCGATAGATATCGCAGAGTAGATACTTCTATAAGTCAAAAACTATAAGATAATGTATTGAAGCACATATCAGATGGCTGCTCTTGCGTGACATCGGAAGAAATAAATTGTGAAATCTTTCTCTGAAACAAATGAACAAATATTACAAACAATCTTTCCTGGAAAACAAGGACAAAGGTAATGATGGACTCTAGTGAGTGCTACATATAAGTCGACCCACATCACAGGACCAGGAACAAGCTTACAGAATATCGTCCAAAGCAGATTCCAACAAAGCGTTGGCGTCCTCCAGGCCAATTTGGTACGCAGTTAATATTTATTCTACTGGTTTTTTATCTTAGAAAATAACCCGCTATGTGAGAGATAAGCTCGTGTGGAGAGGTTTCTGTAGGTATGATGAATATGTTGTTTCTACATTGTTTTTTTTTTCAACAGACTTAACATTACAGTTCAAGAGCATGTTCTCTCATACGTTCCTACTAATAGGTCTTTACCTATGAAATTGCCGTTCTGCAGTACTGGCTATTTCAAATCAAAATATTTTTTTTTGGCTAAGAATTCTAATTTCAAATTAATTTTATTTTAAAAACATGGATTTCTTTTTTCAAATGTAGTCGTTTGTTTATTGATCAGTGTTATGTTTTGATCGCATTTGAATCTTTTTCGTCGTCATGGATACGTTTAAAAATTCCAGTAATTATGGAATATGAGTACCGCGTGGCAGCAACGGGACACAAGCGGCACGCAACATTAACGACGTCTACGGAGCTAATACTACAAACCAAAGCACCGGCTGTTATTGGTTTGCCCGCTTCCGTTCTAGGAATTTCGACCTGAGAAATGAACCTCGTGGTCGTCCGAAAACTTTGGTCTACAATGACGAATTAAAGGCGACTTTGGAAGCTGGTGAGACTCAATCTACGGCTGAATTAGCAGCAGCTGTCGACGTTAGCGTCAAAACAATATTGGTCCTTTTGCGTCAAATTGGCAAGGTAAAGAAGCTTGACAAATGGGTGCCCCACGAATTCAATGTTCGCCAGCGCGAAGTACGCATCGAGATGTGTCTTGTACTGCTCAACAGGCACACAAAAGAAGGAATTTTGAACCACGCAAGCACTCAGTAAGTTGGTTGAATCCTGGTTCTGCACCTAAACAAAGCCTAAAAGAAAACTTACCCCTAGAAAAGTGATGGTCACTATTTGGTGGTCTAGCGCCAGTCTGATTCAATACAGGTTCTTACCAAACGGGATGAGCATTACTGCAGATGGGTACTGTGAAGAACTGAACACAATGATGGAGAAGTTCGCACATCTCCAACCAGCTTTGGTCAATCGTTCGTCTCCGCTGCTCCTGCACGGCAACGCGCGACCTCATAATGCACAGCAGACGGTCTCCAAGTGCATGAGCTAGTCCGTCATCCGCCGTTCTTACCAGACATTGTACCTATATACTTCTACTTTTTCCAGAATTTGGATAACTTCTTGGCGGGAAAAAAATTCAATACCCGAGAGGCAGTACAAAATGCCTTTGAACAATTTGTTGCCTCCCATCCAGCTGATTTCTTCAAGAAAGGCATCAATAAACTGCCAATGCGTTGGCAAAGATGCATCGATTGCATGGGTGATTACTTTGACTAATAGAAATAAAAATATTTGATTTTTTTCATATAAAACGGCAATTTCATAGGTAAAGACTTACTATAAATGTAAGTTTATACGCGCAATATTGAGAAGTTTACTACGTTATTTTTAAGATATAAATTTCCAATAGATTTTCGTGTAATATATCTGAGACCCTTGTAATAAGACCTTTCATTTGATTTATCATACGGTTCAGTTTGGAAATATGTTTTTTAAATTTCCTAATTTAGACCCCAAAAATGCCTCCCATATTCGACGTTTATTTATTTACATTACACATATGTGTTTCATAAAGGAATTGATTTTTTTTTATTCGGACGTGCAGAACCCTCAAAAGTCGTATATAGTTACTTATGAAACTGGTATTAAAATACAGTCAGCCTTACAGTGATTACAAAAAAACTAGTTCCGATCTGTTTGTTATATACCAAGTAACAAATTCTACTATTGTTATCAACACTATACTGTACAATTACACATACAATGTACAAAGCGGCGGTAGCGTAATGGCTAAGGCGTCGGACTTGCGATCAAGTGGTTGGGGGTTCGAACCCCACCCAGTGCACTACCGTCGTGAACCCACTCCTAACACAAGCGTTAAGCTTAGCTGGAGGGGTTAACGAGATTACTAGTAATGTGTGACCCACGTTACTAGTAATCTCTACTAAAAAAAAAAAATGAATTCAATAAATTACATTTATAATTAATTCTATATAAATAATGATATATTTTGTAAACATACAAAAACTTACGCTTTTTTACCTCCGGGATAGGCAGAGTCAAAATACAGCACATAGTGCATGTGTTTGCGTGCATGTAACTGAATAGTGATTTATAGAAAGAACAAAGGCTATCAAAGCTTTGATAATCCGAGACCCATTAACGCTCGCCTTGACGTGTCTTACAACCCGTGCGAAGTATAGAGAAATAAACACATGATGTACCGAATGTATCTAACGCACTGCAATGTAAAGCAAAACCCATTCCTTTACTGTATTAAACCAGTAGAGTTCTATAAGTTGCTTGCGTGTAATTCACCTACATAATATACTATGCACGACACCCACGATAGGAAATATATACGAAATTCTGTAAGTCCCTAATTAGGTGAAAGATTAATTGTAGCAAAATTCGGCATCCGGCACAGTAATGTTGGGATTGTTTAGATTTTATGTGTAAAATATTATTATTTCTATATATATTTGTGGCAACCTCCATATACAACAACAAGTATAAATAAAAGAAACGAACGACGTAACTGATTTTCTTGACTACTAATAATAAAATAATAATAAAAAAATAAAATTTCTTGAATAGTAATAGCTAAGAACACTTTCAATCATGAGATTCCGATCAACCGTTCAAACAAAAAAAATAATCAAATTCCTTGAGGAGCTATGATGCTACATATACACACCTTAAACTTATAACACCTTATTTTTACCTAGGGGTTTAAAAATATACTTTAACATCATCTAGCGAAGACGAGCTGAACTACGTAATAACTATTGATACTGAATTGCATAATGAAAGTTTCTTGCCTTGTCGGAGGATCCTTCTTTTGTATTAGAGGGCATAACACCTCTTCTTCCATATATCAAAGTTGGCTCAGAATGTTACCAGAACATTTTGATACGTATAATTCAAAGGTCAACATTATTAAATTGTTAGATTGCGTCTATAGTCGACTCACCACAACGGGTACGGTTCTGATGTTCTGAACGTTTAATTTTTTGCAATAGGTTACGTTTAGCCTATTGCTCCAACACTCGTGGTCTTCACGGTGTTACCAGTCTTCGTATATCATTTAAAATAGTTTAGTGATAAAACTGATATTGAAAACCTCAATTTACAGTATGTGCCGACCCTAAAGGTGGGATTCAGTAAAATATTGAAAAAGTTTTCGATTATTATATTCGTAAAAGCTTCTAAAAAGTTCAAGGAGCGGGCAAGATTTTATTAGCCACGCTTAGTCAACATGAACAAAACAGTTTAGTAATATAAGTCGTAACTGAGTTTATAAACTTGTTCTCGTCGAACGAAGTATTCAACTGACTCGTGTTAAACGAAACTGTTGATCTTCTTATAATTATGTATTTATACGGGAATTAACGCGATCACGTTAATTCCCGCTTAAATACATAATTATATCATGAAACGCAAAAGTTTAAAAATGTTGATCTTCTTATTATTAATTTCAAATTTTGTTTTTTACTAAACTTTTCCTAATTATTATTTCTAGATAAAATATATTTTAAATATTTAATCTATGATAAGATTTTTTTTTACCATAAACTTTCAAGCATCAATAAGAGTAAATAGTGTCAAAGGTAAGTCAATAATTTGTGTCCCCTCTCAAAGTCGATAGTTTGATTACCTTCGGCTGTTGACATTGCGCGGCACTCTAAATGCTATCTAGATAGCATCAGGGGTTAATCAACAAGACTGGGTTAATTTACCTCCTGGCGCGATATTTAATGGCTTGCTTGAAAAAGTTTGCAGTTAAATTACGCTTACTTTAAGCTTACCGCTACAACAACTTTTTACGTAGTCGGGACTTTATGTTGTAATGACGAAATTAATTTGATTTACTTACTTTGAACCTCAATCACACTCCACCTAATGGAATTATGTCGATCGAAACTGTATCGAATTATGTTTTAATAATATGAGTATGGCTAAGTATTGCTATTCGATTTTGTTAACAGTTTATTTGTGTTAGTGGTTAAATATTTTTGGCCCGCACATTTTAAAATGTAAAATACTGATAATCTCAATTACACGTATTTGTGTAAAATTTTAATTGCCCTTATGTGTCAGGTCGTTCGGCTCCCTCAGCATGGTTGAGCTGAGTGATGGCTCACGCATGTGTTCATGCTCGTGAACGGTTACCGTTGGTCGGGACTCGTCATATTTGGATTTTTATTACTTAAATATAGTAGTAGTTTGTACGACAAGGTATACTTTAGAACAATATGTTACATTGTCTTCACAATTTATTTACAGTTATGGACAATGCGACCAGAAAGTTGTAAAAAACTTGTTTAAAAGTGTGTTCTTGGAGTTTTTTGCTTGTTCTTCTCCATAAGATCCATGAAAAATATTGAACAAGCAAATAGCTTCACGATTTACTTATTCTGACCGACTCCTGCTCCTGCCAATAAAATAAAAAAAAAACTTATAATTGGTTTAATGGAAGTAAATGATTTTGATTTTATTGATTTGATTTAAGAGCACAAAATGGTAGACGAATGAAACACCATTTCGTTGCGAGGTTAAAGTTTCTATTAAAATTGATGACGACACAAGCACTTCAGAACCATTACTATAATATGGAGAAGATGGAACAAAGCTCAAACATAAGCATGGGTACTGTGACACTATATTTTGTACACGATAATAGTATCAGAAAAATTAATACTGTTGATCCCTTCTCTGTTGACGATCTTATTTAAATTGGCATTATTCGAGGATTGTGTAACAAATCGTGGAACAACTAAATTTATTATAAAAAAATCAAGATTTAAATCTATGGAATCACTATGGCAAAAGCTTTTCTTGAAATCTATCTGAATCATCCGTTTTATTTATTATCATCATCAAAATCTCTTAAAATCCACCAAAGTATAGGTTTCTATGTATTAACTCTTTACGTTTCTAACAAATACATTTTTCAAACGTCGTTTTATCATTGTTATTGATGGTATAAAATTTATAAAAAAGTAGTGTGGTAAGCATCAGTAACATAACTGACTGCAACCCGTATTTTATTGTCTCCCAAAATATATTAAAATTGTGTCAAGTTCGATACCCACTAACAACACATAGACAAGCCTGCTGACTGAGTATTTACTGGTATTTAGTAACGGCAAAGTTTGCATCAAGTAAGGCGATATTTCAATAATTCATTTAGATACAGCTTTAGAAGCTTATTAGTATACCAGTTTTAACCACTACTCTTTATTTTACATTTATTCTGAGCTTATAAATAAAATGTAAACTGCAATGGTTCAGCTTTAGATCTATAAAAACACTATTAATATTTTGTTATTTTTTAAGCTGTAAACATCGATAAGCGATCCAACAATAATTAATCAGACATTAACTTCAATAATAATAGTGGTTGAAACTTTGTAGCCTTACCTCATATCCTTACAGCCATGCAGAAAACTACACTACTTATCGTTAATCTCTATTTAACAATATAATTCCGACATATTTATGTGGTCACAAATAACATCCAAAAAACATCTTCATTACAAGTTCTCCACAATCATTCTTCCACTTTCATGCCTTTAGAACTCCCATCTGATATATAGCAGTTCTAATTCCTACTGTTGGCCGCTCTCCAAGCGGTATACCTACGTTTAACTTAGTGCCACGAACTTTAATATTTGTCGCCCGAAGATATATTGAACTTTATGGTCGGATATATTAGAACTTGTTTGTTTACATGGATGACTTTATTTTCTGTCACTGCAGTTTGTAAGATCCTTTTGTGTAATGATGTTTCAAGGCCGAAATCTGCAATTATACCTTACATACTTTGAATAACATCGAAGAAGAATGAATAAAGCTTGAGATTCACCGACAACTAATTGTTGTGTTCAACAATTACTTGCTGATACAAATCCGTGCCTGGAAAACGGAAACGGAACTTTATATTTACAAGTAACGTCTTAATTTATTCCTTACATATTTGACCCTATTAAAGCCTCGGAGAAATATTGAGTGTTATTCAAAATAAATTCTAGTTGGTAATAATTTCCCTATGAAATTAGATTACTGTCAAAATTTTATGAACGATTTTATAAAATTTAGGCCATACTGATTAAAAAGAGTTTGAAGTAAACGTGACATTTCTTTAAATATATAAAAAAAAAATAGTTAACATTTATCTTTATATGTAAACTAATTCATTAAATACGAATAATTACACACACAAAAGATTCCTCCGACTTTTTAAAGCCGGATTAGCTTTTAAAGTGAAGAGGATCATTATAAAACAATTTGAGTGCTACTTTTGATGCGATGCTTTAGTCAAGTTTCATAATAGGGTAGCTTAAGAAGAAATTATTATTATTATCCAACCACTTGAAAAAATATTATGAAGGTAAAATCAGCTCTTACGGAATAATAACAAAGAGTCTTGCTCAATAGAATTATTTGTTGAATATAGACCAATTATTATTGAAACTAAATGGTAATATTAATGAATAATTATACCAGCCAGGAACATTTCAAAACGAATTTCATGTATATGATAAAATATTCCATTTTTAATCAGTCGTATTCTTGTAGTAGAATTTTTTTGAACATAATTTTACACTTGCCGCAATATGACTCTTTTTGTGTCTATTTAAGTCGTCGTACTAGGATGCATATAAAGTTATTTTGATTTTATAGTCAACGTTACCAAATAAAAAAATGATGTTAAATGTCAATTTTAAAGCCTTTTAAAATAATACAAAAACAAAGTACTAAGAAATTTATGGGAGAGTAAATGGGCACAGACGTAGCCAAAACCTGGTAACATTGATATTTAAAGTGAATAGCAATTTAAAAGGAAGAATGTTAACAATAAAAATTCTGCCAGTATCGTAGAGATTTACGTTACGTAACACCCGAGAAGCGTGGCAGCGGGATTTTTGTGTCACCATTATGAATAGTGTCAAATATGTCTTGGTTTTTTTGGCTCAGTCGACGAAACAGAATGAAATAACACATATGATTTGTCACTGATTTAACAATGGCTATTTTGGAGACATATAAGTGTAATAAAAAATCCTTAGCCTATTGCTGAATGTGATATTTGGCAAATTATTTTCTAAGGAAATCTCTAAGGATTTCAAAAGTTTTCTGTTATAACTTTCTGTGTAATGTCAAAACGGGTAGCACAGCTATTGCCTTGGGTTTGTCCTCGTTGTCATAATGATGCAGTTGGTACAATTTTTCCCCCTGATTTGCTAGACCGTAGACTTATTCGCACAAAACAAAATCAGTTAGAATTTCATGCAAAATGTAGCACTTTTCATTAAATCAGAACATATTAGCAAACTTTTACACTTGTAATGTTTGGCAATGAATAAATAAAATCTGGTTCCTAAACATGTGTAAAGTCATGACCAATGAAACATTGTAATGCAGTTGTTGATAATTAACACTTATTAATCAACAACTGCAGTATTTTGGTATCCGCAACCATACTACAGAAACCAATTCCACTTTCCATGTGAAACTATTTATTTATTTATGACATATGACTCCGCGTGTGTTGATTAATAATTTTAAATTATAATAACTATTTTTAAATTGACGATTTCGAATAATTGATAATCAATTTTATAAAATAAATATATTGAATTTGAATTTGACAACGATAAAGAATAATAAAAACTTAACATGTGTAGGTGCTATAGAACTAATTCAGAGGGTATAGAGAAAGATTTTAGGCCCATTATATTTTGTTTTTCTTTAAATATACATACATATCACGGCTATATCCCCGAAGAGGTAGGCAGAGGCGTATTATACACCCATATTTTGCCAACTATAATTTGGTTCCACTCACGTAATAGGGGGCAAAACCTATTTTAATATCACTGAAATAAATAGGTGTACGATACACTTGAAGCTAGGTCTGTACACTTGTAATACCACGGGTGTCGCTCACCTCTTGTCAACTCTGTAAATCTGTGTCTATACTAATGTTAGAACATATTTATGTATCTATGCATACTTTATAACTCTGTGATATGTAATGTATGTAACTAATTAGCATACAAACAACTTCCCCACGCCCAACTCTTCGGCCGTGGTATGCCAGGTGTGGTTACGTCACCTAGTCGTAGGATCGTCCCTTTGTGTTCAAGTTATATAATCTCCAAACTCTAAATGAAAGCTTATTTTCCGAAATATGTAAGAAATATAAAATTAATTAGCAAACATATCTCGGTTACTCATTAACCCAAGATTGCGTATGCAGATACTTTTTATCCCGGTTTTTATACAATGAATAAAGCCTAAGTAAAATTGAGAGTGTCTATCCCTTACCAGCCTTTAATCATCCAAACGCATTAGTTGCAAAAAGATTTAAATCTCCGAAATCCTTCGTATTTTAAGAGCAGGATACAGCTCTAAGACGATTTTATGCTCCAGGAGTCAGTGTGGGGAAGCTAAGAGTATTATAGAATCTTCAATGTGTGATTTTGGTAGGGCTTAATTTATTATTTTAGTTTTGTATGCGGGGATAGCAGCGGCTTAGTATTGATGTAGATAAGAAGCTTTGAAGGGGACGTTTGAAACATAAATGTTACTGTGATGTTTACAAATATAAAAACTGTAAAATCGTTTGGTATTCTAACGAGTTTGGCTCTTTTTAACCGACTTCAAAAAAGGAGGAAATTCTCAAGTCGATTGTATTTTTTTTATGTTTGTTACCTCGAAACTTTCAACTAGGTGAACCGATTTTGATGATTCTTTTTTTATTTGAAATGTGCTTCCCGTATGGTCCAATTTTAATTTGGTCCAGTTTTGACAATGGCATCCATGAGAAAACCATATAAGTCTTTTATGGAATAGTTTTTTTTTAAGTTGGTTTTTTTGTGAAAGAATTATTTGAAAATTAAATACTTTTACGAGACAAACTAGTTTAGAGACACACACTGAACACTAATGTTCATATTTGGATTGATAGCTAGGTTGCTTATTTGTTCAATTGGAATCTCAAAACTCTTTTTTATACCTATATATAAAAGGCTTTGTCCTGACTGACTGACGGATCAACGCACAGCCTAAACCGTAGGTCGTAGAGACGGGAAATTTAGAAAATGTATTCCTTATACGATGTAGGCACCCGATACGAAAGGATTTTTGAAAGTTCCACGCCCAAGAAGAAGAAGAAGATGTGGCAAAGTTTGTTAGGGAACGCGTGTTTGCTTGGCCTGATCGACTACAAAAGGGAGACAATGTTGAGTATCAAGTTGACAACAGTCAATCATGAGACAATAAAACGAAAATATAAAATATGAATACAAGTCAGGTTCATTAAAATACAAGTCTTTCATGTAATAAAAATATAAATTTCACGAGTCTGCTTTACATTTCAGAATTTTGTAAAAAAATTGAAAGATCTTGGAAACAATATACTTATAAATAATTTCATATTTAAAACGATAAAAATAAAATATTTATTTTTACACAAAGTTGCAAAAGTTATAAATTATAAATACAAGTGGGGTACAATGTTATATTATTTTATTGTCTTCAGTTTTCCGTAAAAATAAATATTAGTAATCATCCTTTAATAAATAATAGTAATCGTCCTGTAAAGAGTCAAAATAGAGATGAAAGTTCGTAGGAAACTTCGTCATTTTTTAAGTTAGAAATGTAAAAATTTGTAGATGAGCTTATAGTTAAAAGTAACAGTAAGTATACTACATACCGCTTCTAGAAAATTCACCCATTAGCTTTAAAAATGTACTGTATTTCACATGGGCAGTGTTACGTTGCGTATGCGCACATCCACTAAAGTGGTTAAAAATGTTGTTAAAAAAGAAATATTGTCATAAACACCTTGCGTTACGTCTATAGCAAAACAATTTTTTTCGACTGTTTGCGACGATTGCATCATGAATCGATTTTTAACTAATTTAAAAAATAACGTCTATGTAGGAATACTTTTTTAATTTGTTAGCTCAGATGTCCGTCAAATATAAACTGAGTCCCATGTTCTTAATGGAATCCGGAGAAAGAAACACCTTGACGGACAATCCGTGCAATGTTCATCGTGTAGAACCCAACACGGGTCATCACATCACCGGGGCTAGCGGTGAAGTGGTACGTCGGAATAGAACCTACTAAATCCACACGGTGTTTCGTCACAAGTATTGCAAGGGACTCAGATATACTCTAGGGACGAAGTCCCCGAGAACACCAATGCGTTTGGGGGACCTTGCCCCCCTTCTGTCAGAAAGGTGCACACGGGACACGTCACGCCATCGTCTCAGGCCTGCAGCTCTGCCCGGGTAACGGGCAACATCGCAGATCATTCTGGCGCTGGAGAGTGCTAGCCCTCTCCTGTTTCCTTTCTGCCGCATCTTCTTCACAACACAAGGCGGCAGAGTCCCAAACACTCTCACTTTGGACAATGGACAGAACCATGGCGTTCAGCGAGAGCCTTTCTACACCAATAGCCTCTTTATCCAATCCTCCATGATGGGCCTAACCGTGGTATGAAAATAATTGATGAGGGAAAACCCAACACTCTCCCTCGGTTTGTAGAATTCCTTGAGGTTTATCCTAGGCTGTTGTTATCAGTGGGTCTACAAACCGAGGGTGAGTGGTGGGGTTTCCTCCTTAATTACTATGTAAAAATCGCGCGTCCTAACTTACTAAAAATTGTGAAATATATAAATTTTTATTTAGAAATAAAGTAAAGTTCAAGGTGAAAATAGATTAATATTAATAGGTTTTTTCTTTTTAATGATTTTTATTTTGATGTCATTTTTTCTATTAAACCCAATTTCTTTAGTACGCAGTAACAAGTAGTCTTGGTGGATTTTTTGTGCCTTCACTCTACGATATTTGATGTCGGAGACCACGCGGGTGAAGTCACTGGCACAAGAGCAAACTGTATATATTACGTGTCTTTCTTATAATTAATATTATAATATTTTTGTTCATTTCTTAACATTTAACCTTCATTGTCGCCATAGCCGCGTTGTTCAATGTACCATTCCTTACTACCTACCTAGCAATTTTATTTCCATATGGTAGCGCATAGAGGTGTAAGAATCATTTCGGGTTAAAATAAAGAACGAACAATAGCTTCCATGTGTATCTTGCACAACAAAGAGGTATTCATTTCAGGTCATGTCAGGTTGACCTGGCGCTTATATTCGCTGGACTACTATTGTTTGTGCGCTGTATTTGAAAACGAATACAGTGATTGTGTCTTTTGAATTTCGCAGTGCAATACAGTAATTTTATTTCTAAATATGAGATGAAAATGCTTTTCTTTTAATAGATAATACAAGAAAAGTTTACTAGTTTTCATTTGATTATATGTGTTTATGCTTTCCGTTATGGGAATAATAAACAAAAGTAATGTTTTTAGTCTCAAGTTTGATCAAAACTTTAAATACACCACCAACTAACAATGTCTCATTAAATCATTTTGATCTATCTTAAGGTTGCCTGGAAAAGATTACGTTTATCACACATCTATTTATATCTACCTAGATACCTGCTTCAATTATAACAATGGTGCACAAATAAAGTGTTATAATTTTTTTCCCAAACAAAGCATAGTTAGATACTTTTTTTATAATTACAGTCTACTGACCTGTCAAATAGGCATAGGCATGCATGGAGCGGGATTCGAATGCTCTACTGCCCTACTACATATATATATTAATACGTGAAGATTTCTTTGAACGCATTTTTAAACAAATTTCGCGCCTGTATCTCGCTTCGCGATACAGGCATAAAGTTTTTATGTTGACCTTCATGGTACGGGAAGTCTATACAATGGCATTTTAAGTCATATTGGATAATGATGTAAAACAAAACAGATAAAACTCAATTATGGTTGAAATTTGACCACCTGGCGATCTTTAGTATGTAATATAACCTAATGGTACATAAGTAAATAGGATTACATCTCATGATCTCTCCTGACATTATCAAGCCACAAATTAGTCCAAAAGCAATTAACAATACTCCAAGTAATCTCACAAAACCTTCCCTAAAGTTATTTTACAAGAAGCCTGCATGGCACACACTGTATATCAACTCGAGATGTCACTGTCAGACTGAGTCTCACAAAGGGTAACTTAGCTAGACCGTCTTGTCTCACTTGTCTGGAAAAATGTTACGTGTTACTTTTTGTTTTGCTTGTAATTTGTTTACCTATGGAGTTTGTAATGATAAGGTTTATTTCATAGCTTTAATTGTAGGTTATATAAATATATATAGTAAAAATATATTTAGCATAGTGTAATATAATGTATTTATATATTGATCGCATGTGATACGGATTTGGCTCCAGCTTTTAATTGTGTAAGGCGACAGTAGCTGAAAAATTTTTGACCTTACACATATTCCAATATCGGACTTTAAATAGCCGTACGAGGTACAGTTAGCTTTTTTGCTTTAGACAAGCACAGGGGACTGACGTGAGCAGTGACGTATTCCTAATTGGTTTTGAATGTCTCTCTGCATAAAGTGATTTTCTTAATTTATATATTGTTCTGAATTGGAATTCAAACCGCGCTACTGGATTAATATCGGAGAGGTACTAATTTACGAAAGTTTTTAAACAGAGTGCTGTCAGTAGTGACTAAAATAGAGTTTTTTTTTTTTCTGTTACAGTGTTGTTAGAGCTGTTCTAGGGAGGCGACTCGATGAGCTATACACGGGTAATGTCGCCGTATTATTACGCACCAGTACACGTTTAGAATCAGGCGGACTGTTTACTTTTGAAATATTGGTACCATAAAACAAAGCAGAACATGTTTCGTTTAAAAATACAATAAAAAACATAGTTTCTCTTTTTTGTAATATGTATGCTTTTGAATAAGATTAACGAAGGTCATTATAAATATCAATTAAATAGGAGTCTTGTTATTTCTGCCAAAACAGACAAACATAAATATTGTGAGTGAATTCAGCTACCAGTGCTACGAATTGTTTTCGAAAAATAATAGAAAAACTGTTAGAGGCGTTTTTTTTAAGTATACTAGTAACGTGGGTCACACATCACTAGTATTCTTGTTAACCAGCTAAGCTTAACGCTTACGTTAGGAGTGGGTTCACGTCGGTAGTGCACTAGATGGGGTTCGAACCCGTAACCACTTGATCGCAAGTGCCACGCCTTGGCCATTATGCTACTGTTAATAAGAGTACTTTGTACTAATATTACATAAGTAAGCTTTATATTCAGTGGTAAGGATCACCGTCGCGAATAACTTACAAAAACGCCTTTCTTTGGATACTTATCACAATGCAAACGTCAGTTAATCATAAAAATGCGACATTAAGGATTTACAGTCATTAGTTTGTTCGGCGCCGTCGAAGCAGCTGATCGCATAAATGTTGTGAAATTGATTACATTGCAGTTTTTGGCCGTAGGGCTATTTATTGATTTTTTTCGGTAAAATGTTCTGTTTACTCATTGTGATATCACTTTTAACGAAAAAAATGTGAAATTAAGAAAAAAAGGGATTTTCCAGCTGAAAACAATTCCAGCAGAATGATGATCTGAATCCACTATTTCAAGATTCGGCAGGCCGTTCCTTACACCCGTTATAGATATATATATATGTTTTGTAAATCGCAAATTGCTAGCATGGTTCAGTAATATATAGTCAACGACTATGTCTGCTTTAAAACGAGTCATACATGAGTTATTATTAGCGTCTGTATAATTATCGAAGAACTCGAATAACATATGCTGGACTCAGGCCTTACGTTATTTACCAGGGTCCATCTGTTTACTGAACCTACATCAAAGCTTTACTTCAAACATTTGCTTAGTAGAGACTTGTTTTAGTAATACCTGCTGTACCGTGTAGAATTAGGCATCGTGTGTGTCTCCCTTGAGCTAAGAACGTTATGTTGACACAATAATGTATGTGGTCAGATGGTATACCTGAGATTTAGACAAAGGTTGATAGATATACCGTTTTATTTATTTCAATTGCTATCTTTCTAATATTTTAGGATCGTATTTAATTCCTTTTCAGAATGTACTTAGAAGATGTAGGTTTTGAACTTATTACATTTGTGTGTGCACAAAAAATGACAATGATATATACGAAAATAGCCGGAAAAGTAGTTTTGAAGGTCTTATAAGTTATGAGATATCTTACCATCTAACTCCACTAAGGTACTCTGCGTTATAGTGAGAACGCAGAGTACCTTAGTGGAGTTAGAGTTAGATTTTAAGCAATATAGCATTAATCCTTATCCAATTAAGTACCTTAAATACATTGTACTTTTAATATAGATCAAAATGGCCCTTTACAGCATGTAATTTCAATGAATATTTTCGAAGATATTACAGATTTAAAATGCAGGGACATAGTGGTTGTGGCGGTCCCGGCCAAAGGGCCGGACAATTTCCGGTAAAGATATCTTTTGCAATGACCATTAATAAATGGCAGGTTCAAACTTTCAATGTTGCAGGCTTAGATTTGGCTTAGGTTTTTCACATGGCCTAACATGTTTGTATTGTCTAATGACAAAAAAGCTGTAAACGTTGTAAATGTAAAGACATTCTGTAGTATATTTAGTATCATCATTGCATCCGTACGAAGCCGGGGCGGGTCGCTAGTTATTTATAAAAGCAGAGCAAGGCAGTATTTTTATAAGTGTACAAAATGTACATACATAGGAATATGTTTTAATAAGAAAAACATACGTACACGCACACACACAAACACAGACGCCCCGGTGCACATACACTTAAACCTACACATAATCTCTGTTGCTACCGCGTAACAACCACCTTTAATGCGAGAGGGAGAGCTATATGGCTTTTAAAAGTCCTTTCTTTATTTGAAACACCAGAATCTCTTAGCAGTATTGCTATGTTCTTATATATGTTGGATTCAGCCATAACTAGTAGCTAACACGGACACTTTGCTGTCAACACGGAACGCAAGTGTCATTTGTTGGCGCTCGGCAGAGTCTACGAGTCGGTGTGTGACACCGCCGGGAGGTCTTTTTGCAACGGTCGAGTAGAATAACCATCGTAGAAACCGTCTCGCGTTCCATAGTTGCCTAAATACCTACCTAGTCATTGAGTGAGATGGACAAAGTGAAAATAAAGTAAAGACGACATTTACATACATTTTTCGTAAATACGTCGAATATTTAAAATAATATAAGGATAGAGAGATACCATTTACTTCCAACGCCTGGAGGCAATAATAATGTTCTTGAACTGCTTCGTAATAGATTTTGTGAGCATTATGTATTACGTCGTAAACATTATAGGAATCTCGTATCACCATTCCTTGAGAACTGTTTACAACACAAAGCTAATATATCAATAAACTCATACATTTTATGTCCATAACTTTTATTTTTGTAAACATCCTCCTTTTTCTTTCTTACGATGGCATTAGTATAACTTTATTACCTAAATGGGGTTTTCACCAAGAGTGTGATTGCAGGATTACTCAGGCACCTTGTTATGTCATTAAAATGAAGAAGTTTTATTTTTGCTGGATAATAGGATTTAAAACATTTGTAAGAAATGTGGATATATTATCATGACGGTAGTTAATTTCCAACTGACCTCGACCTTTTCAATTTGTTGTCAGTTCTTTACACGCAACGTTCTGGTATCGTTATAAGTGATTATCGATACCTATTGTAGTAACTCACACATAAAGGAAAACATATATGAACATCATCTAGCGAAGACCACCTGAACTACCTAGGAACTACTGGTGCAACGAGCAATGATAGTTCTCACTCCGATTAGTATAAAGGCCGTAAGAAACGGCCTGCCGAATCTTGAAATAGTAGATTCAGACCATCATTCTGAGTGGAAAATCATTGGATATTTCTGCCGGAAAATGTTTTTTTTTTTTGCTTAAAACTGATATCACGATGAGTAAACAGAACATTTTACCGAAAAAAACAATAAATATCCAATACGGCCAAAAACTGCAATGTATCTAATCAATTAAACAACATTTATGTAATCAGCTGCTTCGACGGCGCCGAACGCTTGAGGTCACCGTACCGCACAGTACACGTTTTGCGTTTACATTGCGTAGAGCAAAATCAAACTAATGACTGTAAATCCTTAATCTCGCATTTTTATGATGAACTGACCTTTGCATTGTGATAAGGGGAGAGGAGTGGAGAGGGAAGGGTTAGGGCCTCCGGTAACCTCACTCACTAGGCGAAAAGCAATGCAACCTTTACTTCACTGTCGGTTTTCTGTGAGGCCGTGGTATCACTCCGGTCGAACCCACCCATACGTTCCAGAGCATGGCTCTCCCACGATAAAATCTTAATAAATACGTCCACGTTTATGAAAAAGATACTGAAGCCCCAACTTCTCCCCCTCATAGTAATCGTAACAATTACTCTTACTCGCACAAGCACTTCATTTGGTAGTTAACAAGAGTACTAGTAGTTTGTGACCCATACTAAAAAGAGGCTTTTCACATTAAACCAAGTACAGCGACTTTAGAACCCTAAACTTTACAAATCACCATTTTCCTAAAAAAATATTTTACGTATTTTGAAATCCTGCGGTAAGTAAGGTACGTAACCTAACAAAAGTGTAGTTTACTCCGACACTAACACCTTAGAGTCTAATCAACTGGCTTCTAACACGAAAATATCTATGTTTACTTAGCTAAACAATTCCCTTTTGATTACGAGACACCGGGTCGCAGTATATTGTATTCAGCACGCATTTCGTTTAGCCAGCCCAAAAAAACACGGGTAAATATGACACGAGGGGATGATAAACTGCTTTGTATCATTCCCGCACCGATGATTTCTGTATAAACCCGCATATGAGACCCCGTCATGGCGTTAAAGGAACGTGATGTGAAGCTTTTGAATAGGCAACTCGATGTCTCTTTAGAATCGTGTTTTAATATATTGAGACACTTTTGGAGATTTATTTTGTATAGGTAGCGATTGGTTAATATTTGTTTATGTCTTGAGGGCTTCCTAAACTTTGTTAAATTTACAATAATAACTAGTGATTCTTTTACAGTGAGCGAGCACGACTCTTAAACAGGAGAACTTTGATTAGTTTGGATTGTTTTCATTAGACATGAAGCTGAATTTATTTGTGATATATTTGGTATAAATACGCAATTGTTCTATTTGCCATCTCATTTCTCATTGACCCCTTTTAAACCAAACATTTTCTCTTGATGTCGCTGACAACTTTAAGTACTAAAAAGCTAGATTACTTAGCAAAGAAAGGTTTATTAATGACTGGTAATAAATTAGTTATATGATAGAATATTATAGGTTTTGTTTATTTGTTACGCTTAATAATCATTTTACAGTCACCGAATACAAAAGTCATAGTAAGAGCAGTACAACGTGATATATAAGACCAATCAAAAGAGTCAAATAGCACATTTTGAGCCATTCAAAATTAAGAAACAAAATCTACATTACACTCCTTGACCATGAATTATCAGCAACTATCTGAATCGCACTATTTTTCTCGTAAGCCCTTTGCTTCAGCAAAAAATATCGCTAGCAAGATACGAGATAGCCGGGGCGCGGGCCAGATGCCGGCGAACATATATTGTGTTTTTACGCGACTTCTCCAAATGTGCAGCTGGAGTGGGTCTCCTTTTTGTGGCGAAATATTAATATTGTGTCAGCACTGTGAAGTTTAATTGTAAATTGTGTTGTATGACTTATAGCAGACGATAAGGTTTACTCATTACGCGTTTAATCATGTATAAGCCTAAAATAAAAGATCTATTACGTTCGATTACCATATTCTAATACAATTGGTATTTCTTTTTAGTCATATTTATTGTGTATTGTAAACGGATACCACTTTTTAAAACTAATACCAAATCAAGAATTAAGTAGGTACAGTCAGTAAAAATGGTTTGGATGGTCTTTATAACGTTTTATTAAATTTTGATATATCAAAATATAAACTCATTGAACATGTACTGACTTATACCATGGTGCAAAGAAAATCACAAAAAATAAGTAAGAATACTGTAACTTGATAATACTAATAGTTGATCGCCTTTCATATTCTATATTTGAACTAATTTCTTACTTATTTTGGTATGATTTTTGCATTTGGTTAGGTTCAGTGTTTATATTTTGATACAGCTAATTTTGTGAAATATAGCTCTATAAAGACCACCTTAGCATTTTTACTGACTACCTAATTCTTGTTTTGGTATTAGTTTTAAAAAGTTCCGTAAGTATCCGTTTGGAATACACAAACATGGCCATAAAGAAATACCTATGGATTTGGAGATAGAATAGATCAAATAAAACTCGGTAATAAGGAGAACAATAATAAATTCGACGTACATTAATAAATGAATCGACATCACAGGTGCAGTCAAATTTAACCTTATCGTTATGAATGCGGGACAACTTCCTTACCAGTTGAAATATGCCAAAAATATAGGTGTGCAGAAATTCTTTCACAATATTTTTACTGAAAATATGGTAGAACCTGTTTTCGGACAAAATACATTTGAAATGTAAATTCTGACAAGCATGAGAGTTGGCACATGTATTTAGGTTAGTCAAAATTTGGACTACGTTCAGTTCGCATTTTTTTAATGAAATTCCTGATAACATTATGAACTTCCACAAATAAATTCAATCTTTCTACAAAACATGACGTCTCTTACTATCTTTTTATCTTTCAATAGTCTACACCAAAGCCCACGTCCCCAGTTCTTGGTCGGATCACTTACTGCAGACGCTTGTCAAAAATAACTTCTCCAAATAAAAAAAATATATATTACTCCAATTATTACCATTAGTAATTTCGTTTTCATGTAGTAAGTAATTAGTTTGGTGAATTTTCTCAACCGTCAACCTCTAAGTAAACCCATAAACATCTGTGTTCAGAAACACAAACTCCAAAATCTTATCGCACGATTAGTTTGCTGATAATTAATTTAGTATTATCAATTTACCCCCAAGGGGGGCACCGTTAGGATTATCTCAGAGAAACTAAGATTTCTTTGAGGTTGCAGCGGCTAAGTTTCGCCATTGGCATTTGGATATAATACACTGCTTTCCATGGTAAAATATGAAGATAAAGTTGTTTAAGTTATAATTCATCTGATCAGTTTAGTCACATAAGGTCCAACCATCCATTTTCATTAAAACAAATGTTAATAAATGATTATCAGCAACAGAAACATCAACATAAATTCATGCATTATTTTAATTAGGAGTAAGCTGCACACTAAACTAGAAACACATTTGTAAGCATTAAATAGTTGTATCTAACTGTTGCTAATGGTTTAGCTTATCTTGTACAAGGAAGTGTCGTGTAAGTCGCCCTAGATTACTAGAATGCACATATTGCGTACCACTAACACCAGATTGTTGTCTGCGAATATAATTGTTATGTAAATATATTGTGTAGTTAAATCACTGTGACTGTAATAAAGATATAAAAAATAGGCAGTCATGGGACTGCCGACAGAAGGAAAAACTTACAACGACATTAGGATGTCGGTGATGCAAACCCATCCACTTCAAGTCCGATTTGATGAAATAAACATTACCATATTTTTGGGCTGTTTTTAGTTTCTCTCTCTTTCTCCATTGTAATAAAATTTTGAACCCATATTTAAACTGGTGAACCTAAATTCAAATTATTAATTCGCTTTAAATGGGGTGGTACATAACGTGGTAATTTAAGTGTGATATACCTTAACTTTTTATTACATTAGTGACTTTCCCTTTGGATCTGTTTTCTAAAAAGAGTTTGCCTTGATGTGGTGTCGCTTTTTACATTATCTAATTTCGCCATATGAAAACATCAAATGCTTAAAAACTGAATCGACAGAACATAACAAGTGTCATTATGACTTGCCATCTCATCATTCGTGTGATTCAAAACTTAAAACCTCGATAATAATACAACTCTTCCAAAACCTACATGCTCGCCACTGTGTTTTGAATATCAGCATCATGCATTGCAGGCCCAATTTTTATACGGGAGTTTAGAGTTGATAAACTGGCAACACTCACGTAAAATCCAAAATTTCGAATAAGAATCGAAATTAATTTCCGGAATTTTGAAAAGGCTTATATAATTATTTTACTTTAACTTATGAGTATGAAATAATTATACTTACCAGAATTTTTCAATTCGAACTAGTAATTCCTGAGATTAGCTCATTCAACCAATCAAACAAATTCTTCAGCTTTATAGTATCGGCATATATATATTATAATATAATCAACATAGTATTCTGTAAAAAATATTTCCTTTGTTTCCTAACGTTAAACCATGTTTAATGTATATGACATAATTATTAGTATTATACTAATAGTCATATAAATTAAAAAATATAATAAGACGCTATTGTGTGCTAATTTGCATCGTAATTTAAAAATTAAATTGTAAATGACTGTGCTTATGTGACGTCACATAATGGCGTCGTGCGGCCGGCACCTCGACCGCTGAAATTTGAAAAACATGATATCGGAAACAAAATTACGACTTATATAAGCGTACACACATATAACTACTTATTAAAATATATTTGTATATCCATTATCAACAAACTTATATATGTATATTTTTGGTATTTTTAATTTTATTTTCCAATATAAAACAGTGAAAATACTTCGCGCTTGAAGAATTTTTTTTTTTGTTTTCAAAACTATATCACTTTTTTTGCTTGTTATTTCTAATTATACATAATTATGTAGTTTTAAAATATTATTATTCTTCATATATTTATCAGTAACTATATGTCTAAGAATAAAGTAAAAACAGCTTCCACTATCCAGCAATAGAAATCGTTTTGCGGATTATCGTGAATCATTGAAGAAAGTGATGCCATCTACTAGTGACATCCATCAAACTGACGTACGTTCGGACGACATTTTTAATGAAGGTTTTCGCTATTGAGCACTATTATACAGGCGTTATAAATTTTCACCTAAATTACAATTATGTTTTTGTTTATTTTACCATATGAATTGCGCAAACAATACTCGTAGTCAGTGTTTAAGGTAATGTTCTTATTACACACGTACGTTAATACTATTAATTAACAGAAAGTACATATCCCTGGATATTGCGTGTCGTTAATTTTGCCACTACGTATTTAGTTCACAAGCTTATTAAAGTAAAGATAACACGTCCACAGACAAATTAGTTTATTGTTTTCACTTTTTTACACTTCTCATAACTTTTATTGAACAAATTATATTTTTAAAGATTAAGTAATAAGGAGCTGGCAGATCTCAAGGTTAGATTAGCGCCCTCTAGTAGATCTATACATGTATCTTAGCGTGACGCGAGTTCAGTGCTTTTTCCCAGTAGCAACAACAAACAACAACGTGCCTAAAGAAGTTTTCACATCAAAATACGAAAATGTTCTTGTCGGACATTCTTATCTACAATCTATTCAATATTTTTCATCAAATAAGTGGACAGCTTAGCTTACACTTACATTTACAACGCTTAACTTACATTTTTAATTACGCAGACATAGTGATTTTCAGACGATACCCGTGGTCGTATGTCAATGCACAATTTGGTAAATCACTAGCAGCGCCCCGCGGTTTCACCCATGTAAGTCCCGATATTCCCCCGGGGGGAATATCGGGATAAAAAGTAGCCTATGCGTTAATCCAGGTCTCCAGCTATATGCATACCAAGTTTCATCGCAATCGCTTCAGTGATTTTTGCGTGCAAAAGTAACAAACATCCATCCATCGATCCATCCATACATCCATCCATCTAAACTTTCACATTTATAATATTAGTGGGATGACTTTATGTTCTCTATAGAGCGCCACATTGAATTTCATGTGACGCCACATAGCCTATAACTAGCGGACGATCCAGACGCTTCTAAAAATGACGGCAACCGATGAACATACATATGGGCTGAAATTATAGCCTCCTTTTGGCTTCGCTGTAGTCGGGTAAAAAGGAAAATAATACCATTATTCTTTGATATTTAACAACACAACTCCCGCACTGGAAATAATTACTGTGTCGCGGGAGGCTTTACAAACATTCAAACTGCAACAAACGGACACAAAGCACACTAAATACCAGCGTACCGAATGAGGGTGTATAACACAAATATTGGTCTCGTGTGGGAATCGAAATTGAGTAACGACTAACTCGCCTGACTGATAGTAAACTATTGTCGAACCCTAAAAACTTTATAGAGACTAAATTACAGAAATTTAGTCTAACTACGGTCACACTACGGTTTTGGACTAAAATACTTTAAAAGTGGGTGTTTGGGGCTTCACTTTCTTCAAAGAAAAACTGCAAAACGAATTTCTACTTATTTTAATGTCCATTAAGTGTTTTACAATAAATTTTATGTTCGTTAGCCAGCGCGTCGAAAGAGCGAGTTAAAAGTAATGTTTTGGTCGGTACATGTAAAAATATTGACAGATTATAAATTAACGTAGGCGTAAACAGTGGGTATTTTGGTTTAATTGAAATGTGGGTATGAAAATCATGGTTTACATATACATTAACCTTCACAGATATAATATTTCAAAGAATATTATTTTCTCTCATGTATTCAATAAACATTAATGTATAAATTTGTTTTTAAAATGGTCTATTGTGGCATAGTTCTGTTACTTGTGTACAATTTGACCGTACTACATAATATCATTTCCTGTCTTATCCACAAAAAATGAAATATTTTCCTCAGTAATAAAACATGAATAAAACGCCGAATAATACTAAAAAAGATATTCAGCTATCATAAAGTGAGGAAGGTTTTACCTGTGTATTGACGTACCAGTTACAGTAGATACTTGAAGTAAAGAAATGATTGGTATATCAATAAAAGAATGGAGAGTTCAGGTTATAATAGGCGCTTTCTAGACAAGCGTTTAAAACCACATATTTTTGTTGGTAACATCGCAATTTTTGCGTCTGCATAGATACTATTTTAGGTTTTCTCGGTGTCTTCCTTTGTATGTTATATTCAAGCTTCTACAATATACCCACTTTTGACAGAACACCATATGATTTTAGTAGGTTCGATTCTAACATACCGATTCACTGTTAGCCCCGGTAGATAGTAACCGATGTGAGAAAAAATAGGTTTGGGTTATGACTACGATCGAATGTACGAAGTAAGAAGCATTGGATCGTCGCATAAATCCAGAAATTAGCGACTGCGTGAGTTGGCGTCTTTATATAAAGAAATCCCTAATACTACAAGTCAATGCAATAAACAGGTTATCTTGAATCACCTCGGCCTGCACCAACTTGTTTAATTATGCTCCAGTTATCTTGCCCATAAGCTTTCTTGGGCAGACAATAAATGTTTTTAATTACTTAGTGGCGAGGTTCATAAAGATGAGTTTCAATTCTTGCTAGTGACTATGCAACTGGATTTCAATTCAAATAAAACATAAAATCTCAATAACATTATACTAATAATGTAAATGAATAAAAGTGAAATAAAATAAGTTATAACATGCATCTATATGGCTTAGCAACCCGTCGTTGCATCGCGCTTTCGAAAAGCTATTAAGCTTTATGTGTTTTAAATGCAAAGTAAAATACGATTTATTTTTGTGCGGTTCCATGCATGCATCTTAATATTTATTGCATACATATGAAACATGTAACTAACAATAAAAAAAAAACAAAAAATTTATATTTGAAATCAGAAATCTGCCCCATGACACACTGCGTTTGACTTGATATAATTCTTTAAAACTCTGTAATTTTGTAACAAAATCGAATATTCTACATGTAATATTTCTTTTTGGTTGGTTATGAAGAGTATTTTATAAGGAGTTGATTTGATATAGGTACTTATTCATACGCAGCTTGATATTTTAAAAATAGAATTCACAGTTTATCGAGAATTAGATGCGTAGTAATCGTTTAATTCTTATTCAACAGTGACTAAACACAGTACAAGCGCAAAAACTGTATTTTTTTTCGATCATATAACTCTATTGAGTTTTATTGTTCTCCAAAAAGGCCATAAAATTGTTTTTATATTGTTCGAAAAATATGTGTGAAATGGTAAGCATCTATTGTTCACCTAAATTGGCCAATAAAACTAGTCAACTAGGTTTAGCTGTTAACTTTTATCTAAACGACGACATCTAAAAGGTTCATACATTTTGAAGCCAATTGAATTACTAAAACCAGGACAGTCAACGATATATATGATAGTATTTTTACAGGAATTGCTTAAAAAATTGAATCTTGCAAGGATTTTTGTAGATAAATGAGTTTTTAAGCTGCTATGAGGATCTTGTGGATTTTATTCATGATTTATGTTTCTAGGTACAGAGGATATGTTTTACAATTGTTGATTATTATTTTCAGTTCTCTGTAATCATTTCCTAGTGCAGAAGTTATACGTGTAAAAATTTCATCTTAATCCGTCTAACTATTTCTGAGTGTAAAACGGCATCCACGTGGCACGATTTCACGCACAATTTGGTTAGGTTTTCCAGTATTTCAAGTTTTGTGTGGATGCAAATCGTCCAATTCAAGGTCAAAAGGTGGTTAGGGCCGATCTGACTTGATTTTATCATTTAGTCTGTCTGCAGGTGACATACTGATCGGATGTGTTCCGATTTATTTTTACAGCGGTTTTACAGTTGGGTGGTTATATTTACAAGATGATTTATATTACACAATCAATACAGGTAGCATTTCTTCAAAAAGAAAAACTATTGGGTAACCTTTCTTACAAACGTCCATCAAAAAATAAAATCAAATGAAAATTGCCGACCTATTTATTTACGTGTGGCGCGAAATCTGTTCATAAGCCAGTTCAATCACAAATCTGATCAGGTAATAAAAATTGTATCTTGTGAATGCCGTTTAAGAGGAACAAATACACTAACTCGCTTAATATTTAGTTTACTTTAGTGTAACTTGTATGCCTCTTATTATACAAGTCGTTTCCGGAAATTGACACGCGTTTATTGTCACAGCCAATATTAGTAAGTTAAAACAAACAAACCGTTAAAGTTTATGTTTAATATTAAACTTCTTTTCCTTTGATAAGTTTAAAATGAAAAGAAAAGGGGTAAAATTATTAAGACATGATTTATAGAAAGACTATGTACGTCCTGTAAAATAATTGTATAAAACGATAATATTAAATAACACAATCATCATCATCTTCCTGCTCTTTTCCCAATTTTCACTAGGGTGTCTTTTATGCCTGGTCGCCTGCCTGACGCCAAGAGCTGTACGCCTTGGGAATGTAATCGTTTTAAGACGGGAAAGAACGAAGAAGGTAAATTTGGATAAGGAAAAATGGGTAGGGAGAGGAACCTAGGGTAACGTTTACCGCAAGTCTTGGGCAGGGAACGGGACTGAGACTGCAGTAACTCATAAAATATCAATATTATAATACAAACTTTCATTAGTGGTATTCATATTTATGAAAGATATAAGTACGGTAAAACCGTACACTGTATGTATGTATTTTGGGGATACCCGTCTAGTTTATGACCCGACGGAAGACTTTTGTCAAGGGGTAAGGCGTTCTTTCGTGTAAGTGTCAGGTGCTGCACTAAGGAAGCTGCGAAATGCTGCCTTTGATAAAGATCCGCGGTCGAGTCCGAAACTAGTCGGACATTCAAGAAGTACACCCGTGAATAATACCGCATATTCTTTATAAATAACACATTATTTTATCATGAGTCCCCAAGTGCAATTACAAGAATCTGAAATAATTTGTCATCCTAATAATCTTATCGGTTGCTGCTATTGTAACATTAATTATGAATAATATATACTGCCAGTATGTATATAGATGATAAAGGTATTGACATTTAAATTCACGAAACGACTTATCATGTTCCCTTTCGATAAAATATAATCAGCTTACGTACCCGGTGTGAGAATATTTCGTTATGTAAGTACATAATCGAATTAACTTTAGTTCCTTCTACGATTTGCTTCATTGATCGAATGAATGAATAGATAGACAGATAACCATGTTTATTGATACTATTTCAAAGGAATTACAAAGATTGAAATAAATTCGTATATATGTATTTATGATTTTTCATTTATATTCTTTTTTTTTTAAAGACAACTCCCGCATCAGGAATAACTCCTGTGTCGCGGGGGACTTTACAAACATAGAAACAACGGACACAAAGAACACCCAGACTCAGGTGGGAATTCTACATGATAATCACAAATATGCAATGTATTAAACAGCAATTTTCCCTTACTTTTGTTATTTTCATAATTGTCTTTGTCATACTTTGTATCATGTTATGCTTAATGTTCATGATAATTTCATTTTGTTTTTTTTTACGGATTCGTTTGAACTATAAACTTAGTATACTAGTGTAAAGTATATTAAGTTTATGATTTGAACACACCGGATATCCCACTTATATGTCAGCCTTCTCTCTTACGGAATATTTTTTCGAATATTTTTTTAAGTACAATATGTTCAGTTTCAAAATACGAACATTCCCATGGGACTATACTACAGTCTAATATGACTAAACTTCACAGACTGCTACGCGTATTTTTATTAACTATATATTTATATACCCGTATTAACTATTGTTCTTATTGTATCTTTCTTCTTCTTTTCTTTATTGTAACATCAATAGTGTGAACTGACGTCAGTCAAGATTTAAGAATTAAGACTCATTCTCCTACGATTCTATCATTCCTAGTACAGGTGTTTGTAGAAAATTAGTGATAAATGTGTTGATAATTCAAAATATTATCAGTTCAGGATGAATCCAAAATGCATTAGAGAGGAGTTTCCAGAAATGACTCTGCTACTTATGCTTTATGAAAATCATTTCTGAGGTGGCATTTGTAGATAGATAGAGTATACTTTCTAGAACACAAAAAAAAATAGAACACATACAAAAAAATTGAATATTAAGTAGCAGTACAATTGGTGGTCTTATCGCAGTCTGCGATCTCTTACAGACAACCTTTGACGGACTAATCTATAGTATGGAAATTTATAGTAATAGATAACTTGTGGTGCACATTAGTCTTACTTACTAAAACAATAACATACATACATAATAATATACATAATAATAATAATAATAAAGCCATTTATTCCAAATCTCACTTTTCATATATATTACAATGTTTGTTAGTAAGCTGTTGCTTAAATTTAAGAAAGGTTACTTATAATTAATGTTTGTATTATTTATGAGATTTGGACCCCTGTTTGGATAAAGGCCTCCTCCATCCTTTTCCATGACTCCCTGTCCTTGTCTGACTTTATCCAGTCATTTCCTGTACATGTGTTATGTCATCAGCCCACCGTCTTAATTGTCGACCAACATTTATTTTCCCCATTGGTCCTTTCCATCGTGTCGCTTCAATGGTCTATCTTCTGTCTGGGTATCGTGAGATGTGTATGGCCCATCTCCACTTAAGTAAGAGTGCGTGCCTGAGAGCATCTGTGAGTTTAGTTTTTTGACGAATGTTTTCGGTCTTAATTTTATGTATTCTTCTAATTTTCAACATGCTCCTTTCCATTGCTGTTTGACTGCATTTGATTTTTTTTTAAATACATACAATATACATTAAGGTTATTACAAAGACATGTAGTGATCCTTGACGAGTTTTTGGAAAGTAGTCAGTGACTTTGCCCGTCTGATAGCTTCTGGCAATACATTCCATAGGCGTGCAGCTTGCACTGTAAAAGATTCGTCAGAAAAAGTGATGGAGTGGGTTGGAATTTCCAACGTCAGGTTTTCCGATGATCTTAAGTAGCTATTGTGTGTGTCGTGAATAAATGCGAAACTTTTCTTGAGATAGACGGGGTAGTAGGTTAAATAAGATATTATACAGTAAAGAGAAGATATGAGTATTCTGGCGAAGGCGAATCGGAAGGCACTTGAGTTTAGTACGAAATTCAGAGATGATCATATTTTCGTAAGCCAAAGATGAATCTAATACCTACAGAAATTCTGGAGTCTCTCAAGTTTATCTAGTTGGTCCTCATTAAGATCGAGATATATTTGTAAATCGCAATGTACACACCTATTTTCTGGGACACGGCGTACAACCCTCAGGAACATTAAAAGTTTTGCTGTAATTATATTATAATTAACTTTCACCGCAACGTGATTGACGTGTCAGGTTAGTGTCATGTGAAAATGACATAAATTATGTAGGAATGTTCCCTCCGGACCATCTGACCACCATCTTGACCACCACCTTTGTAAAAATGTAATGGTTTTTATTTTAAATTTTTTTTATAGTTGTTCTTCTTTTTTTCATTTGTTGTTGCTGTGTTTCATAGAATAAAATCATTATTTTTGTTTCTTTCGTTTATGTGTGTTTCGGTGCAGCCAGACTAGGCGTATGACACCAACGCGACATGTTTATTTACTCCATTTACTCAGTGATAAATGGCCTGTAGGGCTCAAAAGTAGATCGGGCTATCTCAAAACTCAAAGGGGATTGACCATTTCGGGGCCACTGTGGACAGAACTTTTGAACTAAGTGACTATTTTACCATTCATTTTGTAGCCTAAAATTAAGAATTTTGATGAATGATGATGAATGAGTGGTACTGATTATTTTTTTTTCTGGTTATTCCTAATAATCAAAATGTAATTTTAGCACTTTTTATTAAAAATACTTAAAATCTTACTTTAGCTATAATATGTTGCGAGCACTTAATTCTCAATATTACTGTCTATACAAATCAATAATTGATTATAAAAAATAATACAATAATACAATAACTTTGCAAAAATAATACAATATAATTATAACATATACGTGTAGGTTCACATTGCCTAAACATTCAGTTAAAAACCTTTTTCATAAAAAGGTTTATAAGTATAACACTAGACTGTTTTACTAGTAAAACATAAAGTAAAAAATGATCAATCAGTATCGAGTTTTCTCGAAACTCATAAAGTTTTTAATTTTTCTGCTCTTTGTAAAACAATGGCGGTTCTTTTTATATTCTTTTTAGATTTAAAATTATAAAACCCACAACTATTGTATGTTTTTCGCTATCCATGCTGGGTCCAACACAGTCCAGGATGGACAGGGATCTATATCAAGACCTCCATTAAAACCACTATAAAATGTCCAAGGTTTTAACATCAACATCGTAAATTCATACTGTTCAACCTTTTTGGTGATTGCATATACGCATAACAGATTTTCATTCACAATGTTGTTTCAGTTTAAATAGAAAACCGTAAATTATTTAAAATCAATTCCGCGTGATGTGTGATTGACCGTTTTACATGCACGGCGTGACACGTCATTAAAAATTTATTTAACCATCTGGGGAAATTAGCATAATAAATTTTTTGATTGGAAAAATTCTAACTATTTAAAATCCAATTAATACTTGGTAGATTATAGTTTTAAAGAAGGAAACCCAAGAACCCACGCAAATCTTGGCCACAACGTGGAGTGCAATAATGATAAACAATTATTTGTAGAGTATAATTTGTAGAAAAAATGGATTTAGAAAAATTCAAACAACTTATCCATGAAATTTTAAATTACAGAACCTGCTTAACCACTTTACACCATTATCATTAAGTAAGGTTCAAAATAAATAGTAAAATCTGAATTATATTAACGTTTTGTAACATTTGTTATCCAATTTTAGCTACATAATATGTGGTCACACTCACTAAGTTCTTATCATCAAAACTGAGCAGAGGATAGTGTAATTTATTTCCAAAATATTAGGAGCTAAAATGGTTTGCACTAGTTAGTCACGAGGCTAAAATATTTCTAATAGGCAGAAATGCTTTGAACCGACCAACGCGTTTTGGTTTAAATGTGTGCCTAATAAATCATATTTACGTTGAAATTATGAGTTTTGGGGTATAATGAAGTGAGTGAATGTTCAAAGTTGTAATTAGCAGGTTTAGTTGTAAGGACTGGGATTAGGTTTCAAGATAGAGTGATTTGATATGGAACTTAGTTTGTTCGTTCATTTTAGTCTGCGTAGTTCACAGAGTTGAAAATGATGAGGGTTGACATTAGTCTTAGTTTACCTACTAGGAATTCTCATCTATCGAACAAAATATTATCTCCCTTTTGCACATAATTTTATATGTCGTATTACTAAAACTGATAGTTTTAGATTGTTTAAATATGAGTTCTATTGGGATTAAAGCTGGATTCTGGAAGGTATAATACTTAATAGCATAAAACTCTCTTATCTAAAGCGGAAAATAATATGTTACAGCATAAGCTTTTTTTTGTTTTCGTTTGGAAATCCCCACGGGTCATCACCTCACCATGGCTATTGGTGAAGTGGTGTGTCGGAATCGAACCGACTAAAACCCTAACGGTGTTCCGTCACAAGTGTGTCTATAGCAAGGGACTCGGGTATACCCTAGGAAGGAAGTCCCCGAGAATATAGAATAAGGTGCTAATTCAGACAGATACATAAAATATTCACATCAAAATTGTAAATAAAACGACTCAAGTAGATTAATTAAATAGAAATTTTAAGGCTCTTAGTAATATTAAAATACAATATGCCTCAATTAACCCTTTGATTACGCTTCTCTTCCAGCTTTCTGATAAATAATATTAAGGCCACAAAACAGTTTTTATGGTAAAACATTTTAGATTGTGTAAAATATTTATTTATAGAATTTTTCCTAGAATTTTACGGCGCACCCTATAGCAATCCCCTTTTACCATCAAAATTGATTATTCTAAGCCATCAAATAATAATCAGCTAAGCTTTTTCGCAGCCCAAGTCATTTTCAATATGGGAACACAACATTTACGAGGCCGACCCATCCAGACAGCACCCCAATCATCCCGTATTTGAAATCTTACAGGGGTGTAAAACATGAGCTTTATCTGTAGGTAACCTGAGGGGCGAAGAATAATATGTAATGGAAGAGGAAGATTTTAGACACATGCGATATCAGAGTGAAAAATAACCGTTTTAATTTTTTCAGTCGATTAATAACTAATATGTGAAATTCATAAAAAAGAACTTGAAATAAAAAAAAAAAATGTCTAATTTTGAGTTAAAATATAATAATACTTGGAATAAAAACTTTCGTGAGTGACATTCATACTTATTAAAGATCTGCGGTTTTATTTACGTGTGTACATATTTCCGGGATGTTCTACTAGTTTCATTCCTGACGCCGTCGCGGCAGGTTGCTTCACTCCTTGATAAAGGGCCCCCGTTGGGTCCGAAACTAGTCGTGTATCCGAAATACACAAGTTAGTAAAATCGTGTATCTACAAAAAATACTTATTACTAATCAAGACACAGACACTTCGTAAACAAATTAGCAAAAAAAATTGATTAAGAATCAGATTTGAAGAATAAAAAATAATGTGTATCTATGATAACATAACATTTACTAGTTTTCCATTCATTCAGATGACATTAGGTAATGTTACTTTACTAAAACAGAAACAGTATTTAGGTTTAAAGGACTAATTCCTAAAAAAGACATAAAAGCCAAGACATAAAAAAATTTGAATATAAATAAAATAATAATATAAACATTTAGTAATCGTTTTATGTTACTCAATCTGTTTAAGCTTAATCAGGATATACTATATCAAGAAACCCTATAGTAATGTAGGTATTTATTGCATGTATAATAATGTATTTAGTTCGCTAGAATGTTTTTCTACCAATGCAATAAAAGATTCACTCTTGCGGAGTTTGGAATGGGCTACTAAGTTTTATGGTATCATTTAGTATTTTAATTTGATAAGCATTTTTTAGTAATGTCAGTATTCTTTTAAACCCCTTCAGCTAAGCTAAATGCTTGTGTTAAGGTTTTCATCGGTAATGTGGTTCTAACCCGCATCCACATGATTGCAAGACCTTACGCTACCGGCATTAGTGTTATTCTTTAAGCACTCGATAAATCGCAAAAACCACTAGTCACTAGTTTCACTGTACTGAATACTTCAATATGCAATGGTTGAATTGCTTGCATTATTATCATCATTCGCATTATCGTAATACAGTAACACACAGTTAGACAGCCAACAACATGTTCGCATGTTCGCGACTGACATCTTGCTACGATTACAATTCCGGGTGCCGAGCTCACGTTCAAAAGTTGAACTATAAATAATGTATGAATTCAGGCCATCTGTGATTTGATTTGTAGATCAGTTTACTGCATATGGTATAGGCTGATTTTAGATAAGGAGAAGGAAAATGTTGAGAAGTTCTACTCTGCCATAGGTTTTAAGATAATAGATTTTTAACAAAAGTTTGTTATATTAGTCATAAGCATAGTCGTTTAAACAGAGAGCAATAAAGCTTGCGTAGAAATCAAATTTTATAGATCCATTTCTTTATGGATTGGATCTTGTCCAATAAAAAACACAACACACAACTTTAAAGCATTATTTTTAGCATGTGTTTCACATAAAATCAAAAACCAAAGTCCATACTCGGAGATCCAAGCAGATTTTGAGTTTTGAAGAACAGTGAACAAAAGACAAAAATTCATTAGTATTACTAAGTGTTTCTATTACTAATGGAATCCCATTTTAAACGTTACCTAACTCTTATTTAAATCTTATCTAATCTTTGAACATCACAGATCACATTTTTTAGTGTGTACAATGCTGTATGGGCAATTATTTTTGGGTAGGTGGCAGTTATAACTTTGCTAGTGTTGAAACGTATCTCCTAACATACAGCTTCAAATGGTATGATTTTCAAACACAAAAGTTTTTTAAAGTACAAGTCTCAAAAAAAGTAATAAATATCGAATTGTAACATGTGTCAGTAAAGTTCATTAACAAAAGCATATTAACGCTTAAAAAGAAATACAAACTTAATAATTTAAATGAGTTATGTAACTGTGCACTTACTCTCAAGCGACCAACACTGTCTCATCTTGCAATTTAAACATGTATCCAGAACATTTTTTATCTTATACAGTATCTACAACATGTTCTTTACTCTCTCGGGATGTTTTAGGTGTTCCACTTATTATGGGGGATACGAGTTATTGTGAATCACAATGAGTTATGTAGCAGAATGAAAAATTTACAAGCGTTTTAGTGAGTTTTTTGCCTTTGAAAAACAACCCTTGCATTCTACCTTGGGAAAAACTTAATGTGTGATGTGCATGTTGGGTTACGGTTAAGTGAAGTGTTAACTAAAAGTGTTTATGTGTTTTAAATACCTATTGTATTTTAATTCAAACTTCTTGTTATTGTGTATGGAAATTAATAATCTGCGATTGAGTCTAAGAATGGAATTATTTAATGCATAACATCTTTAAAATAGTCACTGAGTAAGATTAATCTTAACTGATACAGTTGCTAGATATGTGTTACGTTGTTCTCTAATTCGGAAATCGTGAACACAATAAAGACCAGCAAAAAATAAAGAATGAAAAATGATATTTTTATTGTACGTGAGACAAAAATTAAAGTATAATATTTATGTAGATGATCTGCTGTTCGTTTCTAGTCCTTCGTTTCTTATTCCTTTTCTTCTTAGCACCAATCCTATGGGAAGTAATATGACATTTTTATCTTCAGGAAACTTTTCTAGTATTCAACAAAGTACATTCGTTTGAAAACAATCATAATATATAAAGACCTTTATTAACATTGTTAACATAATGCCATACTTTTGTTTAAAATGAAAGCAATAAATATGGCTTCTTCGTTTTCCCTTGTGTACTAAAGTTTTTTATTCTTTCCAGGTTCCATCCTCTGAGAATCGTGGAGAATAAATAGGTAAGGATAACGCTTCATGAAATTTTTGCATATTGTAAAATTTGTATTTTTGTTTTGGTTTGAAATGAAATGACAAATAGTTGCTTACAATTTGATAAAAGAGAAATAATATTGATAAAACCCTGTATTTTCAAATTGTATATAATTGTATAAAAAATCTTATTCTCTATAATTAAATTATGAATAACATTCACGTACATGTTATAATGGTCAATAGCTACCAAATGATAATATAGAAAAGCAGTTCTGAATTTAATGCGAAAATTGTCGTACTGAATCGTGACGATATTAGTTAATGAATTAGGCTCCTATTTCGTTTCACCTCACTGTAGAAGTCTACGTGACTTCAACAATTACCTACAATTTAGAAATCATCACGTACACCATATTATCTAGAATAGTAATAGCAGTTTCTAATATAAAATTGATTTCGGCCGAACGGCTGCCGATCCTTCTGATTTTGGACACCATCCAACCTCAATACTGCAGGCGTCGACTTTTTTCTCCGTGACACACATTTTTATGACGATTCCTGACAGTGTACAAATTCTTAGAATAAATTTACTTATGTTAGGTATTTTTGTAAGCCGTATGACGATTATCGTGGTCTAATTCTGCGTTATTGTTTCATAAACAAAGTGGAAAATTACGTAACGTAACCTTTTGTGATATTCTCTTGTTTGGATAGTTTATAAGTGGCACTTGTAAAAAAGACATTAAGACTTTAGCTCTGAGTTAACAGTATTTATATTTACTCGCTTATTAATTAATTAATTAAAACAAAATATGGGGTGATTGGAAACATTTGTAAATTGTTTTTGAATACTAAAATTGTTAGAGCATCAAGAAGTTATTTAAAAACTTATCTGTATCATTTTTTAACTAAGCTACGTGCACGGGTCCCTTGTTTCCGAAATTACAGAATTTGTTATTTGTTTTGTGAAAATGAAGAAAATGTCACAGTGTCCCCGTCATGTTCTAATCTAACATACAGGGTGTAAACGACACCGTGCCGAATCCTGATATAGTGTATTCAGACCATTATTCTGTGTCGAAAATCATTGGAATCTTCTGCCGGAAAATTATTTTTTTTATTTTTCTTTGTTACATTTTTTTGCTTTAAAGTAATATCACAATGAGTAAACAGAACATTTTACCGAACCCAATGTAATAAATACCGCATACGGCCAAAAACAGCAATGTAATCAATCAAACAACATTTAAACATTTTATGCAATCAGCTGGGTCTTGACGGCGCTGACCGTTGAAGATTATTTACCATACCGCACAAAAATAATACCTACGCATGTTGCATGTACATTGCGTAGCGCGAAATAAAACTAATAACTATAAACCCTTAATCTCGCATTATTGTATTGTGACTGACAACTGACTTTTGTATTGTGTTCTTACACGCTGTATATAATACATACCAAAAATTCGATAAATGTGACAAATAAATGATCACGTTATAAAGTCATTATCAAGTCATCCGTGAGCTAATCTGAGTGACATTAAATATGCGCAATATTAAAAACAGTACCGTACGTCACCAAAATCATGTATTTGCAAATGAATCGGCATATATTATGCCAATAAACAAAAAATAATGACGTGACTGGTCGTATAACACGTTGGGATGTCGTGATATAGAAAGTAGTCAATTGTGATGGAGAAAACGATCGCTTTGTGGCTATACTTCCTCTTGTTTTCATTCTTCCGCGTGCGAATATATAGCCATAACCATGGTGCATTTTGCAATTTATCGGAATCATGTTGAATATTTTCCTTTATTCAGAGACCTTTACTGACAGTTAAGTAAAATTATCCTAAAAAAATCTAAAAATTCATACACATCAATCTAAAAATGGTTGTCGTGGTATCGTGATATAAGGTAATAAACGTAGGATTTTAGTATAAGGCATTGTTGTTGCTAGCAAGCATTGTTTATAAATATTTTTTATTATTATTCTTTTCATTTATTCTATATACATAAAAATTACATTTTTAAATATACTTACAATAAAAAAAAATCAAAATATATTTAAAAATATAAAAAATAGTGTCCCACCGGTATCGGGTACATTATTATTGTTATTAATTTTACTGAAACAAAATGAACAAACGAATGTGATAAAGTTCAACATACGTTTTATTTACATTCTTTTGTTAATTTTTTGTACATATGTACTATAGGGATGTATACATTTTTATAAGAATAAGTTATTTGGTGCTTTTAATTTTATGCTTGATATTATATATGAGTAGTTTTTGTTCGAGGCCTCGCTCGCATAAAAGTCATTTTTCCATCCCTCGGGAATAGTACTTATTTCTGGAGGTCCTTCTCTGTATCCCTGGCAACATATAAGAAAAATTTCATGATGATCGCATGAACGGTATGGCAGCGCATAAAATACGATATGTAAAAAAAGCTAGTTTAATTCTATAGTCGATAACTAGCAAAAAAAGTGTCTAGAGATCAAGTATATTTTTAACCATAAAATTGGCTGTCTGTAAAGTCGGTTTACGGACGATAATTTTACGTGATAACGTCACCGATCGTGCCTCTCTATCGCTTGTTCCGCGCTCTCACTTGCACGCTCTGCTCAGCCGGAACGTGACAATGAGTCATGCTTTTTCGTGCGTGCAGCCGGCGTTCATCGATTTGTAAGACGTTATCACGTCAAAATTACAATATAATCTATCTTTAAATAGATAAGTATGCCAAATATGAACATAGCACAACACGAAATGCTATCTTCTTCATATTTTATAGGTTCTGAATTACGTAGCGTTATTACGGTCAAATCTTCATGTTTATTTATTAGGGTTTAGGCCCAACTATCTACTGCTATAGTTCACTCAGATATGTTGACATAAATTTTCTTTATGGTTGGTACGGTAAATATTTTACTGCCGTTTGTGTAAACAGTCGCCTGTTATTGAAAACCAATTTTTTTTTTATTTGTTGCGATCGACAAGTTAATTTTGAAAACGGCAAACAAGTTTCAAATGTTAAAAGTTCAAAGTACGGTGTGAAGTGCGGTAGACTGCGGTTTTTAAATTTAAGGAGTTAATTAGAGCTTGTATCGTACGATGGGGTAAAGCTTAATCTCAACATTGTAGATAACTGCGGGTTTACACAGCAAAAATATTACGGATGCAATCTAGCTTTGTTTGTTTTCTCACAATATTTTCCTTTTTTCGTGAACTAACATTAGTTAGTATACACACGAAAAAATTGTTAACCGCACAAGTATTACATATATACATTAATATTTGTCGTGTAGATGTTACAACACTCACGTTAGAAATGTTTAAAACCTGTTACCCAACGTACACTAAGTAAAACCATATATACAAATCAGTGTAGTAAGAGTCTTACTTACGATAAAGGCTATCGAACGCTTTGGATAAGTCACAAAGTACACCAGTAGCAATATTGTGAATTCTCTCAAGCACTTATACATAAAATGTTTATAATACTTTGCGTTGTACAGTTACAATAGCAATGAATCAACGTGCATTTGACGGTTTTAAGTTTTACTAGGTTAAATAGATTGATGCAATGTGTCTGTTGAAATAAAGCATTTTAATTAATATATTATAGATGTTCTTGTTGCGACTTCCACATACAGCAAAAACATACTCTATTTTAGATTAGTACATATACACCTTCCCAACATCAACCGTTGGGCCGCGGCTCGCCAGGCATAATCACCTCGCCTGCAGGAGGGACAAAACACCCCCCTCCACATTCTAATTAAAATAATCTTGAACATTCAAATATTTATGTGTAGACAGAACTGCCAAAACTTGCCAATGGTTTACTATTATCACCAAAATTAAGACGTTTCTTAATAGTTTTAGTATATTTTTTCTTCTATACTAGCTGCCCCAACACACCTCGTTCTGTCAAATCAAGTGTATAGCAGTTCCGATTAGAGAAATGGTGTTATTATGTTATTCCGTACCATTTTTTTTTTTTTCTTTTTGTAAGAATATTTGAATAACAAAAATATCCGAATACGTTTTTCTCGAGTTTTTCGCTTAGCAATACATTAAGCGATTTATTTTTATTTTGTATACTTTAAATAGGGTATTTTGTGTATTGTTTCTTCCGTCACGTAGGTAAATTATTTTATAGAACTGTTGTGTATAGTTTTTAATAAAAAACAAACTTAGTTACATTTAGTTTCCTTCTCTCAGCTTATAAGAAAAAGGCCTACTGTAATGAGTATTCAGCATGTGTAGCGATGAGTACACTTTAAAGTCTCGGAGCGCTGTGCAAACAGGTTTCCTTTGTAAGTTTCAATGGATATCATTTCCCGCGGCAAACACTGTCTTTATTGCCTTTGATCTTCACTCTACTTGATGTAACAGTAAATATAGTATCACAGTTGTATTCCATTGCATTTATGTATATTGGTGTAAGGATATAGACATTTTTTTTTCTAAGGATGGTTATGGCGTTGGCAGTTGATAGTCAAGTAATCGAAGGACCTTTTAGATCTTTGAAAAGGTGGATTTTTTTACAAAAACTATAAATTAAAATATAAAACGAAAGTTACAAAACTTCAAACAAAACAATTATTTACAACAAGTATAAATTTAAAATATCCGCGACTAAAAAATCCCACCTATAATAAGAAAAGAGCTGATGCTCTTCAAACGGCTAAACAGACTTTTTTTGGTCATAACTAAGAACACTCTCGATCAAGTCACGACGCTCTTCGAACGGCTGAACAGACTTTTTTTGGTCATAACTAAGAAAACTATCGATCAAGTCACCTTTCAAATAAAAAACTGAATCAAAATCAGTCTATCAGTTTAGGAGCTACAGTCACACAGAATTATAACACAAAAAAGGTACAACGTGGCAGCAGCCTTCATGAAAACAAACATTTTTTTTTATGGCATAAGAGTACCACTATGTAACAATAAAATTCCTAAAGCAAATTGGAGTACCCACACACATGTGTCTACACTAAAACGTAATTTACCTAAAATTCCATGTCTGAAAATTTCAAATTTTTCCGGTGCGAATTAACGTATAGGTACTTCATAAAATTCGTCGGCCAAAATATTGCTTCGAAAATTTTCGTGAACATAAAAATGTTTCTTATTCAGTTCGGATGAGATGGTTCGGGAAATTGAAAACTAATATCGGATGAAAGTTTTCATTGTATTCGTTGTGTAAAGTGGAACAATACTCAATGAATACAAATGATCCTTGGAATATTTTACTGCAGGTTCGGACCTATTTTTGTACACTACACAGTTTTCGTATTATCGAAATAACTACCGACTTACTGACTCATTCAAACACATTGTTTTTTAAATAATTCCTTTAAAAAGTAAAATTTTTTGCCGAAATGTACGCATTTATGTAATAAGCTATCTACACAAATCATTAGACATAGCGTGGGATAGAATAACACAAATAACTCAATTTTGTCCTGGAAAAACCAATAAACTGCGTACGAAGCGCTGCCCACTGAATTTTGTTTATTGAGGTTTTAAAATGCATAGATAATTAATTTTATTAGAGAGCCATTAAACACGCTACTGTCTGTGGTAAAATCTTAAATCTAGCTACTGTTATTGATGAAATCGATGTTTCAAATATTCACCTTAACATTAACGCACTATTAGCTCCTTTAGGCGTTGAAATATTGAAAGGATAAGGTTGAAAATTTGTTTTTGTAGCCATTCAAAGCACTATAAGAGTATAAACTCATGTGCACATGCTAGCTACGAAAAAAAACCTATTTAAAATAAAGCCTGCGTCACATTTTTCCGACGGAAAAATTATTGCTACACGCTCTGCTTAATTACCTCTTTACAAGTGATTTCCAGTACAAAATTGCCCGTTTTTCAGCGCAAAATACATAAAATGCACTTAGAAATTACCGCGTGGAGGATTTAACAAGGTTTTCGCATGTCGATGGTGTTTTAAACAAAGCTCTTAATATTCTTTTAACTTTTACGCCTTTCTTGCGTTTGACGTCATTTACTTAATTACACTATTACGCTTTACATTAAAAGCTAATTTTCTTTAGAAAGAAATTGTATCAGCACACGCTATAATATGTTGAAAAAGATGCAAAATGTTTTACGGCGTTCTTTAAAACATACCGATGAATACTAGTAAAACATATATTTGAACAAAACCAGTCAATGCTTAATTACGGCATAACAGTGATGAATAAGAATTTTAAGAAGAAAACCTAAACAAGACCGATAAACAAATTCAGAATAGTTTAGCACTAAAATCTAGCTTCAAAGCCTCAAAACAGTGGTAAACAAAAGGAAACCAGAGGAAACCAGTACTACTGCTATTGACTTACATTTAATGCACCTACTTTTACATTTGGAAGACAATAAATACAAATATCTTTACCGTATACATACATACGCCGTTTGTCCCCCAAAGGTAAGCAGACGTGTATGACACGTCTCGCTTACTTCCATAATTTTATACGTATTTTATTTTACTTTCAAGATCCAGTACTGCTAGTTATCTGTTTATAGAGCCGTGAATAATAGTAAATATATTTTCATCACGCATGAACAGTGGTAGATATAGAAAATTGATAAGATTTCTTTGCCTTCATTTTCTGTCACACGTACACAATTATTCTTTTACGCTTTTGCTTTTTCATAGAGGGTTAAATTACGAAGTGTCTTTGACGCTGTTGTTTTACCTGGAATTCTAATATGTCACAAAGGGAACAACTCAAAACCGAGTATATAATACCAGAGTAATATTTCAAATAACCTTTCCAAAATTTCCTTTTAAAGATTCAAGAATTTATACTGTAAATAAATAAAATACGGAAACAGGCTGAAGGAATTCTTAAGCATAAACTGTCACTGGCGAAAGCTCAGAATATATTGACTCAGTAATTGGTTCAGGCTTTATCCAAGAGCAAAAATGCTGGCTGCTTTCATGTGCCATGTTTTGTCACATGACAGCACTTGTCATCATTATCAGGTTCAGTGTCAGATTATGACAGTACGAAAATCAGTACAACAGCATCGTTACAATGCAAGAAGTACTCGTATGTACCTTATACGGTGGAGATGAAAAAAGTTTACAAAATTTGAAATGATAAAAAAACTATCTATAAAGTCTTGGTCTACTACTACTATGTTTATTAAAGACTGTACGGTTTTACTCACGTTTGTATCACGGAGTGTGACGCCTGACACCGTCGCGGCAGGACGCTTCACTCCTTGAAAAAGGGCCCCCGTCGGGTCTGAAACTAGTCGGGCACCTTTCGTCTATTAACAAAATATAATTCATTTAAATTTATTTATTTTAATGTGATGTGTGACACTTTGAAAAAAAAAATCTTATTTAGAGATATTTAAAGTCAGGTAGATAGTAATTTTAAAAAAATATTAATTTAATAGAATAGAATAGGATATTCTTTATTGTACAACATATAAAATAACAATGTTTCTTAAGTTTATAACCACTGAAAGCATACATTTCTATTATTATTCTATTTTTTTCTTACTCAGTAAAACAACGAAAAGTCGAGAAAATTATTTAGTAAACGGTTAACGTTTAAAACAAAATGAGTTTCGAAGAAAAATTGCCATTTTATATTAAAAAGTTGTAAGGTGCTTACACGGCACTTTAAGAAAAATTGTGTTCAATAGTGGTAACAGATTAAAAGCAAAAATGCTCTTGTTAGGCCGAGATATTTCATAAAAAGGTTCTTGCTTGTTACTGAGCTCACTTTTTAACTAAAGGGAAAAATCATTGCCCTCACCTTAAAAGAAAATTTTAAAAAAAATAAAAAAAATCGTTACAATAAATATCTACCACCTTTATCAATAGTACACTACAAATGGTTTTTGTAATTGTGTCATTTGTTTTTAAACATATATTTATTTAATATTATTTTCAGAGGCTGGATATTAATAAAGACTATAATCTGATATTAACTGGATTTTATTTTGCTATCTAAATGTATAGCTTCTTGAGTTCGTCAATGTTATGAATTATTTTGTATGATAATATTAATATTGGACGTAATTTTACCAATTTGGGTTATAAAATATCAAGTCCCTATGACATCCTCATTTGCTCTGATGGATCAGATGTTTAATTATTTTAATTTATTGCAATGGCTCTAATCCGTGACTATGAAAGGTTTCTGTCCTGCGTCTTTTCAAAATTACGAATCACAATAATATAGGAATTGAACTTCATACCACGTAACGAATTTTACTTCAAGTCAAATTTAAGAACGAATGTTGGCAAATTCCTCGCCAACATGCCACTGAGTAACATTTGGCTTCGTGTTTGTTGCAATAATTTATTGTTTGATTTTTCTTTCGAGTTTGTTAACTATTGTTGTTAATAAACCAAGAGTGAGCGTGGGTTACAGGTTTTTTCTGATAAATAATTTCAAACCTTTAATTTGCCTTTAACTCACTAAGCCTCCTTAGTAATTAAATTGCATAATTTTCTATAATTATTGCAAGAAACAATAACAGTGTCTAAAGATCAAGTACTTGTAAAACTTAATTAATTATTCGCGAGGTTCCAGCGTCTCTTCCGTCTTTAATCTCCTAGACTTAACAATGTTTTATTTTGTCGTCATATTTAAATACATAATTAAATATCGCTTAATTTTAAACTGTGTGGCATTGTACACATCGCCATCGTCTGTTTTTAATTAAATTGCCGTCAAGTACTACAGTGACGGTTTGCATATATGATTCTAGGTATACTTACGTATAAACGTATATCATTAGCGTTGGCAACAATATCCTACCAAGGAGCCACCGAACTACTATTAGGTGTAATATGCTGTTACCATGGAACTCTAGCGGCCCCACTCTCTGCATACTGTCCAACTGAGGTCTTCTGTAAGGTAGAAGACTACCTCTACCTTACAGAATATCTGTCAATCTGTTATGTCCTACCTCCATTAAAGAGCACATCAATGGCAATTCGCAAGAGGATCGCTTAAGCCATACCGATATCCCTGTTGTCAACATAACCAACAAAAAACAGTGAATTACCAGTATTAATTTCATGATCACACTGTCTATTTAGAACATCGTTTGGAATAACCTTCTTTGGTGTTGGATAAACTAAAAACAATCTTCTGGGGTAGTCCCAACGTTAAACTTAGTGAATATCGATGAATATGAGAAGGGTTTCCAACACTAAGTCGAACTTAATTGCTATAAACTTTATTTTGATAAACGATTTTCATTTCTAGTTCAGCTAAGCATAAATTAATTACTTTCGTATTTTTTTACGTAAATTAATAACAAAGCGTCTTTCATTACGCTCTAGTTATAATTAAGTTATTACTCGTGACTGGAATTAAATTCGTAGATTAAAATAACTTTTTGGGAAATTATTTTTGTTGTTTATTATTTCAAAATATGTTGTAAAAATTTACCTAAAGCACTTAAGTAACGTGTTTAATCTTTACCATTTCATCGTTATTTACTTTAAAGTTATTATAATAAAGAAATTAAATCATTTTAATAATATTACCACAAATATGTCTCGGTTAACACATTAAATACACATTCGCCTTTTTTTCTTTATAGCTTCTCATTCTTATTTGGTCTTTTCTAGATACTATACTATAACTATTCAGTTAGCATCAAAGCAGTAGAGCAGGACAGTACATAGAAACGTGCAATTTCTTCGTAGTAGGTGACGATGGTCTTCTACCGCCCACGTAGGAAACTGAGGTTAAGTGTAATATTCTCACAACCGACATAACTAAAAAGTAATTTGATAAATGTAGCAATATCAGCCTCATATACAGAACCTTATATCACAATGGAAAATCTAATCACATAAACGTTCATCAGGCAATTGATTCAGCAGCGTCATCGCAGTTTCTAACTAGTGTTTGGCAAGCGACGTGACCCGCGTTGCCAATACCGTGTACCGGAGGCCACCGTTGTCACGTGTACGAAATAAAATGATTCGATCGTTACTGATATAAATTTATTACGGGATTATTAGCTGCTTGTGAGATAATCTACTACCAAAGACGTAAATAAAGATTGTAGTTTTGTTGATGAAGATTTTGATTGGTATTAATTAGAAAAAAAATATGTTGCACGTGATTTTATTTACGTGGCAATTATAATTAGAAATTCAATAGTAGTAGAGAGTATACATGCTACTTTTATTAGATTGTTTATTATTTTACCGCTAACATCAATGTGCTTAAAAAATGAGACAACAAACTTTTATCAAGTAGTATAGATCACCTGGTGGTTGAAGTTCGACCTTATTTCATTAATTGTTAAATGTTTTGTTTCATTTTCTTGACCTATGTGAAACATAAATCAAGCTGTTAATTTCCAGTATAAATTGAACTGCGACAGTTCAAATTTACAACATTGTATAGGTTGTTCAGAGCCTGTTTGTAGTTTACATTCTCATCCGAAATGATGGAGTGCTGAGCCGACTGTCACTAGAAAACCCCTTGAGTTTGGGCTTATGTAATTCATTTTGAGGAGTCCAACAGATTAGGCTTGGTAACTATAGTCTAATGATGAAACTAGCTGTTTTTTTTTTAGTTTTTCTAAACTATAATTATGTTCTTAAAATAATATTGTCTTCTATTTACACAATCCTAACACACTTCATTAATTATTCTTCCTTTCTAAAAGAGTCCCTAGACGATCATGCGGCATAACATGCTGCATGAAGGACCTATTTAGAGTCTATCATGCAGCATTATAATTCGCTTGGTATAATCATTTTATTCAGTCGAGATAGCACAGTGAAGAGGTCTTCTGCGCTGGTATTGAAATGTTTTTGTCAAATGCAGATTTATAAATAAATAAATTTATAAATATAAAAATAGAAGTAACTGTCAATCAACTGCCCGCACGTAGTTTACATGTCATTCGCATCAATACAATAAAACGGTCATGCATGCGTGACAGCACGTAACGCATGTCATGCCACATGATCGTCGAGGGACCGCTTAACAAAGAGTAACAGCATGAAGCTTTACAGCACAGAATAACTTCAGCTGTTCTCGCTTTACAGTAAATAAATTATTGGAGGATTACTCTACTGAAAACGTTTTTTGGCATAGGTTGTTCTGTCGGCTGCCAAAGGGGACAGTATGGCCGTATGCGATCATACTTGGATGTCCATCAAAAAGTTATTACTGAGTTCGGAGCTTGAATAGTTGAGTAGTTTTTATCACATTAAATAGTTAGCAATGAGCCGCTAGATTTATGGCTATTTGTGATTTCAATTGTTGAAGTATTTATAAAAGAAATGTTTAGAGGAGATAGAAAAATTATAAATCATGCTGCGGCTGGGTTCACATTTTTTCTTACAAACATAATGATTAAATTCTGGTATACACACATAAGGACTTTTTTAGCATACTGAAACCAATAAAATGAAAATCGTTTAACATTAAAATAAAAGTAAACCATTGTATACACAATATTTAAAGAGTGTATGTAAGGATTTAGACATGAAACTAGTTCAACAGAACTGTTGTTGTTCTATATAATTGAATAATAAGATCATGGAACTAATAATACATATAACAAGGTTGTTAATAAATGTTTAAGTTGTTAGATTTTTATGGGAGTAATCTGTTTGATAGAATTAAAATTATAATTCTTACAGTTAAGAGTGTTTTTTCGATTCATTAAGGTTTTGAGTTTCATTTAACGTGTCTTACTAATGAATTAGGGTTGTGAATTATCACATGTGAAAACATCAGAAAATTAATAATGTATGTTTATTGCCTGACCTATGTGGTATTATTATAACATAATTATAGATATGGTATATCGTGTGCGTAACTTCAATTCTCATTTGTTTTTCATATTTAACAAATGCGATTATAAACAGCTAACTCTAGCCAAGGATTTTAACTATCAGCCTCTAAACATACACAAAATCTTCTAGACCAAAACTTATTTATATTTCCATAACCATAAAGTAAAGGGGCACCTTAATATTTTCGGGAATTCAATAAACAAAAAACGTGCTCACGAAACCTCATGATCAGGTCGACGAAGCTTCGCCAGAATCCTCTATTTATGTCCGATAAATCATGTGGAACAGAAATTCAATCAGGCACCCGTGGCTCGTACTCGGTTATTTAATATCCCCTATATTATGGTATGGTACCAGTAATTTCGATTACGTGGGAGTACGTACTGCATAGCTTTTGTGTCGTGATATGTTATAGGGATCGTACTTCTTCGTCTTCAAATCTAAGAGTTACGCTCAGTTCGGTGGAGCAATCGCCACTTCCTCTGATCTCTCTACTTGTTGTATAAAACTTCTTCTAGGCCTTCCTCGTTTTCTCTTTTCCTCTATTTTTACTTCCAATGTTGTTTTGAAGAAGTTGTCGTGTCTTATCAGATGGTCAACCATTTTTATATATATAGTTGCCGTCCCCGCAGTTTCACCTGCGTTTATGGTCACCGCTCAGCTCCTATTTGTCGTAACGTGATGTTATATACCCTATAGCCTTCCTCGATAAATGGGCTATCCAATACTAAAATATTTTTCCAATTCAAACTAGTAGTTCTTGAGATTAGGGCTTTCAACCAAACAAACAAACTCTTCTGCTTTATAATATAAGCATAGATAATATGATCAATCATACTCAGTGCCTTTTCCCTAGTAAGTTAGGGTCGGCTTCCTCCAGACCAGACCTCCACACCCCAAGTACTAGGTGATATCAAAATTCTGTAGTTAGACCAGGTTGTCGCACTTTTTAGGGCTAGAACTACCCGTAACGAATGCCACAGATGTTCTTATGGCAATTGACGGCTCAACGTGCTCTCCAAAGCACGGAGGGGTCTCAATGTATTAAGAATGGTCACCCATCCTAAGACTGACCTGGCTAGTATTACTTAACCTCGTAATGTGCTAACCTACTCGGTTACCACTTAGCCACGAGCCCCTGATCAATGTGAATATTTTTCCTATTGTGAATGATACTCAATATTTTCCTAACATTCGTTTCTTAGAAGACCTGACATCAATCATATCTATATTTTGTAGGTACTATGATATGACCGAGTATGTGATGTTTCATTTAGTGTGAAATGTAAGGGTTTTTTTAACACGTATTTATCAGCTTCACTTCTAACTATGTAAACTAATCTTGTAAGTCAATTTTTACCTACTTGTAATTGTCGTATTGAAATAAACTTTATATGTATATGTAGGTACCCTAATAACCAAATGGTGTCTTCATCATTAGATTCACAATGATCAATACATCTTTTTTCGGTGACTCCTTAGGAAGAGAACACTACCGAGATCGACCACACGCAAGACATCACCGCACCACCTTGTTTGACTCGGTGAACGGGTGACGAACTGGGTCCGACAAAACACAATTCCTCATCACAGGTAATCAAGGTACAGAGCTGGGCTGGGTGAAGTTCTATCCCAGACATTCACAGATAACAAACCGGACAGATACAATCTAATTTTAAACGTTTTTTCCTTGGGAAATAAATAATAAAATACCTTAATATAATTAAGGAAACGATTACGAAACGAGTGAAAAGCATCATTCGTCTTTTTCTTTACGAAAACCTTTTAGTCGAACATAATATTTTAATGTCATTCTAAATCTCTGGGCACTCTTATCTAAAATATTTCCCTTCATAATATTGAATGCGTACCCATAATATTAATCTGAAATGAGATAAAATCAATACATCGTATCGTTAAGCTTTCAGCATCATTTATTCAGTATGGTGAATTAAAGCACCCCTCAAAGGATAATTTAATCTCTTCTATTAAGGCTCAAAATGGAATAATATTGTTTATATTCGTATACACGTTGCTTCCTACACAAGTAAGGATTATATAGAAATACAAACAATAACATTCGTTCAATCGTCGTAAAGGTATACATTTCGTATATAGTTCGGTTCAGTAGTATCTATCTAGTGCTAGAGAATGTTTAAGTGGTATAAGTTTTCGTTCACAATCAGGAATGAAAAAAATTATATGACATCGATAGTGAGAATCTCAAAAGGACTTTACAGTAATAACTTTTTTTTTTTCGTGCTGAATCCCTCACCGAAGCTAACGGTGAAGTGGTATGTCGGAATCAAACCGACTAAAACCACAAGGCTTCGCGCGGTTCCTCATGAATCACTCTGTCTATTAGTGAACAGCATGAAAAATCGTTGAGTAGTTTTTCAGTTTACGCGAACAGACAGACAGACGCGGCGGGGGACTTTTTTGTTTTATAATATGTAGTGATATTCATGACATTCCGTAGCAATATTTAAACTTAAAATCTTTCAACTTTTTTATTTTATTTTTGTAAATCAAAATAAATAAGGACTGTGGCATCTTTCATTACTGCGTCGATAGACCAGAAAGTTGACAAAACACATAACGTTTCTTGTGCTCTAAATGGATCTTAAGTACGCAAACAAAAGTATTTTGTCATTCCAAGGCAATTCCTGACATGAAAACAGTTTTTTTTTTTAAGTTGCTATACTTATAATATACCCCAAAAGCAATAAATGTTTATAATAAATAAAATTGTGGCGGTAAACGATTTTAACATGTTACGCACAAAATGAAAGTGGTTATGTGTTCATTTAGTGCAAATATATAATTTATTGGAAATTTTATTTTCAATAAATTAATATATTTACACTAAATAATACTTTGAATTTATTATATCTGATTATGTATTCGTTAAGTGTAAATATTTTATTTATTGGAAATTTAATTTTCAGTAGTCACGTTCACCGATTTAACCACTTTCAATATTTAATTATCAATAATTACTATATAATGAATATGATATAGTATTTATTCGACTTTGTTTTATAATATGTAGTGATACGAGTATTATCACTACATATTATAAAACAAAGTCCCCCGCCGTGTTTGTCTGTCTATCTGTTTGCGATAAACTGAAAAACTACTGAACGGATTTTCATGCGGTTTTCACTAATAGATAGAGTGATTCATGAGGAAGGTTTAGGTATATAATTTGTACCCGTGCAAAGCCGGGGCGGGTTGCTATTTAGAATATATTTTTAGTGGCTCAGCACGAGTTAGTTACTACTATTTTTAGCTTAAGTTTCTCTTTGAGATTATAAACGCGCAGTAAAAATAAAGAGTCTAATGATAAACAACATTATAAACTAGTTATACGCACAACATATATTCACTTTAATTTTTCCCCGTCTCATAACTACATCTTGAACGAGAATAATGTACACAAATCTAAGAGAAATCTCATTTCAAATGCAAACACAATTCAATCTTTTCTCTTTGGATATTTGTTTCAAAGATATTAGATTTTATACTGGATAATATTATTTTGTTATTATATTATTTATTGCAATCTTTGTATGTTCTGAAACTAATTGGTTTGATTGACGTTCATTATTAATTCGATTTTCAAATTCTTACCAATAATAGAAATGCGAAGTCGGTGCCAAGCTAAATAGGTACTTGGTCGATAGGTTAGGTCTACCGTGGAGCACATACGTACAGTCGACAAAGAAAATGGTCTACCAGTTTTGATCAAATGATCTTCAACCGTAGGGTGGTAGACAATATATTTGGCCGAAGGAAAAATATTCAGATATTATTCTTAATTAAGCTGTTTATATCCCTTAGTATTCCTTATTGCGTTTCGAGCTTGGGACCGACTTCAAACAGATAATAGGTACATGGAACCTTTATAATGTTGTGTTTTCAATTAAGTTTGATATCGATAATTTTGTTGTATGATATCTATACAAATAAAATAAAAAACAAACTAATAACTACACAACGACCTATGGAAAGAAGCATCTTAAAAATAAAGAAAATTCAAAAAATTAGAAGCGAAAATATAAGGAAGAAAACCAAATTAACAGATGCTCTGGAATACGCCCTGAAGCAAAAATGGCAATGGGCTGGACATGTCTGTAGAGTAAAGGACAAAAGATGGACGCTGCAAGCGACAAAGTGGAAGGGACCGCTAGGGAAAAGACACGTCGGAAGACCAAAGAAACGATGGGCTGAAGATATAGTGGAGATCGCGGGAAACGAATGGATGGAGATAGGCCAGGACAGAGATAGATGGAGAAAAATGGAGGAGGCTTTTACCCGAAAGGGGTCCGAAATAAAGTCTTGATTAAAAATAAAAGAACTACATAGCACTACTAACACACATATGTAATGTAAACTTTTTTCGGAATAAATGAAGCTTTATTATTATTATTATATCGATAATTTTACACTTTTCAGTGCCTTTTGAAGTTGTTTTAAGCTTTTTTAAAAGTGTTTACTTGACCGTTTCAAGTGTAAGGTACGTACGTACTGAGTAATTACGGTATTTAGAACATTACTTCCTGTAATGTAAATTATCGAACTGCAGTTCGTTAGATTACATTAACTTTAGTTTAATAAGCCCGATACTTTATTTAGATATGGTAGTAAGTTTTTAAGTTTGTCTAGCAACTTGCTGCACTTGATTGAATAAGTTATAAAAAAGATACAAATTCTTCTTTTTTTTAAGTCGGTTAATAACAATAAATAACGTTCATCACTTTAAACGTTAATGTCTAAGGGTTTCCCTCGTTTCCCCTTGGATACCGTCATCAGATCCGGACTTGGTGACAATGGGACCACTTGACCTTTCAAACAAAAAAAAACTTTTGAAATCGGTCTGACGGTGACGGAAATATTGGTGAACATACATAAAAAGAAATACATAAATACAGCTGAACATAGAACCTTCTCCTTTTTTTGAAGTCGGTTAAAAATGCATGCTAGATTCTGCTACTCTCAAATTTAAACACCTAAAACTCAGGGCTCTTATATTATTGGTCGGAATGTCTTAATAAAAGCTGTTCTCGGATCCCTCCGTTTTTCCCACACAGCACACCATGTGGTTTTAGTCGGTTTGATTCCGACACACCGCAAAAACCCCGGTGGGGTGATGGCCCGAGGGAGTTTCCACAAGTACAAAAAAAGAGAACTCTTATATTATTACTAAATGCACCCGGCATGCGTTGCAATGCCTTTTTTAATAATTTTACATGAAAATTTATCGTACCTACAATTATTGTATTCTATTGCCATCTTGCAACCCTATTGCGGATCTGTGGATGGAACAGAATAATATAAAAATCGCTATTAATAAATAGGGGTTGATCGGTTCGATCGGTTGAAAATTCAGGGTTGTATGTATTTTCTAATGCTGTATCATAAAAAAAATATCTAAAAATTAAAAAAAAATTTAGGGGTGGACTACCCTTAACATTTAGGGGGATGAAAAATAGATGTTGTCTGATTCTCAGACCTATCCAATATGCACACAAAATTTCATGAGAATCGATCAAGCCGTTTCGGAAGAGTTTAACTACAAACACTGCGACACGAGAATTTTATTAATTAGAAGATTATTTTGTAACCCCCTTTTTTGTCAGGTGTTATTGAAATAAAATATTTGATTTGTGTTCGTTACTCTTTATCTTTAAAATGACTTTACGGATATGGTAGAAATTTAGCCTAAGATATTGTATACTGGTATACCATAGCACTTGAAATGTAAAATCAATAAAATATGTCTTTGTACTGTATTCGTTTTTAACTGATATCTAAAATTAGCCAAATTAAAACTGTTTTTATTATATGTATGTGTCTGTCACGCTTTTCCAAGTATACAAATGTAATCATTCATTTTTATTATACCTTTGTGGTTATTTCATTTAAATTTAAAAAGCTTCACAAATCTTATTTTACGGTAACGAAGCTGTGAACGGAAACCTAGTTTTCAGTATACTGATATATAACAGACTTAGAAGAAAAAACATACAGACTTAGAAATAAAGATATAAAAATAATAAAATGTTTATTTCTTCAACAACTTCATACAGTTAGTAGGTACTAATAATATACATTTCGTGACAGAATTCAAGAGAAAAACGAATAAGTTATTATATTGTTTTTAAAATATGTAATATTGTACGTGAAGTGTGGGAAGAGTGGATATGATATGAAGTAAATGTATTGGGATAAAAAAAATTAAGTTCAATTAAGTACAGTATAAAAAACCAACTACTAAAATCTATGCAAGCCTAAGCCGCAAGCATTTTTTCACTAAGTTTTATTATTACATCTTTATTAACATGAGCCTGAAATTCGCAAAAAGGTGGTTCAAAATTCGAGGGGACTCGTTGGTTGGCCCTTGGGAGCCATAGAGGGATTTTACGAGGGCCTTTAAGTAACGCGCGGAAATAGTTTAATTTCACCCCTGTCACAGGTTACGAAACTCTCTGGACACATCACTATTCTTGGCGGTTTTATATAAGGGGTTCCTGAAAAGCTGTATGCTGTTGCTATATGCTTGAATATTCTGAAAAGCGTAGACAAAATAACTTTTTGCTTACGTCAATTTTATAAATAGTTTATTCAACACAAGGTATTTGGAACTCCCGTTTTCGCCTAAAAGTTAAAATCAATGTAAAACTTTTGAAATATATTTTTTTTTAAACAAAGTCATAAATATAATGTTAAGTGTTTTTGATCTTGGTATTTCGGTTGTAGTTTGTGGCTTTAGAGTTTAATATACGTTCTCAAAGTAATGTTTTGGTTCTTATGATGAAAAGTACATACAATGGTGAATAAACCAAATTACTTATCTGAGTTTAAATAGTCATCAACTTTATCATTTTATTTCTACAAAATCGTTTTATTCTTAATAATATACACACTTATCTGTAATGTACCGTTAAAGATGTCCATAAATTATTCCATGTTTATATTATGGTTTTATGGGCAGACGGAGCCTCACGTCCAGCTTGTACGTTCGTGAGACCTTGTCGTATTTAATGCATAGAATGTACCTGTATGCTTTCCAAAACTATTCGCTTTGCTAGAAGAGTGGATTACTCGTCCGCTCATCCATCATCTGCTATCCGGCTTGCTTATCGCTTTCCTCTTCGTGTCACCCAGTTGTTACTCTGCAGTAGTGTTTGTCATGCACCAGTGTCCGGATTCATTCCATTTCAGCGCTAACGTTTGGATTGGCGTCAGTTTTAGATTTTTTAATCTCAACTTATTGATTTATTGTTACTCAGTTTCATTTGCTCTGCTCTAGTCTGCTCTAGCTCTGCTTTAGTCGTATAAACATATGTAGTAGTATAGATAGTGTTTTTACTAGTGAGTAAGTGAGTAGGGTTGTCAGTTGCAAGGTTGGTACCTAGCTAGATATGAGTGTTTGTCGGCTTTGGTAATTTTGCTTCCTAGCAAGACTCTGACCAATTGGCATAAAATTTTGTATTCTGTATTGATAATTAATCATTTGGTTAAAAAATGCTTGAATTCGGATACTTAAAAGGATCAATTTTTTTTAATATATACGTTTTTAACTAGTTCAAATGTAATTATGTTGTATGAGTGCAACATTAAGAAACCATACTGATTCCTTTTAGACGTCATGTTTGGTCGATAAACGCCTAAAAGAAATTGGGTACTTAAGGTATAGGAATAAGTAAAAAGGTTCGTCTTTTTAACTGACGAAAAAACGGACGAGGTTTTCAAGTCAACCCATGTATTCATTTATTTTTTTGTTTATCCCGACTTCGAGACAATTGAACGGCGCCATCGTCAAGCAATGGTATCGTATCTTATAAATAAACTAACAATCCGCTTCGCACGGGTAGCAGAGATACCTTCAACAATCATCAACTTATTTCAATCAATTTACACAACATCTTAACAAATTGTACACTTAAACTTTCCTCATGAATCACTCTGTCTATTAGAGTGAAAAACGCATGAAAATTCGTTCAGGTTTTCAGTTTATCGCGAATAGACAGACAGACAGACGCGGCGGGGGACTTATATTATGAAGTGATATTACCGCTATAAAGTTCCGTTTTACCCGTCCAATAATTGAAGGAATCAACAACATATTTAGTAAAAATAGGACCAAATAGGCGCACAGGTTTGATGAGTTTACTATCCAACCAGCGAAGTACCAATCTTTGATTATGTTTTATTATTTTATTTTAGTACAGAACTACAAAAAACTGAAAATTTATAAACTAAAAACGCAAACAAGCGCCATCATAGCAGATATTCGACAACGCATTACTGTCGACAATGCAACAAATAGAATTCAAGCACAGCTAATTAATTTCCATCGAATGAATTTGGATGATTTCGTTGCATTTTGAGTATCCATTTCAGTTGTTTATATACAGAATGTAAGTAATTAATATGTTTGCTCATGAATTATTGAATCTACCTGCAACACAACGACAATGTGTACTCTTCAAAATAGCCATGTAGTATAAAAAAGCATATTTATTAATCAACTGCAAATAAAAAGCGTCTGCAGTACGACGCAATCTTATTTTGTGCCTATTGCAGTAGAGACTTTGGGCAGTTGGGATATTGGCCGCCGGATTAAGGATAGGAATGTTGACTCCCGTTACGGGTCTTTCCTGGTGCAAAGGTTGTCCATTGCCATTCAGCGAGGCAACGATGCCAGTATCATAAGCACTTTTGCGACGAGAGCGATGCGCGACGTGTTACTCTGATTGACTATTTTAATTTAATTGATATGTAAACTCATTTAGACATTGAAATAAAATTTTAATCAACTTCTAAAAATATCGATGTTCTAAATTGAACTTCTGATTAGGATGTAGGTAAATGACAAGCGTCCTGGGAAGGAAGTTTCTTTAAAGTGTGAGAGTGAACGGGTCTCTTTATAATAAGGAATACTAGTAGCGTGGGTCACACATTACTAGTATTCTCGTTAACCCCTCCAGCTAAGCTAAATGCATGTGTTAGGAGTGGGTTCATGCCGGTAGCCATTACGCTACCGCCGCTTAAAGGTGTTCATGTGTGCAATTACACACAAGCCTAACAATTTAATCAATACAAATAAATAAAATTGAACTGTATGTTTGTAATGTTAAAACAATAGTTTCTTTAAGCTCATGCAGTTATTAATACGATAATTTATTTGTCAGTCTGTCTGTTTGTTCCGGCTTATCTCCGGAACGGGTGGACCGATTTCCACTGGACTTTCACTGCCAGAGTTATCTGGCATGTTTACACACACCCGTTATGGTGTAATATATATACGCGAGCGAATCCGAGCGGGAACTACTAGTAATATATAATATCCTATGACATTATTAGACACTGCTCTCTAGACTAAGTTGTTTGTGCTATGTGCTCTAGAATACGGGTATACAAACTTTTTTTATTAAAACATACGTTACATAGAAACACCTAGACCAATACAAATAGACATATTCATGCATTAAAATATTTGCACTGAGCGGGAATCGAACCCGCGACCCTCGACGTCACAGACGAACGCACTATCGCCCCGCAGCTAAGTCCTTTGTGTCTCGAACAGTGAATTTTATAAACTTTACAGGAGTTTCCTATCACAAGCCCCAGATGGAGATAAATAATATGTACTCGTATTTTTTATGATTCATAAATAAATCATAAATCTTTATTGCGAAAATGTGGTGAAACAGGTGATATATTCTAGTTTTGGGTCTAGCACATTTAGCATTTCTATTTATGACATACAATATGCCTGTTGGTTTAGTGGTTAGTGACCCTGACTGCTGAGACAGAGGTCGTGGGTTTGATTCCCACCCAGGACAAATTATTGTGTGACTAGCATGATCATTTGTTCTATGTCTGGGTGTAATTTATCTATAATACAGGTTACTGGTTACCATACAGGCTCTGCCTAGTTTGGGATCAGACGGCTGTGTGGGAGATCTATGAAGTTATTATTATCATTATTACTAATATTCAACACTTATATCTAACTACAAACATTACAAAAACAATAAATTCGATCTTTTATCATTCGATTTGCACCTAATACAATTAGATAGATAGATAACATTTTATTCGTAAACTATAGTTACTACTGTAACTGTAAACTGTAAAGTATCATACATTCATGAGTGAAACAGATAATTATACTAGCAGTACCCCGCGTTTTCACCCACGTAAGTTCCAATCCCGTGGGAATATCGGGATAAAAAGTAGCCCATATGTTAATCCAGCTATCTACATACCAAGTTTCATCGCAATCGGTTCAGTAGTTTTGGCGTGAAAGAGTAACAAACATCTATCCATCCATACTTACAAACTTTCGCGTTTATAATACTAGCAGCGCCCCGCGGTTTCACCCGCCTAAGTTCCGATCCTGTGGGAGTATCGGGATAAAAAGTAGCCTATATGTTAATCCAGGTCTCCAGATATCTACATACCAAGGTTCATCGCAATCGGTTCAGTGGTTTTTGCGTGAAAGAGTAACAAACATCCATCCATCCATCTATCCATCCATCCAAACTTTCACATTTATAATATTAATGGGATTAGTAGGATAGCTATATGATTTGTAAATAATCTTTGATTTAGAACTAGCTGCACCCGGCATGCGTTGTAATGGCATTTTTTTCTTTTTTTTAAACAGCGTGTAAGTTTGAGCTACGCGAAAAACCTACAAAAACCTATTACTGTTTATACTTATCACAATACCAAAGTCAGTTCATTATAAAAATGCGAGATTAATTATTCATAGTCAGCTAGTATCAGCTTTCAAAGTGACAACTTCAACCATTGTTCGATATGAACGTTCATTTCTACATACCATCTATTAACATCTACATATAAAAAATATTAGGTGTGTAATTCGGGACTTAATCGCGGTAATATTTAAAAGGTACAATAACTCTTGGTTACCCGACGTTTCGATTGAATTTCCCCGATCGTGGTCACGAGTGGACACGAGTAAAACAATTATAAAAAAAAATATTATAAAATAATATTTACCTTCTAAAACAGTTAGAGAGCTCGGACTTGTCCCTTCTCCTTCTGTTGCCTTCCCTTCTTGCCTTCCTTTCCTTTAATGAACTTTCAATTTTACGAACTCTAATTCCCAAAGTGCCCGGTTGGTGGCAATAGGCTACCCCCTATGAAGTGGAACCAAATTATGATTTACAAAGTGGGTGTTTAATATTTCTCTGCCTACCACTTCGGGAATACAATTATATTTCACGATTGTCAGCATTTATCCAAAAATGTTCTACTTGACGACCTATGTGGCGGAGTGATGTCGAAAGAGAGCATTTCACTGCATCGTCAAAGGTCGTCGCTTCAATTGCCACTCATAGCAAATATCTGGGTATTTCTATGTATAATGTAATATATTACGTATTAAAAAAAAAGTATAAAAATATGTTTTGCGTAATTTCATTTATTTTCACATTGAAATATTTAATCGTGAATCCGTCGTCCATTTATTATTAGGCTAAAGTTACTTCCTATAAAACTTCCTATACTGTCTAACAACACCTCTGACAAGATTCCTTTTGTGTTTAATAAGAACTACAAGAAACAACAAAATTGACCCAGATACTAAAACAAAATCATTCCTCCCGCTCAACTAGCGTGAGTAATTACATAGAAACGTGATTACATAATAGGTTTCGTTCCAAAAACTTATTTGGCTCGGAACCAAAGTGACGCCAATAGCGACCACCTCGTTATATCTTTATACCATTAATTTGAAGCTAAGTAGTTCAGTGTTTCTTGTTTGGGCCATTGAGTAACATGTTTATGTCAAGATGTTGATGGTACAAAAGTATGAAGTTTATAAATGAACGTCTTGGTTGCATACATAACTAATATAATAAAACGAAAATTGTATTATATTCCTCATTAAGTATGGTTTTGGAAAAGAGGTTTTGATGGACGTAAATGTACTAAGATATTTGTTTAAATTCGAGCTCTGGAAGACTGAAAAAGTAGGCACCTCGAACCTACAGATTGCGATTAATCACTGTATTCTGATCTTCTAGCAGGCCTTGTAATTGTTTGATAAGTGGTATTTCAGAAATAATTTAAGGTTCGAATTTTGGTATTTTTATTTTGGAGTCTGTACGTCGATGACCTATACATCGCCTCCCGGCAAAAAAAGTGTCATATCACAAAAAAAGTGTCATTACATGTTAGGTACGTTTAACATTTTTGTAGCATTGAATGGCAAATGTTGCAGTTGGTCAGCTGTAAAAACATCGTTATTAGCTCAGTGAAAAAGGGAACTTTGTTTCCTTTTTCACTGAGCTAATTTGTTCAATTCTCAGGCATAGAAGTCGTGTCTTCTCGAAATAGCTGTTTTTGTATTATGCGCTTTTTTTGTCGGGAGGCGACATGTGTTTTCTATTTATTATAAATAGACTTTTATTACAGGTATGAATTAAAGGCAGATAGAAATATTGAACTATTAAGCGTTGATCTGATATGACAGCATACAACAAAGTAGCTACTATTAAATGTCACAATTTTAAAAACCCTTTCGTGATGACAATGAAATACTTTACTAGATATTGATGACGTAGGCTATCAATTACTATTTATTATACTGCATGTGTACGAAGTTGTTAGTGTACAACATACTGTTGAACTCTTAACACCATCCTCATAATTTCGAAGTGATCGTCTAGCTTTCTTAACCTAGTAGAGATTTATCACTTCTCAATAGATTTGAGTGAAATCCAAAATCCATATCGCCTGTTATTCTAAAAGAGCCATTAGCTATGGGTATTCCAACACTTAGAACGACGAGACGAGAACTTACAGCAGACGGCCCGTATGCCTATTGGCCACCGACGTGGTATAAAAAAAAAAATTAGAACCACAACAAGGAAGAATCTTATTAACGATGCAAGAATAGAAACCTAAAACTGCGACGCAAATTTTTCCGCTCTGTACAAAAGTAAGTAATATAAAGAATTTTTACTCTGTAGAATCTAATTCGATTATAAATCTCATTAAATAGTCCCGAAGCAAAAATTGTACCAAAATCTAATTATGATTCGCCGTACTGGCAGGTCGATCAATCATTACTTTTAGCTATCAACGTCAATTTCGTAAGTAAGGCGTAATCCCCAAAGACAAAGTAATGAATGGAAATAGATTATGCCGTCCACACGGTATTAAGATGCCAGGAATCGGATATGTTTATGATTGGTTGCAGGTATAAGGATTTAATAAAAGTAATATTCTTTTCCTTATACGAGATTAAGGTAAGAGAATTATAGTATTAAAATCCTTTTATAGTTCATTAAGGTATTTCTGAGAAGCTAATAGTAACAATAAGAAACATATCTGAAAGTAGAAGATTGAAGTAAATGGTTCAAATCAGAAGCTGACAATTTTATAATTGTCTCTTGGGAATCAAGTAACAGTAAACGATTGACAGAATATAAATTATTCAAGTGTGTGTATTAGATTACATAGTGTGTGATTAGAAAACAACGGGGATTTACTAAAAATATGTTTTTCAACCATTTTTAAAATCCATTTTTTAGATTCTAACTCATCTATTTTTCCACTGTTTATAACGCTTTTAAAATACCATTCTATAACAACTTGTACAGCATCGCTCTAAACCCTAAGACACAGTAGCTGTAATGCAGGATTCTTAGTAAAACCTTTTGAACCTTAGGTTTTTAAACTTTACACGGAATATCTTCTAAAGATACTCCGTAAAAAGTTTAAATAAAGAAAAAACTTAACCAAAGCAGTAATGTATTTTGACTTTTAAAGCTCGTTAAGAATGACAATTGTCAGGGAAAAAACCGTAATTGGATACAATATTCTGATGACGTATACTGTACACATAAAGTCGGTTCTGTAATCTTAAAAGCCAAAATAGCTTATTACTTTTGAAACTCTTTGACAAAGACTTCCGAGCTGAATAAAATGTATATGTATTTTCTTTTTTAGAATCTTTAATATCTATGAGGCATATCGTTCAAGTATAAGGAAAATTGTTCCAAAATTCGGCTTCTGTTCTCTACGCAATATCTTCGAAAGTAATTACGGTACATTTGCAGGAGCTTACCTTTGACAGGAGTCTGTTATCTTGGGTCACGTGATGTGATTGACGGGTCCTTTACGATGTAAACGTACAATTAAGGTACAAAAGGTACACTTCGGTCAAGGTATTAAAGACAGAAAATTGATGAGCAGGCAATAATATGGGTAACAGCAAATGAGTTTCATTACCATCTTTGGCCTTTTGTAATACAACAGTTTAAGAAGGGTCAAATGCACGCTAAAACATAGTAGTACTACATACTGTAGTGTGGTAACTTCAACTTCATCTATCTCTTCTCTATCTCTATTCTCTCTGCCTATCTCACTCTCTCTCTTCTCTCTTTTTAAGAAAATATTAAAATAATTTATTAATGTTTTATATTCAAGACCAAGAAAGTTGAAAAATGGATGGGCAAATTGTTTCTTACTAAGTGGTACTAGCTGAAATGATCATGGGTATACTGAGGTATTTCACCCAAATTAAAGATATACGTATCTTTAATTAATATATTATTCATATTAACAAAAGTTTATATTCTAATTGTGCCATGCAATTTTTATATACGGCCTATGACTTTGTTGCAAAAATCTTCTCATGTGAGCTCTACACCTTTAAATTCACAACTAAACTGTACTAATAATTTACTTTTTTTTTCTACAAATTAATTATAACGGTACTGAAAATTTTCAGCGTATTAAAATCTATTCACAATATCAAAATCTATTGTTTTTTTTTAATCAGTAGTTAATTATACTAGTAGAACTCACGATCACTGGACCGAGAAAGATATACTTATTTAAACCAAAAATGGGAACAGAAACCTTCAAAATTCTAATTTTTGCTCAAGCCCTATAAACTTAATTAAAAATATCTGAAGAGTTTTCGGATTGGTATGGCTAACAAACTCCTGAAACACAATATTAAAAGTGCTTGAAACATCGGTTCTACAGTGTTTGGAAATCTGAAACATTCCGTTTAATCCTTCTGTAAATAATTAAGCCGCATAGCTGAAAGAGGCTTTAAACATAAATTTACCTAAAAAAAGGTGAGGCCGTAATGACGAAAATTAACTTTAAATTAACTTAGCAATCCCGGTTTCACGCTGAGGTTGCGAGTGATCGAGGTAAATCTTTTTTAAACAATGCATTAAACATATCTTTAATTTAAAAAAAATACGTTTTGTTTCTGATAATACTTTAATTAGATATATACTGTAAGCCGACTTTTAGCAAAACTCTGGTGGTGATGTTTCTGGTATACAGGCCATCTGCTTCCCATTTACCTCTAATTTAATATTTTATATAACTTTATTTAAAAAGGCAAAGGTATTCATAAAATATAATTAAAGATAAAATTTTGCTGAATTAAAAAAGACAGGTGATTCACGTAGCGACTTTGACTGGAGGCCAAAGACAGCACTTTTGGTCGAAACGAGTGATGCATGTTCTAATTTGTAAGAAAATTAGTCGTTTGATCGTCGTGAATATATAAACATTATTAAGAATGGAATAAAATAACATCCTGCACTATTTACCCCTGAACTTGACTAAAATAGAGATGAAAATGTAACTGTTAACTGGCACTGTAGGAGAAATCCCCTAAAAATGCGTTCTTATTTCTCGGAAATTCGTCGGTAAGTATTAGTGTAAAAAACGAACGAACACATGACAGATATGCTTTATTCATTTTATTAATTATTACCTTGTTACCTAGATGTTACCCAATTTTTTTTCTTTTTTTTACTTATTTCAATGAATATGATACATAAAATTGTTACGATTAATTACAGATTATACGTATTCAGCTATGTAAATTGGCGTTCAAATAAGGCTTAAGCTAATAAAATGTATTTTTTAACATTAAATTCTAAGTTATAACGTTATAATTACACGCATTACAAAAAGGTACATTAAGAAAAAAAATATAGTTCTGTTCATAGTGCGTTGCTTAACACGTAGGACAAGTAGGTATTGCGAGAGCAGGACCTGGGACCTGTCCCTCGTGAAATTGAGGCGCAGCGGGGGCTGCCGCGACGATACACACTCTCCACACTTTGGTGAAGTGTCTATGTCACTTGTATGTCCGTGGCCCAGAGCGAGATGCGTGGCTTTAACCTCGTTTTGCGAGGTAGTGATGCATGTCAAGCGGCGGAAAGGGAACGCGTGAGAAACTATCTCCAGCCTCTATGAGCGCTTACCTGAGGACGACGGATGGGGCTATCTGTCTCCCTAGCACAAGCAAGACCGAGACGGCATGATATGTTAGACTTGCATTATTTCAAACCGAGCATTACACACAAATACTTATTCTGTATGATAATCTTTCTTATTATCTTATCTCATATCCAATGATAGAACACACGTAAGCATCTTAAATCATTAAAGTGGTTTGTCGTTTGTATTGAAGTTAGTTCCCTAACTTTTCTTCTGTTTATTTTCTACACTATATTTTTAAAGTATTTTGAATGAACTGAAAGAACGTTGACTTAGGTCTTGTGTACCGGCGAAGGACACATGTGTCTCATTACCATCCTCACCGTGACCGTGTCGTAATCTTGTCGTAGTCGTACGCTCGCGGTGCCAGGCGTAACCTCAGATGAAAACTTCTTAAATGTCACATAAATTATTAGCAGAAGTGCAAAATAAGAGGGTTGTATGTTCTAACTTGGATCTTGAAAGTTATCCTTTTCTATAGAAAACCTAATCCAATAAAATACCTTTGGTTAGTGGTTAATAATGCTTATAAAAACTTCTTACAGAACATCACAAAATAGGATTCATAGTCACCAAATAGCATGCTTACCAAAAGTTTTCAAGAGAGGACTAGCATAGTAGCGTTCACTGGGAATTAATTTAGATTGCTACTATTTGCTATTTTAGATGTAATATCTTTTAAAATCATAATATGTCAAGACAAACTGTAACCGATAAACCGTAAGTATTGAGTTACGCATTCATAAAACAATGCCAACAAGTGGTCCATTTTACCACTTAAAAGATTCAAAATCAAGAAATAAACGTTATACCCTAAATGCATTGAATTCGAACAAAAGCTTTATGTTCTCGTATCTACCCATTTAAGAAACTTGATAAAAACAAATGCCAAGGTCCCACCTGATAGAAAAGATTTATTACTGGCTGGAAATCTCTTGAGGCAAACGTATATATTCTTTTGAGCATACAAATTTAGGCCATGCTTTTACACCGTTACGATTTTAACCGCATAATTTTTTGCGTCCAAAGTATTTCGATTGTTTTTAAATGGTTACTTTTTTCTTTATACGATGTTTTTGTAATTGAATACACAATTTTTGTTTTTTTTAGTTTAGAAGACCAAGACAAGACAATTTTTGTTTATTTTTATTTTTAGTTTAGTTTGTAATTTAACCAATGGATGTAAACATTTAACGCAATACTATTCATTAGGTACATATGATAAAGCTATGCGACCCTGACCTGCTCTATTTATTGCTTACATTCCTCAATCTTTTTTTCCTTCTGTTGCCTTCTCTTCTTATATACCGTTTCATTTCAATGTACTCCCAATTTTCCCATCTTTAATTCCCAAACTGCCCGGTTCACGGTAATAGGCTTGCCCCCTATTACGTGAATGGGACCAAATTACAATTGGCAAAATGTGGCTGTTTAATACGCCTCTGCCTTCCCTTCGGGAGCATGAGTGTATGTATGTATATTACAGTACGGTGTGAGAACATGAAATATAAAATAAAGAGTTCGCTCGAAGTTCCGTTTGCACAACGAATGTTGACGTCCACTTTGAAATTCAAATTACAACGCATGTTTCATAAAGTGTGCTTATCTGTACTCTCTTTGCATAACTCTTTGGTGTCCGAACAGATTCCAAGCTTTTAACTTTATTATTGCAGTACTTAATCCGGGGCAGTAACATGTTTTCAAATGAATGGTCCGATACATTGTGTGGGGCTTGCGGTTGTAAGGCATCCGACGGATTAACTATGGTATAAACACAGCGGCCATGTATGTGATATATCACGCTCTCGTAAAATCCTTTAAGCGCAGTGTTCTTTCATGCGAACTCTGTGATTAACAGATTTTTAAATGAAAAGGTGTAGTGTGACTGAGATCTAAGAAGTAAATTATGTAAATAGCTAAAAAAGTTGTTTTATTAAAGTTAAATGTGGCTCTTATCCTAAAATATGTGAGGGTTTTGCCCGTCTAATATTTAACAGCAATATTTTATGTAATTTTCTGTACAATATATGTATTGTAAATGATACCCCATGATATAGCATTTTAAGCAAAAGAAAGCGACACTCAGCAACTTGAATAATGTTGCAATGTATAGCTGCATTAACTTGGTGATCATTATTTTACATAACAACGATTATTGTCGCAAATGTTTTAGCCATTTTTTTATTATTGCTAGAGCCAAACATGCTCAGTCGGGAAGCCTACTTTATAGGTCCACGGTTACAAATTGGATCTCGGCTCCAGACAATTTATTGTTACTTGCTGTAGTCACGTTTAGGTTCATTAAATTTTATTTATTAGTTTACTGTTATTACAAGTAACTAAGTTTCATTTTGATTTTTTTGCAAAACCGTATCTGTATTAAAATAGTGTAGATAATTACTTCTTTTTTGGTAAAATTCGGCTTTAATTTGTGCTTTTTTTTCTTTTTATGGTATAGGGGGCAAACGAGCAGACGGGTCACCTGATGGTAAGCGACTACCGCTGCCCATCGGCACCTGCAACTCAAGAGTCACAAGTGCGTTGCCGACCTTTAAAGTGTTTGTAGGGGAAGGGGGGGAGGGGAAGAGGGAGAGTACGGGTAGGAGGGCAGCGGGAAAGGTCAGGGTCTCCGTTAACCTCACTCACTCGGCTAAATACAATGCAAGCATTGCTTTAATGCCGTTTTCTGTGAGGCCGTGGTATCGCTCCAGTCGAGCGGGCCAATACATGTCGAAGCGTGGCGCTCCTACTGTTCGATTCGGTTCATAATAAACAAATAAATTAACAGTAAAATAGAATTATATTGTTTCATTTCTAAATATAATGTATCTGAACAAAACTAGTTAATTGGAAATAATGAAATTAAAATCAATGGCGCGAGCAACTACCCCTATATAATTCAATCAATGTCAATAATGACATGGATCGCAGAGTATACAGGCCGATATTAGTTACACGATGTAAATAGTATTTAATGTACATGCGAAAAGGCTTTAGGGCAAATGTTTCGGGGTCGTTAAATTTTTCCTGACGCCAAGTGTAATGCTTGCCTTTTACTACCACCACATAGCTAGCACCACTAGCAATATCATTCTTGTGATTCATGACTAGTATATTAGTAATAGATTTTAATTTTCAAAGTGATAGAGAGCCCTCGTATGAAAACCGTGCAAGACCGCTCAAGTCTTGACGAAAGGCATATGTTCAGATTGGACGTCACACGGCTGAGATGATGACATTATGATGTCTAAGACAAATTGAATATCGATCGCTGGGTATGCAAATTTGGCTTTGCGCAAAATTTCATTTCAGTTTCAATAAATATTCCATGCTTTTGCCACCTTTAATATCATAATCTAGGTGTATTTTTTTTCGTCGATTTGTGCATATAGCTCATGAATTGCTACGAAAATGTCGTAAAATATTGAATACGAAGTAAAGGTTTAAAAAAATCTAATATATTACAACATTATGAAATCATGCAACTATAAGATATATTTAAAACTACAGGTAAAATAGATTAATGTGAGCTACAATTAAGAATGAGAAATGATGATAATGATAGGTGAAGCATCTTAGTTAAGTTAAAAAAGTTATCGCTGTTTAACTTGACTTTTTTTATATTATAGGGGGCTAACGAGCAGATGGGTTAATGTTAGTGTCTAAATATCTATAGATATTATAAAATCTATCTATAAAAATTTATTTAGAACTTTTTTGTAAAGTTAATTGAAGCATTCTTGCATATCTTGGCATGGTTTAAGGAATTTCCTAAAGCCACAGTCTGAAAACACTATGTCATCTGCATAACTGATAATAGGCGCTCAAAAATCACCCATTTAACAAAACCAAACCTAGCGTTGCTGTTCTTCCCGATGAGTTTATTTACATGGGTACTATAACAATCGATGTATATATCTATAAATACTCATCGGCAAAATCAACTGTAGTTGATGCGATACACACATGAGCAGTGTTAATTACATTTAAATGAACTGGCTTACTCCGCATTATAAACTACGAAGACAAAAAAGGACATTATACCTGGTTCCTATATTAAAGTGCATATAAGATGATGAGTTTGTTAGCTCTCCTAGCGGAGGATTTTATAGTCAGCATTAATATCGAGATAGTCTAGTTTCAGGCCCCATTTTTTTAACCGGCGAAGCAACCTACCACATAAGTATTAGATGCCACACTGTCACATCGGCTTGGCAGTTCGTTTAACCCTTTAAAAGAGTACGTATATCGGGCACAAAACTAGTCGAGCATTCTCGAACTACACCCGTGAGAACAACCGTATATTATTATCGATGATTATGTCCTGGAGTGCAAGGAAGTAGCCACACAACGGGTAAGTATCCTCACGGGTGCGAGGTCGCTCTTAAAAGCCTGTGAAAGCCCCAGGAGGCTTATGTGATTCTGGAAGGAGCCAGGCTGGCTCAACTAGCCAGCAATATCTGAACATATAATGGACTGCCTGAGTCTAAATGCCGAAACAGAGCCCTGTTCCAATACCAATATCGATAACTATGAATATATTTCATCTTATTTTTTGGAAATTTGAATTTCATCTAAATGTAAATTCTCGTAAGAATCTAGTATATCGCCGCTTACTTCCAACACTAGCACAAATGAAAACTTATTCAGCCTATGTACCTACTTAAAAGTAAGTAAATACATACTACGTGCTAACACAATTATATTCTATAGGAGATCTGAAACCGTAGGAACCACATTTATAAAATTTATTCCGAGGTCACTCAGTGTGCTCGAGCGCATATTATATCATTCTTCATAAATATTTAAAGTGGAAGATTTTATACATCAGGGGTTTCACTGCACTTCGACAACGCATTCGTAAAATTTCAACTGCCTGCGTTTATTTCACTAGAAACCGTTGTGGGATCTGGAAATCAAAAATGGAGTCAATGATAATACTTAATATCCAAATATTATATTTAAAACTTCTATAAATATTGGTGTAAATTCGTGTATAAAATAAACACTATAGCTAATTATGTACATTTTTTAACGAATCAGGACTTAATCACAGTAATCCTTTTACTCGTATATTAACCGATTTCATTCATCTTTTTTATGTTTTCTAATATTTGCTAGAAGGTTCTTACGGAACGAAAAATTAAGGAAATTCCGCAGAAAATTGAAAAATTTCAGAAAACTTTTTCCACGCAAACGAAGTGGAGGGCAACAGCTATTATATATATAAAATAGGATACTTTTTTGTTTCGTCAGTCCACCAACGATCACAATCGGTGTACTTCTATCGAACCTTATTCCTAACTAATACTGTAAATGCAAATGTAAGTTTGTTTGTTTATTACATTTTGACGCCTTAACAACTCAAGCAATCATTTTGAAAATTTTGAAAACACATGGTCAGAGGTACAGAAAAAGACAAAAGTACCTTAAATTTCATAAAAAAATATTTTCCCTGGGGATAGATAGAAAACAGATAAGAAAACATTTACGCAAGCTACGCTACTATTAATAAAAGTCTATAAAATAGTCTATAATAAAAGTATTTGAAAAGAATTATACAAAAGCTACGTCTCTATAGGATTATACATATATGCTATTGAACATTTTAACCCATTTACACAAAAGCACTCCCCTCCCGTCATTTGAATTCAGGGAACGGATTTCATATAAATTTCCAGTTATTAGAATTATATCAGTTACCCTATAAAGGGATTATTAAATGTCTTCGGGGCCGTTTGGGTAATAGAAAAACGATGTACTGATTAAATGTATCGATAGCCTCTTTTGTTTTTTTCTGTTCCATCAGCACTTTTGGGAAAATTACTATGGGTTGGAACGAGGATAATATCATAATGATTTCTTTACATCATTGACCATGAGATCAATATGACATACATATTTAAGTTACGGTAATTATCTTGACAGGAATTAAAGCGATCACGTATTTAAAAGGTATAACATGCAAGGATTTACCTGGCATGTCGACCAGGTTGCACTGGCCGTGGTCACAGGTCAGCCTGTGTGATACCTTTTAAATACGTGATTGATTTAATTCCCGCCAACATAATTATATTACCATGAACACGAAAGTTTAAAAGTTAACATAATATTACGGGTTTGAACTTTCTAACTTATACATATGGAGCTGTGTGCGTTTTCTTTTATCTCAATTCCATTTATTAAAAAGGAAGAGGTGCCATGTCCTTCGGCGCATGTGTGGGTTAAAACCTTTTAGCAGCAGCTTCATTATATTCAACTGTTTGAATCTAATTCAACTAGAGAGAGAGTTAATAGTATATATTATTAAACATACCATTGTAATAAAAATTCAAAAACACTATGTCACTCGTCATTAAAATTCAAAAACAGCATGATTATGACAGTATTAAATGTGGTAAATGAGAAAATGCCAATGAGTGCACAGAGTGCATTTTACTCGGACCAAAAACAACTACTTTAGGAACTCTAAGGCGCTTCATGATATATGATGTTAATGACAGAACAGAATGGATGAATCCGGTATCCGGTAGAAAGGTATCTAATACGTAGACATGTAGTATTTGTAACAGCCTTAGGATTTTTGGGTTTGAAATAATAATCGATTAACAGTCTTAATAACTTTGTAGTTTTATTATTTAGATTGATTATAGACGCGATGCTTTGTATTTAAGAAAATTATGTAAATTGTTCTAATCTAATCTGCTTTCTCCCTCTTTCTCTCTCTCTCTCTCTCTCATTTTATAAATATTATTTTATTAGCCATCATACACTCATTTTATAAAGTCTAGTGGATGCAGTGTAATTTCGGTGAACATATATTCTAATCAAATATTTCGCTCATCAATTCGGCAATATTATAATAATCCAACGAACAACATAACTTTGGAATATAATTAAAACAAGCAAATCAAATCAATCACGTTCAACCACTTAATGAATTTGAACCGAATTCTCTCAGTATCCGCGCATTGATGATTTGAAACTCATTTGGATTATGCGTTCGTGAGTTAAATTACATTTTGAGACCTCTGCTAGCTAAGCTTCTGTAGGATTACTATGCACTTGTATCTGCATGTCTTCACACCGCTCATCTTGACTAGATAGGAAGGTTTATTGAACTTTGTCTACGAATGTAGAGAAAACTAATTTATTCTTGATAATTTATGTAGGAATAGAGTAGTGATCATGAGAAAATTAAAATATGAATCGCACAACCAGCAATATCAATTGAATAAAAAATAAAGCAGTCCTGTCAAGAACGTCATTGAAAGGAATGCTTTAAGCGACCTCGTGTCAGCGACCTTTAGCCGACTTTTTGTGTACCTCATACGCATATCTCAGCATAAAATTGTTTTGGAATCACAAATTTGTGTCATCAACGGCCCGGCAATAATAGAGATGTTTGGAAAATTTGTTTGCTTGAAAGGCATCGGGGTTATTCATACAACGATATAACGCCAACTCACTACTTCTTATGTGTGTCAACCGGTTTACGATAGTACATTTTAATTTATTTACTTTTGTTGCTGTCGCAGTCGCAGCTTCATAACAGAATTATGAAACTTTTCAGTAGACAAAAAGGATTATGTTACATCACTCAGTTATATTACTGAATATTGTAGATACTGTTACGAGCTGCGGTTCGTGATTAGAAATGTAAACCCATTTATTACCAAAGTAGACACAATTTATTGCAATTATTCACAAAATACACAATTACAATGACTTCTCACTATTAGACTTCTAAATACGAGTTAATACTGAGCTGACATTTCGTGATCATATCGTTGATGTTTGTAAAAAGGCATACAGAACTTTAGGGTTTATACTCAGGAGATCAGAAAGGAAGGTCACTGTACAATGCTCTGGTTAGAAGTCAATTAGAGTGTAATGAAATTATTTGGGCTCCACATGAAACCAAATATGGTCTCATGCTGGAGCGTATTTAAAATAAATTTACTAGGTTCCTGTATCTTAGACTGTTTGGTGTATATCCACTTTATCCATTGATGTATCCGACCTTGTTTGTGATAGGCATGGTTGGATGCAATAAACTGGAGACTAGAAGGGAAATGGCACTTGCTACGTATATTTTTAATTTATTGCGTGGCAAGGCTTCAAATTCTGATGTTTTAAAAGAGATAAACATATATGTTCCCGACAATTATGTGTTGCGTAGACGGCGGCCGCGTCTACTGGCGGTACCGTGTGCTAGAACAAATTTGTTGAGCAAAGCTCCTCTAACGAGAACCCTAGTCACATTAAATAAAGTGGCAGAAAGTGTTGACATTTTTACTGTTCTCTGAATGAGTTCACAAAAGTAACCATGTTTCTTATATGTTATAGTAATTAAGGACCACACTGTCACATTAGGGTAAGCCTGTAACGATAGTAATGTTGAGAATAAATAAATAAATAAATAAATTCATTTGCACTTCGCACTTCACTCGCTTGTGCTAATGCCGCCATACGTCTTATCTACACAAAACGCTACCTCACAGACAGATCGCGACATCTTCCGAAAACTCGAAACTACACTAGAACTTTCCAATACATCGTGGCACATTCTATTTATGGACTACTAGTTCCGTGTATTATCAACAGATGGCGTGCGTCTCACTTTATGACTTCCTATAGTCGACAATAAATGACAACAACATTTTATGTTGGGAGATAAAATATGATAAGATAACATAATTTATCTGCCAAGAATATGGCACATAAGGTAATAACATCAAAAGGCAGCTCGACATATTACCCTATACTAGGCATGCGAATTTTTACTCAAAACTGTTAAGTTTTACAACTAAAAAATCATTTATTGTGTAAAAACACTTTTCAAATAGCCTAAACTTTAATTTAAATTGTTGCAGTGGTAATTCTTTTAATAGTTGAGGAATATGGTTATTATCATTGTTTCTGCATTTCCTTTTAACCACTGTTTTGTGGGCCCCCGCGCGTCACTCGTGCGTCTGTACCTGTTTGTGTGCTAAGCGCGCGAACAATCATTGTAAAACTATTTTCACATTAAAGAGTGCTTTTATATAAGTCGTTTCTTAGTTTAGTGGAATCTCTTTTAATGGATTTAGTATCTTCACTAATCTTTTAATAGACTGTTTTATTATTTGTAACAAACATGCCAATTTCAAAAATTATTGAGATACCAATCTGGTCTATGTGTATTTATGTAAAGCAACAATGGTAAAGGCTTACTGTTACAATATTTGGGGATGATATAATAGCATAGGTACTAGTATTGTTAATAGTTTCAATAGTTTCAGTTGATCTACCTTCAATACTTGGCACGTGGCCAGAGAATCGTCAGTTTACCTGTGAATACCTACACTATGTGGTAATAATTTTTGTATACTAGCAGCGCCCCGCATTTTCACCCGTGTGAGTCACGATCCCGTAAGAATATCGGGATAAAAAGTATCCTATGCTTAATCCAGGTCTTCAGCTATCTACATACGAAGTTTCATCGCAATCGGTTCAGTGGTTTTTGCGTGAAAGAGTAACAAACATCCATCCATCCGTCCATCCATCCATCCATTCAAACTTTCACATTTAAAATATTAGTGGCATTTTGTTATTATACTGTTCATAGCTATAGAACAGTTAATTGACTTTTAGATAAAAAATATGTAAAATGAGGTAGAATTCTCATAAAAATAATTTATTTAGGTAATGGGATGATGAAGGTTACCTAATTATGAGTATGCAAATAAGTCATGCGATGTGTTCTCAAACTGTGTTTATTACAACTGTTATTTGCGTCTGTTAGTGGCGATTGGCCTACTTATTATATATTATGACTTTCTCTTATATAGTCTACACAAATACATGTTTGATCACGTCGTACTACACACACAAAACAATATTATATGTCCCTACAATTTAAAATGAAGTAGTGCTCAGTAGATCTCTCTACAAACACTGACTGTCCTCTTTACATACATTCAACGTTAAAAATATCGTAGCTAAAATTACAAAGTGTATAAATTAGCAAGTAGGTAAAGAATAAATTAACTCACTTAAGAAAATAGTGATTAAAGTCCACTCACCCTCGGTTTATAAGCCCCACGATTCTTTATTAAACAATGTATTCCTGTCACGTTTTATAATTTTATAACTTATTTTTGCTCTAAAACGCACAGAATAAAAATCAAATACATGTTGCCTCTAATTAATTATTGTTGGAACGCTGTGGAACCATGTTCTTTTTTACTTAGTATCAAAGGAATGGCTGATGTTTCCCTTATACAGATATTTGCATCTGTCACATATTAGGTTATAGTCACCGGACTGTTTATATTTGGTCTTTCTGTCTTTGCTGTTATGAGAATGCTTTAAATTATGTTGGGGTCTAAAAGCAAAATAAAAAAACTTTAGTGCCGCTGTCAAGCGGTCAGTTAAAACTCCAAAATATAGGCTCCTTATTTTTGTCGTTGGGTTGTTTTTAAATTTAAAAAAGCGCTTTAAAATAATATTAATGTTCTTGATATTGGCTTTATTTAAGATATATTTTATGACTTAATTATGTGTCTAAATAAGATTTCGAAAAAAATGGCGCCACGGCTGGCTCTAGTGAAGCGCAATTGGAAAGTGAATTACTTTACATATAAATAAATAAATAAATATTACAATACAAATTTCAAATTATTTGATAGGTTATTGACTGTTCCCTTAAGTGAAAAAAATCTTCAACACTTTGAGCAACGTTCACTAACTTGTAAATCATATTGTTTAAACGGTTCTACTGTAAATAATAATGTGATAGTGCTAATTATTTATAATAATAAAAAATCTAGTTCTTTTAACATAGGTAGTGTAAGACACAAACTAATCATAGGTTGTACTATTTTTTTTTTTTGTTGACGAGGTGGAAGATCCTACATGGATGTCCTCCGCCTTGGGTCATCCATGCGCCGATCTTACCGAATAAAAACCACCCCGGTGTTCCACTACTTGCCTATGATCAGGGGAACGAGAATCGCTATTGCATTCTTCCGCAACCCCCGACAGGCATTGACCCCTCTCACCCTAGACGGGTCCCGTCATCTGGTGCGACCATCACAGTCATAGGTTGTACTGCGGATTGGAAATTAAGACCTATTGACCTCTTGAATAACTATGTATCCTATTGACTATAAAAATACAATTCATGGCGACTTACAAACTTTTATTTACTGTTTAGTGGCATTTTTTAATTTTTATATTTTTTATAAAAGATATTTTTATTTGTACCCACTTACACCCAATATAATAAAACATATCTATAAACCTAAGAGCTATAATTGGATTATAGAGAAGAGTCTATTCACGGATGCGGTTAACGGCATGTGGAATTAATTAAAGCGGTTATAGTGGTTAAGGGTTAATGTGGTTTAGTACATAATAACCCTCTCTGTCTTATGAGATATTTTCTGTTAGCGTTTTAGTGTAAAGGTGTTGTTATTGCTGCTCCCGGGAATTGTATTAGGTTTGTGATACAAAACTATTAGACTGTACCTAAGTGATTTGTTTCATTTTGTACTTTTATAAAAAAAACAGCAACCGATTGTAATAACTATAAATAGAACAATAAAAAAACTGTATTATGTAGCAGACCTTTAAACATTCTGCAAATACATCATATTCAGGCATTTTCCTAGAATAATTTCAGTTTCACAAATCTTATAAATGATATAATATATTTTGTGTTGTATACTATTAGAAAATTATAATAAAATAAATTTCCACGACTTATACTACAAAAGTCTGAGTATAAGACGGTCTTACAACTCTTTTTTTGGAATGGCAATAATCTATCTGTAAGCGTACCTTTTAGAAATAAATAAATAAATCGACTGCAACTTGACAACAACGTTACAATAACATTACAAAAATAGCAGTTCCAACCATATTTTATCAATCAATCATCAGCTTATCGCCATCCACTGCTGGGCGAAGGCCTCCACTACTTTCATAACCAATTAATAAAATCATACTAAATAAATAATAATTTCAACATTTACATATGACACAGAGTGAATTTCAGTTCGTGAACTTAGACCATTTCTTTCACCTATCTCTAGATATAACAAATAAATGACATTTAGAACTTAGAATTTTAGATCTAGAATTTAAAAAAAAATGTTATCCATCCGTCGATGTGCGAAGACTATAAAAATAAACGACAGTAACCGAAAAGTTACCAAACGCTCTACTTGTTAAACCAATCACAATATAAGAGGAAAATCACAACGACCTTAAGCCGTTTACAAATCAGCACGATATGATACCCGAATTTGTGTCGTGCCACGATACAATTTCGCACCGTTCTAATGTGAGGTCGGTCTTACACCAAGGTCTTGGAGCACAGAATGACACACATATACATTTAACATTATTATATTTATGGTTCTAATCTTACGGGTCCAAAGTCTCTCGTTTAAAAAAATACATTATTATAACCGACACAATATAATAACTTAACACTCTTGGAAAGTTGTGTGTGTACAGTAATATTTTGCAGTAATTGCAAGTTGTTTTATATAAAATAACGACATCTTTATAAACCGAATATTTATTACGTCTCTTCTGTAACCCCATTGACTACGGTATTTTACTTAAAAACTTATTCTTGGCGTATATGTGTGACGTGAATAAAATCGAACGAAACTGTAATGGACGCGTCATTTGACTTTCTAGAGTGTTTCATATGTACAGCGCTCGGGGAATTTTAAACAGTCTTCATCGTTTATTGGGTTGGGACTAAAAGACTTAAAAACATTGAGAAATAATTTACCTTTATGTAACACAAATACATACAAAACGAGTCTATCTGCATATAAACAAAATACTAATTAAACCTAATCTCAACAAACACGTTGTTTTAACGTAATCACTTTCGCTTGTTACAGATAACAATGGAGAGACGAATCGCCGGCGTAATCTACATATTGATCACTTTCGCCCTCGTTAATGAAATGTCAATAAACGTGTACGCCAGAGACAACAATAAAAGGCGAACCAAAGAGAAAAGTGGAGGTTTCCAGAAAAATATTTGTGACATAACTGACAGGGACTCTAAAGTTCACTGCTACTGTGAAAATACTAGAGAACCTAGGAATGCGACCAAAGCGGAATGTTGGGTGTTCAACGGCGGCATACCACCGGACGACCACATCTGGCAGAGTTTCGCGTCCCAACCAACTTTACAAACTTTGTCTTTTAACGTCCGAGTCGATGGCGCTTTAGGGTACATACCTACTAAAGCATTGTTATATTTACAACACTTGAAATCTATAAATATAAAGTACGGAAATATAATTGATATAACATCTTATGCTTTTGCTAATTTAACAAATCTCAAAGAAGCAGGGCTCTCCCAGAATCAAATTGAGACCTTACAGCAATACTCTTTTGCTCATTTACCAAATATAACTACTATAAACCTAGAGGATAACATGATCATAGAAATCGATGCAGAGGCATTCGTTGACCTGCCAAAACTTCAAAAGTTAGTGTTTACGAAGAATAATATATCCATCATAAGAAACGGAACCTTTCAGCACACATTCAATCTCCTAGAATTGGATTTGAATAAGAACAATATATACTATTTAAACCGAAGGACTTTCGACGGTTTGGCTAATTTGAAGAAATTGGACCTACGAAAGAATCGAATACAAAACTTGACGGAATTTACTTTCGCTGAATTGTGGAACCTGCAAGAGCTACTTTTGGGCAAGAATGATCTAAGATATATATCCGAGAGAGCATTTGACGGCCTTTCTCAGTTAAGGAAGTTGTCCCTTGATGATAATAAACTGGCCTCTCTCCCGTCAGGCCTTTTTGAAGGCGTAAGAGGCCTGAACTCTGTAGATTTACGCTCCAACGAATTACACGCACTAACTTTTGATAATATCAAGCCTATATTGGACAACTTGAAACCGCAAAACAGTAACCTGCTACTTGAAGGTAATTATGAATAATATAATACTTCCTTATGTCAGGTTTCATGAACTTAAAACACTCGATGAATATCAAACGTGTAGAAACCAAGGTGTTATTAATAACTTTACACACTTGGAAAGTTCGTTCTTTTATGATACCTTAGGGTATGCTTAGTTCGTAGAGAATGAGGACGATAGAAGTGGAAAATGTTGTACGGTCCCTTTAATTTCCAAATTAATTGTAAATTAGTTTAGACTTGTTTAGACTACGTTGTATTAACGAAAGTACCAGGTTTAAACTATCCCAAAACAATAAAACTTTAAACCTAGTTCTTTGGGTAGCCCATGTTTTGTTATAAAACAATCAAAGTTTAGGTTACTTCAGGTTTTTTACTACTGTAAAGTTTGATTACAGAATTTAAGATGTTTTTAATGCATATACTCAACATAATCATTTTTTCTATTTTACAGAGAATAATTTCGTGTGTGACTGTAGATTAAAATGGATGCATTCGCTGCGGAACGAGACAAAAAGCCAAAACACAAAGGATTCCCTAGACGGGGTAACTTGCAAAATGGATTCTCCCATCGTGAGTTCTGCTTACAACAAAATGCCAGACGCACTCGACGACAACAAACTCGATTACAACAAAGACATTCTTCACGCCGGCCTAACCATCGAAACCTTGAATGACAAAATGAATATTACAGAAAAGAAAATTTTACCAGGGGATCTGGCTAAAGACGAGGGTAATGAAATAAACAAAAAGGGTGTTAAGAGGACTGTTCTGCAAATCCCTCCTGATACACTTCCTTGCCCGAGAGAGGCTATAAAAACGACAGAGATGCCATCATATATAGTAGATCCTGTGATACCAATACAGAATGAGATGAAGACATATAGATTCCATGAAATGAATTCTGCTAATATTCAATTAAGGTCCACTTTCTTAGTTTTATGGTGTGTTTGTTTTAAATTTTTCTTTACTTAGATATGTAACGTATCAAGTCGTTAAACTAAGTGAGATACAGACTATTAAGCCGGCGATTGATGGCTGCGCGCGGGTATAATGACTAACACTTTGCTAAGTCCCGTCTGAGATAAACATGGGAGATTTACGATTGTGTGGAGTGGAATCATGATCTATTGAAGTAAGAAAGTGATTTGAAAAATAGGGACATTTGAAAAACAGGGTATCTGTTTTTGCTTCGATTATGTCATTTATTTATTTATATATTTTCATAACATTTAAGACTTTTAAGAGTTTAGTAATAAAACATTCCTTTAAAAACATTTTGTAGTTCATAAGTCAGTTACGATAACTATTTCTGAGTTATGGCTATACTAGCATAGTGCCCCTAATCCCTTTTTGATTGGTTAAAGAAAGGTGTGCTAGATGCATAAATAAAATCGAATATAAAGCCAAGTCAAAATACACGCTTCAGAAATCAGCAACATACATCCTTTTAAAATCTAGACTGAACTGTAGTTAATAATATTAGTGCAAAGTGTGCCATTAAAGGGTTTCATTATTTATCCGTCGACAGCCATCAAGAGTTGTTTATATTCAATTTTAAAAATAGGCCACGTTTTCATTGCAGGTGTTTATTTGATGAGCACACAATATAATGCAAATAATAAAGTTACCCACAGTATGAATGTTGTAAAATAATTATAGCCATAAGTAGAATTATTGTATAAAGCTCTGTTTTACGCACTCGAATTTTACTCATATGTCATTACGTAACCAAAAAGAGGTGTGACCATTTTTTCTTGTCGAACTTGAACGAATAATTCAGTGCTTTGTAGTATCTTTCGTGTTCCAAATACGTCACTAGGTCATTCCATTATCCACTTAAGTTATGAAATGCATTGTAAAACTTTTTAATCAGACAATCACGTATGATAGAAACTGAAATTGTTGTACCCCGAATATAAGAAGACTATCGGAGGAAAATAAGATTTCTTCAACTTTCTCTCTTTTTTTATGGTATAGGGTGCAAACGAGCTGGCGGGTCACCTGATGGTAAATGACTACCGCCGCCCATGGGCACCTGCAACTCAAGAGTCACAAGTGTATTGCCGGCCTTTAAGGTACGAGTAGGGGAAGGGTGAAAGAGGGGAAGGAGAGGGGCGGGGGAGGGGAGGGGGAAGGGAAGGGTTAGGGCCCCGGTAACCTCACTCACTCGGTAAAAAGCAATGCAAGCATTGCTTCACTGCCGGTTTTCTGTGAGGCCGTGGTATCACTCCGGTCGAGCCGGCCCATACGTGCCGAAGCATGGCTCTCCCACCATTAATGACACGATACATGAAACAGGACAAGGATGATTTTAAATGTGCTGGTATATCTTCAATGGACCACATCAGGTCCAAACTCGTATATGAGTAATTTGTACAAAGAATTCAGTTTGATATTCTGACGAATGTGTTCTTAATTTTGATTTACTTTTTCCTATAAATATAAATACTACTACTAGTAATGTGGGTCACATATATATTTTTTATGGATAGGGGGCAAACAATCAGACGGGTCACCTGATGGTAAGTGACTACACGCTCGTACTCACACATAATTTGTAATTGGATCCCATTTTATGCGCATCATTTGTTAGAGTTACTCTATCTAGACATGTCTTTTTTTTTAATGTATAGGGGGCAAACGAGCAGACGGGTCACCTGATGGTAAATGACTACCGCCGCCCATGGACACCTGAAACCCAAGAGTCACAAGTGCGTTGCCGGCTTTTACTGTGGGAGTAGCTTGCTTGACGCCGGTTTTCTGTGAGGGCGTGGTATCATTCGGTCAAACCTTCCAATACATGTCGCAGCATGGCTCTCCCACTTGCAAAACTAAACCTACTTCGCATTACGAATCATCATGTCGGATACCTCAGTCTTTGGATTTGAAATGTATCGTAAAAAGAAGGACAATAACTTCACAGTTTACTAATTTATTTTCAATACTAATCAACAGCTATGAGGTGATTGAATAAAATGTTTTCGGAAAAGAAATGATTTTATTAATTACTGGTAAAGAAAGTGTAAGCTCTAGGCACTCTGTTTTAGCTCGATTATTAATGGTTTATACCTTAAATGCAATACAACTTAGACCAGTATAGACTGTAGTTCATCAAGCTCGTGTCTCGGTTAAATGGGTAACAGTTGCAAACTCCACTTTCAATTCTATTTGCGCTTCCCTACACGGTACTAATAAATTACATTCGCTACGAACTTCCAGCCCCTAACTGAGATAACCAGTAACGAAAGCAAATTATCTCGTTGTGTATTATTAACTTCCTTTTCTACCACTAACTTGACTAATAAGCATAGGGTCCGTCTGATGAAAATATGTGATACGTAAATACATATACGCCTGAAGGGGTAGGCTGAGACGTATTAAACGCCCACACATTTTGCCAGCTATACTTTGGTCCTACTTACGTAATAGTCCTTACCTTTTTCTTATCAGAAGGAAAGGCAATGGAAAGAGAGGGATATTACATATACGGATGGATTGGGGAGGGTAAGCAATAGCTTGACCAGGTCAAGGTCATTTACATACCTGTAACTCGAACTGGCTGTTGCCGGGAAGTAAGCCCTGTAAGAAATATACAGAGTATAAGAGACACCGTACTGAATCCTGAAATAGTGTATTCAGACCTTTGATTATATACATTGCATTGCATTTCGCCGCGTGAGTGAGATTACCGGAGGCCCTAACCCTTCCCTTTCCCTCATTCCTGTCCTTCCCCTCTCCCCCCTCTTCCCACTCTTCCCCCCCCCCCCTCCCCCTCTTCTCCTACTCCCACCTTAAAGGGCGGCAACGCACTTGTGACTCTCGAGTTGCAGGTGCCCATGGGCAGCGGTAGTCATTTACCATCAGGTGACCTGTCTGCTCGTTTGCCCCCTATACCTTAAAAAAAAAAAGACATGTCTAGATAGAGTAACTCTAACAAATGATGCGCATAAAATGGGATCCAATTACAAATTATGTGTGAGTACGAGCGTGTAGTTATTGTCAGGTTAATGTTAATAAACCTGTGTGCCCTATCTAATTCAGAAATGGTAATTCAGAATTTAGTGTTTTTTTTTTGCGACAGACACGGCACGTGTCAAAAGCTTTGATTTAGTTAGAAAATTTTAATAACAAACCAGCATTTAGGCGAACTAAAAAGGGTGTATGTAAAGATGATGTTAAAGTTCGATCCCAGGCCCCTTTTATTTATTAGTGTAGTGCTTACCATGTAATTTTAATCGGTTCGATTCCGCTGTACCGCCCCACCAAAAAACCCGATGGTTGTGGCGGACGTACACAAACGGGGGAAGTTAATATTGCAAACCTGCTACTACTGTGCCCTGTTTTCATTTATTGATCTAACATTTTACTCAAAATCAAAAATCGAAATCAAAATTATTTATTTCAAGTAAATCCATTGTAGGTATTATTGAATTGTCAGGAGTCAGTCAGTATAAGTCAGTCGTGAAGCTAGTTGCCTGTTCCAAAACAAAGGTCCTATGGAGAGAAAAAAAAGCAAGAACCTCCAAGGACACTCTTTTTCAACATGTTTTTTTTACAAAGTTATTTGTTACATTGCTTATAAAACTCTCTCTTAAAGAAATAAGAAGTATTGTTACAAGTCGTCCAAAGTCTATTGAAGACAATAATTTCAGATACAAATCAAACGTCCCCACGGTAAGGGTATAATACCCCAGGAGTGTTGTTATCCACGATTAAGAAATTACGTGGGGAAGGAAGGAGGAACGCCCTAATAACATCTAAACGCAATTATAAGTTGAAGGACGGGGTGAGTCGGTTATGAGAAAACGTGGGTTAAATATAATCAATTTTATGTTGTTATGTTGATGTTTTAATAACTTAGGACAACAATCCCCATCACCTGGATAATTGGCAATCCACCACTGTGCGGTTCTCCAGAAATTTTTTGCCTCGCACAACCAATCTCTGGAACAAATTGTCGTCTGCGGTATTTCCGGACCGATACGACCTTCAAACCTTCAAGAAAAGAGCGTACTCCTATCTCAAAGGCCGGCAACGCACTTGTGACTTTTGAGTTGCAGGTGTCCATGGGCAACGGTAGTCACTTACCATCAAGTGTCAGTTCATTAAACCATATAAAATTATGTAAACTGAAATGATATCTATAATTTGACTGGCCTGTTGGCCTAGTGGTTAGTGACCCTGACCGCTATGCCATAAGTCGTGGGTTCGATTCCCACCCAAGTCTGGGTGTTCTTTGTGTCTGTTGTTTGTATGTTTGTAAAGTCCCCCCCGACACAGGAGTAATTCCTAATGCGGGAGTTGTCTTTTAAAAGAAAAAAAAAATCATTATATCATTTGATCGTTATGTTAAAATTCAAATTCAAATTCAAAATCATTTGTTCAATTAAGACACTAAGTGACATTTATGAACGTTAAATTGAAGGTACAGTTAAAAATCATAGATCGACGCAAACAGACGCCACAGCATGTACTGGACTGTTGAGGTAAATTAGGTGAAAACACCAAAATCTACTGCCAGCTTGTGTCGATCTATAACTTCCAGTTTCCAAAATGCGTAGAGCCTTCAAAAAAGTGTATTAAATGAAATTAGGTCATATTATTATGATCATTAGAACTTTTGTTATTAATTCAAACGTTACACACCCTTTTATTTTATAGTTATTTTTGCAAAACAATTAGATTCTACTGCAAAAAAAATCTCCTTCCTTCCCTACTTCCATCTTGAAGGCCAGCAACGCACTTGTGACTCTTGAGTTGCAGGAATCCAAGGGCGGCGGTAGTCACTTACCATCAGGAGAACCGTAAAAAAACTAAAGACGTGTACTGTCGAACATAGATCAACGAACAAATGGACTCACAATGAACAACTTAATATAGGTTATCCTAAAGACAATTCTAGTAAGAAATATAAGAAGAAGAAATTTCACAGTTGGCATCAACGCCCTTTAAAAAAAAAAAGAACAATTCACTATTGTGAGCTAAGTGAGACGGTTTCGATTTCCGCAGGGAATAAATATTTGTGTGACCCATAAATGGTTGTTCCGAGTCTGGGGTGTGCTTTGTATTCGTGAATTTTATGATCATGTAATCCCACGGGATGGTATGCCGTACCCGAGAACTGTCTTTTTTACCAAATGAAAGTAAACACAATGACAAATAGCTATTGATGTAGTTATTTATGTCCAAGGCTGTGTTAATCACTTTATCTTTAAATAATACTGCAGTAATGAAAAATAAGACAAAGGAACATTCTGGAACAAAATACCCGGATGAGATAATGAAGAAAAACATTATAGCTTTATAATCCCATATCTAAATTAAGGTTTTTAAGTTACGGTTATTTTACTATCATGGACTATTGCCGAATATCTTAGGGGAAGACGAGACTCGAGGGAAAGGGACGTTGTTATACAAACGTTGGGCTAACAGACAGAGATGGAAACAGTTAATGCAAAAGGCAAATTGGTTTTATGTCCCAAATAAAACAAAGTCTTACTAGTGATTAAATTTTACTGTAGGCTTTAGGTCTCTTTATATCGGATTAGTGTTGGGGAAAAAGGAAAATGATAATTAAGATATTGTTGGTAAAATTGTTGGTAAAGAAAAGTGTTCCTAAAAACATTTTCTTGAAATTACTAAATTGATTAATGAATATATAATTTTTCTTTTGTTATATTAATGATATATACCTTCGTAATTGCATAATATAATTTACTATGGAGATATACACACGGATTTGAAGAACTGCATGTAGTTTGATGAGACAATCTTGGTCACACAGTGGTATGAACGGAAACAGATTATATAAGTCCAGCACAGATTTTTTTGTTTGCAACATATTAAGTACTGAATATAATTTGAATATGTACCTTTTTATACCACGTCGGTAAGCTCTTAATTTTTGTATCAAAATAAAGCAAAATAAACGTAGTTTGGATGACAATACTACAATATTATCATCCAAACTACATTTATTTACTTACAAGTTAGTATCTTAGACTTGATCTGATGATGGAGCGAGGAGGTGTATAGTGGAACTCTTCAGTGGCTACAAGTAAGCCCCTCGAGTTTGGGCTCATATGATTCGTCGGAAATCTAACAAATTGGGATTGGTAACGATGATCTGATCTGATCTGAGAACCTGCAAGTGGATAGTAGAAATCTTTTTTAGTTAAATAGAGTTTTTTAAATATTATTAAATATTAATTATTGTCTATAAAAGATACACTAACTAAAATCAAACTACAAACAAAATCCTATGCTATGCTATGTATGCTAGTAATGCTTTTCCATTACTTCAAATCTTGATTAGATTTAACACTTTCAAGGAGGCGAAAGTATTACAAATACATAGTCGCATAAGATACGAAACTGACAAACGAGTACCAACATGAAACGAGGTATAAAAGTGATTTTCTGCCATGTCATCTATTATATTGAGTAGTGCACCAATAACCAGTCCTTTATCTAATATTTACGTCTTCTTCATGAAATAATAATGTTAAGGATTTAGTACAATTTGTGTTCCAAATTTGAAACTAAATATGTGCTGAATATGAATTATTTGTAAGAAGATGACACTAGTAATTAGGGCAAAATATTGCTTTATTAAAAGAAAAAGAATTCTGCCTCGAATTACAACTACCGGGACTACAACGACTGGGAAAGAATTGTATTCTATAGAAGTCCGTAATCTAAGTAGTAAGTTTTGAGTTGGGTAAAATTTCAGTACCATAACGAGCACACTTCTCGTTATGGTACTAAAATTTTACCCAACTGTAATTAGATGCGGAGCTTATTTGGGAAGTCTACCTTACGTTTGTATTGTGCAGAACTATTTTTAATATGCTCACACCTCTTTTATTCATGTATCATGTATGTTCATCTATTGTGTATAACGTTGTATAAAGTATTTTGACAAGGCATTTTTTGTATCAATAAAAAATAATGGTGTAATTTTTTTTAAACCCAACTCGTTTTATTCTCATTTTGAATTTCTCTCATACTCACAAAATGTTATTATGTGAATAAAGAATGATGTATACTGTATTGACATGAATAAATTGAAAATACAAAACTTAACAAAGAGCAATCTAACATCGGTTATTCTAATTGAACTAGGTGCTACGTAATGGAAATTCAATATTGATAGAAGCTTTTAACCAAGTCAGCAATTACCCATTTCACGAGGCTTCGAGGTATTGTTTTGTGAGTCATCTACGTGTGAGAATTTTGGCAAACGCTGCAAAACCAGACTCTATGGAGCTGTCTGCGTTTTCATTTCATGAAAATTTACAAACATATATGATGAATACTAGCCGTTTGGTTTTAAAAAGCTTATGAACTTCCTCAAGAAATGGTCTATCGAATATAACAAATTTTGAAATCCTTTTTTTTATGGCATAGGGGGCAAACGAGCAGACGGGTCACCTGGTGGTAAATGACAACTCAAGAGTCACAAATGCGTTGCCGGCCGGGGAAGAGTGGGAAGAGAGGAAAGGGGGAAGAGGGGGGAGAGGGAAGAGTTAGAGGTAACCTCACTCACTCGGCAAAAACCAATGCAAGCAGTGCTTCACGGCTTTTTTTCTGTGAGGCCGTGGTATCACTCCGGTCGAGCCGGCCCATACGGAAAAAGAATGGCTTTTCCACGAACAATTTGATAGTTACAGAGATTAGCACGTTTAACGAGAAGACAACAAACTCTTCAACTTTAATATAATTGTATATTTAATTACAAAATAATTGTTTAATAATTTTAATAACTTGAGATACCTCACACTAGCCGCCTAATCCCAAACTAGGCAGAGCCTGTATTATGAAAACCGGACTGCTGATAGGCGTACTTATAAATCACACTCAGGCACAAACAAATGATCGTGCTCATCACAATTATTGTTCTTGAGTGAGAATCAAACCCACGACCGTCTGGCTCAGCAGTCAGGATCACTAACCACAAAACTAACAGCTCTGTCAAAAAAATCGTGTGGCTAAATATGATAGATTACACCCAATTCTTGAAAACTTTAAACGCCGTTATAACATAGCTTAATATATGAACTTTATTGATACTAGCCGTTCCTGCAGTATCACCTGCGTTTATGATCACTGCTCCGCTCCTATTGGTCGTAGCGTGATGATATATAGTCTATAGCCTTCCTCGATAAATGGACTATCCAACACTAAAATAATTTTTCAATTCGAACCAGCAGTTCTTGAGATTAGCGCGTTCAAGCAAACAAACAAACTCTTTAGCTTTATAAGATAAAGTCAACGTGTCATTAATATGACAAGTTAGTAATTTACTCACGCCTGCAACCCTAAACTTAATATACTTATACTAACTAAGTTTATGTTAGGAACACTAAAATGCAACTCGCCCGAAGCTAACCTTATTTTATGTCATTTTGTGAAGAGTATTTCTGTCTTACATTGTTGTTGCATTTCACAAAAAAGACTTACCCAAACACAAGGTAAGTCTTTGAAAATAATTATTGACAATACAGTTATAGTATTTGTCAATACAACAACACAATGCACACTAGTAAAAGCTGAATCGATCTATGTTTGTAATTCGGTAAGTACAGGTTCGGGAAGTTCGTGTTCTTAACAGTTAAAAAGCACTCAGGAATAGAATATTAACATCCAGATAGAACCGAACTCTCAAAGTCGAAGACGATCGTTGATAATATCTTGTGAAGTACTCCAAGTGAACAGAAAGTGCTTGTGTAAGGAGGTACACCGGGATAGTTTATCGGTTGACTCTAACTTGAGTATACATGGACTCTCAAAGTAAAATATTATTCAGCTTTGAAACTCAATAGAGCTTTGTTCTTGTGTAGATACCGGTTTTATTGAAACTATTTAAACGGAATAAATAACGGCTTGGGCATACTAATCGTATGACAATCATCTATACTAATATAATAAAGCTCAATTTTTTTTTCTTTGTTTGTTTAAACGCGCTAATCTCTGGAACTAATTGTCAGACTTAAATAATTCTTTTTGAATTGCATAGAGTATTAATTGAGAAAAGTTATAGGTTTATATAACATCATGCTACGACCTTTAGGAGAGGAGCAATCACCATAAACGCAGGTGAACCTGAAAGTACGTCCAGTTAAGAATACAAGGCAAAGGTAAGAGACATTCCCGAAGTGACAAAAGGGGCTGAGTTTCTGCTATTATATATACAACTAGCAGCGCCCCGCGGTTTCACCCGCGTAAGTCTCGATTCCGTGGGAATATCGGGATAAAAAGCAGCCTATGCGTTAATCCAGGTCTCCAGCTATCTACATACCAAGTTTCATAGCAATCGGTTCAGTGGTTTTTGCTTGAAAGAGTAATAAACATCCATCTATCCATCTATCCATCCAAAATTTCACATTTATAATACTAGAAGTACCCCGCGGCTTCACCCGCGTAAGTCCCGATCCCGTGGGAATATCGGGATAAAAAGTAGCCTATGCGTTAATCCAGGTCTCCAGCTATCTACATACCAAGTTTCATCGCAATCGGTTATGTAGTTTTGGCGTGAACGAGTAACAAACATCCATCTATCCATCCATCCATCCATCTATCCATTGAAACTTTCACATTTATAATATTAGTGGGATAACGCTTTGGTAAGATTACATGCATTAGAAACAGATTAAAGGAAAACAGGAAATTTCATTCTAATCTGAATTTATTTGATATTTATACATAATTTTCAAGGAAGTTCGGGGCAAAAAATAATTTTGTTCCAAAATCATGTTTTATACTCATTTTATTCGGTCAGCAGAGGACAGTTCGTAGTGCTAACTGCAGCACAGTGCATTGGTAAGTAAGTTAAGTCACTAGTAAATAGTACCTACTAAAATGTTTACTCTCCTTTGCAAGATTTCAAGAATATTGCAATTGGCTATTGTGTAGAGAATGTAGTGGTATCAGATGATTACTAGCGCAGTGTAATGGTCTGTGATGGAGTCACTGTCAGTTTTACCCGTATATCAAACAGATGGCCATTAAGCGATACCCACCTGCATAAGGCTATACAACGTCTGTTTGAACAAGACCGCACGTTAACGTTTGTGCTGATGCGTGTTGAATTATCTCAGAATTAGAACGGATGATCACTATCGTGTAGGTACATGCATTGCAAATGCATCACTTGATCATTTCACTGACTGCGAGTAACCTCCAGTAAACAGGGGAGTTAAATAAAAAAAGGGATATTTTTTGTCGATCTTATTTGTTTATTTAAGCCTATACTACTCATACTACTGCTGACATATATGTAGATAATTCCTTAATGTACATACACATTCATGTTGACATAATAATATGTATGGAACACATTTAAATGTGCAAGGGTGATGTTATCACCTAAAGCGATAACTTAAAAGTAGTGTTGCTGCGATAATAATAATAATAACTGGACACATCTCACACACAATGGTATTATTGTTGCAATAGCAATAATCTATCGATAGTATCGTAGTTTTGTCATGGCCTTCACAATCAGTGCCACTATCGATAGTCCTATCAAAAATATCGACGTTGATAACACTATTAATAGTATTGAAAGACAACATTAAGAAAATACTATTGCAAGAGATCGATACTATCGATAGTATTAATAAGTAGCCTCACTCACTGAGCGAAAATCATTACTTCACTGCCGGTTTTCTGTGAGGCCGTGGTATCACTCAGGTCGAACCGACCCAGAAGTGCTGAAGCATGGCCATCCCACTGTGTATATATGTCAATAACTGTAATGTTCATATTTTATAAAGTTAATGGAATTGCCGGAGGGGTCGACCACGCCGAATATACCCTGAGTATATTGGTGATGTTCTAAAGAAAGAGATCAGAAGCACCTGAAACCAGGTGCCAAACCTGTATGAAAGATTTAATGACGGTAGAGGAAGCTCGTGAGGTATGTGACAATAGAAGCAAGTGCTGGGCTATTGTTTGCCTGCCCTGCCCTGCTTTATGTAAGTATGTGTACATATAAGTACTGTACATATTGTGTGTATATGGCAGTAGTAATATATATAGTGAAATACTTAATTAACCAGTACATATCTATACTAATATTATAAAGCTGAAGAGTTTGTTTGTTTGTTTGGTTGAACGTGCTAATCTCAGGAACTACTGATTCGAATTAAAAAAATCTTTTAGTTTTGGATAGCCCATTTATCGAGGAAGGTTATAAAATTTATAACATTACGCTACGACTAATACGAGTCGAGCAGTGACCATAAACGCAGGTAAAACTGCGGGGACGGCCAGTGTATAACAAATAAATTTATAACTTAAACGATTATAATATGTCTGGAACTGTGACTGCGAAATCAATACTTATCGAAGCTAAACTATTATAAGCAAACAGACATCTCACTGATTGTCTAAAATTAGATACTGACGCCCTCAGCACCGTTGGGGAGTAGCATAGGTACAAAAATACCCAAACAAAGCATCAAAGGAGCTATGACAACTTTTTTGGGGTTTAAGACAATTTTATTCCTCATAAGAATACAATAATTAACTTACTAGAGAAATAATCTTACAGAAACAATAAAACTATTGGACGGTTTGCATAAATTAACACTAAAAATACACAAATTAACACATAGCATAATGTATTCACATAAATATTGATAATTAATAATAGACCTCAAAAAAATAAAAATAAAATAAAAGTTAAAAAAGAACTAAAAATGCAAAAATAAAATGGCAAAATATATGGATATTTTAAATCATTTTAAAAATAATCGATTAAACTTCTAAATACGCCGGTATTAACATATTTATAATATTCATAGCTAAACAGACAAATAAAAAGACCATTCATTTAATACAGTCAGTCCTAAGCCTGAATAAAATGAAGTGAAGTTCATTTGATTCAGACGTTTACTGATGTAACTATAACCACAAAACCGTAGCTTCGACTTGAGACGTTACAAGTTACGACATGTCTACGTTCCCTGCGTAGCGTAGCCGTACTAAGCAAGTAGCCGCACACTGAGACGAGACTAGTTACGAAAATCACGCGTTTTCGTAACTAGTGATACCTCTAAACTAACTAATCACGTTACGTTTCGCGAAATTCGAACGACCCACACCTAAAATAAACGTTCTGGGTAATACGACATAACGATCGTTCGATACTTTTGCTGGAATACAGTTTTACACAGATTATGCGTAACTAGAAGTTTCTCACTTTATTTTATTTTTACAAAGTGATGGTTTCATTTATGACGTAATGTGAATGTTTTAATTGCATTGCTATAACCATTACTAACTTCTATTTTTCGTATATTTTTCCTTAACAGCTAAAATAGTTAACATTTTCATATTACCTTGTTTATCAATTCGAACTATTAGTAAGCAAAGATATTTCGGAGTTACAAATTCCCCGTTTCCGCAAACATAAAAGCCGCAAAATAACCCAACTTACACATTTGCAAAAGGATGATACACTATTTCCTATACAATTTCTTCAAAGTAACCATGACGACACAACCCTTGTCGCACCAAATCACGTTTTAAACACCCAAAATTAAGCCAAGCCCATAAATTTCATTCGAGACCCGACAAGATTTCCAGGGATTTGTGAATTAACTCTGTATAAGGGTCTAGATAGTAGTATTATTCGGAATAAATGAACTGTAAATGTACGCGTCAGTTAGTGCATTTGATGTAGGATCAGATTCAAATGGATTAAGTTTTGTTTGTGACGCTACAATCTTGGATTGAAGTGTAGTGAACTGAGTTACCCTTCAGGGACGATCTGTTCTAATTTAAAAATATTGTAGTTTGGTTAACCACCCGTGCGTAAATATCATCAAATGGACTGAATTCATATTAATAGCAATAACTTTACTCCTGGGGGAGGGAAGGAGGATAAAAACGAAAGGGACTTCAATATTCCTCACAGGGAATGTGAGCCGCTGTTGCTCCTGTCATGACACCGATAGTTAATGGTCAATAGGCAATTCAAACTTTTTTCGTGAAAATTGCTAGAAATTGTCTTTTTTTAACTGTCTGTGGTAAAGCCAAAAAAGGAGGGTTATGTTTTTGACCTATACGTATGTTTGTCCATCCCTACGTTTTTCGTAACTAGTAAAAGGTGAGACCGATTTCTAAACTGAAGCTAAGGCGAGTGTAACGTCAAGTATAAAGTGTGTAAGTGTTTTCATAATTGAAATATACCTTATATTACAATAAGATAAAATCAAAATGGCGGATTTTTAACATTTATTATTAAATTAATTTTTAAAATTTCATTCACAACAAATTTAAATTTTTTAAATAAAAAATATAATTATATTTACATTCACAAAACTAGAAAGAAATTCTTAAATCCACAAATAAAAAAAACACAAGATGTATTTTTATTGAACACTTCCTATTTCGTTCACAACAATTTTATTTTTTTAACTATAAGTATTATAATATTCACAATCACAAAACTAGAAAGAAACTCAAGTAGGTAGATGAAATGAAAATACTGTAGGTGGGCACGGGCAGCCCTTTCGCGTGTTTACCTACGTACCGCGCGGCTGTAGGTAATTATTATTATTATTATTTTTTTATATTATAGGGGGCAAACGAGCAGGCGGGTCACCTGATGGTAAGTGACTACCGTTGCCAATGGACACCTGCAACTCAAGAGTCACAAGTGCGTTGCCGGCCTTTGAGATAGGAGTACGCTCTTTTCTTGAAGGTTTGAAGGTCGTATCGGTCAAGAACAGCGCCGAGTCACAATACTGGATAGATAATATTACCGTGGTTTAACTTAAAATAATAGTTTACTTAGTTTATTGTTTGATTTATTTATGTGAATAACAATGCATTTTAAAACATTTTAAATACGTATTTATTACTTGTAATAATAGGTCACACAAGTCAAAAACTTTAAGTTGGATAGACGAATATTTTTATAAAACATTCATTTAAATAATCATTTCTAAAAATATTTTATTTTAATGTAATCATTAAAATTCTTGATAATGGCAATTCAAAGTAATGAGTTTTATAGCCAGGGTCTATTCTCTTCGGCTAGTAGAACTACAATTTTAACAAGTGCCACTTGGTATCCTTAATTAATCCAGACATTTCTCTTTTCAACATCCAGCTGGACAAAAGTAAACAGTTAAGCAATTCGATACTAATCCACAATTTTTAGGAATAATTGTCACTTGCTTTGTCTATGTTTTTTTGGGAAATAATCGTAATTGGACTGGCCTTTTGGCTTTGTGTCCGTTGTTTGTATGTTTGTAAAGTCTCCCGCGACACAGGAGTAATTCCTAATGCATGAGTTGTCTTTTTATAAAAAAAAAAAAATTAAACAAAAAATAGGAGATAAGATTGTCTTTGGAACTTTATATGGGTAAGATTTGTCATAGATAAGTATACTAGCTGAAAACGGAGTGACTTTGCTCAACAGAACTAAATAGGAATGCTAATACGGTTAACAACACTTCAAATACACTGCTTACTGCTAGTGTTGCGTGTCTCTTAATGCACATAAACCACTTACTATAAGGTCGCCCGTGCACTTGTTCGTCGATTTGATTCATTGAAACATTTTTACACCGACAGTTTGCCTATCATCGCTCGTAAATCATAACTAACGTAATTGATGTGCCAGGTCTCGTAAAACTGTAATGAATAATGCCGTCAGACCCATACTTTTCTTGAATAAATTTTCGTTTGTTTATCCTGGCTCGTTTCAATGCAATGCTGTTTATCTTCCATGTGTTTGTTACACCTGAATCCGATACAAAATCTCTTGATTTGTGTACCGATTTCAAAAGTAAAGGCAATCTTGGGAGCAATTCAAACTGCAAAATACTTTTTTATATTTTGCGATTATTACGCTTCATGCTACTACATTATTTCATGTTAATTTTCTTATTTCGCTTTCAACTAAGCTAAAGTCAATGCTGCGGTGTATAGAAAATCAATCTATGTATCGATCTCATCCGTGTATATGTACAAACGACATCATTATTATCTACACTGTAAACAAATGATATTCTTAAATCTTGAGTATACCTATACTGCAGTCACTGTCCAAAGAATAATGAAAATTCTGGCAATCAGAGTTCGAGAAATCGCAACTCAATCGAGCTAATTCTTACTTTTACAAATACGATTTTGTTTTATTTCGTAAATGTCTAATTCAAAGAAAAACAAACACACACTGAAAGCAAAAGAATAGAAAAGATTTTAACAAAAATGTAAAAGACTTTGTTTTAATACTAATTTGAATTAAAGACAAAAGGACTATCTTTAATTCGTCAGGATAATTGGGATACAAATTAATATTCACTATAAATGAATTGTAATAATTAAGGAGAAAACTTAACACTTACCGTCGGTTTGTAAGATGACCATAGCTAAGTACAAACCGCAACGAATTTAGCTTCAAATAGAGGAAGGTAAACTATACTCTTTCAGAAAGATATCTGCAGAACCAATAACTTTCTTGCCACATCTGGTAAGCAGTCTCTTTTGCTGAAACAAATCGGTTTGTTTTTTTAGTCTTACGCAATATCGTTGAGGTTTACGTAAACTGTACCTTAGTATAATAACTACTAATAGTCTCAAATAATCAGATAAAACACTAGTCCAAGTTACTGAATGTAATGAAACAGTGCATCATGTGTAATATCGAATCAAAGCGTTCGCTGCATTTGATAACCTAATGGCTGATGCAAGTACGAGCATTAAATTTTCCGCAACATAAGTTGACTGCAACATTGTGCAATGTCAGAATGTGTAGTTTATTACTAGTCCACCTACCGCTCAGTTGCATGGTCTGGTTTTCAATTAGACTTTGAAAATCGTGACTGACTTGTTCTGAGTCAGAACTTCATAATATGTGTATTACGGAAATTTGTATCAATTTTAGAGTGTGTCGTTTGTCCCGTAGTGTATGTTGGAACTAACTGTGGTAGGAACTTGGGATATTTACTAAAAAAAAACAATCTGGATGTGCTCACTAGATGCCGTTAGGCTCATATTAATTAACATGGACAAATATAGTCAGTTAATGGTTGACATGCAGGGATTACACACAATATATAGCATAAGCATATTCCCAAATGTATATTAAACATATATTTAAAAAAATATACATATTCCTGTTGCTTTCAGTCATGAATTAAACAAGTCTTTATTTTTACTTTTTTATCAGATGTTAATATATTAACACATTTCAAGTAGCAAATAAGCACTATCTGCCTACTACTATGGGGCTACCGCCTACCGGATTCTATAAACACTTACAATATCAGCAGTATCAGTCGCTACCTCTAATCATTTCATGATAGCGCAGCCCTGCTAATCAATAGAAATATCATTATGCATGTTCTTCTTATAGGTAAGCCTTAAAAAACTCAGGATTGGGATAAAATTGTTAGAGATATGTAATATAAATCATTCGCTGTATTGGATTTATCTTTGTATAGCGGTTCAACGCAACTCGCAGTCATGAAAATGTAATTATTCACACAACTACCAGTCTCTAAACAAAAATTACAGTAGGTAGGTAAAATTTTATCTGATTTTTAAAAGCATTCGGCGCTTACAGGTGCCCATAAACAGTCATATCCGCAGGTGTTATCACTAGCACTTTCATCGTCAACCTGACCACACAGGTATAGTAACCTTACACATTTGATAAATTAAACGATGAGATATTAATTTGGTTTAATCGTGGTGTTCTGCAAGTAAGAGATATGTGGTGACAAACCGAACACCATCTAGCCAACACAAGCTGAACTAATTGTCGTATCGCGCAATGAAAGTTTACATACAACACAAGTCTGCTAGAAGACTCTTATCTTTTTGTTGGAGGAACATCGCATCTCCCTCCTAGACCGTACTTTTTGTGCCATAGTTAAATAAAAGTAAATTCTTGACCACTCGTGATTATTTGCTAGCTCATAAACGATGAAAAAATGCCAATCACGCAAATAAGTTAGGTACTAATTTGCCTAGTCGGTCATTACGTCCACCCGATTAAGCTATGTAGATATGATATTAAAATTTAATGGAATAATTAATAGAGTTTCCTTTAAATAGTGATTTCCTCTTGCCTCAACGCACATTCCAAATGATAAATAATAACGAGAATTCGATTCACTACGGTAAGCAATTGGTAGATGAATTTTAATGGTGGACAAGTTGTGCGGGTCGTTAAGCATTATGCAAACATAGATCAAATAAAATCAAAATCACTTATTTCAATTAAACCAATTATAGGTATTTTCGAATTGTCAGGAGTAGGAGTCAGTCAGACTAAGTCAGTCGTGAAGCTAGTTGCCTGTTCTATTACGTAGATCCTATGGAGAAGAACAGGCAAGAAACTACAAGGACACTATTTTTCAAAATGTTTTTTACTAATTTCTCGTGACATTGTTTATAAACGTTTAATATGAGGACAATATAACATACCTATTATTCTGAAATATAAATAGATGCGCTAATTGCTACTATACATATTTAAGTAATAACAGTCCGGAGATGACCAGCCCCGACCAACGGCACCCGTTCACGAAGATGACGCACATAACTTCCCCTACTCCCAACTTAAAGGCCGGCAACGCACTTGTGACTCTGGAGTTGCAAGTGACCCTGGCCTGGTAGTCACTTACCATCAGGTGACCCGTCTGCTCGTTTGCCTCCTATCCATAAAAAATATAATTATGTGACCCACGTTACTAGTACTTATATTTATATGACAAAGTAAATCAAAATTAAGAACACATTCGTCAGGATATCAAAACTGAATTCTTTATATATCAAGTGCCCAGGTGTGGGGTAAGTTTTACAGTTTACTTTTAAGTGTTGTCGTATCTCTGAAATTATAAGTATACTTTTATTTAGATACCGTTTTTGCCTAGTAGGTACCTGTCAATAGAAGTTTGGAGAAATGTATGACACTCGCCATAGCTGTACATTGTAAGAAAACATACTAGTGCCACTGAAGCAAAAAACAAAAAAGTATTATTAGCAAGTTGAGATCTCTTATTCTATACATCCTAATACTTTTGTAGAAAGGGTACCAAGAAACCTTAAAATAACAGGAAAAGGTAATTAGTTCAGGTATTATTTAAATTAATTAATGTCTCTTTATTTGCCTACATAAAACGACTATTCCTGGAAAGAGCTGATATTGTGTTTAATCAAAATAGCCTACCCAATTTTAATCATACTTGATTTGTTAGGGCATTATGCGTCATAAACGAGGGATCGAAATCCTTTGGTGTATTCATTTGAATACATATAGTTGAAATTAGAAGTTTGATTTTACATGTTTTTTTTAATGGTTTATTTTTTTTTTTTAATTTCTTTTTATATTAGATAGACTGCACGGATGGCTCAATGGTTTAAGTGGTCAACTCGTAGTTGTACCGAGTCTGGGTGTTCTTTGTGCCCGTTGTTTAAAAGTTTGTGAAGCCCGCGACACAGGAAAAAAAAAGATTTTTTGAGCGTAATATATTTTTTATGTGTCCAAACTTATAAAATATATTGCGATATACATTTAGAAGACCATAGAAAAGACCGCAGTACATCAACCAATTTTTCCTGCTCAGGGTCACCAGACCTTCAGTTTTGTTGTGACTTTTTGTCAACTTTGTAACTTTTAATCTTTCATATTCAATAATATACTTACGATTACGTTATGTAAAGCGAAGGTTTAGATACTTTAGTCTGGATACATACGTTTGAACTGCCTAATTTTTCGACCAGGTTATACCGGCCGTGGTCACAGGTTGACTGGTAAAGCGATGTTCATCCTGCATTTCAGAGTTCGTAAGATGGAAGTTTCTTTTACCATCCGCATATTTTCTTTAATAAGAAATTCGGGAAGATCGATTGTTGATTGAAGGGGCTGCCTATGCTTACGCTTCCTAATCATGTGCGTAGAAATATACCTTTTCTTGAGAAAAACTAAATGTCCATAGTATTTTCGAAAATTTGGGATTACATAAAGGTTAATTCTTCTTGTGCTGAGGGAAGTCACACGGAGTATACAATGTTAAGCTCACCTGATTGCAGATATTACCAGTGCTTATAAATTTAGTCAATATTCTAATGTATATATATATAATAGGTATCGTGAAAAATTATTTATCTAACAAATTTTCTTCTGAATTAAAAATTCGACGTCTTTGTAGATCTTTGTCGAATGTAAAAACTATTTGAAAATGGCTGAGTTGTAAGTATTCATACATTTTAAATGATTCCATTAATGGCTAAGTGATACGTCGAATCACTTTTTTTTCTTATTTTAAAATCATTCAATTAATAAGTTTTTATATATTCATTGTATTTTAAAAGCAAAATGGTAGTACATATACATACCAACAAGTCGGAATAGATGTTTAGATTTTACATTGGATGTGTGTTAAACCTATGCTTGCAAACATCAATACCATTAAAGACTTGATTATTATAACTCAACATAAATATATAATTATAAGATACATATAAGAAAACATTTGTAAAAAATTCAAACTAGAAACAAGATAATATGGAAAGATACATTTACCCGATTACTGACCGCACGCCAACTAGCGAAGTTGCAAACTGCTCCGAACTCCGCAGCGTCAAGAAGACGTGTTTATGGGACCGCAAACTCTGTGTACTTTAGACTTCGCTCACGTTATTCCGATATTTGCAGTAGTATTCAAGAGATATTAACGAAATATATTTTAAAGAGGATATTATAAGTGTTTTTTTTACAAATATATATAAAATTCGAGTACATCATTCACACATGAATACATCGTCCACGGTTTTGATCGGGGAGCTAAATTCGATTACGGATCCCGCAATTTTTCTTACTAGACATAAATTCACACTAAAATCGCCACTCGGTCCTTCTACTCTGGTTATAAGTGTGAACGCGGGGCCCGTCATGTCCGGTGATTTGTTTACTGTGTCCGCTAACCAAGTACGTGGTATGTCGAGAGGTAAGTCGCCTGGGCATGACGGGCTTAGCATTGAACACCTAAAGTTTGCTGGTGCTTCTCTAGCACCAGTACTCACAATGTTCTTCTCCCTGTGCCTGAATCATACATACCTGCCATCTGAACTTATGAGGACTATATTGTAGGTACCTATTGTGAAGAACAAAACAGGTGATTTATCTCAAAAAGCAACTACAGTCCAATATCTGTGGCTACAGTGGTAGTTAAAGTGCTGGACAGTGTGCTTGATTTGGAACTTGGTAAACATCTGAAGATACATGACGCACAGTTCGGTTCTTGTCCAGGTCTCTCTACTGTAAGTGCGATACCCAGTCTCAAGCACACTGTGCAATACCATACAGAGAGAGATACACCTGTGTATGAATGCTTTCTCACCCTGTCAAAAGCTTTTGACATGGTGTCATATGATATGCTTTGGCAAAAGCTCAAAAAAACAGGCGTGTATACACAGGTTCAAAATTTGTGGCAGTTCTGGTATGCTAACCAGACAAGTTGTGTAAAGTGAGCTGTTGGCTACTCTGATACGAACTGCTTGAAGTGCAGAGTGAGACAGGGAGGGTTAAGTTCTCCTAAGCTATTTAATCTGTACGTGAATGAGCTGATAGACGAACTCAGTAGCACCCAAATAGATTGCTCAGTTGACAATGTCTGCATGAACAATTTTAGTTATGCGGACGACAAAGTATTGCCGAGTCCAACTGTCAGTGCATTGTGCAGGCTATTAGCCATTTGTGAAAAATACGGGAGTAAACATGGCCTAATTTATAACAGCCTAAAAAGTGTTTACATGTTTTTCAAGTCCCGCTGTAATTGTCCATCAAGAGTACCACCTATAAAACTAAATGAAGTTGAACTGAAGAGGGTAACGAATTTAAATGTCTTGGTCACTACCTTACTGAGGGTCTTGATGATCAAAAGGACATCGAACGAGAACGCAGGGTAATGGCGATTAGGGGAAATATGCTAGCCCGTAGGTTTGCTCGTTGTAGTGATGAAGTTAAAATAACACTGTCAAACCTTGTACACGCTCGTGTAGAAGGCTGCTCAGCCTATGGGTCAACTATACCCAGCGGTCTCTTGACGCATTATGGGTCCAATATAATAATGTCTTTGGAATGCTTTTAACGTTGCCCCGTTACTGTAGTGCTTCTGCCAACATACGCAAGCGTACTGCCTCTTTACTAAGAAGAGTACGGGACAGCCGTAATAGAATCCTAAGGGTCATAGTCGATGAATATAACCCCACTATAATGAAAAGTCTTGTCAGCAATAATATAGGTTAAGAAAAACTGTATACTAACACAATGGATACTATTGTAAATAATAAATTAAACATTGACCGTAAAAGATAATCATAAATGTTCTCGAAGTTTAATGAAAAGTTCTAATTAAAATATAAATTTAATAATTCCTATGTTTTTCTTTATTTTCCTTTAGAAATCACTACATAATATTATTATAAAACAAAGTACCCTGAAGCATTAGTCTGTCTGTCTGTTCGCGAAAAACTCAAAAACTACTACTACTACTCTACTGAACGGATAGATAGAGTGATTTATGAGGAAGGTTTAGGTATTTAATTTGTTAAGGTTTTGTGTAAATTGGTTGAAGTATGATGATGATTGTTGAAGATGTCTCTGCTACCCGCGCGAAGCCGGGACGAGTTGCTAGTAAATTGTAATGAAGGTGCGAGATAATACTTGTAGGAATAAAATAGTAGGTACTTGCAGAATGAGGTCCTATTTAAATTATTTAAATTTTAACAATATAGTACAGTACTAGAACTCAAACAAACGTACTTAATTGTTTTTAAACTTTCTGGACTTTGATGCATAGTAGACGTGTTACTTGGGACTTAATCGCGATAATATTTATAAGGTACAATAACTTTTCGCTTACCTGACGTTTCGATCGAATTACGGTGCATTTCGATCGAAACGTCTCGGGTAACCAGAAAGGTATTGTACCTTATAAATGTACTTAACTACATTTTCAGATTAATATTATTTTAGAAAGATAATATAGAAACTAACAGACCTATGCAAATAGTTCTTCATGCATATACAAATATTTGCACTGAGCGGAAAAAGAACTCGCGAGTTCGGTTTCCATTCCGGTGCAGTTTGCAGTTGTACGCTCTCACCGCGCCACATACGTGTTGTAATGTATTTTTAACACCCGACGCAAAAAGAGGGGTGTTATAAGTTTGACGTGTCTGTGTATCTGAGTATCGTAGCTCCCAAACGGATGAACCGATTTGAGTGCGTTTTTTTTTTGTTTCAAAGGTGACTTGATCGAGATTATTCTTAGATATAATTCAAGAAAATCTGTTCAGCCGTTCGAAGATCATCAGCTCTTTTGTAACAGTTGAAGGGATTTTCTAATCAGAGGTATTATAAAGTTTTAATTTATGATGATGTAAAGTTGTGCCTAGCCACTAGTACCCATAACTTATAAACAACATCCTTATTTCAGTTAATCTACAATATTTTAGTACATTGTACAAATAATTTTATTTTTCTTCCCTAATATTCTTCTACTCCTTTTCTTTAAAACAATCGACCCTTAATTTTTGCTTATAACGATTAAAAATATCACCTAATAGAATCTCTACCCTTGCCAGTTTACTCAGAGGGTAAACGGGTAAGTATCAACCCCTACTTAATTTAAACACTATCAGTTTTATCTAAACAATGTAATGAGCTTATTTGTAATCCACTCTGGGCTTGAAATAAAATTTATGAGAGTGCCGTAATGAGATTTAGGGTGTAGGGACCCTATGTTATAAGTCTTTTAGTAAGTTAGCAATTTTAATATCCTTTGAATCCATGGAGGGAAGAAAACGGCCGAAAAGAAAAATATTGCATTCCACTAGGTTCTCAACACGATATGATGATATTTATTTTATCCAAGTTGTATCTATTAATTGCTATTTCTAATTAGTTTAACGTGTGTACGAATGTACGTTTAGACTATAAATAAAAATCTTTCTTGAAAGATGTTTCCGGAAATTATATTTCTTTATTAATAAGATCCACTCAATAAAAATCAATTCAAAATGTACAGTAAACCAGTGCATAACAAGTACAGTCCACAACAATAGTTAGTATTAAATACCAAGTAATTAGCGTTATGTCTTGCAAGAAGTACTTGGTATGTAATCAAAAGTATTGAGTACTTACTCATATTAAAGTTGCAAGTGCATCGTAACATACCTATACAAAAGTGAGCAACTCGGTTACCTTAAAGTAAATAGTAATAAGAATGTGAACCTTTATTAGTCTAACTTTTATAGATAAAAAACAGACATCACGTAAGAATAACGTATTTTTGCCTATAATAAATTAGAGTATTAAAGCTCGTATGAGATATTTGTTTTGCGTGCCTTTGATATTCAAAACTACATAATTTATATACATGTCATTCAAATGTGGGATGAAAAGTTATTATCGGTATGTATTATTTATATCACGTAATGTTACCAATAAAAATTTTACTGAAAACAAGTCTTGGTATTACAAGACTGACTCAAAATTGTCGTGAGAATATGTGGGTTTGTAATCTTATACAGCTAATATAGATATTTTATGATTAAAGCCAACTATACCATAGGGATTTTAACCCCCCATTATTTCTTGGTCCCTGGGGACTGGCTCTAGCAACAATCGTCGAAAAACTCCTAAAGAGGTATTGCTCAACCGGCAGGATCATCAAGGTGACACACTACTATAACTGCACTCTATGAAACAGTGAACGATCAAGTGTTCTCGCAAACCAATCACCCTACTCACAGTTTGTAAGCCTCGCTTGATAGTAAGCGACCTCTTGACACACGAGTGTATCAGTTACCCGTAGCTGTCAACTTTAAAGATGGAGCTCTGGTAACCTTATTTACAAGAAGAAATATTTGTCTCATATGAGCTTTAATACTGAAAAAAAAAGAACATACCGAACGTAATATAAATAATTAGCTTTTGCTTGTGGCTTCGGTCACATCAAAGTTATTTTTCTATGCCCCGGAGAGCATGTTAAACCGTCGGTCCTGGGTGCCATACGAACATCTGTTGCAATCGTCATGGGTAGTTGGAGCCCTAAAGTTCGACAACCTGGTCTGACTAAAGAACTTCGATATCACCTAGTATTTTGGCCGTGGGGATCTGACGGCAGTCGCTTCACATAAGATATTAAAGTTCAGCCGTATCGTAGTTAGACTGAAAGCCGACCTCACTTAGTTGTGAAAAGGATGATGGGTAACAGTAGCTTTTACTGGATGAAAGATACCCAATGTCTTTTTCTCTACCCCTGACAAGGCGAAGCAAGATTTCATGATGACCGGTTGAGTAATTAAGGCGTGAAAGCGTAGCAAACAAACAAACAACCTCACTTTCGTATTTAGTTTGTATTAGTTAGAATAGTAGCTACTCTTAGCTTATCACTGCAAGTTTCTGAACCCAGCAATAAACGCCCATACCATGTTGAATACACCGCTTCTCGTCCGATCACCGAAGTCTAGCTCGGGCGGAACGCCTAGGCGGCGTGAAGACTGAAGGCCCTCCGCCTACCAAACAAGTCCTAAAACAAACAGTCAACAGCATGACCTGCCTCTCTTTAGGGGTAGCGAAAGTCGCCGCTGGCAGGGGACCATCACCCTGAAACAGCCTCCATACGTCCCATGCGGGGCGTTGCGTGGACCTCAACGAGCAATAAACGCCGATAAAAACTGTTTTATGAAACTTATTTATTTTTAAATTTAAAACTAACTTAAACGATCAACGCACTTTGTTAAATACAAAATGTATTTATTTCTTGTTAAGGCGACTTAGATCCAAGAAACAAGCGTAAACAATTAAATCTTGGCTGATTCACTGGCAGAAAAAATAACCATTGGACACTTCAGCGCGAAAACCAAATTGCCTATCGTCTATGTTGAAGTAATTACTCAACTTTCAAAACAACAAATCAAAAACCAATCTAAACAAGCAAATCACCTTGTAAAAGTGATGACCAGGCAATTCTCATTACAAATAGAAGACAAGTCCATATCTTGTTAATCAAATACAACTTTATAAACAACTCCCAACCAACGTGTTTACCTTAACTATTTATTTATTGAGGAGCATCAACAATATACATTATACAACATTGTTCATTATACTGGTTAAATACATCTCTCATATGTATAGCATAGCATTCATTTTAAGTAAGTAGGTACGTAAAGTTTACATTGAATAACTAACATTAAACATCATCATCCTGCGCGCCTTTTCACAACTAAGATGGGGTCGGCTTTCAGTTTAACTACGATACGGCCGAACTTTGATATTTTACGTGGATTTACAGTAAATGAAACATGAATGACTAAATTTTAAGAGCAGAATAAGAATAAATCCTATCAACTACGCAATTTGGTGACAACTTAATTAAATTCAAATATTAATAGATAAGATATCGTCAGTCAGTCAGTCAGTCAGTCAAGTCAGCCTGTGACCACGGCCAGTGCAACCTGATCGAAACGTCAGGCAATTCAGAGGTATGTAATTTACCTTTTCGTGATCGCGTTAATTCCCGTATAAGTACATAAAGATAAGATATGATAAGACATGTTATCAAACTTGTGATGCACTGAAATTATTATAAAAGATGAATTAAAAATACATACAAACTTTATTGTTTAGAAGCGTTATTTTGTGTTATCCTAATAAATTTTACCCAATTTGAATAATCCTTTTTTGTGCCTAATCTAAAAGTGATACATTTGGAGTATATTAATACACTTCACAAAATTTATACATTCTACTATTTTAATAATAAGTTATCCAAATGAATGGCATCATGACGAATATCCCGATGAAAATATAATGATGAGTATGAGCTTTTTAAAATTCTTCTCTTAATTAGGTCAAGCCTTGCACTATAAAGAAATTTATTATAGCACAAAAACAGCAAGAGTCTTTTATCGCTGCTCGTTTACTGGAGCACATAAAGCACAAGTACTACTGTTAAGAGTTTTACATTAGCCTCGATACTATGGTAAAAAAAGTCACTAAAGTGTTGTCAATGATACATACATAATATAAGTAAGTTGTTTCTCCATCGGGAAAAAGAAGGCGCGAACTCAAAATGGTTATAAGGCAAACGGCCGAACACAATTTCTCCTCACAACTAAGTTCGTTCCTTGCTAGTTCCACGTACTTCACATAGATGGCGCTAACTCTGTGAACATTGAACAAATATTTAGCATAAAAATTGTGGAAAAATGGGCATGAAAAAGAATCAAATTATACACAGAGGCGGTGTGCCTCTGTGTATGATGTGTATGTATGTATATGTGTATATATGATATGTATGATAAATACTTCATATTTTAAATCTTAATCATTTTAAGTCTCTTTAGTTATTCATGGAGAGTTAAAATATTTTATTACGAGGTAAATTAAATGATTGAGATTTGTAGCTTTTCAATATATTTGCTTAAAACACTGTATTTTATAGCAAATATTTTAAACTTAGACAATAGGGACGTATTTTAATTTAATTCATAATCTGTTACTGATTCTTTGTGGGTTTCATTTTCTTGACAAACAAACTCAAAAGTTGTTTGTTGGTTTTCTTTAAAGATATTTTTTTTTATTTGCTTATTTATTTCTGTAATTTAGTTGTTACTTGTGAGTGAAATTTTTAAATTGTAATGTCTTAATTGGTGAAATAAGAAAAATAAGGTCGTTGTCCAAAAAGCTGCTCTAAATGCTTTAAGACCTAATTAAATATTTCCTAAGGTAAAATTCTGTTTATTTTCTTAGAAATTCTTAAGTTAAAACAGCATAAATTCAGAACTTTTAAGCTTTCGCCTTCAGGACGGTGCCACAAGTGAATCATTTTTTTTTTTTTTTTACTTAAAGCATACTACCAACGTGGGTCACACATTAGTAGTATTCTTGTTAACCCCTCCAGCTAAGCTAAATGCTTGTGTTAGGAGTGGGTTCACGCCGGTAGTGCACTGGGTGGGGTTCGAACCAGCAACCACTTGATCGCAAGTCCGCCGCCTTAGCGATTACGCTACCGTCTCTTGATTTTGTGTGTTATGCTCAATACATAATTCAAAAGACTTATTTAAAAAAATATATTGATATTGTTAGGATATTATTGAAAAAAAATTTACTACCCATATAATCAAACATATAAAAACACTGTATGACAACACATTTCAAAATATAAACAAGTGCCTTACTCTGCTATATTCAGGCAACAAGAATTAAAAAAAGGAAGATAAATAGGAGAAGAAAATATGTTCAAAGGATTGAGCTTATCGCGTTTGATTGAATGGCTGAAAGTGTACGTAGATTTTTTGTAAGATATGTTTGTTTATAGATATGATGTGCGTCACATAAAATATTTAACATTTTATTATTTATTTTAATTTTAGCAATGAGAGATGCGTTTAAAATTTTAAAGGAAAAATCGTTAACAACAGAATCAATATACAAAACCGACTTACGTTTAAAAAGTTACAAGACTTTATTTAGACACAAATACCATAATGACATAAAGGTGGTTTGCAGTATTGAGATCATTTATACAATAAAATTTTAAAATATGCTTGAAATAATCTTACTTTAAGTTACAATTAAGTAACTGCCGCTTGAATCGTAGATTTAATAAAAACAAACAGTTTGAATTAAAAGTTACAAGACTTTATTTAGACACAAATACCATAATGACATAAAGGTGGTTTGCAGTATTGAGATCATTTAAACAATAAAATTTTAAAATATGCTTGAAATAATCTTACTTTAAGTTACAATTAAGTAACTGCCGCTTGAATCGTAGATTTAATAAAAACAAACAGTTTGAATTAAAAGTTACAAGACTTTATTTAGACACAAATACCATAATGACATAAAGGTGGTTTGCAGTATTGAGATCATTTAAACAATAAAATTTTAAAATATGCTTGAAATAATCTTACTTTAAGTTACAATTAAGTAACTGCCGCTTGAATCGTAGATTTAATAAAAACAAACAGTTTGGATTTAAAGTTACAAGACTTTATTTAGACACAAATACCATAATGACATAAAGGTGGTTTGCAGTATTGAGATCATTTATGCAATAAAATTTTAAAATATGCTTGAAATAATCTTACTTTAAGTTACAATTAAGTAACTGCCGCTTGAATCGTAGATTTAATAAAAACAAACAGTTTGGATTTAAAGTTACAAGACTTTATTTAGACACAAATACCATAATGACATAAAGGTTGTTTGCAGTATTGAGATCATTTATACAATAAAATTTTAAAATATGCTTGAAATAATCTTACTTTAAGTTACAATTAAGTAACTGCCGCTTGAATCGTAGATTTAATAAAAACAAACAGTTTGGATTTAAAGTTACAAGACTTTATTTAGACACAAATACCATAATGACATAAAGGTGGTTTGCAGTATTGAGATCATTTATACAATAAAATTTTAAAATATGCTTGAAATAATCTTACTTTAAGTTACAATTAAGTAACTGCCGCTTGAATCGTAGATTTAATAAAAACAAACAGTTTGAATTGAATCAAAATTAATGCAACACAAATGTATGGAGAAGTGTTTGAGCTCACAATCAAGATATGCGGGGAACTGGATTCGAACACAGTTGAGCGATTTGACTTTAGTGTTGTTACATATGTTATAACAATTAAAAATATCGATAGGAAAATCATAGATATTTTAAAAGGTTTTGGTATTAAGCACTAAAACCATTGTTTACAGTAGTAAAGGCGAATGTTGGTTGAAAGATATCTTGCAGATAGGGTTTTCCGACTAAGACGATCCCTTATTTAAATATATGAAAACAAATAATAAAGTTATTTCTACTCTTTCCCAAAACCAAAAATAGTTTTTTCCCAAGTTAAGTAGTAACACGATTCAAGGGTCAATATAAAAAGATAACATACAACATTACACCAGTCTTAAAAAACAAAACTGATTAAATTAGGTAGGTAGTACGTTCATTTGTAATAAATCTTAGTCGGACTTTAATGATTCGGACTAATGCTATTTATCTACAAACTAATTTATAACTAATTATAAGATTGTAGTTACTAAAAATTCATACTAAATTAAATTAAGATCGATTAAAACACTTTGTTGAATACTAACGTAGTTACTTGATCACTAACTCGTAACAGAGGGAATCAAATTCACTACTTGACATAGTCTACATACCTAACCGTTATCAGTAGACAACGCTTCGGTGAATACAGCGTAAGTAATCAACAGTACGCTTGATTCGATAATCGACAATTGACAGGTGCAACACTAATCGGAGACTCTATTCCGGACGTCTCTAAGAGACCTCACTAATTTATCACTACCTTCCACTTGAACTTTAATGGTAAATGTATAAAGGTGATTTTTGAATACGGCTCTATTTGCTAACATTGTAGAACGAGATGTACAGAGAAGGCAAGTGAAGTAGATTCGGGTTAGCGTATATTCGGTGACTTTCAATCCATAGACATACACCTACAATTACAATGACTTTCTAGGAATAAACTTAAAAACATGTCTACATATAAATTTTGAAATTTGTTACTTGGTATGGTGTGATCAAGCTTTAGGAGCGTTAGTTAATTTTATTTAAAAGAAAATGGATTTAAAGAAACATTATTTTTTTCTTTGGAAATAGATTTTTCTGTAAGTTCATATTTCTAAAGACATTATGAATTTATGATTTATTTCTGAAAAATACCATTTCAGAAAAATCATTCCATCAATGTCCCTGGTTTTAAATACCCATTGTTTAATTAATGTCAGCCCACTGTCTTACAAAATATTAGCATACTTGGTCAATTTTTAAGTTCAACTTGTCAGTTTCAAAATAAGATTTCTGTATTTAAAATCACGAATTATCCTAAAATTTTCTGACTACTGAGCTTGCATCGCCCAATGACAATCATTGCCATCATTAGTAATTTTGTTTTTATGGTATAGGGTGGAAAACAAGCAGACGGGTCACCTGATGGTAAATGACTACCGCCGCCCATGGGCACTTGCAACTCGAGAGTCACAAGTGCGTTGCCGCCCTTTAAGGTGGGAGTAGGAGAAGAGGGGGATGGGGGGAAGAGTAGGAAGAGGGGTGAGGGTCTAGTATACATAACTACAACTTCCCAACATAAATACAACCTAAAATGGTCATAAGGTCCTCCATGTATCGGCAGGATATTACGCCCATTACACAGTTTCTTCGTCAACTAATTGTCTTTCTTCTACTTCTCAGCCGTTCTCAACCATTCTGAAAGAGGCCCTATACCTCTTTCAGATTGCGTCATCTAACCCGGTCCTGCGCTCCTTCTGTCCAGCTCGTCCCTATAATTTTCTGGACATCATCCTTCCATCGCATTTGTGGTCTTCATCTAGGTCTTTTTTGACCCTAAAGCCTCGATTTTAAGACCACTTTACCCCACGAGCCATGTTTACGGGCTACGTGTCCTACCCACTGCCATTTTAGAAGTGTCACTCGTTTAACGGCGTCGGTGATCTTACTTTGCTCTCTAAATAATTGTAGTCTTTGTTATATTGGTAGTAACTCGAAAATATTAACCATGTACGATATCTGCTTGGACATACTTCACTACATATTATAAAATAAAGAATGGATTTTCATGCGGTTTTCACTAATAGACAGAGTGGGTTATGAGGAAGGTTTAGGTGTATAATTTGTACCCGTGCGAAGCCGGGGCGGGTTGCTAGTAAAGTATAAGGAAAGAAAATGTCCGTGTATTAATTCACTGACAAAAATATATAACATCCAGTGAATTTTGGTAATGGCATCAATTTGTGTAAGATACCCTTCCTCGCCCTTTTATTGCTTGCCTTTATTTTGATAAGCCTCCAAGGTTCCGAGGGGAATTGATACTTATTGCTTTGTGTACTTGCGTGTATATGTGCCGAGCTTGGGGTACAAAATATTTTCAGTAAACTAAGAAAACACTATTAAGGATAAGCCTGACTTTTATTATATGTACAATACATAATATACAACTTATTAAACTACTAACTGTGATCGATCCACTTGGTTGTCGGTTATCGTAATATTAGCAGCATTAATCACTTGAGGAATATAGTTAATATTATTTTTGTGGCTTACTTCTTAAACATTTTCATGGAATGGTTACTTTTGCTTGTGGTATGAATTCTGTATTGCCAACCATATGCGGTTGAGTTTGCACACCTTATTCCTCAGTAATAAAACATTAGTAGTTCTAGTTAGGTATTATGTTCCTTTTTATAATATTTTACATTTATGCTGTTAATCAAGTCAAGTTTTGAACCACACTTCATTATTTAAGTGAGATTAGTTAAACGTGATGGCGCATAATAGCAGAAGTAGACCAAGTTCCCATTAAAAGTGTACAAGATGATAACATGTTTTTTCTTCTTTTTAATTTTTTTCCTTAATTTTCAGTTTTCCTATTGTCTAATTTTTTTTAGTTTATTTACTTTTAATTTTAAAAACATAATAGCACACCACAAAATGAAGTGATATTTAGTAAATATTGTTAAAACTGTCTGTTTTTTTTTAAAAGAGTGGCCGTGGGTTTGTTTGCCCGATTTCTTCCCACAAGGCTCAACCATTTGGAAACAGGTGGTTATAGATCGAAACAGGCAGATGTGATATCCATTACTATTATGTTATCCATTTTTTTTCTTTAATAATTTTACATTTGACGAAGCAAACTATTGTTGCGGTGACTCCGTGTGTGTTGATCTATAATTTTTAATTATAATAATTATTTATTAAATCGACGAGTTCGAATAATTGACGGTCAATTTTATGAAATAAAGATATTGAATTTGACTGAATTTGATGTAAAAGAAAGGCCATATCTATTTGTGTGTCAATTTCTATGATTTTGTTTTTATTTTTTAGACGGTAATTTCCAAACAAATTCGGAAATTCTATGAACGTCTTTAGTATTTACTAGCTGTGCCCGCGACTGCGTTTTATGTCGACTGCGTTTATGTCGGCAAACAGCAATATGTCGCTTTTGCGTAGCATCTTTCCCTGAAAGTGAGGAATCCTCCAGGCAGAATTTTTTATACTGTTTTGTTGGTGAAACAACCTGGTAATAACTTAACGGGAAATTCTACTGCGGGTGAAGAATATAAAACCCGTCTCACCCACTCGCGATCACTCTTAGGGTAAGCACGTGATCGCGAGTGAAGCGTTTTCGATTGGAGATCTTCTTAACGGATCCACTCCGCCCCTCTGTGCGAAATGTTATACTCGCAAGAAGATCGCAGTCATGATCAAATAACTGTGGCGACCTAACGCCTCGATTCATCCAACCAATTGGAAGACTCTCGCTGTAGTCAGTCAGTCAGTGCCGCTTTCTAGAAACTATAAGCCCCCTAGGGCCGTCACTGACATGTTATCGGTTATATACGTAACAGATTATTCCCAGCCAATCCTAAAGTCCACCTCCTCAACAAATAAATGTTTACCTCTGAGCTTTGTTTATAGTTATGGTGTAATCTAACTCTCTCAAGTAAACGATGCTGAATTTCGGGATAAAAAGTATCACAGTAGTATGAACTCAAATCATGCCAAGTTTCATTTGATTCGGTAGTTTCGGCGTGAGGAGCGGCCAATATACTGACAGAGAGATAAAAATGAAAAAAAAAAATTGATTTGACTTCAGTATCCATTATAGAGTGCCTTCCAAGAAAATATTCAGAATATCTTCGATGTACAGAATTGAACTAGTTACAGTTTTATTATAAGTATAGATTACCCATAGTTTTATTCACAACAGTATTTAACCTTGCGAAATATTAAGACACGAGCTTTAAACACTTACCTCGATAGACTCCTTCAACCAAATAATTGTCTTCTTTTTGTAGTTTTGTATTAAAAATGTTAATGTCAAACTTTCACTCTGGGGCGGGGACCTGGTGATCTGTAATACAGGATCCAACCTACTTCAGACACCAGCTCCTCACATGTACTAGACTGCACTAAAATTTTAGTTTTAGATGTATGTTTGTAACTGTAAAGAGCTTGTTATGTGAGGAAAATAAAGGAAATTATTATTATATAACTACTAACTAATAATAATTAATGTACATAATCGTTCATTTACATCGTTAAGGAATATCTTATTGGTTTCATGGTATAGTTGGCACCTATTTTCTCCGCATGCAATCGTAAGGTTCTGTTTTCGATTCCAAGGTAGAACGAATTGTTTTTTTTTCTAATACGACATTTTCAGACGCAGCGTTGTGTGTGACATCCTACTCGTTATTCGGCAACAGACTCAACCGTATTTTGACGGATCAAAAATTTTGCAAGCGAAATGTTTGTGAAATACGATCAAAATACCTCTTCAAGACTTGTGACTGGCTTGACAGGAGTAAACTCTCAACTCTTTCACTTATTTTATACAAAAAGATATAAACAGATTTACAGAACATGCTCGACTTAGGCAAAAATTCAAAGGAATATTATATGGCCAACAGTAGCTATAAGTATGAAAGCTCAGTTCGTTCAGGCGTAAAACAAAGGAACGATAGAAAATAGTGAGTACTTACACAGCGCAGTCATTGCACCAATATCGATGTAATGCTTCTGAATACAGAGAGCTCTATTATATCCCATAAAATGATGGTACGTTTACACAATTTCTTTGTTTACTTTTGTCTCGATTGTGAATTTATAATATTTAATCTGCCAGTTGTTCGTATTTTCTTTATAAGGATGCACTCTATAAAAAGTATTAGAATTCTTTAGGAATATGTCGGTTTATTTTTACTGCTACGCGTGGTGCCTTCCATTAGTAATGATTTGGGTTGGTACCTTGGAAGGTTTGACCACCACGTGACCTTAGGAGCTAGGAAACCACCTGTATTTAAACCCTGAGCATCGGAAGCGGATATTGTATTTGGGCTAAAACGTGTTCTCTTTTCTTATGGGTGCCATTATATTTCAGATTATCATGTAAAAAAAGTGCCAGAAATAGAAAAAAGCCAATGATGATACTATTGTCTCTAATTACATCACCTTCAATAATTGAATTTCAGTATTCAAGAACAGTTAAGGGGTATACTACCCATAGTCTAATTCAATAAAAAATCCCTGACCTTTACTCTAATTCAGTATATTTGTTGAAACTACACACACACACACACGCACACGCACACGCACACACACACACACACACACACACACACACACACACACACACACACACACACACACACACACACACACACACACACTTTAAATACCACATATTTTTATCTGACTTGTATAGATTTGTAACGTATACTCACCGCATAAACATATCAAATATGTATTTGAATGTTTTGTTTATATTTTAACTATCTAAAAGGACATCAACACAAAAATTCTATAGCGATTTGTGTTGTTTTACGAACCATGAGTATTTTACAACTATAGTACAGTAAAACGTTACAACTACAGTAGTATTAATACTAATTTAGATTTGCTATGCTACCAAAGCTTATAATTGTGATTCTCTGACTTTAAATCTTACTACGGAAAAAATAGAATTAGTTTTTAAGTCTCAAAAACGCTGCATAAGGGCAATATGTAATATTTATTCTACTGACACATGTAAACCACACTTCATAAAATTAAGACTACTTGCAATGCCATCCATTTATATTTTTGAAAGCGCATTGTTTGCTAGACGAAACTGGTCAAAATTTTCAAAGGTGCCTAGTAACCGCAGAGCTAGTAAGCTACATATGGTTCAAGCTAACACCACCCTATATCACAAAAGTATATTTGTCATGGCACCTAAAATCTATAACAAGCTGCCCAAATGTATACCAAATGCGGAAAATATACAGTCATTTAAAAATAAGTTGAAATAATTTGTAATAAATAAAGCCTATTATTCTGTTGACGAATATTTCAATGACAAAATAATCTAATATACCTACTTTTAGAATTATTGTAATATTGTACCGTATAATTATTGTAATATTGACATGGTTAATAATGATGACATGCTAATGATCATAATTTGTACACTGCATAAATTGTTTATATTTCTGACATATTTAAATTGTAATTATTATTTTTTTCTTATCATTATTTGTACACCACGTAATGTGGTAGGTAGTAGTGGTACTTTAACATAATATTTAAGATCTGTAACTAACCTATATTCCACAAATAAAGTATTAATGAATATGAAATATTCTTATTACAATATTCCTGTAAAATTTTGAATGCTCACCAAATGAAGGTGATTAAGAATTTCAAAATAAAATTGAAGTAAAAATTACCTGTTCGTGTATTAGCCGCTACACAGTAATATGCCATCTAGAAGAAAATTAAAAACAACAGACTTTATAAATTCAAACTTCAAAATAGCAATTCAAGCAACATACCCTTAATTACTTAAACTAATATTAGATTCACCATAAAATAAATTACGAACACAACGTAATCGAAAAACTTCAGTGCTACCCTCATAAAATAGAAGAGGCCAATAATCTGTATTTATTAAAACATCCTTGGGGAGCGCAGTTGACCATAAGTTTGTAGATTACTGAATAACGAGATAACTTTCTTACGATGTGATGTCTCATATACACTAATCTGTGAGATTCGATGAAGATGTGAAAAGACTGGAGGAGATAAGCATTGCATTTGTTGAAGAATCCTTTTGCAAACAGATATAGCACACTACAATACTAAATATCATCATGTGCATTGCACTGAAAGTAAAGAACTTTGCATTAAGTAACACTTCCATAACATTATATTTATTTGGTAGTAATGGGTACAAACTTCATCATCAAGGAAAAGTGCAAGAATTTTCTTGCACTTTTCCAAATTTATTTGGGTTCAGTGCAATGAGTTTTCTTCTTCCACGCAGTCCATCTATTTCTTCTTTGAGTGTCCTCTACTCTGGTACCCGTCAACTTCTATTCATAAAACTCTCTTCACCACACTTTAGTCAATGCTCTGCATCACATATCCTGTAAGGTAAGGTGCTGCAACGATAACAAACATAATAATCAATTATTTAATTACCTATCATAATTATAGTTCTAAGTAATATCAAAACAACAAACAGGTTTCTCATAATTTTCATCAAAGATTTGATTTGTGAATTTGGATGGTGATGACATAATCACCCTATATAGATGACTACATACAAAAGCAAATATTATCAGTTCTACTATTACTTTTACAAATATAAACTTAATGAACCCAATGTATAATGTACAGGCCTTTGAACTGTCTAAAGTTTTGACCTGGTTATACTGTTCGTGGTCATAGGCAGCAGAGCTATGTACTGTAGCATTTCAAAACAATATTTATTGGTGCTACTGCTAAATACTACATTCACTTTAAATATTTTATATCTTCCGATGAGCTGCCAATCCACTAGCTCGGGCGATGTTATGAGAAGAAAAAAGCAAGAACAAGTCTTCTTTCTTGCTTTTTTTTCTTTTCTATCATTTGTTTTTACATGATACAAATAAATCTGAAAGCGATAATGATATCTTATGTATTATTTATTAAGTACCGCATCTATTTGGTCATACTTCACAGATATCAAATCATACAAGTTCAAAGTAAGCTGCTCCCCGTAAATTCGGCCATCTTACCGGATACAAAGTTAATTAGGAAATAAATGGAATACGTGAGACTTTTGGAATATGTTAGTTTTCTTATAATTTAAGTGGAATTAGTTTCTAAATTAACTTGACTTGTTTATTTTAAGATACGTTTGTAAAATTTACATCGTTTGTCCTCCTAAGTCAGCAACAGTACAGTGCAGTCAACAAATCTCCTGCTATCTGTATTTAATTCAAACTAGCAGTTCCCGCGCGACTTCGCTCGCGTGTACTTATTTGTATATTTTGCGCGGATCTCTAATTCTTTTTCCAAAATAAAAGTAGCCTATGTTACTCCTTATAACACCAGCTATCTGCCTGTGAAAGTCCCATGTAAATTGGTCCAACCGTTCCGGAGATGAGCCGAAACAAACAGACAGACAGACAAAAATTGAAAAAACAAATTTTTACTCATAGGTATCGTGCAAATAACTGTATGAGCTTAAAAAAAAACAATTATTTTGACATTACAAACAGACACTTCAATTTTATTTATTTATATGGAGTATGGATATGCTTGGACTAAGTGAATGTCTAGATATCAACGTATATCATCTAATGTGAAACGACATTAGATATACTTTGATAATAAAAATAGCCCAATGTTGACTACCAAAATATCAGGTCTTAGATTTTCTTCTTGTAAATATTTGACCCCTACTAAAGGCTAACGCATAATTTTTTTTTTTATTAAGCCGGTACTTATTTCTTCTACTTTATTTTCGTCCACATATTATTAATGCGACACATTTATTTTTATGTAGTCTCTACTAATACGACACAATTCGGTACTCAGAAAATAAGCTAGGTCTGGCGGCCCTGGTATCTCGGTCTAACGGGCAATAAACGCGATTTAGAAATAACTTTATACACTGAAAGATTTTGAAAACAGAATTGGTATCTAAATAATGTAGTGCTCACTGTATACAAGTGGTGTGTGGGTGTAAGTGACATACCCGTCCATTACTACTTATTACACCCATTTTCGTATAAGCGGATATAATGAGAATTTATCAATACTGACGCAACATGCTTCACGAGATCGTAAGTAGGAGCGGCTATTTGACTTACAAAAGGTCGCAGCGGCACGTTGGGCTTGTGTATTTTGGGTAGACCATATAATTTCGGTGGCTGATGTGACTTTGGTGCATATAGTGTGTTGTACTCATCTTCTGAAAATAGGTCCTCGTTATCCCGGATAAGAGATCTTATTCTACGCGATATTCTGGCCGTGGGGTTATATGATACCGGTTTGTAAACCTTATCATCATCCAAAAGTTCAAGCATTTTACGTTGGTAATCAGTAGTACTCATCACTACAGTGGCGTTTCCCTTGTCGGCCTTAAGCACTAAAATATCCCGGTTATCCCTAATGTTTTTCAATGCTTGACGCTCTTCCATAGTGATATTTAATTTTAATTTTTAATGTTAGGGATACATTTAATTTTGATTTTTAATGTTATGGATACATTTAGTCATACTTGTAATACTTTTATTGGTGATCAATTTTTATTTTTAAATGGATTTTTTCGTCTGTTGGTATTGTTCATCTCACATTGTGTGCCGTTTAAGATTTAATTTTTTCCCTTATGGCCTTAAACGAATGCTCCTTTCATTTCTAACTTTAATTGATCTAATCGAATCTCCCATGCTAGCAAATCACTTACATTAAATTAATTACGTGCTGCGCGACTGAATTAGAAGTCAGTACTCGTAATTACTCGAACCTTGATTTGGAATACGCAGAAGACATCAAACTTTAATGAATCGCGTTTAAAACCTTATATTCAAAATATAATAATTAATGTGTGAAGACTATTGTGCCATTTGTCGCAATAACTAGTATTGTTCAGCAAAGTACTTAATCGAACGGGTAAAATGATACAATGTTCGGCCTGTCACCTGGCTGCTGATTCCTGTTAGAGTTGCAATCCCTGGCCATTTGGTTAGTTCGCGGGTATTATTCATAAGTGAAAGACATTGTAGATTACAAAGCAAGCACTTGATAGATGCGATACGTTATTCTTCAAACTAGCAAAACTGTTGAAAATGAAAAAGTCTTTCTTGGTCATATATATACATATATATATATATATATATATATATATATAGATTTGAGAAGTAATAGACCTTTCTTACAATATTGAATATTAATTTAATATACGAAAATAAATACCTTTAAATATTGTATTTTTGCAAATAAACGAGCAGACAGGTCACCTGATGGAAGTGACTACCGTCGCACATGGACACCTGCAACTCAAGAGTCATAAGTGCTTTGCCAGCCTTTGAGGAAGGTGGGAGTAGGGAAAGGGGGAGGTGGGTTAGGGCCTCCGGTAACCTCACTCACTTGGTGAAATACAATGCAAGCTAGTGGTTTAACAGGCGGCCAAATCTGCCAGGGTTCACAGGGATTTCATTGTAAGATAACACCCGAGGAGGGGAGGGATTACCAGGTGGTAATATGTACTGTGACGGAACACCGTGTGGTTTTAGTCGCTTCGAGTCTGACCCTACCGCTTAGCCCCAGTGGGGTGACGACCCGTGGGGGTTTCCACACGTAAAAAAAGGATATTATACACTGGACATGGAGGGGTACAAGTTGGAACATATCCAACTAACATGTTTGCACGTATTTCCTAGTAATTACAATTGAATTAAATAATCATGTACACATGTACTAATGATAGCCATAACAACCTATAAGCAAAATTTCGTGATCGATTGGGTACGTAAAAGTATATTAAACAAACAAAATCATTTTCGTATTTCTAATATTAGTTAGGATTATATTTTATACATTGTATTTTATAAATTTTCAACAATAATAATAACTTGAGGCACCTTAAACACGGCCGTCTGACTCAAAACTAGGCAGAGCCTGTACCTACTATGGTAACCAACCACTGATAAACATTTATATTACTAAATACGTATATATTATGGAAGACACAGAACAAATAATCACACAATTATTTGTACTGGTTGGGAATCGAATCCACGGTCTCTGGCTTAGCAGTCAGGATCACTATGTATCAGGAAAAATCCTCTTGTGTTAATCTCTCAAGCGTCACAGAGTAGGATCCCAGAGCTACCCGATATACTTTATTTTAGCAGGGCTAAAATTTCGAGAATAAGTACAGAAAGGTATATGTTAATAATCTGAACTCGGAACTTTTTGCGAAAAGCTAAAGCTAAGCATTTGTAGGTAAAGGTTTTTAGACCTGTTTTTATATGATCCTAAGGAAAACGAACATTCGTTAATGTCATATGTTTTTATTAGAAACTATACGGTTTTACTCACGTTTGTATTTCGGGGATGCCCGACTAATTTCGGACCCGACGGGGGCCCTTTTTCAAGGAGTGAAGCGTCCTGCCACGACGGTGTCAGGCGTCACACTCACGAAACTACTCGGGCATCCCCGAAATACAAACGTGAGTAAAACCGTATAGTTTCTAATAAACATGAATATCACTCACGAAAGTTTTTATTGTAACATTATATGTTTTACTTAGAAAGTAGGCAGAGAAATCTTAAAGACGTAAAATAAACTTATTACATGCCAAACTTTTATGTCTGGGAAATATTAAAATTTGGTAATACAAATTAAACTGGCTACTAACAAAAGACCTAAAGATAAGTAAAATTAGAAAAAAAATTGGTATGCTACTCTGACATAGGTTCAGTTTCTATGATCATAAGGGCCCACCTTTTTTGTTTTTATCGTGTGGAGTTACGGGTCATCACCTCACCGGAGCTAACGACAAAGTAGTATCGGAATCGAACTGACTAAAAACACACGGTGTTCGGTCACAAGTGGTTATATGGTGGGGACCAGGGTAAACCCAAAGAACGAACCCTCCGGGAACCACTGTAGACCTTGGCTTCCACGGTGTAGCCACCTGACAGCAGGCGGCAACACCGCGGAATACGGGGGGCCTTAGGGAGGTGCGTGTAGAACACGTCGCGCCACCGTCTTGGGCCTGGTTCTGCAACGGGAACGGTCAACCCAACCCGCTACCTCCAGGACAGTGTTCATAGAGGTTGGAGATAATTCTGCGCTCTCTAGCTCCTGGTGTGTTTTCTGCGGTATGGGAGAGTACTTGTCCACTCCCGTTCCCGTTCCACCGCTTCTTTGGCCAGCATCACCTCCTTGCAAAACGAGGCGGCGGAATCCCACTCACTCTCAGTTTGGACCATGGTCAGAACCAAGTCTCTAGCGAAAGGCTTCCCACACAAACTACCGTCGTGAGCCGTATCGCTGCTGCGTTCACGCTGAACCTTACACCAAAGTATGGCGTGCGTGTTCTCGCGACCGTCTCCGCAGTGGTAGCACGCAGGCGTTGGCTCCCGGCCTATACGACATAGGTACTACCTGTAGTACCTGCGACAAATGGTGCCATGTCACCTATCCAGCCAATCCTCCATGATGTGTCTTACCGGCACGATTGTGGACCATATCCTGCCTGACTCGGGTAGATCACGGCTCTCCCGATAATTGCCCAGACAATGCGGCAGAGGTAGAGAGGCGCTCTGTGAAAAACGAGCGCTCCTCTGATGCGACTACAAGGCAAGGTGTTGAAAGAGTTGGCGACTTCGAGGGACACCTCCAACATCACTTCACCCCCGGGATACTGCTCCCTCCGCCAGGGCTCTTACGCGCATGACTCCACGATCCTCGAACTCCACGATGGAGAGCCCCCGGTCTAAACCAAATTGAATTTCCGCCAGCTTCGCAGCCCTACTCTCGAGCAACAGTATAGATCTATAGGTAGAGGGCGAGTCTACCAGACCACCTTTCGGATAAGGACCAGTTTATAATGGCAACTTTTAACGCCAATTGCACAGTTATTGTTAACTAATTATTCAATTTTTTTTTCTGAAAATATCAGCATTACTAAAATTTCTAAGTTCGAGTAGTTGTAGGATCTTGAACAAATAAAGATTTAATTAAAAGTGTAATGAACTTTGACGTCACTGTTGATAACCTTAGGTTTCAGAGTATTTTCATAGCATCATAAACTATATCTCTAATACTGTTTCGAGAAATTGAAACAAGTATTAGTAGTATTATATTATTAACAAAAACTAATTATTTTAGAGATAAAGGAAATGATTGATGAATGAGAAGTTTGGTGTCTAGTGAGTATACTCACTGTGGTGTGTATACTCACTAGACGTACACAGTCACAAGTGGAGGTCCTTAAAGATCACTCACAACTTAAAAATGATTGGTCAAGCTAGACTGACATTTTTACGTGCATTTACAAACTTTTAAGCTCTAAAATAAAGCTTTAGCTTATTACAACAACGTTAGCAACAGGCACAAACAGAAATATTTTTAAAGATTTAATAAACGCCACAGGCTTACGGAGTTTATAAAATAGTTCTTAGTTAAATCATAAAACACATCACAAATTTAATCAGCTTTTATTAACTTTTCTCTTGTTAATTACAAATCCAAAAGGCACGGTTGTTAGTAGTTAAACTGTATAGCCGAGTTAACTGGAAGTTATTCTGACATTGTGGTACAAGTTTTAAACGACAGAGAAAATATTACTCATGTCAGAGTTCAGAATTAATATAAAACTTCGCTCTTAACTAAATAAATACATACTTTATTATTTTATATTTATTAATAATGCACGCTCAAGGAATTGTCAATATATTGCGGGTCCTTCACAAATATACAATAAACAGATAACGGTACACTCAGACGCAAAATAAAAATTTGCATATCTTTTCATCACGCGTATATTTACCGAATATGGTTATCGAACCTACAACACTTGACACATACAAACATTCTACACACAAATCCACACTTATATACTTACGTTACAGACATAATTCACATGAATAGCATTAATCAACTGCCTACTCAAACACTCCTTCTACCCAATGTAACCCAAAACACAAAACTGCGAGAGCCCTGGTACCCATAACACAAGTTAAATCTTATCTTGGGTGCCAGAGTTCCCCACAGTACTGTAATAACTTGATTGACTTTTTTACTGTGTTCTGTTGTGTATACTATAATATGTTTGAAACAAATAAATGGGCCTATATCCAGCAGTTGACTAGAATAGGCTAATTAATTGCTTGAAATAAATATTATTATTCTCTTTATTAACATCTATAAAACATATAAATTACATTTTTAAACACATTGTTTTATAAAAAAATATATATTTAAAAATATAAAAAATAGTGTCCCACCGGTATCGAGTACAGGGACCAAGCTACCGGTGGTTAGGGTTCCAGAGATAGAAACCTCCTCATTATTATTATTATTCTCTTTATTAACATCTATAAAACATATAAATTACATTTTTAAATACATTATTATATAAAAAATATATTTAAAAATATAAAAAAATACTAATTAATATTAACTACTACTACTTATTATTCTCTTTATTCATCTTTTACCATATAAATTACATTTTTTATTATTATTATTACTTGACGTTGAGAAAGCGCGGGGTCACATAAATCAGTCTGCCTTATACTGCTGAACAAAAAGGTCCTTGATCTTTTCTTTGCAGAAGGTATTTAATACGAATTATAAATTAGGTTGTGTCGATTTTAGTCTCCTTAAATTTCCACGTAACCACGATAACTGAATGAAAGTATAATGTCCTATTTCCTTGAAAATGTTAACTAATATTCCTTACTAAGTTGGGAAATAGTGAAAGTGTTATTTACAGCAATAATTTCCAAGTAATAACTACAGGATTAGGGACACGTAGGGATAACAAAAATACGTCGGTTTGCGTTAACTGAGAGATTTTTAATGAATTACATTACAGAAAGGAATAAGCTTGATTTCTTTTACCTTGTGCTATACAGCGCACCGGTGGTTGAGAGCGGCCATTAACTCTGTTATGGGATGGGTAAACGTTTTTTTTTCTTGTGCCTGTACTAGCCACTAAGCGGGTATTTCTAGCGGTTGTTTTTTCAAAACAGTTAACAGCCTTCTGTAAACTCTATTTTTCTCTATATTTTAAAAAGGTTTTCGATAGAATTTTCGAACAAGGAACTACGGTAAAAATACGTCTTAATATTTTTTGTATAATGTTATTTTACGGCTAAAGAGAATTTCAAAGGTTAATTTTACTTTAAAAATACATTTGTCTTTAACTAACTATTTATCTTTTTCTTTATAAATTTTCTACTTATATAATATTTTTTTTTTAAATAAGCCTAACTTATCTCGACAGACAAACTCTATAGCTTTATTTTTCTGGTATAGACAAGATAAGCTAGAATATTAAATGAAAATATTGATAGAAATCAATGACATTATCGAAATAAACATGTATCGAACGAGAGCCATGCTTCGGCACGTATGCGCCGGCCCGACCGGAGTGATACCACGGCCTCACAGAAAACCGGCAGTGAAGCAATGCTTGCATTGTTTTTCACCGAATGAGTGAGGTTACCGGAGGCCCTAAATGTCCCCCTCTTCCACCCTTCCCCTACTCTCACCTATAAGGCCGGCAACGCACTTGTGACTCTTGAGTTGCAGGTGCCCATGGGTGGCGGTACTCATTTACCACCAGGTGACCCGTCTGCTCGTTTGCCCCCTATACCATTAAAAAAAAAAAACCGGTTCCGAAGCAAAATGTATCCAATTAAATATCTATTTACGAATACTGAAAAAAAGTGCCTAACAACGTTGATATTTTGTTATTCATTATTTTCTTTTAAAACTTCTAACGTATTCACAAGTTAGTCTCAACCAACTTTGACATTCACGAGGTTATGAACATTCGAACTACAAAGTCGTATACATGTTCCGGCACCATTATTTGCTACTGGCGAGATTGTTAAAAGTTCTACACGAATATAATGTGAGCGTGAGCTTCGTGAAGTATTGTTGAGGAGCTACCAAATGGATTTGTTGAAGATTCACTTTTTTACTGATTTTTTTTAGCAAGTAAGCCTAGCCCAGCTAAATGATGAGAATACTGTGACTCACTGAGTTGTACATATAACATCTTGAGTATAATAAAAAAAATATACATCCGGTCGAATTGAGAACCTCCTTTTTTTCCTCGGTTAAAACCTAATTTTTTTTTTCGTTCATTAAAAGGTATTTCTTTGTTGACAATCAACAATCTCAACAATGTTTGGAGACAGTATAATAGATATTATACCATTTTTCACATAGTATGTCTCAACCATTTCACTCAGTTTATTTTTTGTATAAAATAAAAATATAAAATACAAGAAATTAACCCTGAATTCAAAATAAATGAAAACCGGTTTATATTTTCATGTTAAAGCAAACTTTTGCTTATTTTTCGACCTCAAAACTACTTATATAAAATATTAATTCTAAAACTCAATATTCATATGAATATAATGCATGACTTGACCCGTGTCTTCGTAGAGATTAATACAATGAAAAAGTTATCCCTAATCGAATAAATATTTTTATAACATTCGTAATATTTAAAAATAAAAGATGCACATAGATTACAATTAGTATTGCTATAAATAACCTTTACTAATATTAAAAAGATGAAGAGTATGTTTGTTTGTTTGGTTGAAAGCGCTAATCTCAGAAACTAGTGGTAAAAATTAAATATTATTTTAGAGTTGGATAGCCCATTTATTGAGGAAGGCTATAGGTTATATAACATCGTCTTCAAGAGGAAACTGAAAAAATAGCTTCTGGAAAAGTGCTACTATTATGCTACTAATTATATATATTATATATATATATATATATATATATATATATATATATATATATATATATATATATATATATATATATATATCATTCGTCAATACTATATGTTATATAGTATTGACGAATTCTTAAATGATAACAAATAAGTATAACAGATTTGACATATAATCTAGTGCCATTATTTTTTCATTATTTCATTATTTAACTCGTTTTTATTTGTTGTTAATTATCTTTGTTTTTATCTATGAACGCCTAAATTATTATGATATTTTTTGCATGTCATTAAATTATTCAGATCTATGTATTTTATTTAAATGCAATTACGTACTTATATTATTGTTTGTGGTAATTAATATTAATGAATAATTTTATGCCTATGTATGTTTCAACACAAAGTACCTTTTTATGAAATAACTGACTTATGACTTCTCTGGAATCATTTATACATCTTCTTTCCTGCCATGTATTGCTGTCTCTTGATCTAATTCATGGTAAATAAATAACTAAAAATGAATATAAATTATATTGTATATATTATTCAATCAGAATTTGTTAGTTCGATTTTATCATCACTACATCTCTAGTTACGTCAAATATCAAATGTCACCAAAACCGTGCTATTAGCAAAAAAAGGTATTAATCATAAACCGATGACTGTACCTTTTTAACACACTTTTGTTAGCTTGGTATGTGTGTATCTATGTAACGGAATCTTTGAACGTGATTTTCAGACACTTTAAAACGTTGGATTGAATTGAAACTTCGCATATTTATCAATGACCGGTGTCATTACTAGACTAGACTAATTAGAAAAAATAAAATATAGTTTTAAAAACAAAAAAAAACACGCTTTTGTAGCTAGCTGAACAAAAAGTTGAAAAATAAATAATAGTTTAAAACACTAAAAAACACGCTTTTGTATCTAGCTGAACTAAAAAGTAGAAAATATTTTCTATGAGTTAAAAAAAAAATTATAGTGATTTAGAAAAAAAACATTTTATCGTAAAAAAGCGCGATTTACTTCTAATAATATCTGTCAATAAAATATTTACAATATTTGACATCTAGCACCCCACTAATTTTTACGATAAAGTGTTTTTTTCTTAATCACCCTATTTTTTTTAACTTATAGAAAATTTTCTCATAGCGTGACTTCGGGACACAAGGTAAGGCTGATTCATAAAACAGATTTTCGGTATATTTTAAAACTGCCCTCTTATACTATCTTATATATATTATAGATACCGAATATAAATCTATCTAATCTTATATTTATATCCCTTCATCACAATTATAGAAATTAATAATTAAATATTAAATTCATTAAAAAACATAACACATAAAATTAATTATCATTCAACCCATTAATCAACATGACACAAAGTTTTTTGGTTCGTGTATTAAATCTAACTTGTAAGACTAGATAATCTTGACATCGCCGGTTAATGACGGCCAAAAATCTTGGTACGCCACTATGGCGCCACCGGTATTTTAATGAATTAACTTAACATATTAATATCATATTTTAGTCATAGAATATTTTTGAAACAAATGCCTCCTATATTACTTGTTACATCATAAATGGCGGCTGTGTACGTATTCGTTTCCTTAACCGTGGATTCTGCATTTTTCCAACGGGAAACTTATACCCTCTTCAGGTATCCGTCATGCAGCCGGATCACGCGATATAGTCTGCGCGTATTTTGTTAACTGTACGAGTTAAATGTTGGCCAATGTTTGTTCATGTTAGTACATCTATAGTACTTGTATCTATATCAAGTACCAACAGCGTAGATTTAGTCTTTGTAGTAGATTTTTTCTGTTTCATTTTAATGTAATTTATAACACATGTTCTTAGTGCTTGGCTCTTTTTTATGGTGGCACTTCACTTGGTTATTTGTGTTTGCGTATTTGTGATATTAGACAAATAGGAGCAAAAGCAAACACGCGTTACCGCACTGCTTTCGGATTTTCGGAGCGCATTTAAGGATCAGCTGCTCTCCGCTGACTAGTACGGATATAAATACTTAATAAATATTTGCGCACATCACTGTGACGCTCCATGCGTGGATGGTCGTATTGTCGTGTATTGATTGGCAAGTACATGAAATATTCTGCCGAATAAAGTAAATATGAATACGCAAACATGAATAACCAAGGAAAGTGCCACAATCAAACGAATATATTTGGCCAACAAGCACGTGGCCTATAGTTTTATTTGTTGCCTCAACTTTTAACTCCAAAATAAGCCTATACAGACCAAAAGTACTATTGAAACGTAAATTTTCTGTAAAATCTTCTAAATGTTAACTCCTATTTATTGGCCACGTTTGTTTTATACAAATTCTATCACCAATGGTTCTGTCAACTATAATACATAGTAATATAAAAAGGTTTATACATATAAATCAATCTGTTGTGAACATCACACTGCTAACTGGCCTATTGATTTAGTGGTTAAGTGCTTATTACACTTGGCTGTATTCAGTAGTTACTGAATTCAGAAGTTAGAAGCTTCTAATCACAATCACACTGTCCTAAATTCAGTTACTGAATCAGTTACCGACGTGGTGCGTGTACGAGGATGGCTCCTAGGGATGGCAATCTGAGATCGATTAATCGAAGAATCGTTTTTTCAGGCCCAAAATCGAATGAATCGATGCAGTGAATTGATTTTTCACAAATCGCTGTGAAAATGAGCGGAACCGCTTGGGTCCCAGTAGATTTGACAGGCTATAGTTTTTCAAAAGTTTAGATATGATGCATGGGAACTTTGCATTTTCATGCAATAAATACATTTTGAAAATAAATGTCTTCTTTCAAACCTGATCTGACTTTGATATAGTAATAACAATAATTGTTAATATCGAATTCCCTGAACTAAAAAAACAGATTTTACTGATAAGAGATCAATTATAATGGTATTTTTCTTGTTTTTCATAAAATGAATTTATATTTATATTATAAATTCAAACTTAAAAAAAAAAAACAGTCAGTCGTAGGACTGCACGTCAAAAGCGAAAATATAACTTCACAATGTATTTGCATATACATACACACACAGGTTAAAAATAAAAAGTAGGTAATAACATATCTAAATGTAAACATAGGGTACACTGGAAGTTCTGCGCTCCTGGCCACTCATAAATGTTTGAATTTCGAATGCTATATTTTTTTAAATATAAGAAACTCGGCTCCGTCATATGAATTTTCGATCAGGGTCACGTGTCCTGACGCGAGTTTAACATTTTTTACCCATCCCAAAAAGTGCACAAAGTGCCGCTAAAGAAGTTTTCACTTCAAAAATAAAACTTTTAGAAATCGATCTTTTAGACCTCGATTTTTTTACATTAGCATACGGTTCGAATCGTTTTAAAAATCAGTAACAAACAATGCGATTACACCTTCCTAAATTCAGTCTTCTGAATTTCTGAATGATTTAGTCAGTCAGTAACCACCCTAGCTTCTGAATTCAGGATGCTAACTTGCTAAATGCGATTACACTTGACTGAATTCAGTAGCGACTGAATTCAGACGACTGAATTCAGCCAAGTGTAATAAGCGCTTTAGTGAACCTGACTGCTAAACTACAGGTTGTGAGTTCGATTCCCACCCAGGACAAATAATTGTGTGTCATCACACATCACGCTCATGCATGATCATTTGTTCTGTATCTGGGTGTAATTTATCTATAATATGTATGTATTTAGAAAATATATAACTATGTTTATCAGTAGTCTGGTTACCATAGTACAGGATCTAGTTTGGGAGTAGATTAGCGTGTGTGAGATGTGTCAAGTTATTATTTTTATTAGTTACGTGTAGAATTTTCATACAATTTAATTCCATCTCGGGAATCGATTTTCGAAGATATTTGCTCTTTTTTTTTGGTATCTTTCGTTGGTATTGGTATTATTTGTAGCTTCATACCTACAGTGTGGAGTTGGTCTGACCTGCCCATACATCAGAGTAAATGTCCCAAGGGCAAAATATAAGATTGTGAAAAAAAAAGAATTTAAACATTCTACACACAAATCCACACTTATATACTTACAGATATAATTCACATAAATAGCATTAATCGACTGCCTATTCGAACACTTCTAATGTAACCCACTGTAATCCAAAACACAAAACTGCCAAAGAAATTCGTTAATCTCTTGTTATAAAACAAGAAATTAACGAATTTCGGATTTTTTCCTATTTTTGCTGTGAGACCTTACTTCTCACAAAAGTTTACAATTCTAGGTTAATGGAAAGTTCCCTAGGTTTTGATTTACCTGCATAATGTTTAAATTGGTTAAAACTACAAAGCTTAAATGGCCATATATCTTTATTGCTTTGATTTAGAAGCTTAATTCCCAGATTTGCTTGAGCTCCACGCGTTTCTGAGAAAAGGCTCTTGATAAACCGACAACTACGAACAAAAAAATTGGAACCCTTATTCCTGTAAGGTTTCGTTTAAAAAAATATATAAAAAGAGAAGAAAAATGTGAAACATGGTCTGATTATGTAGCCCAATAATACCCATAGCAACGAATGCAACTGCAGGCTTTAATCACGATTACATTGTAATTGATTTTTCCATTGCTTCAGTAAATGTAGGTGATTATTGTGTTGTGTAAAACGAAAGTTTGAGTAAGTAATTCAATTATTTTGTAGTTTAAAATATTGTTTTTGTGATTGTAACGACAAGAATACTTTAAAAATTCTATAGAAGAATTGTTAATCATTTATAACCGATGAAAAAAAAGGAGGCCTAGTGGTTAGTGACCCTGACTGCTATGCCATAGGTCGTGGGTTCGATTCCCACCAGAGTCTGGGTGTTCTTTGTGTCCGTTGTTTGTATGTGTGTAAAGTCCCTCGCGACACAGGAGTAATTCCTAATGCGTAAGTTGTGATGAAAAGAAAAATATACCTACCTATCTTTAGCCCTCACTCTGTTATTTGTAAACCGACTTTGATGATTCTTTTTCTGATAAAATTGTGGGCACGAATAGTGTTTCTGTTTACTTTTCATAACTTAATCAGGTATTTGCGTTTAAGAATCACCACATCATGAAGCTGATTATGAAAACCATACCTTTTCTAAACAATTAGAAGTTAGATATAAACCTGTGGTTTAAGTGACCAAAACCACTTAATATGCTCTGAAGAAAAGACATTTAACAGCTTTTTAAAGTATTTAGTATTAAATGTATTAAAAGATAGTTGTTAGAGTATTAAAAGGTGACGTGAGACACATAAAATAAAATATTTTTAGCGAAAAATGAAAATAACGAAAAAGAACTAAAAGGCTAAAAATAAATAAACTTTTTAAGTCTTGAGTCCAATTTTAGATAAACTAATTTTGAGTCAGCACCAAATAATGAAAAGATTATTTACCTACGTACAGACTTCTCTATTTCTACGCATGTACATAAAATTTGGATAATTAATCAGTTTGTTATTTGGCGCCGTCTCAAAATTAATTTATTTAAATTTAATTTAATTTAAAACTCAAGACTTGAAAGGTTTATTTTTTTAGTTCTTTTACATCGATTTAATTTTTTGCGAAAAAGTTTTTATTATTTGTTCTATTAGTATTTTTTTATTATAAGTACAATATGAAAAAACAAAATATGAAACATCATATTTAGTTAATAAATGGGTAAAATAAATTAAATATCTGTAGTTTTATAAAATAATTGTAAGTTTGTTCCTTTAAAAAATGTCTTTGGGTCCTGAAACTGAATAAAATTTTCAATTATAACGCAAGTGATTAAAAGAAAGCTTTACAATACAGGCCTGGGTATACAAGCTTGGAGGATTCTACAAAACCCGGATGTGCGCGAAACGGTGAAAATACAAAAAAAAAACGTACTTAAGATCTCTGAGATACAAGTGTAGAACACAGCCAACAAATGCTGAAACATTTAGATGGATAGACTTCAACTTCACGATTTTTTTCTATCAGTGTTACTGGATATACCTACATATATGTATATGTAAAAGTGATCAAGTGAGAATGAAAATGTGTGTGTATTATAGTGTGTATTAGTTAGGTTAGTGTTTGATAGCAGTCGGATGGGATAGTTTAACGACTTACAAGGGCCCTTTATCAAGGGTAACGAAACTTATCGACCATCCCTTGCACAAGAGCGTACAACAGTATATCTCTAATGCGTTGATATTAATGTATTCACTTACTTGTTTTAAAGGAAGAAATACTTGACTAGGTTACATGTCGTCCATGTTGTATAATTCATTTTACCCTCAGAAGGTATTGTTTAAAAATAAGCAATTATCAGCATCATCTGCCTACCCTTATCCAAAATTTAGTTGGGGTCGGTGTAATGTGTTTTGCAGGCAAACACATTGCAAGAGAGTTTTGGCTGATTTTTATGGCCGACCATGTAGTCATACGGGAAAGAAGGATTAAGGTAAATTTGTATAAGGAAGATAAATGGGTAGGGAGAGGAATCTAGGGTAAGGGATATCGCAACTCTTGGATCGTCCGACTTCCAAATGTCCTGTATTTCCTGTGACTGTGAGGCCACTAGGACACCAAAAATCGTTTAGGATACTCATGTAAAATCTCCTGAACCAATCATCAATATGTACTGAATCTTGTTTTAAACGTGATTTTTTTATTTCCGACACGTTTTCTGCCTTAACAGCCGTCAAAGGGCTACCACATTTTTCTTTACCGGACAAAGTTTGTCAATCTCGCTTAAACTTGCTGTAAAATTGATACATCGTTAGTGGTTCTTAGAAGGGCCCTTGTCCACAAATGCAGTTTGAAGTCTAGCAAACGACGCTTTCAGTGTTATGTCACATTTGAAATCATAAAATATATCTGAAATATATTCTCGAGATAGATCCATTTTCCATTAAGACACGATATTAGTTTGTAATGAAATGTGGAGGGAAATTTGAACCAACATTTGTTTGTTACAACTTTTGTATTTTTTATCAAAAATATCTAATTTTTAATATAAAGGATAATTAGTCTGCCAGTGTCCCATACATAAAAATCTCATTTTCGCAAAAAAAAAAAAAAACATTTCTGAGTGGCCTGGTAATATAATGTAGTTGTAGTTGGTCTGAGTGAAGTGTGCTATGTGTACGTCTCCTCTTTACAAATCCGAGCAACGTTTGAAAGGTGATTCAAACTATATCGGGGCCTCTATATATGCTCCGGAATATAACCCCGCCTAGGTATGTTTGCAAAATGTACCCCGTGTATGAATAGTTCTCTAGAATTATCCCTACGTCACTTGCATTATCTTACTTTATGTACCTACTAAAAGTGTTCCGTTCTGTTTTAAAATTGCTTATCGAAACTCAAGCACTATAGGCGGGTGATCCGTATGTCACACTCCTTAAGGATCGAGATAAAATCTTGCTAGGACGGTCAACCGGAAATACGTAAATCCAGCTACTGTTCTTTAACTCGAAAGGAGCAGATTTAAAACTGTCTCCGCTAGCGGCTAATGACGCCATTTCCTTCGTGACAGATTTCCCAGTTGAATTAATAATAACAATCTATATCTACTTGCCCTAAATCTCTTGACTTTGTGGGATGAAGTTGGAAAAAGCTTTTCAATAATGAAAGGAGGAAAACAATGCTTCTAGTAAAGTTGTCGTATAAATAACTTACCTTTAAAGTTTTTGAAGATAATTTTCTTTAGAAGGGAGTGTCGACTTTGTGACTACCTGTTAATTGCCATCCATTGTTGTTAGAACACAAACGTTTAAATTAATCACCAAGTAACTTAGTAAATATAAAGAACAAAATTATAGGAGCTCCCTTTAAATCTACCGATTTGTTTATTTATTTTAAGTTTCAAAACTTCCTGTTACCAAAACAACAATTTGAATACTATAGAAGCAATAATTTTGTACACAAATGATGACCAAAAGAAATTTGTGGAAGCATTTTGACATGTAAGTATGTATATAGTTCACAGTAAATGCATTTCATGAAATAACCATGCAAATCTATTAAGTTGATTCTTCTTCATTCACATAGTCTAAATACTATTTGAACTTTTATATTAATAATAAAAGTAACATAGAAGCTAAATTCGCAAAATAAGTTTGTCTACAGGATATGCCAGTGGATATAGTAGCGATGGAGGTCCTGTACTCCATCCAAAGTATCTGATGTAATTCCTTATTCTTGAAAACAAAATGAAAAGAACAAAACTACGGCTTTTCAGTCTCAAAACAAATGATTTTACATAATATGTTCCAAGATAAGTATTTGAATGTCGGTACTAGAAAATCTATGGTGATCTTTCGGATTACCAGTCATTGAATATTACATTATCAGTCCACCTAACACAAGACTTTATTTTTATAAAATGACAAATTATCTAAAAAGTACTTTTTATAGTTTAACATTTTTGTAAGTTTTATTACAAAAACGTTTAAACAGAAGTAATATTATTTTACCACGTTAAATTAATTAATAGTTCATTGCTATATACAACAGAAATGTAAAAAAAAACATTAACTTCCTTTGTTTTGTTTTTCAATTACTAAACACTCACTAAAAGCAATTGCGCAGAGTGAAAGCAATTTAATGTTGGCCTGTTGGTCTAGTGGTTAAAGACTCTGACTGCTAAGCCAGAATAATTGTGTGATGAGCACGATAATTTGTTCTGTGTCTGGGTGTAATTTATCTATAATATGTATGTATTTAGAAATATATAAGTATGTTTATCAGCAGTCTGGTTACCATAGTACAGGCTCTGCCTAATTTTGCATCAAACGGCCATTTGTGAAATGTGTGGAGTTATTATTATTATATTATAATGTAATTAATATGTTTTCAACTGTTGATATAAAACCGGTAAACGAATGTTTCACTTTCATTCCAACCACCGCCTTTTCTTATATACTAAAACTACACTTTATGATCATGGTAATAACAACCCTAAGCAAACACCCCGACGCCATACTTCGCAAATTAATTTAAAACATTACCTTGTCTGGTTGAAATAGTATGCAAACTTAAACCCATAGAATGAGTTTTATTTCACAATTATATGTACAATAACCAGCGCATTATGGCGGCTAGCGTTATGGGGCTAGATAATTTTACACAAAGGTATCATAAAGTGTAAAACTTCAAGCCGTAAACTGATGATAGTGGTTCTTATGACTGTTGGTACACCGTGGGATTTGAAGATAGGAGTAAACTATAAGTTAATAAAGTCTTTATATTAATAGCATAGTATGAGGCGGTCGTAAAATGAATTTGAAGACTATCGTAATTAACGCGGGTTTAAGTGTTTATATCACCAAGGAGTGTAAAATGAGGGTTTATTACCCAGTTTTTTTCCAAAGCACATTCATAGGTAGCTGCACTGAATACCAAACTTAGGTTCTGGTTTTAAAACAAGTAGTTAAACAAAAAAGAAAGTACTCGTTCGTTTGCCAAATCCGGGAGCCAAATTCTTTACCACTGGCGTAGAACCAATATGAATGGTGGTATTTTTATCAATAGATTATGGTGATCTTAGACAACAATAGAAATACGACACTACTTTATGGTGATCTTAGACAACAATAGAAATACGACACTACTTTAAAGCCGAAGATATTGTTTGAACGCGCTATTCTCAGTAAGTAATAAACCGGTTCGGAAAAAATGATCAAGCCACGATTCATAATAGCTTAACAGTCACCAGACACTACTAAGTGCCGTATAAAAAGTCAACATCACGCAGTAGGGTATATGATTGTCAAGTCAAATTAGAATCATTTTAGTAAACTGGTCTGGTATATTTTTGTATGTAACTAGCAACCCACCCTGGCTTCGCACGGGTAGCAGAGACATCTTCAACAATCATCATCATATTTCAACCTATTTACACAAAACCTTAACAAATTATATGCCTAAACCTTCCTCATGAATCGCTATATCTATGGCTGAAAACTGCATGAAAATCCGTTCAGTAGTTTTTGAGTTTATTGCGAACAGACAGATAGACCGACGGACAGACGCGGCGGGGGACTTTGTTTTGTAATATGTAGTGATATAGTGGTATCTAGACGTGACGTCACGCCCTACTGTTTTCAAATCAATCACATTTAATGTTAATTTGATGGTTATAAAATAAATTTAAAACGTTAACGTAAAAGTGGACGAAAGTTTTTATACTATTTTAAGTTACTTTATTGCCTTATTTTATTGGTAAAATTATTTATTCTGAGCATAGGCATAGAGTCTCTTTTACAAGAGCGACATTCGTCTTAAACAATATATTTAGCATATTCATCAAAATTTTGACTAGATATTTACTCACTTCTTCAAAAAAATTGTGTGGAAGATGTAGCAACGAGCCAGGAATAATATGACAGAGATAAGAACTACCAACTCCTACCTTAGCTAATGACCACTACAGCGTTTTATTGCGTAGCAACGAGGTCAGAAATAGTAGGTTGATGTGGTATATAAGATGAGAAAAATAAATTGGGAACCTTTTATTAATATGTATTTTCTCGGGAAAAAAATAACACGAAACTCACTATTACACAACCATTGTCTTTTTTTATGTATATACCAGCAACCCGCCCCGCCTTCGCACGGGTAGTAGAGACATCTTTAACAATCATCATCTATATTTCAACTAATTTAACACTAACTAATTTAATTTATTTAATTATTTTTTTATTTAATTTTAATTGTACACATAAACTTTCCTCGTCAATCACTCTGTCTATTCGAGAAAACCGCATGAAAATCCGTTCAGTAGTTCTTCAGTTTATCGTAAACAGACAGAAAGACAGACGCGGTGGGAGACTTTGTTTTATAATATGTAGTGATAAATAAGTTATCTGCAATAAAAATATTATGACTATAAATTGAGATAAAAACTATGCTATCTCTCAAATTGGGCTAAACTGCACACAGTGTGCAAAATTTCATAAAAATCCGTTTATTATTTTATGCGTTCATCGCGGACAACCAACGTGACACGATTTTTTTTTATCTAAAGATAGTTAGGTATATCAGATATATATTTCCTATTAACTTAGCTATATTCTATTTCGATTCCACCTAATGAAAAGAAGTTATAAGATCGATAAAACTGCCATGCATCATATTCATAAAAAAGGAGTCTGTTGACAGCAAATTTTTACTTTCTTCTCCTCTTTTTCTTTATAAGCCTGGTATGGATTAAAAGGAAAATGGTTTCATTCATAGTATTTCATGGATGGGTCATTTGTGTTGAAAGGTACACCAGCTTTTGCAGAAATGAGTTTTGGGTAGTCCTTTGGAATCCTGCAACTCTTTACATTAGGTGTCTAAAAGTATGTAATTTCCTCATTAAATTTGCTCTTATGTAATATTGTTAAAACTCAATCAGTTCTCTTCTTGTACACAAGCACATCATAAAAATAAAATAAAGACGTCTCTTTCACTCCTTTAAAATATCGTTTTCAGGAAATACATCAATCAGTTCAAGAAAAACATGAAGTTAAAAGATAAATAAGTTTTAACGTGCAACTTCGTCAGGTAATTCATCACGGTATACTTTTCAATCTTAAGGCTGTAGAAAGTTCCTGGAAAACACTAATAATGAGGTTGCTATTCATTAGCAAGACTTTGAGGAAATCTTGAAAGTTAGTTTTACAAAAACTCGATTTCGCCATTTTATTAAATAGTTACCACAACGTGCACGGCACATCGTTTCAATGAAACACAAAAAAGTATAAAACATATAAAAACATCTTAGTATAACATATATGCCTTTCAAATAATCAATATAAAAAACATTTCCTTCTGAACTTTGGCATAACTATTTTGGCATATTTTTTTTTGTACAATAATACTTTGCCATAATTGTTTTTTGGCATACAGTTTATGTTTGCATAATTATCTTTTAAGGTGGCCATACACGCTACGGTCTACCGGAAAGGTGCAGGTATGCCTGCGCAGGTAGACTGGAATGTGTGTGGGAATAGACCTATGCTGTTTTTTGAACCTCCGCAGGCGACCGGCGCAAGATCGAAAATCGGTTCTTTCGAGTGACACCGTACGGTGTACCTGTGCGTGGTGCGTGGACTCCGGTCGCCTGCGCAGGTTGCGTCAGTTGTTTTCTAGTGTTTCTTTCGGACGGTTGTCTCATCGCTCGCATCGTATTGCCAGAAAATGGCGCCACCAGATTCAACTAAAAAAATCCTTGAATATAATATAATCCATGTCTTTGGCAAATTAAAAACAAAGATTACCATAATCGAGACAAAAAAGAAGCTGTTTATAAATTACTCATAGAAAAATTGACAGAAATTGAGCCAGATGCGAACAAAGATGTAGTTGTGAAAAAGATCAATAGATAACTTAAGAAGCAATGTTAGAAAGGAAAAGAAGAAATATGAGCAATCTTTAAAGTCTAGGGCATCTGCCGATTATTTGTACCGTATTAAACTGTGGTACTACGATTTGTTCAATTTCATTCATGATCAATGCACTCCAAGGGAATCTTCATCCAACTTAAATAGTGATGATGAAAATAGTTGTGAGGTAAGTAAAATATTTCATACTTTGTAGTATAATTTTTTATTAAGTTGAATACATGTAACACATAATTATTTTGTATTTACAGTCATTCTAAATTTCACCAAAACTATTAGTGATGTTCCGGATATCCGTATCATCGAAAATAAAGATCCGTATCCGTATCCGCGTATTTACATTTTTAACGATCCTGTACATCACTAATAACTATGTATTTAGAACTACCTACTCTGCCCGTTCAGCCTTATTTTTTAATTTACATGATCATTTTGCCATGGTACCCTTCCCTCCTGATTGAAATAACTCATAAAATTGTTTCGGACTATCTTCGCGTTGTTCAAAGTATTTCCTGGGTTTCTTCTTTCCAAGTTTTCCATGGTACTATTTTGTGTATTGTACCCTTCAGCAATTATAGTCCCGTTTTCAGAGTTTTCTCGATAAAAACATTTTTGAGGTGCATAAGACTTTTTTGAGTGTTCAATTAAAAAATTATGTAATACACAAGATGCTTTCACTACTTTATCGATATTTTCGGGTTCTAAATTTATATGAGTATAAAATATCCAAAATCGTGATGTCATTATCCCGAAAGCGTTTTCAACAGTCCGCCTCGCGCGAGATAATCTGTAATTTAGGATTTTTCTTTCTTGCGATGTTAAATCTGCCTGTCTAAACGGTTTTATCATATCGGGGCGTAATGGGAACGCGTCATATGCCGCAAATACATATGGTAAATTTCGGTTACTTCCTGTTAACAATTCACTGCTTGGAATATGTTAATCACTATTTTCTAATTTTTCAAAAAATGTAGTGTTTTGTAGAACTCCTCCATCGGATATTCTGCCATTCATGCCAATGTCTATATACATAAATTGGTATTTTGCATTAACAATTGCCATAAGAACCACGCTATGTTGCCCTTTATAGTTATAAAAATACGATCCACTATTAGCCGGTGGAACAATCGCTATGTGCTTTCCATCTATTGCACCAAGACAATGAGGAAAGTTTCATCGTTCTTCATACATCTTTGCTATTTCTTTCCACTCTTCTTCAGATGTAGGAAACTGTAATATAAAAATAACAAATTTATTATTTATACAATAAGTATAGCTGTATAGCTATTTTTGATGTGAAATATCTATAGCGGCATTACACAAAAATGTATCAAAATTATTTGATTTTAGAAGGACAACACTGAAGACTCTTCAAATACCGATGAAGAATATTCATCCAACATTGCATCTACCGACAACGAGGCTCGATCAACATCGTCAAATAGTAATTCATCTCGCCCACCAAAACCTTGTGAAACAAAAAGAAAAGATGAAAGCATAGCAAATGAAGTATTGGAATCGGTACGAGATCATTTTAAGCGTCCTCGCCCAATTGTAATAGAAGATAGGTGCGATATTATTGGCAAATATGTGGCGATGAAATTGAGGGCTTTAGACGCGAAAAAAATAATAGTCGCAGAAAAACTTATTAATGATTTACTTTTTGAAGCAGAAATAGGAAACCTTACTCCCGAGCACGCCTATATTAACATGAGATATATTTTTAAACAAAATTAACGAAGCTATGTTCCTGCTCAGCAATATCGACAACATGCATATCAGTCCTCTCGTAATTCCAATAGGGCATATACCCCTGTAAGTTTTGTTTCTTCCGAAAGTCCTAGCCCACCCTGCCTTCCATTTCCCACCAGTCTAAATTCAGAGTATCTTTCTCTACGAACACCTACAATTCCAGGGAATCAGCCCAATGAAACAGAGGTAGTTTTATCGATTCCAGATTCGGCAGCGACATTCCTTTATAATGTCAATGTTGATAATGAATAATTTGTACGCGACAGTTTTGTACTTTAATGATTAAAATTAGAATTGTATTTTTTCCAATGAATATTATCTGTAATATAACAGTATTTTAATGACTTACCTTCAAATAATCTCTTCTAAGTACTTTATACAAAGCCTCACATGTTTCAGGAATAATTTTTACAAGTGCCTGAGGCGAAATAATTTTTTTTGTTTTTTTTGTTTTTTTTTAAAAAAACAACTCCCGCATTAGGAATTACTCCTGTGTTGCGGGGGACTTTACAAACATAGAAACAACGGACACAAAGAACACCCAGACTCAGGTGGGAATCGAACCCACGACCTATAAGCATAGCGGTTAGGGTCACTAACCACTAGACCAACAGGCCAGTTGCTGAAAATTTTAGGTCCTCATAACCTCTGCCAGTTGCGAGAAATCTCAATGTAACTCATAATCTTTCGTGCTCAGAAATACTATTTCTCTTAACTGTGTTTTCTTTTTTATCATAGGAGTAACCATTTCAAGTAATTTAAGGTATGTTTTCTCGTCCATTCGAAGATAGTTTTTAAAATCTTCTGGTTCAAATTTCAATTAATTTAATAAATTAACATGACTATATGTTTTCCTTTTCAATAACCAATGCTTACACCACTTTTTTCGCTTCTTTTTCGTATCATTTATCTTCAAAATTAAAACAAGACCTAGCAATGCCAGCGTGTCATCGTCCACATTCGATGCCATCGCAAAAAGAACTGAAGACCGCTCCGATACACCGGAACGTCCCCATACACGCTACCAATGTTCGGTTGACCTGCGCAGGCATACCTGCACAGATTACCTCTCCGGTAGACCGTAGCGTGTATGGCCTACATTAGGCTAATTTGTTTTTGCTAAATTTTAATTCGCATAACTATAGCCAATATTATTTGTGTAATATAGTGTATCAATAGGTTTTACATACATATAACAAATTTATTAAACTTACCTTAATAGGGTAGATGACTGTCAAGCCAAATCAGTATCTTTTTGGTAAACCTCAAAACGGTAGCGTCCGTACTTGTCAAATCATTTACTTTAATGTTAACTTAACAATTATAAACTAAATGAAGAACGTTAAAATAAAACTGGACGACAATTTTCACAGTATTTTAAGTTATTTTATTGCGACACTTGGCGAAATAATTTATTTTGAGCATAGGCATCTACCCAATTCTCTAAGTTCATATGGTTCGTGATTGTGATTCTGATTGTGAGTTTTGATAATATATCATGTTATTGATCGTCGTTTATGCCTACAAAAAATATGATTTAATATAATTTTTGTTATGTTTAAAATGTTATGCTTAAACATTATTATGATTAGAGAAATTATGCGTAAACTTTTATGAGTAAATAATGTTATGCGTAAATATAATTAGGATAATCAAAAATATGCCATGTTGAATTATGTCTTAAAATTTTATGCAAATGGATAGCAAACCATTATTAATAACTCTTCTTGAACTTGAAGACAGAAATTCCTGTTTGCAAGGAATTAACGGATACAAAAAACATCGAATACCAGAACAGTAGTTAACTTCGAAACGTGTTAAATTTAATTGAATTATTAATAGTAATTATTAGAGACCCTGGTGGGTTTTGAAAGGACATTTTGCTCATCATAAAAATTCAATTTAACAAAAATTTGTTCAGTTGCAAAATATTGAAGGCAGTTTTAAATGTCAATTTCAAAGTATTTCTTATCCTCAATTGACTAGGACTTGAGGAAACCGTTAGCGATACTATCTCGACGAGAATACGAAGAAGCTTGTTATGAAAATATTGATTGTCATAACAGGCTTCGTAAAGAAGAACATCATTACTTATATAATTGTGACATAAAAAAATGAATAAAAGAAGTTATAAGTACCTACGTCACGATCACATCTTATTTTTACATCCTGGTACCATGTCCAGTTGATATTATACAATGTTGCGACCCTTAACTTTCGTATATTCACCCCGAGCGTGCTCTAAGTGTAACTTTGTGGTCAGCCGAGCGCGGCCCGCAAATGGTCCGGTTAATTTATTTATTTATAGCCCGATAGCCAGCCTCTTTGTTCAAGGAAGATTATGCTCAGTTTAATTATGGCATTAATGTGTGCAGTTTTCGTGAAGTTAGCTTATATCTGAATGTTGTATATGGAGTTAATAAGCTAGAAGGCTGTTATCTACATATGAATAAATGAAGACAATTATTTGTACGCATTTTTAAAAACATTAATTTTGTGAACGCAGGAATTGGAAATTAGGAATACTTAGAGTTTCAAAATCAAAATGAAAATTATTTGTTTCAAGTAAACCCATTGTAGGTATTTTTGAATTGTCAGGAGGAGTTAGTCAGTATAAGTCGGTAGTGAAGCTAGTTGCCTGTACCAAAACGTAGATCCTATGGAGAAGAACAGGCAAGAAACTCCAACGACACTCTTTTTCAACATGGTTTTTTTTTACAAATTTGTCACATTGCTTATAAGTGCAATTTAATATGAGGAACGTAACATAAAAAGAGAGAGAGAAATGTAACATAATATTGTTCTAAAATGAGAAATGCAGAAAGCTAACATTTTTAAATATTACTTGTAGCAAATTTAAACGTTATGAGAAAACGGCTACATCAAGTTACACGTGTCCAGTATATGTTGACCTGTTATGATACGTACCTAAATCTATACAATGATAGTTCAAGTTATACTGGGGAATAAAATAAACCAAAAATGGTAAAAATTTTACCACCAGGCGATCTCTTTCATCCTATAACTATAATGTCCATTGTCTTTGAAACATTTATATTACCACCTCGATAAGCGATTTCCATACAGCGTATTAGTTAAACAGGTGATCTACATTAAACTGATTTCTGAAGGTCATTATCTTTCGCCAAACAAATCAATCCTATTCAAAGAAACTTAAAGGTATTAAGTGAGCTATTTAGTGTTTGCTTTAGATTCTTGGAATTAAATCCATTTGTTTCATCGAATTGTTAAATGTATGGATGAAATTCAAAATTACGAAAAGAAAATATTCGAAATGGCAAGCGTTTATTAGTGTATTTTATTTTAATAAAACTTTAAACAAAAAATCTTTATAATTAGAATCAATAAAGCAATTGCAAAAAAAAACGTACCGAATGCACATGATTTTATTTAAACCGGGTACAAAATTAAGAAAAAGAAAGTTAATGAAAAATATTAATTTTTTAAATTTATGAAACTTGAAGCCTATTTATGACATCTACTCGTACTAGGCTTAAACTATTCAAAACAATTAAAACTAAAAGTACAAGCTTATTTTTTGTTACTTCTCTGTCTTGGTCTTTTGCACTGTTTTGGAAACATTTTAGATGACATAAACTTTAAAAAATACTATATTTCAAAATTCTACATTCAAAGCTAGTAATTCAAAAACCGAACGTTTGCCAACTGACACCGTCGCGTCGACTCGCCATTGTTTTTGTGCTTTGGCACCACGACTTGGAGTAGCCTCTGATTTATATGTTGGCTTTCCAATTAGCCTGTGGTAGTAGTTTTATTTATCGACGCTCTTTCCATTTTCCGCACTTTTGGCTTTACTGTTCACGGGGCTTTTAGAGGGTACGATGTAGGTACGACTTGAGAGATTTACGATTCTGGGTATGTTGTACGTATCAGTATAGATAGTTTCATAGTAATTTATGGGAAGGAGTTGCAATTGAATTAAAACTTTCTACAAACTCTACACCAAAATAAATTGGATCTAACCGAATAAAGTTGCACTAGGTGTTTAAAGTTTGGTCTATCCGATACTTATTGACTATTCAACGTAACTCTTGCTAACTCAAACTGCACTGTACGTTAGCAGCAATTAGAGGTTTCGTCAAAAAAGGTATTGAAAGCTTTCAAAGTGTGTGTCACGCCTGGTGGCCGTTAATCAATCGATCATATTAATGAATTACTTTAAATCAAAAAAATTGTTACTGGTCATAATTAATGAAGTAGTCTTAAATATCGTATTGTATTATATCAATGCGATTCCTTAAAGAATTTATGTGATACTAGAAGATAAGTCGATCCATTAGTCGTCGAAATTAAAGCACTTCATTTTCGTATATCCAAACGTGATCACGCGTTTTACTTCTCGTTACTTATGTGACGTTTGATTAACAACGACATCCACTACACGTTCGAGTATTGAACCGTAACTTAATTTATTTTAGGTTGTGTATCATTCATTTGTATTTCTGGTTTGTCATATTTAACCCCCGACACAAAAAGGAGGGGTGGTATAAGTTCAAAGTGTATATCTATGTACTCGTGTGTCTGTCTGTGGCATCATAGCTCCTAAGTCCTAGTACTAGTCACTTCTAATCCCAATATTTGACTATATTGAGGCTAACAATCTCGATCGCACAGAGGAGCAACTCGATAAACTTGAGCGCCTTCAAAATTTTTGCAAAAGATTTATATTTGGCCTTCACAAATATGACCACGTATCTGAATAACGCCGGAACGTCGGAATACTCATATCCTTTCTCTAGTTTATAACATATTGTTCAATCCCCTTTCTCCCTCTTATTTCAAAGAGCCGTCTAGGTTCTTACGTGACACATACTCGAAATTGTTAAAATCATCTGAAAGCTTAAAACTTGAAATACCAGTGCATTCAACAAAGTTTGCTGATATATCTTTTACAGTTGAAGCAGCGTGTCTCTGGAATGCCACCAGTTTCTGTCAGCACAATCATTAGGAACTTTAAAAAAAATGTAAAAAGAATACCATCTGCATAGTCATGTCTAAGATAATCGGGTATGGTGTATGTGTATATCTATGTAATTGTACGTATATGTGTATATGTTTGTGTAAATATGTACGTGAGCATATACTAGTAGTAGGTACATATTTTATATTTGACAACATAGCTGTAGCTGTTATAACTGTTTGTGCGAAAATAAATAGAAAAAAAAAATGAAATAACCACCCACACTAAATCATTACTGTCCTGTCCATCCAAAGGTGGCCTAGAAGATATTGCTTGTTGTGATAAGGCCGCCCATTGTGCTTTTTATATTTAAATTGTTTTTCATATGTGTATATAATATGTATTCGATTTACAATAAAGAGTACTTACTTACTTACGAAACGGATGGACCGATTTTGATTTAGTTTTTTGTTTAGTTTGAAAGGTGACATGGTCGAGAGTGTTCTTAACTATAATTCAAGAAAATCTGTTTAGCTATTTGAAGATCATCAGCTCTTTACTATTCGTTAAAGGCATTTTCGAGTCTGAGATGCTTTAATTTATCTTTTTTATTTAGTCTTTGATGCGAGACGTTTCTTACTAGAGACTGTGTTGTGGTATAATATCCGGTACGAGAGTAAATGGTATTTCGTAGCGTTACCATTTTGTAAGAAGGTAATATAGGTACCTCTAGAGGCAGGGCTAGGACACAGTGCATGACTAATAATCTTTTGTACTTAGAGGATGGCACTGGCGAATGTAAAATGAACTCTGTTGTTCATTAGCGTTGGCCTGAATTCCAGATGTATTTTTGTGTGCAAACTAAAGAACATAATAAAATGAAACGAAGATAATTAATATAATAGAACCACAAAGGGATGTACCTATAGTACAAAAATTTCCTAACTTTTTTTCTTCTTTAAATAACCTGCTAATGAAAGTAATTCAATGTCATGTATTATTCGCATTCATGCATAATTTTGCGTTTTATAGTTTTCCAGTCAATAACAGTCCCTAAAGCATGGTTTTATCTTCATTTAAAAAGTTAATGAGTGTAAATAATTTTATTTTATCAAGGCAATTTTCACTAGAGATTTAATTGTACACACTAACATTTAAAAAAGTTAAACAGTTTGTTTAGTTCAGACGCTGGTACAAGTAGCTTATTTTTTTAATACATTTGTACCGACCTCTAAGAGATTTTTTTATTTTTAACCGACTTAAAAAACTTTTTTTTATGTTTGTTACTTTCTACTGGGTAAACCAATTTTGATTTTTATTTAAAAGCTGGTGCATCCCGTGTGGTTTGGTCCAGTTCTGACAATGGCATCCATGAAAAAAACCATATAAGTCTTTATGGAATAGTTTTTTTAAGTCGGTTTTTTTTTAATAATTATGTAGAGTTCAAACGCTGGTATAAGTTTATTTGCATTGCATATATTTGTACTCGTCGTCATAAGTTTCTATTATTTCATTTTAGCTTTCTTAATGTCCAATTTTGAGAGACTTTTTGAAGCGTTCATTCATGAATACGCACCTTCGTCAAGAACAGCTGTTGGTAAATTATTGTTAAAAGCCTTATTTATGGGCTTCATGCAAGTACTTATGTAAACACTTAAATTCATAATAACTTCAGGCATATATTATTTAAAAAAAAAAATTCTGCGAGCGTGGTTATTGTCTTCGGTATATGTAAGTCATTACAGTAATTCTAATTTAAAATGTTTGTAGAATAAATTTTTCTGGTATTGTTTTAAAGAAAATAATTTGATGATCTATGATTTTTTATTTTAAAATAGAAAAATTCAATATCTTTTCTTAGCACTTGTGATTTTGATTATAACGTCAAAATTTCGAAGAATTGAAATAAGAGAAACGTAACAAATTCAGTTCTTTGTCCTTTCCTATGACGTATTCTGGTGCTTATTTGAAAGAGCTGCAACCGATGTTGATGTTCATATTCGTATTATACGTCCGTAAGTTAACTTTATAATACATTAAAGTTAACAACGAAGCAAATTGACAAAGAACAGCACCTGGGACAAACCTATGTCAAAAAAAATTAAGAAATAGCTGTGATAATCTTAAAGATTTTTTTTTCAAACTAGTATCAATAAGGGTAATTCCTGGCTGGTAATTTGAAGTAATAACACAAATTTAAATTCAAAACGTAATATATTTATCTTCTGAATTTCTTATAGTTAGTATAAGTTTGTGAAGTTGATCGTGTGTACTAACTACCCTAAAAGTATCTAATGACCCAAACGACCTCGAAGTAATTGCAGCAAGACGCGGTAGTTATTAAGTGGCATGAACGTGACATGGGAGATCTTCACCAACGATCCTCACATTTTCCGATCATTAGGAAAATGTCACCGGCGATGAGAAAATAAATGAAAAAACTTTTGCACCGGCGTTAGGTAAGGACCAGAGCCCAGTGGAAGAGATTATTTATGGTAGAGAAAATTTCTGGATGGAAAGAATAACTTTAATGTTATGAGAACATACTCTTTAAGAAATAGATTCATTATTTCGAAGTCAGAATTAAATAATTATGTTTTCAAATAAATTTGAATAAAATCTTTCGTGAGCAGTAGCAGTATTTACATTTATAAAAGATATATATATATATATAACACCTACCGAACCAATTTAAGAAATGAGTAAAATAATTTGTCAATGACACACTTTTCCTAGGAATTTTTTTAGAGAATCCCTAAATTTAAATGTATAAAATTAACATTGTACCATAGAATTAGTGATAAAAACAAAACACAATAGACTGAAAATCAAATCTCTTGCCCGATAAAACGTGCAGAATTTACATTAAAAGTGTTTTATACATTTTTATAAACATAAAAGAGGAATAACAACAATAGAATCCTAACACAAAGATTTTAAAGTTTGATTTACTGCAATTTTGAATTTTGAGTGTGATTGTGTAAAAATACCAATATCCTCGAGGTTATGTGTTATACGTTTTTAACATATGGCGAAGAGGAGCCTACACACCAGCATTTGTTCTGCAAAACAACACACAGTGCACAGCCGAATCACGCGCACTTCGCTCAACTATATATTCTAGGTACGACATAACACAACTGATTAGTAATGTTTATACAATCTAACTTATTTATTGGGTAACATCATGCAACATCATAAACATGAGTAGTTTATAGTAGAATAAAAGTATAATTACTTATAAAAGCTCACCTTGTCATTAATTACTAATTAGATACGATAATCAGGTCACAATATTAAAAACTAAATCTTTCTAAGATTGTTCATCAACTTTATGTATTTTAAGCATACTTATTTTTAATAGGGTAGCAGAATTCTGCTACCCTCTGTGTGCTGGTGCCTGCTGTGTAATTACACAACATTGTATTTTTAAAGCACAAGCACTACAATAATCCTCCTTGCAAAGATACTTTTTTATCCGATTAATTCGATTAACATTTTATTAGCAACAAGCCACCCGTGCCTTCGTAGATTTACTTATACGTACTAAGAACCTTAGAAGTGGATCAGTGATCATAAATGTGGGTGAAACTGCGAGGAATGGCTGGTGGTAACTCAAGAAATATCAATCTTCTGAGTAGTCTTGATATTAGTAAGAGGCATAAGACACAAAACATAGTGTTTTGTTTCTAACACTAAATTAAAACATGTAAATATCTCACCGAACTCACTAACTGTGGAATGTCAACTCAAAACGAAAGAAAATTGGCTCAGTACTTGTTATCTATGTTTGAGTAGTAAAAATGTTTTAGATACTTTTAGAAAGGACACTTTATAAGGAAAGATAAATAAGTTAAATTGAGAAAGCGTTCAAAGTTTTAAGTTACATTGGTGTATTTTTCATATCGAAAGTTATGAAGAAAAAAATTATATTTTTTTCCTATCGCCTTATTTGTTACAGCCTTTTACTTTTTTATCGTGGGAGAGCCATGCTTCGGCACGTATGGACCACCTCGACTAGAATGATACGACGGCCTCAAAGAAAACTGGCGTGAAGCAATGCTTGCATTGTGTTTCGCCGAGTGAATGAGGTTACTGGAGTCCGCCCTAACTCCTCTCCCTTCCTCCCCCACCTGCAACGCACTTGTGACTCTTGGGTTGCAGGTGTCAGAGGGCGGCGGTAGTTACTTACCATCAGGTGACCCGTCTGCTCGTTTGTTCTTGTCCCCTTTCCCATAAAAAAGCAAGCCTGGTAGTTTATATAATTTTAATTAGAGAATGCTTTTTATATCATGAGCTTATTGAATCATAAAACGCTCAATACACAGGAATGGTAATGAAGAGATGATAGACTACTACTGGTTTAAAACACTCGAAAGCTTTAATAAAGGGCTAAGATAACAAAGTATCAAAAGAACTTCTGGAACTCAAAAGATACAAAATCTGTCCAGTAACGCAGACCCTTACCGGACACTGAAAAACTGAACAAACATATGTTTAACCTAAAGTTGGGTGACAAAACGTGCAAATTCTGTCGAGAGACAGCAAAAAAAAATATTAAGGCACAGTCTATGCTCTTGTGGCCCACTAATGCGGTACCGAAGTATCAATCTAGGATTACACATCATGCAACCGCAGGAAATACAAACAATCTCCTGCTCATAAGATCTGAAGGTTTCTCGAAGTCATAACTCTAAGCAGTGAATTATAAGGCAAGAGTGCACTACAAACACTAATAACACTAAAACAAAAATAATAATACGGATGTGTTAGTCTGAGAGTAAATGTGAATTTATGTGTGCGTGTGCGTCTGAGAGTATGTGTGGATGTACAGTGGACAAAGAAAATGGTCTACCAGTTTTGACAAACTTTTCTGTGTAATCACAATAGCAATAAGGTTGAACATACTTCTAAACTATGAACTGTCAGAATATTATTGCATGGGAAAATCAACCTTGTTGTTTTATGATGTCAAATGATCTTCAACCGTACGATGGTAGACGATATATTCACTTGATGGTACATTAGCTATTATATTTCATCATATTTTATTAGTATTCTCAAAACTGTAACTATAATATCTTTAAGTTTAAACAGCTTTCTTCAGTACTACGAGATTTATATTGAAATATTAGAAAAACTTTTCTGCAACACACCTCCATTCATGCAATATCACATTTCATATCACAAAGCAGAAAAGGAACACAACTGAACCTTCATTTACGTAGACCACTTTCTAACCAATCCAAAACAAAAAAAAAATACAAATTTTGTTTAGATCCTTTCCCAAAGGCAATTAACCACAAGCCTCGAAATTTTTGCAAAACCAAGCCCATTGTTATATCTACAAAAAATAACGTGGATTAGTCCCTGGGTAAATTAATTAATAAACTCTAAACAATGAATGGTATTGCTCGGCGTTCCCTAAGACCGTATATTAAAACGGTCTATTGTGGGACCTGTAGTGGTATGAAATAATGCTACCACATTCAGCCACCTTTGTCCACCGACTTATTTCTCTCTTCTATTTCAGTTCACTGAATGCATGCAAATTGATGTCTTGGGGTGAAAGTTGCATTGTTTGAGATTTTTGTTGTACAAAGTTATTTTTGTTTTTTAACATAGAGTTTTTTGTTTAAATGAAAACGTTTTTATTTAACAAATTTGTTTATGCCAAATTGGTTAGCAAATGTCTTTCACATCGCGATGTAGTCGCATAGTAGCAATGTGCGTGATTCAGTTAATCTTCGATAAACTTGTTATTCGGTCTCATCTTCACAAGAATTAAATTAGTCCGTGTAAGATAATCGAACTGAAATAACAAGTGGTTCCTATAAATTCTAAAATTATGAGGCAGTTTATGGCCGCAGCATGGAATTTACTTTTATTGATAATGTCACTGAGGAAAACGAAATATCTGTACAATAAAGAGTACTTACTTACTTACCCCGCTAACTACCCAGTATTTATATAGAATAATTGCTAAATTCCCTAAGCGCGTCAGGTCTTCCTGCTTATAGAGATTCTTTGAAAGTGAGTGTTCCTATAATGTTGTTTAGAAATTTAAGTTTACCTGAGCGAAAACAACTAAACAATTACCTTTACCGTACACATTGTTATTGGTCTACAAGATATTTGGTGTTGAAATTTCATAGTTAAATTCCGTCCCGACCACGCTTTTGGACCAAGATTCCTGGAAAGGTTATCCATACAACACTGTTTCTGCCCCGATTTGTGCCTAAATGACTGTATACGCCTTTATTTCCAAATATGGAAATACGAAATACGCAACGGCTCGTATACATCACGATAAACACACATTGTCTTGAATAAAATATCAGTTATGTATAACATTTGGGGATTGGCAGAAATGTATACGCTTGTGGAATATGTATGTTTGTCAACTAATAAAATAACATGTTGTATTACCAATGTAATGATTTGTATTTACTGCTATGTTATGTGATAAAAAAACGATTAGATACTGATGACTACATATAGTTTGCAAAACTACGCGTGTCATACTTACAGACAAATAGACAAAGAGACAAGAGCTAGGAATTTTCACAGATGATTAATAATAATAATAACTTTACATACCAACTTTTAAACTTTCGCGTTCCATGATATAATTATGTACTTATACGGGAATTAACGCGATCACGAAAAGGTATTACATACCTCTGAATTGCCTGACGTTTCGACCAGGTTGCACTGGCCGTGGTCACAGACTGACTGGCTCATCGGTGCACCCCCTCCGTCGTCGAGATCGTGAGGTAGAAGGTTCTTCATCCACCCGCACATTTTCGATATTTTTAATATTTTGATTTCGCCATGTACCGTCACATACTATACTAACAGTGTCCCTATTCTCTAAGCAAACCGATGTGCTCCTATTCTGGTGTTCACCCGACTGTGCATAAAAGCGAGGTGGCATGTTTTTTATCACTGGATTCCACGCTGTTGATAATTTGAAACCATCTTCCCGATTGAAAGTTTTGTGTTTTTTAATTTCAATCGCTTCACGTACAACTCTTGGGTAAAAGTGACGTTCCGTGGAGAGGACTTGCGTACGGTGAAACTCAATCCAGTGATTGGTGCCCGCTTCGAGTGCATGTTCTGCCATCGCTGATTTGCTAATCTGTCGGTTCTTCACAGCAGCGATGTGTTCTTTGACCCTTTCAGCAATAGTCCGCTTTGTTTGGCCTATGTTGCCTGCGGTAGTTCCTACATAGGCCAAACAAAGCGGACTATCGGAAATGTGCGGGTGGATGAAGAACCTTCTACCTTACGATCTCGACGACGGAGGGCGTGCACCGCTGAGCCAGTCAGCCTGTGACCACGGCCAGTGCAACCTGGTCGAAACGTCAGGCAATTCAGAGGTATGTAATATGTAATAATGTAATGCGTTAATTCCCGTATAAATACATAATTATAACTTTACATACTTTATATAAGATACACACGGCCCTCTGATCCTAAATTAGGCAGAGCCTGTACTATGGTAACCAGACTACTGATAAATATACTCGTATTCTTTCTATACTTTATAGCATTCTATTACATCCCTGTTCTCAAACTTATTTAAAGAAACACTGTGTTTTCCTCAATGACACCCATTCAACATCCTTGAGGTCGTCCGAATCTCTGGGGCTGGCACTACCAACTCATTGTACCAAGTTCTTCGATAAATCATTTACTATGCAGGCTGTTCGATTATGGAATGCTCTGCCAATAGCTATTAGACATGCCAAAACTTTTACCTGTCTTTAAGAACATGGTCAAAGAACATTACCTGACTTCTTAATCTAATATTTGCCTAAAATATATTATATCTGTTGTGTAATATGAATATTACCTATATATTTATTTTCTATGTGTATATGTTTACACAGACTGTAAATATTATGTACTAATATGTATTTATGTTTTGTTAGGACTGACTGCGTATGCAGTCATAACCATAATATGTTTAATTACTTTTATTATTCACTTTTCATCATTATCAAATGTTATATAAGTATGTTATGATTATTTAAAAAATAACAATATATCCTATATCAGCACTTCATACCACAGCTACCCATGATTTCATCTATTTATGTTCAATTTGACCATCCAAAGGTTTCCTGAAATAAATTGCTTTCAGCGATAAGGCCGCCCTTTGTACATATTCACCTGATGTATTCCTTGTAAGAACATTTTTGTTGGTGTACAAAAAAGTTATTTTCTATTCTATTCTATGCTTATACATTACTAAATACATAAATGTTATAGACAAATTGAACCCAGACACAGATCAAATAAATCATCATGCTAGTTACACAATTATTTGTCCTGGATGGAAATCGAACTCACGGATTTTTGACCGAAAAACCGGTGTTCTGCTGTGGACCAGAAAGCCGGGTGACTCCATCACCCTTTCTGATCCACTGCAGAACACCATTTCAAGACAGCACTAATAGTTTAGTGGTGTACATATGTGCTGATGACTACCGTCACCAGAGTTCCGTATAAGGGCGAGGGTACTGGCAGTATAGATAGCATTGCCAGTGTTTATAGACATTCGTGACTATGAGATGAGACTTGTGCTGGTTATGAAAACTGTTTGAAAACCAAGAATTATTTAAGCCAGATTTTGTTTTATACGAAAAACTGCTTAGTATACTACGTCAATATTGCAACGATAATGTAATGGCCAAGACGGGCCAAGACGGCCAAGGCCATTAAGAAGATATTTTAGCGCCAACTAATACACTACTAACTAGAAAATCGGTGTGATTCACTTTACCAGTAGTTTTCATAACAAACAATCTAGATTTGTTTTTTTTTTGTAAATGTAATATTCTTTTACTGAGAGAGTTTTTTAATAAAATTTTATTATACTAACACATACATTCAACGTACTCAGCTGTGCAATAAAAAAATATTTAGTTATAAACTGTTATGTAGCTAACAGCACATTAGCGTAACTAAAATAACTTAATTATGTAAATAACAACCTCATCTGCACTGAATAAGGCTTCATTAGTAAGTTCGTGACTTTAACGTGCTTAAACTAACGTTTTCCGATACCTTAACGTCCGATCTCTTTTTTATCTTTCAGTTAAAATTTCTTGTTAGTATGTTTCTGTTAAAGGACTTAATGTACGATTTATCTCAAAATAATGTAATCTTTCTAAACTGCCACTAGAGTAATTGTTCTAATATTGAAGAGTTTGCTCTTGGCTAAATGTTTATTTAAGTGTAAGTAAAAAATATGTGTAATATGTAATAGAATATTTGAATAATCTTACGCTTAAATTAGTTAAAGCCAATAATTTTACAGTGCCTCTACAATTGTTACGTTTTGGGTGTAATAAGACTGTGATTTATAATAGTGTAGAACGAAGAGTATTTGTTTAAAGTTAAGCTATCTTTGGTTACAGTTAAAAAAATGTTCAAAATAAATCGTAGTACGCAAAATCCAGTAACAATAAAATAGTACCGACAGAGGTAATAAAATTATTACCAGCACGCAGTGAAGTCGGCTGTTAAGGTGCGTTAGTTTAACTCTCGTTAAACCGTACCCGGTTGTTCTATAACTTCCAATTTTGCTTGTAAACCCGGTGTTAGTGCTGGGTACACGGGCCGGGAATAAATTGCTAGTAGCAATTTGAATTTAAATTAAAAAATCTATCTTGACGCGTAAGCCTGATATACATTTTTTTCAAGACGATTAAATTTAATAAAAAAAGTAAATTTTAAGAAATATTATTTAAAAGAGGATGGGAGGATGATTTATATAAAAAGTTAAATTATAATCATTAGAAAGAACAGTTATTTAAACAGGTTTGAACGATTAACATATTATCAAAAATAATGTTTCATCAGCATCATCATCATCATCATCGCAGACTGCGATAAGACCGCCCATTGTACTGTTACTTTATATTAAATTTCTAGATTGTATAATACTTTTTTGGTGTGCAATAAAGAGCACCTATCTATCTACCTATCTATCATCATTGCAGCCATAGGACTTCCATTGCTGAACATTGCTGAAAAATAATGATCCCATCAAAAACATAACATATAAAAAACCTATGTCTCGCAAGTCGAAACACAGTTCTCCTACTGCAAGAGCTTTGAGATGTTATTGTTACTAAATTTGTGGATTAAAAACTATTGTTAACTTAATTTTGTTGTGACCATGTCAATATTTGACATATTTATTTCTTTAATAAATAGAATAACTTGGCCATCGCTCAGTGACATAACCACATAAGCTTGTTAATAGCATGTAAGCTTTCCGAAGAATAGGATTAAAATGTTCAATAGTCCTTATTGACCATATAGGTCCGTGCAATTAGAAAAAAACGTGGATTTAATTACGCAAAGGTATTGACATAGATTAACTTATTTGTTTATGGTTCAGGAACATCGTCCTGAAGTTGATCCCATTTTAGAAGTGTCTAACGATGTCAAAATGACGTTGTAATGTGCAAAAATCGCAAAAAAAATTGACAACATATTTTAATATTTAAATAATAAAAAAATAAACCAAAATAGAATTTATTCTCAAGCCTACTAACAAAAATCCTTTAACCATCTACACCTCTACTAACCTCGTCGCGAGAACGTATAGGTATCGAAAAAATCGAACGTGCCACAATGTACACTGCACAGCAGCAGTAAATATCAGTTCACACCGTTTGTTGTAACTGCAACTAATTGTTTCTGCATCTGTTGACGTCGAAATATATCAACCGTGACTTCACATTGACACATGTCAGAAGTTATTCACTTAAATATACACTGTATACGTGTCATTGACGACGAAATATATTTTTTTTGTTCTGTCACTTTGCGACAGAAATCTTTTCCTAATCTCACTACAATTATAAACGCGAAAGTTAAGATGGATTTTTTTTTAGAAAAGAACTTCCGCATTAGGAATATTTCTGAGTCGCGGGAGGCTTCACAAAAATTCAAAGAACACGCAGACTCAGGACAACTATTTATGGATCACACAAATTTTTGTCCCACATGTCACAATACTCGGCGCGGCGTAGAGGCGAAGTGACCGCTTAAACCAGTGCGCCATACGTGCAGTCAAATAGATGTTACTCAATCCCGTCAGAACGGCTGAACAGATCTGGATCAAATTTGATTGAAATTAGTCTGGAATAGTCATATTTATCCCGGAAAATAGATGGCTCCCACGTTAACATATCCACGCAAACGAAGTCGCGTTCAATAGCTAGTGGCTTATAAATACATAAAATGAGTCAAGGGTAGGGTTTAACAGCATTCCAACAGAACATCAGGTTTGTGGGTTCGATTACCGATCAGCGTTCATATTCGTATCCATGGCTTATTTGCATTAGTGTGAGTATTTCTATATCTAATGTATGTATATTTATATTTAAAACTAGAAAATGTGACTCAGAATAATAACCTGTGTATTTCGAGTTGTGTACTCATAGTACAAGTGTTTTTCTATTTTTTTTTTTGCAGAAACCTCCCCGGGTCGATGGCCAAACAGCATGGTGATATGTCGGACTCGAACCGACTAAAACCACAAAGTGTTCTGTAATATCTAGCAAAATATTTATTTTTATTTAGCCAATAAATATCCACCTTCAAAATTTTAAAAAAGTTCAAAATTTCGAAGCGAACTCCACTTGACTTCTCAATATGACTTCAAGGAATAACGTGCTACATATTTCAATATGTGCGAGATATTTACTGTACAAAACTTTGCTTAACAAGCTGTACTATCCTGTATTGCTTGATTCAAAACAGTTTTATTTTGGCTCAACTATGTTATAACTATTGAAATAACAAAAGAAGCGGGCGTTGCCCGATAGAAATCTCATGTGTAAAAATCAATGTCTTTTAAGCGCTACTGTACCGTTGGCAGGTATACGGGGAATTACATAAGTTACCTATCATCCAGAAACAAATACTGTTCCCGAGGGTTGAAAATTTTATTTTTACGCGAGCGTAGTCGCGGGAATAAGCCTAACTGGCTTAATGATTGAGGAAGAAAACCTACCTGAGGGTAGAGTCTTATTTAGTGTATTTCTGAGATAAGTTTTCAGCTTAGGTTGAGGGATTAATAAGAATAATAGTAATGTGTAACCCACTCTATTCATCACTAGTAAAATACAACCCCTATAATAATAATAATAACTTAACACACCTCACACGCGGCTGTCTGATCGTAAACTTGGCAGGGCCTGTACTATGGTAACCAGACTGCTGATAAACATACCTATATATTTCTAAATACATACAAATTTAGATAAATTACACCCAGACACAGAACAAATAATCATGCTCATCACACAATGACACACACAGCCTAAAGAAAACGGCGGTAAGACAAAATTAATAGGCTAATGGGATCTTGGTCTAGTGGTTAGTGATCCTGGCTGCTGAGTCAGAGATCGTGGGTTCGATTCCCATCTAAGACAAATAATTGTGTGATGAGCTGAGAAAGAGTTTAAGTAGAAACACTGCACGTATTGTTCCTACTTAAACTCTTTAAAAAATATTTCTCTAAATAATAAACGTAAAGAAAACATCATTTACGAATTAAATATTCTGTGGGACTAATTTGTATGATACTGTGTTATAATCTCTAAGATTAATCAATTTAATCCCTAATGTCGATCTATGATTTAATTTATTCTTAACTTATGTTAAACATAAACTTAATCTTATTTATTCTTCGAAACAAACTTCAGACAAGTTTTATTAATGTAACGTAAAGTTTTAAGAACTTTAATATAAATTTTCTATAAGGAAGCTTAGAAACAAACTTTTGGATTTGATTACTCAAAAGAAGACACACAACGATTTATTTGCTGGATAATGTTGAAATTATTTTGATTACAGCATTAGATATTAAATTGTATCTTACCTATATACATATACTTTTTCTTCTTTTTTCTTTCTTTTTTAAAAGACAACTCCCGCATTAGGAATTACTAACGTGTCTGGACTTTACAAACATAGAAACAACGGACACAAAGAACACCCAGACTCAGGTGGGAATCGAACCCACGACCTATAAGCATAGCGGTCAGAGTCACTAACTACTAGACCAACACAGGTCAGTCACTTTTATTTTATTTTTATTGTTTTCTTGTGAAAATTTAAGTGTCTGTGTGTGTAATTGTGTGCCAAAAATAATCTTTTTTCTTCCTTTTTCTTTCTTTCATATGCTCACGCCTATATCCCCGAAAGGGAAGACAGAGGTATATTACACATACACATTTTGCCAACCATAATTTGGTCCCATTCGCGTAATAAAGGGCAAGCTTATTTATGGGAAAATTAGGAGTATATTGAAGGTAGTTTAGAAAAGAAGGCAATTGAAGGAAAAGGATATTGTTTTTCGGATGGATGGTAGACTTGGAAAGATGACAAAGAAACATATGGCTGATGTTAACTGTTATATTAGGCAGGTGCTGCCTAAGGTATTATTGCGTTGTCGACCCCATCCCCTTCACCATAGAACTCTTGATTACTCACCAGTAATAAAGGAAATTATGATTTACCATGTTCTGTAGTATGGGGATACGGGACCAGTTGGGCGTCTCCTACGCCTCTACTTCTCGTTGCTGTTGCATGTTTATTTATTAAATCATCAGGCTCTTGTGCCTTCATCTAGGCCCCTGATATGATATTGCAAGAGGTCCATAGGCTGTGGAAACTGCTTGTCTTCTGGCAGACCGGCTCGCCATCTTCGAGAAATAAAAAAAACCTGAAAATAATTTTAATAAGAAGTGCTTAAAGACCGTCATTCATTCGTTCATCTCATAATACCACCATTTCGCTGTTTCTATAGTACTGAAACCGAAATAAAATTTAAGTTCATTAATCTTTTATATTTCAAAAGTCGCAATTCAACATCTGTTATAACGGTACATTTTACAACAAGCATGCCGTCTAATCCCATAGTGCAGGGGCAACTTAAAAGTAATAAATTGCTCTTCACTGTACCACGAGTCTGCACTCCAGTGGTTTCTGTTTACTTTCATGTTCGAAGGTAAGTAAGATTTGATGTGATATTTTGATGAGACATAAAAACACGACGTTTCTCCATCTTCTTTTATATTTTATTTACTTGTAACTAGCAACCCGCCCCAGTTTCGCACGGATAGCAAAGCTTATATTGATTTTTTCCAACATCTTCAACAATCATCAGCATATTTCAAACATTTTACACAAAACCTTAATGAATACACGTAACCTTCCTCATAAATATCTCCGTCTATTGATGAAAACCGTATGGAAATTCGTTCTGTAGTTATTGAGTTTATTGCGAACAGACATAGACGCGGGGAACTGTTGAAATTGTTTTAAAATATGCAGTGATTATATTCAATGCAAGTTTTTTTTAATTGTAAAATAGAGCCTTCAGAAGCATTCTTAAGGATCTTTTATTTTTTTTTACACGTAGACATAATACACAGAGCTTTCTAGGCACAAGTTCAGAAAAGTTTGTATTATGGATTATAAAAGACAAATAGAAATATGTACTTGGAATGTTTATAATTACTTTTTAAATATTATTATACATAGAAACACCCAGACAAGACTATATATATTACTGAAAAAAAAAAAAAATGTGAGAATATACACTATTGTAGAATAGAATAGAGTAGAGGAGAGTAGAATAGAGTAAAATACAATAGAATAGAATATAATCTTTATTGTACTTTGAAATGTTGTCTTTTCTATGACAAAAAAATTAAATCCTGAATATTTTATTCCTATAGCGTGACTAACATTGAAAATAATTCTGACAATTTAAAACATATTATTAACAAAATATTGCCAAACTAATGCTTTCAGTGAAAACCGTACTGCTATTATAAATGCGAAAGTTTAGATAAATGTTTGTTCTTCAATCACGCCAGAACAGCTGAACGGATCTGGATAAAATTTGGCATATTTTTTTTATGGTATTGGCGGCAAAAGAGGGGCTCGTGGCTAAGTGATAAACGAGTAGGTTAACACATTACAAAGTTAAGTAATGCCAGCCAAGTTAGTTTAAAGATGGGTGACCATTCTTAACAAATTGAGACCCCTCCGTGCCTCGGAAAGCACGTTAAACCGTCGGTCCCGGGTGCCATACATACATCTGTGGCATTCGTTACGGGTAATTGGAGCCCTAAAAAAGTTCAACAACTTGGTCTAACTACAGAACTTCGATATCGCCTAGTACTTGGGTTGTGGAGATCTGATGGCAGTCGCTTCACGTAAAATATCAAAGTGCAGCCGTATCGTAGTTACATTGAAAGCCGACCCCAAATTAGTTGGGAAAAGGCGCGGAGGATGATGATGGTATTGGTGGCAAACGAGCAGACGGGTCACCTGATGGTAAATGACTACCGGCGCCCAGGGGCACCTGTAACTCAAGAGTCACAAGTGCGTTGCCGCCCTTTAAGGTGGGAGTAGGGGAAGAGCGGGAAGATGGGAGAGAGGGATTAGAGGGGAGGGGAGGGGGAGAGGGGAAGGACGAGAATAGGGGAGAGGGAAGGTTTAGGGCTTCCGGTAACCTCACTCACGCGGCGAAAAGCAATGCAATCATTGTTTCACTGCCGGTTTTCTGTGAGGCCGTGGTATCCAGCGGAGTCGAGCCGGTCCATACGTGCCAAAGCATGACTTTCACACGTATAAACAATGATTAACTATAGTCTGGAATTGCATATAAGCTACGTTTAATCCCGGAAAATGTACGGAAAACGTAGTCACGGGCTAACAGCTAGTAAATTTAATATTAGATCATTGATTATATTATTATACGAAAATCCATCGAATTTCTTAATCACATAAATGTTACTTCCAAGTATAAAAATATTTACTAGCCTGGTGGTCTAATGGTTAGTGACCCTGATTGCTGAGATAGAGGTCGTGGGTTAGATTCCTACCCAACCAACAAATGGGTGATAAGTAAGATAATTTTTTCTTTGTCTGGATGTAATTTATCTATAATATGTATTTTGAAATATATATGAGAATCTTTATCAGCAGTCTGGTTACCATATTGCAGGCTCTTCCTAGTTTGGAATCAGATTATTATTATTATTCTCTATATTCATCTTAAAACTTATCAATTACATTTTTAAATTCGTACAAAACAAAATATATATTTAAAAATATAAAAAATTGTAGACCACCGACATCGGATACAGGGACCAAGATACCGGTGGTGAGGGCTCTAAAGACAGGAACCTCCTCACTATACGGGCCGTATCGAGGACAACTGTCTTCTGCATCAGTCCCTTGATCCAGCCGTCTAACATGAGCCTCTTAAAGTGTTGCTCGAGGTTTTTAGCTATCAATCCATGAGCAGATATGACAGTCAGAACAATGATCACCGGATCGACATTCCACATATCGACAATCTCGTGAGACAAATCCAAATATTTGATTTGTTTTTCTTTTTCAACTTTCACGAGGTTCTCATCATGAGGACAGCGATATCGACAATCATTGCACGGCACTCTGATCGATCTATCACCAATATGTCAGGTTATTATTATTATTTACAATGAAAATATTACCTTATCCAAAACAATACCTAAGCTCAATCCTCACAGTCTGCAACAGTGAGTTTCAACAAAGTTCTTCGCTAGGCCACTATCCGGTACCAGTTAGACCGCTTAATTGTTTTCAACTAACAACGAATTTTTGCTTCCAACAAATTGGCGGGTTGGAATACTTTTGATACTGTTACATAGCTTAGTCAAGCTTTGGCAACTGGATTTATTACTGGTACCTAGTTAGTTAAGTTGTATAGCATTACTTCTCTTGAACCATTGTAGCGTACCTGGACAAGTGTCAGATTTTTTTTTATGGTTTAGGAGGCAAACGAGCAGATGGGTCACCTGATGGTAAATGACTACCGCCGCCCATGGGCACCTGCAACTCAAGAGTCACAAGTGCGTTGCCAGCCTTTAAAGTAGGAGTAGGGGAAGTGGGGGGAGAGGGGGAAAGAGAGGAGAGTGGGGACAGGGAAGGGTTAGGGCCTCCAGTAACCTCACTCACACGGCAAAAAGTAATGCAAGCATTGCTTCACTGCCAGTTTTCTGTGAGGCCGTGGTATCACTCACTCAGTAATTAAAGCCTGAAAGCCTTTCATACAAACTCGCTTGTTATATACATCTCAAATGTTAATATTGGTTGGTGTAAATCACAGAAAAGTCTACTACAATATTCTTAGCTAAACACCGTGAACTGACAATTGTAGTACACCTGGTCAAGTGGTATTTGATGAGCGAAATATACTGTACTATATTTCAATTTGTACTATGTTCAGTGGATGTGTGTGTCGTAGGTTTTAAGGTGCATTGAAGGATAAACTCACTAGTCTTGCTTCTCAAGTCTAAACATTGAGAATCTTAATTGATTATAAATTTTAAGTTATTATTACGAACTTAATAAGCATACATTTCAAATACTTCTTAAGTTCGTAATGTAGGTATAAATAACACAATGCTCTACAGTTTTATTGACAAACTATATCGCCAAAAAAAACTATGTAACTGCAATAACTATCGTTTGTAATAGTTCAATAGTTTTTATTACTTTTTGGATGGATAGATAGAAAGATAGATAATACTTTATTTGTACATTAGCATTACAGTGGAAGTTATATTCACTTAATTACAGATATTATACAGATAATGTACAAAGGGCGGCCTTATTGCTAGATGCAATCTCTTCCAGGCAACCTTAGGATGGATCAAAATAATTCGGAGGATAATAGCAGTTGGTGTTATATTTAAAATTATACTTAATAAATATGAAAACAAATATAAACAGATATTTTATATTAACCTATTTTACCTACTATAAATATCAATAGATACTTATTAATAAACATACATAAACCTAACCGTAATAAATCCAATACATACATAATTATATACTATTATTATTATTATTTACTTTTATTTAATTTTATTACGAAAACACGTATTTTAAACTATTTGATATTTGATTTGATTTGGTTAAATTACAAAATAATATTTTTGTTCAAGATTCATGATGACTAATTTGAAATGCTTGTAAATTTCACACACCCGATAGATCTAGAAAAATATATAAGACCTACGTCAAGCTGCAATTAGCGAGGCAAGTTTAAATCGCAACAATCCGTGGCAGCTGTCGCAAACACTAATTGTATTCATTTTGAAACTAGCTAAAACTTTGTTTTTCACTAAGCTCTAAATCTACATTTCAGAATAAGTTGTTTCACTCATGTTATATTCCATTTTCGTAAAACTAGATTATAGATTTTTCGAAACTGTCAGATCATATTTATGACGCTTACCTTTTTAGTTCTTAGCTATCTCGTAGCTCATAATGATTTAGTTCTATTTTTCAAGATTATAAGCTCTTAACCTTGAAAAATGAACTCGTTTGATAATCAGCTGGATATTAAGGGTTTTTAAAAGCTTTAGGCCTTGTTAAGCCTTTAAAAGCTCTTAATAACAAGCTGATTAAAAGCTTAAGCCTTCTATAACCATAAGGTGTTATGGTTATATAGGGTTTAAGCTTGCAAAAGCATTTAATAACCAACTGATTATCAACGAGTGCATTTTTCAAGGTTAAGAACTTATAATCTTGAAAAATATTGCTCAATATTAGAGAATATTTTCTACATATTGATGCGGATTTTCATGATACGGAAAATGTTATAACATAAACATGGTACTTTATTTAACATTTTTTCTTTCAAAGTTTACTAAAAACTTCACATAGTTTAAAAAAAGAATAAATATCATTAGGCAAAGATCATCGTAATTAGAAAGTAAAAAAGAAGCAGCAAACGCTGTAAATATGAATTAACTTTAATTTACTAATTAAAGAACAACACTATAATTTCAATATCCATAGTATTCTGATCCTGCACACTCCGAAAAACGCTCTGAGTATTCCAAGAAAGAGACAATTACAAATGGAGTTCTGTCACTTATCCTTATATAAAATAAACGAAATATCTCCCTCGTATAGATAATAGAGTATCGTGCTCAATTCTATTCATAGTTAATCAATTTCTCACATAATCTAGAGACATAGCAATGGTAAATACGTATTGAATTGTAAAAGTGTTTTGTATGGATTTCAAGTTCTTTTTAAATTCGCCAAAATTGACTAAGACCAAGAAAAGGCTTGTATGTATATAATGTTTTGTTCTAAAATTGATTTTCGAAATGCAATGAAACCTTAATATGTAATTTCTGAACACTGCTCACCTTGTCAAAAAGCTGAAACGTAATAACTGCATAATTTTTATCACTACATGTTGTAAAATAAAGTCCCCCGCTGCGTCTGTCTGTTCGCGATAAACTGAAAAACTACTGAACGGCTTTTCGTGCGGGTTTCATCATCAATAGACAGAGTGATTCATGAGGAAGGTTTAAGTGTATAATTTGATAACGTTTTGTATAAATTGGTTGAAATATGATGATGATTGTTGAAGATGTCTCTACTACCCATGCGATGCCGGGGAGGGTTGCTAGTATCATATATTTAAGAGAGGCCCCTTCGGTATGCATTTAACTTCGCAAAAAAAGGTGATCAATGAAAACATGAAACTATATCAAAATTCATTTTACCTAAACTTCTAGACTAGAGTATAATATATGAGACTGCAATAAATCAAAACTGTAACTAAAATAACCCTTCGGCTTTTCCAAAATCTGGATCACTGATGCGCTAGTAATCAAGGGTTGAAGTTTCATTACGCTGAACGCGACCGCACCTAACGAGCGCTTTGTGCGATTAACACTCTCGTGCTAGTTAGCGCCTGTTACGATACTGTAAATGACATTGATTGGTGTAGATGGGAGTTGTTCTAAACTTGAAAGGTATTTTTCATAGTTTTTTTAATGTAAGTAAGAATTTTATTTTCTACTTTATTAATAGGTACGCTTTTACGTACGTCACGTTTTAAGTACGCGGTACTAACTAATAATGTAAATAAATCCTGGAAGTCAATCTTAACCTATTTTTAATTGTCGAAATGAAACTTTATATGTATATATAGTTCGGATGACAATACTGTATTTTATTTTGGCTTTTGGAACTGATCTGACGATGGAGCCAGGAGGTGATTACTTGAACTCTTCAGTGGCTACTAGTAAACACCTCGAGTTTGGGATGGCGTCAGGAGGTGGATAGTGGAACTTTTTTTGGTTTGCTGTAAAAGCGTGTTTTTAAGTTTTTTCTGAACTATCATTTATTAAAAAGTAATTTGCGGCAGATTGTGTTTCAAAAAGTTAAGTATCTTGGAGTTGTGTAGTTAAGCTTTTGTGCATTGGATCCATAAATATATGCCAGTAGGTAATGGTATTCTATTGAATTACTTCTTCTATTTTCTTATTTATCTATGTATGTACTAAAACAGCTCATCTTAATATGCATATTTATACTCAGTTAAGAGGTATAATCCAATAAAATTAACTATTCATTACTAAAAACTATCTTAAAAGCTCTCTCCTCAGTCGTTCACTCTTGACAGAGTGGTCGTGGTTTCGTGATGATGCTCTGGTTTGGAAAATACATTCCCCGCGATGCGTCTCCACTTGTTGCGGTCTTCAGCGTTACGGGAACATTGGACTATGGAGGTTTGTGTTGCAGCTTTTAAAATGTCTGTCCAATGCGTAGGTGATCGACCACGTGACCGCTTCCCTTCGACTTGTCCTTGGACAACGAGTCGCTCCATGGAATCTCGGTTTCGAAAAATGTGTCCAAAATATTTGAGGTCGATCTTAAAAGCTCGATGTTTTTAATTATTTGTCTTCTTCTCTCTGTTCATATTTTTTTTGGTTATGTTTACAGTGAGTTTCATTAAAATTTTCTGACTGCATCAGTCACTTCTCGAAGTACCTACCTTTTTATTAACGTTTGGAAACCCTTCACCGAATCCATCGGTGTGGCCGTATATCGGAATTAAACCGACTAAAACCAAACGTTGTGCCATGATGTTTTCGCCGGAGCTATAATAGATTAAAGCGTTCAGACAGAGTTATTATTCTCCCTTTATTCAACCAGAAATTTCCACCTTTTAGTTCTCAGTTAACTTATGTTATGCTGCAATGAGCATAAACAAAGCTTAAGTTGTTGTGTTGCAGGCGGAGATCTGAATACAAGCCGCTTATTTCACAGTCAATTACTCTCCCGTATTATCATATCTTTTGTTCACGTATATATTGCCATAACTTCACTTTGCGTGAGAGGACATATGAAAGGGGTGTCATTATATTTGGGGATTACGATTGAAAAGGGTGTAAAGTAATGTTAATTATTAATTAATCATATTGATAACTAATCATTACATCATGAAAGAAAGAAGAAATATAATATAATAAAATCATAATTTTGCTTCGACGATGTCTCGCCACTTGATAGATACCGCTCTCACTGCTGTCTGCGATGCGAGTCTTCTGTCCTAATTCTAACACTTATATAATTTAAAAATAGTTCTTATGTAATTCAGTGCAAACTTCTCACACGCTAGTATTAACATATGTTACAGAGGTGGGACAATATATAATAGGAATGTGAAAGGGCTTTCCCATAAAGAGTTTAAGCTCTTTCACATTCCTATTAGGAAGACAGCCAGATTCTAGTTCATTTTGTTTTTTAATAAATCAGGACATAACCATAAAAGTCAATCAGTGAAAAACCAAAATTAAATTTGCCAATAAAATTATTTAACACTTGACATTGGCGAAATTCCTGCGCTGATTCTTGCGCGGGATAGAGTCCATAATAAAATAATATATGAAATTATTTAAAGCATTTTCAATGCTTTGTTATATTTGCTGTTCTATGAAGTTTAGAAGGATTATAATTTAAATAAAAATTTAAGCCAAGTAACGGACTTGTTTGACATACATTTTTCAGAGCGTCATTTTTTTTCTGAAAGTAAGATCTATTGCTTGCATAGATGTATAAGAAATCCTGGTTTCAACAGTCAATGTCAGGTTCCCATGTAATAGATAGCGATCCTATGACATCTATTGATAATAATAATAAACTTTACTATCAGACCATAGTCAATACACAATATAATACAATGTTACTGTTGTTGTACTTTACTTAATATATTTAAATGGACGCTCTATGTGTCTTCATCCAATACCACATAATCGGACTATCCGTCCTGTTCGCAACAGTAGTTAGCTATCAGAACACAATAATATAAAACTAGGAGTGAAATGCACTACGCAGTTGAGTATTTCTAGTCTGAATTTCCGAGATTACAACATGAAAAGGATTTCTTGTTAAAGCATATGTAGTCTTTTGACACAGTTGTAGTTTACTTAATAGAAGTTTACAACCACAAAAAATACACCATGTACCATTTCGTTCCGTAAATCATTTTCGTTCATAGTCTTCGTGTTAAGGCTTTACTTGCTCGCGGTCGTGCCTCAACCTACTCTGTGTGCTACCTGCTTAGTTTAAGTACTCTTTTATTACAAAAAAAGGATTATAAAATTAGACAGAGATACAGATACAAATCTTATCTTAGGCGAATACAACCAAATTATCTTTTTACCGAGATGTATTAATACTTTCAGTAGAAACATTCCTTATTACTTATTTAGATTGGCTCCACATTACTAGCATAGTATACAAAGGTCTTTAGAAAGTGCGGGGACACCGCTGTTAATGCCAGGGCCTATAAGCACTGGTAGGTAACCCTTTACAGGTAGGTAATATATTAGGTGGGTAAGCTTGTAGTGTTAAGCAGCTGTAGTGTAATGGCTAAGGCGTCGGACTTGCGATCAAGTGGTTGCAGGTTCGAATCCCACCCAGTACTCAGCCGTCGTGAACCCACTCCTAACACAAGCATTTAGCTTAGCTGGAGGGGTTGACAAGAATACTAGTAATGTGTGATCCACGTTGCTTGTATTCTCTAAAAAAAAAAACTGTCAGTCGTAGGACTGCACGTCAGAAGTGAAAGCATAACTGACACATCTGTCATCTGAGCGTGACGGTCACGCGAGTTCAGTGCTTTTTTCCCATAGCAAAAGTGTACAACATGCCTAAAGAAGTTTTCACTTCAAAAATGACTACCAGCACTGGAAAAAAAAGAAAGGCGGAGGTGTATTACATATTCTAATTTTGCCAACTATTAATTGATCCTCTTCACGTAATCCTAGCAAGACTATCTACCGTACACTTTTGGAATTAAATATGAGAAAATTGGAATTATAATAGAAAGGGAAATTCAGTTAAAGTCAAAAGGATATTGCTTATTTGAATGAATTGGGGTATGTAAGAAATAAATCAAGTAACCGTCACCGGTTGCATACTGGCTGTTGCCGTGAACTCCGAAGCCTCTAACTATGAAAAAAAAAATTATTATAGTATGAATCCCTTTAACGGTGAAGATCAATGTGGATGTGTTCGAGCTGTTACATGCAACGTCAGTTTATCGATTCCCGCTCAGTGCAAATATTTCTATACATGAATATGCACGCATCGATCTATGTGTTTCTTATAAATATTAATATATAATTCACACATCTAGATCTAAACAGGTATTGACTCAAAAAAGCACTTTTTTTCAGAAAAATTGAAAAACTAATTACTGTAATAATAATAATAATTCTCGACACGGCACGCATAGTGAGGAGGTTTCTGTCTCTGGAACCCTAACCACCGGTAGCTTGGTCCCTGTACCCGATACCGGTGGGACACTATTTTTTTTATATTTTTAAATATATTTTTTTTTATATAATAGTGTATTTAAAAATGTAATTTATATGTTTTGTAAAAGTTAATAAAGAGAATAATAATAATAATATATGTTTTATTTATCTCCACAAATTACACAAGTCTTAATATCTAGGTTGACAAAAGGTTTACCTTAATTTGTAATTTGTGGGAGATCTGGAGTCTAAACTAAGCCTTGGCCTGTATTTTAGAACTCCAGGCCCCAGACCCACTGTGTGTATAGATTTATAATAATAATAATCTTTATTCATATGAAAAACCCTTAACATTTTGCTTAGAAACTAATTTACAATATTTTTATTGTTAAGGTCACACCGATAGAGATGCTTTTTATATGCAGCTAAAAGAAAGATATTGTAGGAATCTTGTGTTTTAATCATGTTTTGGGGTAGAAAATTGGATTTTTGTCGTTATTGTTACATACTTAACAAAGTATGTATATTTGTTTAATTTTTTTGAGTTGAACCCCTGTTTGGTAAATTTAGAGGTCTAGCGTCGAGTGTTGGTGTTATTTTCGAATTTGTTTTACTGGTCTGTAGATATTGAGATAAGGAATTCGATGGTGTGCATAACTCAAAAATTTAAATTTTCAAGTTAGCTCCATTTAGATCTAGGTGTGCGATATGTTCTTTGGAAGAGGGTTTATGGCGTAATTTTTTTTTTAAACTTTATCTGAGCAAGTGAACCTGCGGTCCCGTTTGGAGGATCCAAACTTCTCGATGCCCCTTAAAAGAGTAGGTCTTAACATCCGTCCGAACTCAAAAGGTAACCGTCGCACCAATAAAAGATTCCACTCACGTGGTTCGTAACGTCACGGCGTACCCCCGCCTCCGTTCAATAAAATTAATTGACTGTCTTATTATCGCTAAATTATCGTACGCGCTGACATATATATTTAAAATATAAAATAACTTCATTATCTGCTATCTAGACCCAACTAGATATTGCTGTGTAATCACAAAATATATAAAAAACATTGTTTTTTCACAACCCAAAGTAAAATCGCAATCATTTACACAGACAAATGACCCCATAAAACCATTAAAAATCAACAACCAACGTGTACAATCTATCGTAAATACCAATTGCCCTAAATTTACATATCAGGAGGTAAATGATAAAAATGTCACCCAATTTAACATATAATAGCAGGTGTCACCCGATATAATGGAATATATAGATACCGAGTTACACATGGTAATAAATCTCTAACCCTTTTCATAGGATATGGGACTTTAGCGAAAGGGCGTACGACTGTACGTGGATGATATAACAGAGATGAAAGATAGCCAATGAGCGAGTATTTCTGTTTGAAGATGATATCGTGTTTGACGATATTATTTAAAGTCAGTTTATTTTGTTGTTGTAAAATAATCTTCTACATACATTCAGTAAAATTAGAGATCGCGTGGTGGTCGAATTTCAACCATGGTTTTTTCATTAGCAAGTATAACTTGAGCTGTCATTGTATAGACTTACTTACCATGACATAATTTCATTAAGCCGTTTTGACGTAATTTTTAAAGTTGTAGATGTTTGTTTTTTTTTATTTGCGTAGCATAACATTCTTATACAAAAATAGTACTTTCTAGCTAAGCATGAACAGCTGCTTAATCTCTATTCAGCGCAAGTTCGATCTTGCATGGTGTACTGCAGTCACCTTTGGGATGTCTCAGCTAAATACCAACTTGAAGCTTTGGACTCTGTTGACCGAAAAGCCCGTAAACCTATAAACGACGATGTGCTCACGATTGAGAATTACATATCGTTGCTTATCACTGCTACGCAAATAAAAAAAAAAAACAAACATCTGCAGAGTCGCATGTCGCAGTGCTATTTATGAAATTTTGCAGTTCCGATACAGTTACTGCATCGGACTACTAGATGCTACTATAATTTCGGAACGTTCAAGAGTAGAGGGAATAGGTTTTTCTTGAATAGGTGCGTACCATCTTCATCTTGATCGTCACTTTCCATCACGTGAGTTGCAAGTCAAAGGCTTATTCCATTACTAAGTAAAAAAAAAAATACATTATTCTATTACTGCTTGATTAACATAATGTATCAATCAATCAATTTATTTTTAATATTAAAAAAAAACAAATATTTACATTTTTGGGGCAGACCACATTTATGTTTAAAATCCTTTTTTTGTAAAAAATTGCCTGAACCATAAATTAAAAGAATACCAAACCTATGAAAATTTCGTATATTTTAAATTTTGTGATTAAAATCAATCGAAACTTTGCAAACTCTGCTACAAAATACAATTTCTTTTTCGTGCATAACGAAAAAAACTGTATATACAACTGTAGTATATTTCTTGAACATAAACAAAATTAAAAAAAACACAGATCACATATAACAACATAACCACCATCTGAGAATGAAAATTTTTGATTATCGTTAGTTATAAGGCAACTAGAGTGAGAAATTGAGAATTCCTATCTAAACAATAAATTTTAGGTGCCCGTATTGGCTCCAACGGCGTCTTTGTGGAAACCTATTAGGTGGATGATAAGGCTTAGTGCGCTGCTCCGTACTGGGGGACAAAATAAATTTCCCCGAAGGCCTTAAGTACTTTGGAATCGAGGTTTCCTGAGCGGTAGCGCGATAGTACCTAATTTCAGATTTCAACTTTTAAAACTAATTACAACTAATTTGAATTTTGTTTCATTACTCATAGCAGTGAAGGTGAATTTAATAACATAGATGAATAGTCATTATAGTTAAATACTGCACTGTTATACGATAGATTTAGTAAATTTTTTTATGGTATAGGGGGTAAACGAGCAGACGGGTCACCTGATGGTAAATGACTACCGCCGCCATTGAGCACCTGCAACTCAAAAGTCACAAGTGCGTTGCGGGCCTTTAAGGTGGGAGTAGAGAAAGGGGGGTATAAGGGGCGAGGAATGGAGAGAGGAGTAGGGAAGGGTTAGGGCCTCCGGTTACCTCACTCACTCGGCGCAAAGCAATGTAGGCATTGCTTCACTGACGGTTTTCTGTGAGGCCGTGGTATCATTCCGGTCGAGGCGGCCACACTGTGGTGTATGTATAACAACTAGTATGACTAATAGTATGACTTCTCATTTCGGTGGTGGGTTTCGAGAAGGAAAGCGAAGCAGAGTCTATTTCGTAACTGTAATAACTGGCTACGTAGGTACTACAATATAATTTGAATTAATAAATATACAGCCTCCCTCCCTCCCCCCCCCCCCCCCCTTTGTGCCTCGGAGAGCACGTTAAGCCTTCAGTCCCGGGTACTTGGAACCCTAATAATGTCCGACAACCTAGTACAGAACATCGATATCGCCTAGTACTTGGGTCGTAGAGGTCTGATGGCAGTCGCTTCACGTAAAATATCGAAGTTCAGCCGTTTCGTATTTCGACTGAAATCCAACCCCAACTTATACAACTTACAACCGACCGAAAAAATATCAATCCCCTTGGAAATTAACAGCATTGAATGTAATGATTGTCATGAACGTGGTTAAAAACCATGGTATTGTTTATTACTTAAAGGTAAGCTGGTTCTCGATGCCTATAGAGAATTTAGCCTATAAAGATCGAATAAATCAATTTTTCTTGTACGTGTTTTTTCTATAGAGTAAGAGGAAGTCGTTTGAGTAACTTAACGTGCTGAAAAACCTTTGTCGAAATACCAACTTACTTACTTATTTACATATCAACAGAGTACGACCCTCCCAAGTTTACTGCCAAGTCCCAAGAGGTTAGCTGTATTGTTACCTGCAACTGATATGCTACAATAAATATTTAAAAAAATAAAATAAAATAAAATTTAAGCATTTTGTGCTCGACTGTTAAGGAATAATAAAATGTCGCTACTCCAAACCGATTAAGTCAAAACGATAACAGCGGATTTTCGTATCGTGGTGCGAAACGACGAAGTACAAAATAGACATTCGTCGATTCACACCACTGGTCCGAAACGACGAATTCAAAAAGGGGCCTTGTGCGATTCACACCGTGGTCCGAACAGCTTGTGGTGTGAATCGACGAAGTACCCAAATTACTTTTCAGTATCACTGCGCTGTCATAAAATCGACTGGCCTGTTGGCCTAGAGGTTAGTGACCCTGACTGCTACGCCATAGGTCGTGGGTTCGATTCCCACCCGAGTCTGGGTGTTCTTTGTGTCTGTTATTTGTATGTTTGTAAAGTCCCCCGCGACACAGGAGTCATTCCTAATGGCAGGAGTTGTCTTTTTAAAACAATAAAAAAAAAATCAGTTGGATATCCAAGTACTACAAATAAATAAAAGCTATAAATACATATACATATTTACAATACTTTCTCCCTTTCGGTAATCAATTTGATAAGAATTCAACAATAAAACCAATGTATTCTACCTTAAAAAGAATAATATTTTTTCTCTATCACCAAAGAAACTGAAAAAATACTTCATGTTTTATTCAACACAGATCTTCATACGCCCGAGAATTTTCCCATATAAAAGCAGAGTAGATTGGATGTCAACTCCACAAACTTTCATTAAACTGACCACAGCGGTTGATTCATCCATAAAACTGCCATAAATTCATAACACACCAATATTTTTCCTTTGTTTTCACTTAATCAGTTTAATGGAACGGAACAGCAAAATTTTCAGAATGCAACTCACAAACTCTCGTACAAAAATTACCAGTAAAAATAAAGCTAGACACGCTCATTGAATTTGTTGCCCACCGTACTTGACGTTATGTGAGCCGTAGGGATGGGCAAGTGATACGATTTATGGGTATGATATTTTAGTTACGGATATTCGTATGTCACATTCCAAAGTATTATATCACTTTGTCTGTAACTGTTTCACTTTTAACATTCTACAAAATTTGATTACACATTGTTTTTATCTTATGCTTCTATTACGTTACACCATCAAAAATAATACACGTATGATTATTATATTATGATCCTAGCAGGGCCACGCGGTTTCTCCCGCGTAAGTCCCGATCATGTGGGAATATCGGGATAAAAAGTAGCCTATGCGTTAATCCAGGTCTCCAGCTATCTACATACCAAGTTTCATCGCAATTGGTTCAATGGTTTTTGCGTGAAAGAGTAACAAACATCCATCCATTCATCCATCCATCCAAACTTTTACATTTATAATATTAGTGCGATTAATTTGATATTTCATTCTATTATGTCATAAATTGCGTCCCTTTTTGATTACTAAATATTTCAATAAAAAATCCGGTTATTGCTCCAAAGATCTTGTAAATTACATTCACGTTTTGTAAATGTAACTTTACTGTTGTGGTCAAATAAATAAATTTTACCAACACTAAAACAACACAAGAGAGTACAATCATCAAAAAAAACTACTTACACGATAAAACTTGGCTTGTACAGCACAAAGGAGACTTTGTGTCGTGTTACGGATTAACATGGAAATTGAATCAGGTTGCACGGCGAACTTAGCCCGGACAAAGCTTTGCGACTTCGGCCTTGCTTCCGGGATTTTTTGATCTATTGCTGAGCGTATTGTTTTGCACGGCTGTACCTGTCGCGTGGAGAATGTATAATTTGACTTCCGTTCATTTCAAAATGTTAGGTATAAAGTAAAAAAAAAGATAATAAAAAAGGAAGCAAGACCAAATTAGTATATTTGATAAGTATTAGTTTGAAAAATTGGCGACCGTACAATTGGTGTACAGTAATATGTATGTCGTATGTTGAGGTAGATCATGCAATTCCAACGTCAGAGGTCATGGATTTGTTTCCCACTGATTTCAAATACTGGAACGAACGGCGGCAGATCAGTGGTAGGCAGAAAAAGTGTTAGCGCAACGAAGACTGCTGACCGCGAGTTGATTTTTGTTATTTACGACATCTGTGAATTCTGCGCGATACTAATGTAATTTGATGTTGGTTGTATACTAAATATCCATTTATTAGTTTGGGCAACTTTCACAGATGGCGCAAATTTAATTTCTATATTTAGATACAATTTATTCAACCCAAAAAATATTTTTATATATAGTGAAAGGAACTTTGTTCCAACCGGGTGTCCCAAAGATACCACACGCGTTTTTATTTTTATTTTTTTAATGAATGTGTCTATTAGCATTATATGTATGCATTTACAAAGTAATTGTTTTAAATATAGCTATCACTGTGCGAGAGCCTTTATGTCTTAGCTAACACATAAAGGCTCTCGCACACGCAGCGCTATCTAGACTCATAGTAAGTATAGCTATACTTACTATGAGTCTAGATACCGCTGTATAAAACATTAAATAATATAGACTTAATTCCACTAATATTATAAATATGAAAGTTTGGATGGATGGATGGATGTTTGTTACTCTTTCACGCACGATGAAACTTGGTATGTAGATAGCTGGAAACCTGGATTAACGCATAAGCTAATTTTTATCCCGATATTCCCACGAAATCGGGATTTACGAGGGTGAAACCGGGGGGGCCTGCTAGTATTTTAACATAAACTATGGACTACTAGACGCCTTACGCAAGAAGGTGCAGAGTTTTAACATAAATGACTTGACATTATCGCCACTCGTTAAAATTTTAACTTCTTTTAATAATACTACTAAAATGAAGTTCACGATATATTTTCGAATCTCATTTTCTCTACAAGCACTTTTTTATGAAACAGCCAAGTTTTTACTGGAAAAGTAAGTTAAGTGTTCGTCAAGAAAAAAACTATGTCATGTCTCAGAGTAGGATTTTATCTGAGTCGGCAGGTTCAAAAGACATGCTCTTACTTGAGATTTTGTGAAGCTTTATATATTCTTGGTATCGTTTTCCGTATCATTATGAGAAATATTAAGTACAGTTTAGGTAATAAACAACTATTGGTCTTTGTGACTCAGCAAAAATTCTGCTTGTATTCTTTTTAATAATAAAAAAAAATCAATAATAAAAGTACATTGATTTTTAAAACTTAAATCAACAAAATTTATATAATATAACGCTCCAAAATGAAAGGGTCTTGGATAGTGACAACCTGTTTTTTAGGGTTCCGTACCTATTACTAAGACTCCACTGTCCGTCTGTCTGTCTATCACCAGGCTGTATCTCATTCTCATGAACCGTGATAGCTAGACAGTTGAATTTTCACAGATGATGTATTTCTGTTACCGCTATAACAACAAATAATAAAAATAAATAAAAAAATTAAAAAAAGGGCTAAAGGGCTCCCCTACTAGAAACGTATTTTTTTGGCTTATAGTATTAAATATTGTACGATGGTGCGGAACCCTCCATGCGCGAGTCCGACTCGCACTTGGCTGGTTTTTTTATTATGTAGTATGACATTTAAGCAACATTGTTTGTGAATTAGTTTAGTCCTCTATAATGCTTTGTTATGAGATGAGAAGTAAAAGAATAATCTACACAATAAAAACAGTCTCACCAAAGAATTCCTTGCGTTACCAAAAACAAATCTAAATTTACAATTTTTCTTCGCAATCTCTTACCTGGAAGCAAAAACTAAGTAAATCAAAACAAATAATATAACGTTTATTTTAAAAGTATTTTTTAAATAAACAAACCGCGTAGAAATCTAACAAAGCAGTTTTCAATTTACATTTTACTACGAAACCGAAGTACAGTCAGATGGAAGACAAAAGGAAAGAAGTATCGTCTTGAGATTAGAAAAATTTACGTGATCGCTCCTGTGATAACTGTTTGGAAGTGGCCAAAGAAGTTCGGTCACTTATCTTGGCTGACAAGGGTGAACTGGGATTTATTCCACCGACTGTACGAGCTATGTTTGTACAATTCAATTTTTGAGACAACTGCACTATCTTATTTTTCGGGAGTTCTTTGTTTCGGAAATGGTATTGCGATATCAGTTTCTAAAGTTACTTACTTATTTTTTTTTAGTCATAAGTATGTTCTGAAAGTAGCAGTAACTCATTGATATCAAAAATTCAAAACTTATAATCACTTGTTCTAGAGGAACGAACTTTAATGTATGGTGTATATGTTTAGTGTATGGTGAAAGAAATAAAGAGATTGAACTGAGTCACTAATAACAAAGTGACTTCTAACCAGTGTCTCATTTTATTGTTATGAACTCATCCTCCTCGCCTTTCACCAACTAAGTTGGGGTCGGTTTGCAGTCTAACTACATAACAGTAATATTTTACGTGAAATGACTGCCATCAGACCTCCACAACCCAAGTACTAGACGATATCAAAGCTCTGTAATTAGCGGATTTTTTAGGGCTCCAACAGTAAGGAATGCCACAGATGTACGTATTGCAGCCGGACCGACAGCTTAACGTGCTCTCTGAGGCACGGAGGGGTCTCGATGTGTTAAGAATGGTAGCCCATCCTAAGACTGACCTGGCTAGTATTACCTTGCAATGTGCCAACTTACTTGGTTACCACTTAGCCACGAGCTGTTAGATAAAAATAAAGTATCAACTTGTAAATAAAAAAGAAATTAACCTCAAAAAAAAACTACAAAAAAAAACTAAAAACTAAACTAAAAAAATAAAAAACCAAACCTGATACAACTACCCATTTATTGTTTGAGTGCTTAGTGCCACCTCGACCATTTCTGGTCTTTTGTAGCGCACTTTTTACTTTACAGCTCACTGCTTAGACTTATGGCTTCGAGAAACCTCCAGATCCTTTCAGCAGTGACTGTTTGTATTTCCTGCGGTTGCATGATGTGCAACCCTAGGTTAATACTTCGGTGCCGCATTAGTGGGCCACAAGAGCATAGAATATGCATTGCAGTTTCCTCTGCCTCTTGACAGAATCTGCATATTGTGTTCTTGCCCTATTTTAGGGTGAACATATGTTTGTTCAGTTTGCAGTGTCCGGTTAGGACTCTTGTTACTGCACAGGTTTTGTATCTTTTGAGCTCTAAAAGTTCTTTGGATACTTTATTATCATAGCCCTTTATAAAGGCTTTAGAGTGTCTTAGACCAGTCGTGGTCTTCCATCTCTTAATAGCCAATAATGTATAATGGGCGTTTATGATTGAATATGCTCGCTGTTTGCTGATGCCGCAGAATGGTTCTGGGCCATGCTGTCGGTTGGCTGCAGCGGCTTTAGCGAGTTCATCAGCTTTTTCGTTGCCATCGATTTCTGAATGACCTGGTACCCATCTTAATGTAATTTCGTTTGATTGCCCCAGTGTGTTCAGGTTTTCCTTGCAATTTTGTATTAGCTTTGAGCTAGTCTCAAAATTGTATAGTGCCAATAGCGCCGCTTGGCTGTCTGAGTTGATGTAGATGTGTTGATTTTTTACTCTTCTCTCAAGGTTGATCTCCACGCATCTGTTTAATGCAAAGAGCTCAGCCTGAAAGACAGAGGCCTCTGCTCCTAGATTGGGGCTCCATCTGAATTTTGACCTCTCTCCGTAAATTCCACACCCTGCATCAGGGCCTTTTTTAGGCCCATCGGTGTACCACTCGTGACTACCATTTTTGTTGAATTGGAGGCCTTCCAGCCATGTATCCATCTGTGGTATGTCTACTGTGTACCTTCTCACGAAGTCAATCTCTGTTTGCATGTCATCCGCTGGCATGTTTAGAGCTTTTATTCCGAAAACCGACTCTTTTGGTGAGTTTAGTGTTCGTGATTGCCACTTTAGTTCGTTTGTGTACATATTCTGTATATGCTTTTGCTAGCTTCTTTTTGCACATAAATGCTGAGCGGGGTCAGGCTTAGTAGTGCATTTAGAGCTTCCCCTGGCGTCGTCGATAGCGCACCAGTGGCTATTAAACAAACCGTACGTTGTAGGCTGTCTAATTTGCTTGAGGTAGTCGTTTGGATTACATTACGGCACCAGACGGCAGCTCCGGACGTTACAATTGGCCTTGCTATCGCCGTGTATAGCCATAGGGCAATCTTGGGCTGAAGTCCCCATCTGGCACCAGCCATGCGACAGCTCATCCATAATGCCATTTTTGCTTTATGGACTATATTTGTGATGTGTGAGTTCCAGGTTAACTTTTGGTCCAGTGTGACCCCTAGGTACTTAACTTCACTAGAGAAAGAAAGGATTTTGCCGTTTAGTTTTGGATTTGACAAACTTTCCAGCTTCCTTTTCTTTGTAAATGGAATTATCATAGTTTTGTCTGCGTTGATTGATAATTCGTTCTCTCTGCACTAGTTGTTGATGGTGTTGAGTGCTCCTTGTAGTGGTGTTGAGATGGTGTGGAGGCATGGTCCCCTGACTATGACCACCAGGTCATCTGCGTAGCCCTGTATGTCATAGTCGAGGTTGGACATTTCTACAAGGAGTTGGTCAACTGCGAGGGTCCAAAGTAGTGGGGATAGAACGCCTCCTTGTGGGCACCCTCGTGTCGTATAGAATTTGTGCGATGTTTCATTTAGTGAAACTGTTGCTATTCTGTTAGAGAGCATGCTTTCCACCCATTTTATGGTGGTGACGTCAACTCCCTTTGCAATCATTCCTCTGAGGATTGTTGCTGTTGTTGTGGCAACTACCCATATATCGACAACTAACTTTTTAAGAGTACTTTACTTTTACTTTTTGCAACGAATGGTACCCTATGCCCTTTTCTGTACCCCTGACAAAATTTCATGATTATCGGTTGAGTAGTTAAGGAGTGAAAGCGTAACAAACGACCAAACTCACTTTCACATTTATAATATTTTACTGCACGGATGGCGCAATGGTTTAAGTTGTCACCTCGCCACTACACCGCGCCGAGTGTTGCGGATTTAAATTCCACATGGGATAAAAAATTGTGTGATCCACAAATAAATGTCCTGAGTCTGGGTGTTCTTTATGGACGTTGTTTAAATGTTTGTGAAGTTCCCCGCGACACAAGAATTTTCAATGCCGAAGTCGTCCTTTAAAAAAACAAAAAAAAATTAGGAAAACGATTCTTCATAAATAATTGAAAAGAGGCTTCCGTTGCAAAACTCATACAAGTTTGCATTATTAAACCCCTTTTGAAATATTCCAGCCAGTCAGTGGCTACATTCGGTGCATTATTAATGGAATCATTTATATGATCACTATACATTTTTAATGACAAAAAAATAATGATATTTATTTCAAATGTACACGGTATAAGTGACTGGGCAAATTCATGTTTTCGAATATAAATTTGTTTCTGTTCTTTCTCACTGTTTAGCGGTATATAAAAATCGCCACGGATCACTTTATCGTCACTAATGATGTGATATGTCAGAATCGAAGCTACTAAAGATACAAGGTGTTCCATCACAGCTGGGTTCTGCCACATGATAAGATTATTTTCACAGTTTATCGCTGTGAGTAAAGTCCGCTGTCCTTATACTATTTAGTTGGACTACGATGTTAATTAGCCGTAATACAAAAATCTAGTGATAGGTTTTGTTTAATACCCGGTTCCTATAATCAAGAATCGTTTTGCTTACGGACGGTAAAATTTTTGTTGAAAATTCAACGAAATGTTACCGTCCGTAAGCAAAACGAATCGTTTCTTGATCACAGGAACCGGGCATTAATCGTTAGGCGAAAGTTTGTAAGAATGGATGGGTGTTTGTTGCTCTTTCACGCAAAAACGGCTGAACGGATCTGGATGAAATTTGGCACAGAGTTAGATTATAGTCTTGTATAGCATATAGGTTATTATCCCGGAAAATTTACGGTTTGCGTGCGATAGATGTCACCAAAATTTCCATACAAAGCTATTAATTTATTAGATAACAAATCGAATGTTAAAACACAAATATTGACAAAAGTAAAATATTAATCGTAAGCAAGTTTTACTCTGTTGTAACCTAAAACTAAAAAGCTGGTTTTCGGGCCACCAAAACAGAGGTGAGCTTGTTATAATCTCTCGTGTACCTTTATAATACGAAATAATACTTAAGCTTATCGAACTCGCAGACCCAACAGAACCTCAGCGACCATTACTGGCACCTATAAAATCCCTAAAATCACATAATCTTCAATCAATACGTGACTTTGCGGGAACGCAACCGAATTACTAACAAAAGTTGGGGCATTAATCTAACAAATAAGTGAGAAAACTTCCACGGGCCCTCTCTAACAATGTTAATTACTTACTATTTGAACACCAGCGCCGTATTAAGGAGAAATTACGGCTATTATTTTTGCAGCAGAAAAGTTTGTATAAGGTTGTCGGTTTTTATATTGTTTCGAAATTATTTGCTTTCTGTCTACTAGGTAACTTAGAACTACAAAATGATTATCTTGTCTTTAATCTGATGTAACAACAATAAAAGCTGAAATAACATTGGGCATCTCATGCCTTGTGAATCTAAAGCTTTCGTGGTCGTTTCGTGGGAGAGTCATGCTTCGGTACGTATGGGCCGGCTTGACAGGAGTGATACCACGGCCTCACAGAAAACTGGCAGTGAAGCAATGCGTTGTATTTCGTCGAGCGAGTGAGGTTACCGGAGGCCCTAACCCTTCCCTCTCCCCATCTTCCCCCCCCCCCCATCGCTCTCCCCTCTCTCCTTCTTCATTCCCTTACCCTACTCCCACCTTAAAGGCCGGCAATGCACTTGTGACTCTCGAGTTGCAGTTGCCCATGGGCACACTTACCATCAGGTGACCCGTCTGCTCGTCCCCCTTATTTTATTTTATTTATTGATCTGCAATGTTAAATTTCCATCAATCGGCTATTATTGCAAGTTAGCAATATTGTATTGCACTTCGGTAGTATTGTATTAGGGATGTAAAAGAACGAATGTAAAGATCTAATAAAAAGGTTGTCTTCGTAATTTTTCGAGATAAAAAGTAGCTATTTTCTTTTCCAGACTATAATCTATATATGTGACAAATTTCATCCACATCCGTTCAGTCGTTCTAGTGTAATTGAGTCACAGACATCCAAATTTTCACATTTATGATAGCAATAAGATATCCTCATTCCTTACAACCCCCGCAAGATTTAACGATATTAAAATTTATTATTGAATATATTTTCATTTATAACTTCTTTAAACCATGATATCTTCAATCGAAACAATATCAATCGGTATAATCTGGCTGAAATCCTTGATACTTATCGAACAATTAATAGTTTCGTTTTTATTAAATATTATAAACGAATGGATAAGTTTTTATTGCACAGACAAGAAAAAATGGTTTAATTCGTTCAGCGTTTTCATTCATCGCTGGCTCTAAAGTTATTATAAGGGATTTTTTGACTGACGTATATTAATTTCCGTGCCGCTATAAGCGGAATGTTTTAATTTCAAAGCTTTGCCCTTCAGTATTATTTTTGTATTTCTACGTTATCTGCTGTTACTGAGGCAAACTAAATGGTTGACTGAAATAAGTTTAAGCAATTATTATAGTTCGTAAAAACATTTATTTTTAAGATTTTTTTTTGAAGTGAAACTTATTAATCGTTGTGGTTTGAAAATTCGATGAAATGAAAAAGTCGCACTAAAAAGAGATATATTCATAAATAAGATTTAGCCTGCGAGAGAATTACATAGAAGACAAATATACAGTGTTTTCGTATAATCTTTGTCTTTGCACCTGCGTACTACGAAACCTTCAGAAAATGCGTCAGAGTTAATGTGGTGTATCATTCACGTGTACCATTTTTATGCATTTGCGTATTAAAATTCGTTGATGTGTGAATCGGGACTTAATCGCGGTAATAATTAGAAAGTACAATACCTTTTTTTTTGCACCGATCGTGGTCACGGGTAGACTGGGGAGAGCTGAACAACGCCTCCATGAAGTGCGAGTTTCAGCAACTACCCACACTTGGTCTTCATTGTTTTTATTTACGTTCGCATTGTCGGTACTTCGACACACCACACTTACGACGTCCGTTGAGTGTTGTCGAGTAGCATGTTTCCGCTTACTATTGTATTTGCTGATGACTGGATTCCAAGATGTTGACAAGCGGTACCCATCTTCTCTGTTGAAATTTTTAATTTTTTTGATTTCAACTGCTTCCCGTACTATTCTGGAGTAGTAGTGACGGTTGGTGGAGAGGACCTGTGGTTGGTGTAGTTCTATCCAGTGGTTTGGACCTGACTCCAGCAAATACTCGGCGATCGCTGACTTATTTATCTGACGGTTTTTCACAGCTGCGATATGTTCTTCGACCAGTTCTGCGATTGTACGTTTGGTCTGTCCGATGTACGAGCTCGTACATATACGGTAGCTACCACAGCTGCAATCCACCTGATATACTGTTGGCGTCTGTAGAGGAACGACATCCTTCGGTGTTCTTAAGCACTTTACTATCTTTGAGTGCGGACTATATATAGTCTTAATGGAGTACTTCTTCAATACTGTTCCTACTTTGTCCGTAACTCCTTTAACATATGGAAGATATGCTGGACATCTGTTCACATGTAATTGTTTTAGATTCCTCTTTGGACGTCTTAGGCTATCGCGATGTCCATTGCGTCTTAATACGTCCTGAACATGAGCCAACTCACTATCTAAATGTTCAGGGTCCAACAAGTCGTAGGCTCCGTTCGCTAAAGAAGAAACAACGGATTGCAGATGACTTGGGTGATGGTGTGAATGTGTGTCGGCTTTCTGTAAACGGCATGTCCGAGGGTACTATTTTGTCTCACCGTTAATTTAACATCGAGAAATGGCAACGATCTGTCTACCTCCATTTCAAAAGTGAACTTAATGTTTTGATGGATAGAGTTTAGGTAACTTACAAATTGTTCCACTTCCTTATTGTTGCCCTTCATGATACAGAAGACATCGTCAACGTCCCTTTCCCACAGGCCACATGGCCACTCCGTTGATCTGGAGGTAATGCTGCCTACGGTAAACTAAGTAGTTACCTTCTAAACAATTTGCAAGCAAAGCGGTGTATTCCTTAGACAGACCCTTATCCAATAATTTCCGCTGGATGACGTCAAGGCAATCCTTTATTGGTAAATAAAGATTCTATGTCAAAACTCACCATTATCTCATCTGTTTCCAGCTGTATGTTCTTGATGATATCCACAAAATGGCGAGAATCCTTTACAAACGATGCAGTTCTCCCAACCAACGGCTGCAGTATCAGTGCTATGTGTTTAGCGAGTTCGTAAGTGGGGGACTCAATTTGACTTACGATTGGGCGTAATGGCACGTTAGTTTTGTAAATCTTTGGCAGACCGTACAATTTGGGTGGCTGCACAGACTTCGGCTTGTAAAGACGCTCAAATACGTCACCCGTGAGTTAATTTTGTTTTAATTTAACCAATAACTTTTATATAAATTATCTGAAATTAAATTAATTAATATTAGTAAATTATTTGAGTTGATTTTACTTTTTATTTCGCATTCTCTAGTAGGCTACTTTTCTGAAGTTTCACTTCTGCCATGTGTGAATTGCACACACACACTTTTTTTCAAATTTCTTTTGATCTCTGAAGGGGTTTATCGGACTCTTGCCGACAGGCATAATAATAATCCTGGTATATGTTACACAATGATAACTAGAACCAAACTATGTAAAGCTTGTACTACAACTTCTAGAACACGGATAAACATAGTTAGTTTTTTGTATTATGAAATATTAAACCGTATTTTTAGAACCGCAAAGTTAATTTTGTACTCGGGGAACGACGGACAAAAATCATCGAGAATTGATTCTCGAGATAAGCGTACTATCTACATATAAGTTTTCTTTCGGAAACCTCAGTGCGCGAGTCAGATTTTTCCAAAAAATCTGTTAGTAACTGTATCCTAGAAAGGTCATAATCCTTTCAGTGATTTAAGCAAGTGTCGCATTGGTAGATACTGTACATGTACTCTATATTTTTTATGTACGTGTGCTTTATATAGAAACCACAAAACTAAGTCTGAACTACTACTAATAATGTTTTGATGTTTTTCTTTTTATTAACTGAACGTGTAGCTGAAACATAGGCAAACTTTTAACGGAAAAGGTATGCTGCTCACTGGGCATCCAACAGTGTGTTTATTGCCCAGAACGGTTTATTATAATTTATTACACCAATGCTAGTTCATTAATTTTAGTATTTTCTTTATTGTTCTTTTTAAATATATATTCATATGTATATTTTTTACCAGTTTTGGCGGTTGCGATAATATAGCTATCTCGCTGTTTTATTTTCCAACTTTTTTATCAGTGCGGAATATGTTGATATTACAATTTTGTATAACCTAATCTAAGTACAAAATGTTTTTTCAAAAAATAAAAATGTAACTAAATTGGATGTGTGGCAACACTGTTTAACCACAAATAAAAAGAAAGCGATTTTGGCGTAATGGTGAAAGTGCCAAAGAGCGAATTGTATCTTTGTTAATTTAATTAATCACTAAAAATATAGAGGTTTTCTGTAAAATAAAGTGTGTGTCACTTAGCCTAAAACCTATTTACATCAAGAGAATATACCTACGTATTCGTGTTGGACGCTCACAATACACATGTGAATGTGTGTGAATTGTGTTAGTATTTATAATATAATGTTAATCGTGTATGAGTTAACATCGATACACACACAGACAGGAGACAGAGATTTAGTTGACTAGGTAAAAATATTAAGTAAATAATAAATAAGGAAACTATTTGTTATTGGGGTCGTTGTTATCGAGGTGACAAGTCTATTTATGAAAACCGCAATTCGTTCAGTAGTTTTTGAGTTTATGAGACTGACGCGGCGGGGGACTTTGTTTTATAATATGTAGTGATTTTCATCATCCACCTTCTAACAAATCTAACAATCCAATTGAATTAATTTAACATGAATCGTTCGCATTCAGTCGTTATCCGAATTTCCACTACAGTTGTCTTATGATGTATGTCTTAATTAATCGCATTCGATGCAAGTTTATCTTTCCAGTCTCCTAAATTTTCAACAAGTAATTGACATGATTATATTATCATAGACACTAAATGCCTTTTGCTAATATCAATACTCATTATCTTTCGTGTTCTAAATTTATCATTTACTAGCAACCCGCCCCGGCTTCGCACGGGTACGAATTAAACACCTCATGAATCACTCTGTCTGATAGTGAAAACCGCATGAAAATCTGTTCAGTAGATTTTCAGTTTATCGCGAACAGACAGACAGACAGGGAGACAGACGCGGCGGGGACTTTGTGTTATATATACATAGATTCTAAATGTTTACAATTTTGTGACTACACATTAATATATACAAATAATAAGCTAAATCTAAATCCAGCTATATTTAATATTGATAATAATAATTTATTTCAACATCAGCAAAACAAATCGAATTTTGACTGTCCTGTTTATCTAGTGGTTAGTGATCCTGACTGCTGAGCGACGAACGACCGACGTCGTGGGTTTGATTCCCACCCAGGACAAATAAAATTGTGTGATGAGCATGATCATTTGTACTGTTCCTGGGCGAAATTTATGTAGAATATGTATGTATTCAAAAATATATAAGTACGAGTGTGTTTACCAGCAGTCTGGTTACCATAACACAGGCTCTGCCTAGCTTGGGATCAGACGGCCGTGTGTGAGATATGTCAAGTTATTATTATTATACAATTCCTTAGCTAGGTAGACTGGTATAAAGTTGCACAAATGATTGAAATCGCTGCTACTGAAATTAGGTCATATCCTGTGTTTTGGGTGACAGTCAGGCATACAGATCTATTAGCAGTATAGAAAATATTGGATACATAGTGATTCTTCTTTAATTTCAGGTGTCATACATTCATGGTTATCACTACATATTATAAAACAAAGTCCCCCGCCGCGTCTGTCTGTCTGCTCGCGATAAACTCAATAACTATCGAACGGATTTTCATACGATTCACAAATATACAGAGTGATACATGAGGAAGGTTTAGGTGTATAATTCATTAAAGTTTTGTGTTAAATGGCTGAAATATGACGGTGATTGTTGAAGACGCCGGAAATAATCAATATATATGCTTTACTACCCGGGCGGGTTGCTAGTTTATACATACAAGGCTGCCTGAATGTCACTTCTTTTCAGTTCATAGAACGTTGTTTCTCATGGTTACAACACAGTCAATTAATTTTCATGTAATGTATTCAAGGGCTTCTGGCAGATAAAACCATGATTACGATGCTACCCTCCGGCCGCACCGGGGTGTGGTGTCGTCCAAGGCGGGTCGGTTTTTCGTAGCCGCGCGTCTTAGTGTCTAAAGCGGTGAGAGACATCGACCTGCCACGGGGGTGACTCTGGTCACCCCAGGATGTACCTCAGTCATGAGGTACGGCAGGGGGGACTCCAGAAGCCGCCGATGCGCTCCTGGAGCTCCCCCTAACTGCCGAGGTAGGCCGCCGCGGTGGTTTAGAGGGTAGACCGGTTTGCCGGGAGTCCCACACACGCCCTTCGTATCCCCGACGGAGGGTATGGGGCGAAAAGCATTCACCAGACATACTCATATCTCATCTACTACAACCTCTTTTACATAAATTTTGTGTAAGATTATTGTACAAGTCACTTAATTCATGTAACAAACTTTACTAAGCTGTGAAGTTTTGTTTAAGAGGTATATCTCTAAATAAGTTTCCTTACCGTACTCATAGTAACTACAGAGCAAAAAAAGCAATGTTTGCAGATTTATGTAAAACTAGCAGCGCCCCGCGGTTTCACCCGCGTAAGTCCCGATCCCGTGGAAATATCGTGATAAAAAGTAGCCTATGCGTTAATCAAGGTCTCCAGCTATCTACATACCAAGTTTCATCGCAATCGGTTCAGTGGTTTTTGCGTGAAAGAGTAACAAACATCCATCCATCTATCCATCCATCCAAACTTTCACATTTATAATATTAGTGGGATTAACGGTACGTCTAGATAGACCCCGTCAAACGTACGAAGTGATTATATCGGAGTCAAAACTAGTTAAATACACGCTCTCTCTGACACTATAGCTTTCGCCAAATAAAACAGTTTTATCGTGATGCAGCAACTGCCGCAACTATCTGGCAGGTCTTGGGTATTTATTCTTGCACCTTTGTCTATTTGGAAGTTACCTTCAACATTTGAGAAACCCTAATTTGATAAGGATACATTCGCACGTCTCTTTGGGATTTTTTTCCGTTTCTCCCGTTAAATATAATGTCTAAATATATCTGTTTATTTATTATTAATACTATATATTTATTTACAAATATGTATATCCGTTACCGTAAAATAACAAAAATTGTGTACCTATAAAATTACATATCATACACATTTCACAAAGGTTGTGATAAGATCGATAAATATAATACCAAAAAGTTGTTTATATATTTTGTGTGTAATAATGTATTTAACTTCAATGTTGTACAAAAAAGAAAAAAAAATCTTTAAATTCTTTTTCTCTAAAATACATTAAAACAGTTTGGCAAATTATCATACATGGAATCACCGGCTCATTATATGTGAACAATGAAGAAATAATGAACGCCTGTCACCCATTTATCTGCATACGACTAAATTATACAAGCATAGAGTTTCGAGATAATGATGACTGCAATTATTGCTGCCTGTTCAGCCATTATGCGAACCTCAATGGCGTGCTCATGTGACTGTATCATTTTAATTTGAGACGAGAGTAAATATCAAAAGTATTTTAGATATATTAAATGAATACAGGTACGAGTCAGAATAGAGTTTAAGTGAGTGTTCAAAAGATATTGAAATAAAAATCTCAAATGAAGAAGGTAAAAGTACTGGAAAGGCAGAGGAGGAGCAGGTTATTTTTTTGTATTATTATGAAATTATATTGGAGTTCCTTTTTGTTGTAGCAAATTGCACCTGATGATGATGATGATTTGCAACACCAGAGAGATATTTTAATAGTTCAATCGTATAGCCATGGGGAGGATTGAGGCGTAGTAATAGACAGATACTATTTTCATGGATCTCATGACGGCCTACCTGATCTCGCTTATATTCCTCTTCTTGATCCTGAGGCCATTTCAGGCCCAGCTAAAGTCTCAGAACCTAGTACTAAATAGAAGACGGTCCCTAGTGTCAATGTGGTCTGTATTCCTACAAAATTCTCAGTTTTCAGGATGCTTACTTGCAGAAACAATAGAGAATCGGTGCATTAACTCCAGTCCTCTTTTCTTTCAATGCTTGCGGTATGAACCGCTGGAGTTATTATGGCTGGTCTCAGTGGAATGGCATGGTTGCTACGAAAGTACCTGCACTTAGTCGCTTAGACGTAATTGAATGCCCTGGCATCACTACGGCTGTAACAAAAACATACGGCTGTACAGTGAACAGTACACAGTTATCGTCTATTGATACCAACCATCATTATCTAAAAACAGATGTTTTGCAGTGGTTCAACGTCTTAACGTGATGAAATTCACGTAAGAAGATTACGCGTTGATTAGTTCGACTATCGAAGATCTTGGGGGCGTAGGCATAATTCCGTGCTGGTAGATGTGGTCGCATGTGAATGGACCTATTTATAATACTCCGATAGCCAGCCAGATAGTTTAGAGCCACTATAATCCTACGGTCACTCGGAGTAAAAACAAAGCTATCCTTTGGTGTATTTATAATTTCATTGGTTCTATAAATATGTTGATGTGATTATGATTCTTATAAACCAAATATGACCGAGGCTGCTTATCATCGCATCGGAATATGATCATCTTGTGATTATATACATGTACGGGAATTACCACGGTCAATAGTTATAAATATATATATTTGAATTGCCTGACTATTCGACCAAGTTGCACTGGCCATGGTCACAGGCTGAATAAATATGTAATGCCTATTACGTGATCATGTTAATTCCCGTACATTTACATAATTATAATTACGAAACACGACAGTTTAAAATATAGGATCATCAAAATCAGGCTAAAATATAGTCATCTTACATCCCCATTCTAAAAAAAAATCCTTATTCGTTCTGTGTTTAATTTATATTTTGTTCATTCACAGGAAACATTACTTTAACAGCTCAGTCCCGGTAATAGTCACTTTTTTTTAAGATCTAACTAAACCATAAATATTCAATTGGTTGCTTCGGAAATCGCTGCACTTGGTCGATGGGATAAATTAGTATTCCACTACAAAAGGTTTTTAATATAGTTATGTATTTATACGGGAATTAACGCTATCACGAAAAGGTATTACATGCCTCTGAATTGCTTGACGTTTCGACCAGGTTGCACTGGCCGTGGTCACAGGCTGACTGGCTCAGCGGTGCTCGCCCTCTGTCGTCGAGATCGTGAGGTAGAAGGTTCTTCATCCACCCGCACATTTTTGATATTTTGGTTTCGCCATGTACCATCACATACTATACTAACAGTGTCCCTATTCCCTAAGCAAACCGATGTACCCCTATTCTGGTGTTCACCCGACTGCGCATAAAAGTGAGGTGGCATGTTTTTTATCAGTGGATACCACGCTGTTGATAATTTGAAACCATCTTCCCGATTGAAAATTTTGTGTTTTTTAATTTTAATCGCTTCACGTACAACTCTTGAGTAAAAGTGCCGTTCCGTGGAGAGGACTTGCGTACGGTGAAATTCAATCCAGTGATTGGTGCCCGCTTCGAGTGCAAATGTATTTTATGTGCATAAAACTCATAGTAATTCGTTAATAATATTTAATGCACAGTGATATAATGGAATAAACTCCAGTGCCAGATAGCAGCCACCTGGCAGTTCAAATATTGATGGCCGCAGATGTAGATCTTATATATAAGAACGTATATTGGACGACAAAGACAATGTCCGGTACGAAGTCCCCTCAAAAAGCTTCAATTGTAGCGACATCTTTATAAGATTAATTTCAGTAGAAGTGTGTGAGTAATTTATCACTGCACATGTTTTCGATTGTAAATTACAAAGAACAAGTAAACATTCAGTCATCGAATATTACCACTCATGATGACATTAGGACAGAAATAATTAAAGTAAAATTCGTGTTTGCCTGCTTACTCAAAACAGATACTACACCTTAGCGCATTACACTTAAGTTATTTGCATTTAGATCTCAATCTAGAACAATACGAGAGCAATTACCGGCATCTAGATTGAGTGTACCTCGAACAAACATTGGTACACTCTGACGATTGTCTGATATTAGATTCAGAAATGTTAGTACTTACGTATTAATTAATTTACTACCGCAACTAGAGTTCAACTCAAATACAAATTCGTGTCCTCGTTGTGGTACGTACGTTTGCGTTTGACAAAGAATGTTTGGTTTCACTCTGTGTATTAAAATGTCTGTTGTATGATGTAATGTAATTTTGGAGTTGTTTATTTGATTTGATTGTTATGTTTTAGGGAGTTTAGAGAGTTTCATTTAACTTTGTAACAGTACACGGAATTCGATCCAAATAATAATTAATAACTTTATTACTTGTTACAATGTTGTTTAAGTTTGTGTAAAAGTGAATAATGAATTTAAATGACTTGTTTTTAAATAGGATACATAAAATAGTGTATTTTACAGTTCCATTTTAATAGATGTGATTTTTTAAATTCTCTTTTATTCGTAAACTAATATAAATGAATATAACAATGTAAATCACCTAATAGGTAGCGTTGCTGTGTTTACCTGTAGTTTAGATGCATCCAACGTCAAAAAATTAAAATGACTATAGGTTAGTACCATTAAAATTCGCTTATTTTTTAATACTTACAACTTTTTATTATTAACGTTCATCTACTAAACTTAAAACCTAACTCAGTTAATTTTTACCGTAGGAAAAAAGTAATAGAACCATTTTTATGTAAAATAAAAAAAGTAAAATTAAGCTCTGCACATTTTATTTAGCACTTTTTTGTCTAACTTTTACAGTTTTCGAGCAATTGCTAAAAAACACTTTTTAAATATTTTTTTAACCCTTTCCGGGGTTGCAGATACAAAAACCTTTACACGTTGTTTTTGTATCATCAATAAGTAACGTGTCGCCGTGTTGAACAGGTTCGCCCAACGTACTTAGTGCTCTAAATTTTTGTTTACACTGGTTTCAATTCTATTGTATTACTCTCTCTGACTATAATTGACAAAATTTTCTTCATATAAAATGTAAACCTTGTACACTTTGAAACAAGGTCTTATTTCAAATTTAAACAAGTAGGTATCATATGTCGCTATCGAAATAACCAATTTATCTGTCGACTAAAGTCTGACACGCTTAAATAAACTTTAATGCCACGTAGCGAGAGCCGCTATCCTTTGAATGCCATCTCTTTTGCTCTGTGTTTTTAGTAAGCGTCTTCGTAGGTGTCGATTAAAATAACGTCATCTTAGTTCGTTTTGAACAAGTTTTTATACGGCAATTTTACGGCATTTGAATAAATGGGGACTCTCGCTGCGTGGAAATAAAGTTGAGTATATGTTGACAGGTTTTAGTGAAATTTAGTGGCGCTGAGAAAGAGATGCCAGTAACAAATAGACTTTGTTGCGAAGAAAACAAGGTTGATTTCATGTGAAGAAATTAAATCAGGTTTTAGTTTAGTCGAGTGTACAATAGAATCGGGACCACTGTCTATTAGACGTTTTAACGCACTTGAGTACTCCTTTGTGACGACTTCGACATTGAACAATGCCGTAACGTGGTTTTGAAACAGTAAATGTTTATTGTCAAATCGTTGATAAAGAAATTCTGAAGCCATGGTGTAGTTTTGTGAAGAAAACTCAATCGCTTGTATCATGACAGCTGCTGATCCTTCCAATAATAATTGATTATTTATTAATAATTTAATGAGTTCGTCAATGTCGTCATTGTCATGAATAAGACTGGTGTAGGTATCTCGGAACTCGAGCCAGTTATCTTACTTAATTACCTACTAACTTTGGTAACTTAACGAGTTGACGCCTCGAGGAACCATGATTAGACTTTAAATCATAGTCCGTTTGTGAATAATTTGTAATCATAACCTTAGCCTCGGTCACTAAACCATAATACTGGCTTTCAAACCAACATCTTTTGAGAGTCTCAGAATCAATGTCGTCACATTAATATTCTAAATTTAATTGGATCTCGTTAAGTTCTTCATAAAGTTTTTTCAATTTATCTACACGCAATTGTAGTTCCATTACAGGGGGTTATTTCTTTTTTCTTTAAATATGCAAAATAATTCCCAAATGAGGTTAATTGACCTAGACAACTATATAATAACTATTACCACATTTTATCACAGACCAGCGATTCAGTCCATAGTGTTAATTTATTAGTATCAATTTGGTTATAATTATGCGAGTATTATAAGTATCAGTAAAACTAAATTTCCATCTAAATTATTGTATTACCCTTACCCAATGTTTTTGAATAGGGCAGTCAAATTTATGAGCAATAACTTTCAGAATGCTGTTGTTGGCGTTCCGCTGACGCAGTAAGGAAGTAATTTTTTTAGAATTATCCCCTTAAACCCGTCAGTTTGTATTTCGTTGCAGTGTGTTTGCAGTAGCTATCCCATTTTCTGTAAAATTTTCCTACGAAATAAGAATAACCTGAAATATTTAAAATGTTACGTACCTTTATATTTTTTTAAATAAAATGTCTTATATTTGTCTCAAAACGATCTTTTACAAGTTTCAGGAAGGTAATATTATCAAGAACAACATTATTTGAAGCACATTTTTCACATTTTTCTTTTACTGTACCCTAAATAATTTAGATTGGGTTTAAGTCACAATGATATTGAGGCCAATAGCAAATTTCACTGTCATATGTTTTGACAGCAATCAACAATAAACAATGATGACATGTTAATGATTTTAAAGTTGATTCAGAAAGAAATTACTTCCATTTATTTTTTTGTTCGCTATATGACGAGGTTTTTTATTTACCTGGTCAGGCTATAACAGTCATGCCTAATAATGTACATAGATTAATAATAAAAATATTATTATTTTTTTTATTAACCTATGTACATTATTATTTTTATTAATCTATTTACATGTAAATAAATGCTTAAGTCATATCTACGGACTGTCTCGTATTCACTTTAATACTCTCAAAAAGTGGCCACGATCGCAAAAGTCCTATTGTCAGCAGCAAAGCGTTCAATGAAGAATGACATGTCCATAAATTTAGTTGACTCTCCTAGAATTTTGAGTTTTAAATTCTCGTATGTTCAAAAATTTAATATAGATAGGTATCTATCGCGTAGGAATTAAAAACGGTATTTGGAATAAAACAGGTTGAAGTGGTCAAATATTTTACCGTAAAATACTGTCGTATTCTGGTGAAGTTGAATTGTTCAGTTCTTGAGCTTAAAATGTGGTCATTCTTGATTTCGGACAGATCTAAACAATTGACATCAGTTTTAACAACATTGAAATATAGGAAAGTTTTTTAATCGTATGGCGGAGATAAGTTTATTACTCTTATTAACACCAACTAAGTAGTAAGTCTATTTAGATGTCTGTGTAGTTCCTGACACTGACGTGGAGGGCCGCTTCACCCATGATTAAGGTCCCCGGCGGGTCCGAAACTAGTCTAGACGACTAGACTAGAAATATTTAGATCTCTTTTAAATTTGCTTTAAGCTGGCTTGGTTAAAAGCTAAAATACCCGTTTTCTGTTTAATTACTATTGAAGAACTTATTCTGATTCCTCAATAATAGTGTACTTCTCCAAGTGATTCCGAAAGTCATAAATGGCACTACAGTCTATAGAAATAGAAAGGAACCAGTTGCTGGAAGGGTACAAAGCCGCCTCATTGTACATAACTGAGTTGCTTGAATGCTATGGAAGCATTGTCCATTTCATTAACATGCAAATACCACATAAATACTTACAATTAAACCACATCCTTTGTTAGTACAGCAATAAATAATAAATTAACATAACAATAACGTTGACTAATCTCCGCCTGTAGACACCTACTTAGTGCAAAATTACTGCTTTCAGCTATCCCCTAAGGATTTCAAAGCGGGTCACAGATTGAAATAAAGTTGTAAGTCATTCGTTTTGTGCCTATTATTTATTGTTTACGTTTACAAAATTATTAATTTTCTTTTATGATAACAGTTAACAGCTGCTGGTTGTAACTATAATGAGCAAATAAAAGCCGCATATTTGGATTACAAAGCGTCGAATTATTAAAAAATTGCCGATTTTTTGTGATCATTTATAAATGATACTAGCTGAACCGACATACGTTGTCTTGTCTTAACTATAAATATTGAATTCGAATTGTTATAAAAAAAAATCATTCCAAAAAGATAGTTCCGACCGATGCATCTGTTTCAAACGATATTTGCAGTGCGCACTCTGTAAATCAACTTTACATCAGATAATAGATTGCCAATTTTAATGTCTTCAAATAATGTTTTAGTATTTTTACATTATGATTATGATGTGATATAGTGATAAATGTAAAGATCAATGTTGTTATATTGTTGATGCTCCTTACTAAATAAATAAATAAATACTAAATAAGAATGGTTTGGTAATTGTTTTCGCAGGAGATTTTTTCAGACTGTGTTGAATAGAAAGTGTAAATGACGTTGAAAACTATGTTTTTTTTACATTCAGGTCCCCATTGAGACATGTACTTGTAGATATACTGTAAGGAAAAAAAAATAACCTGAACTACGTGTAAATAATATAGTATAGCATATATATATGGTACTTTGTTACGTAACGGCAACGCTGGTTAAACAGTTTATCTGTTCACACATTGACACTTCTCCATAAACAATATACTCTATGACAATATTATGTGACCACTTGCAGCGTCCGGATCTACCTAATTAAGTGCCTGCAGTTAATGTCTCCAGGATTTATAGCGGCACTAGGACGCCTTAAGCAACAAAGTTGTCGCCAGATATTATGTACATTTAGGTTTCTGGAATGAGAAAGTAACTTGTCAAAGTATTTAATACACTTATTGAGTTTTAAGAGGGCTCAAAGTTGTATCATATTCAAACGAATAAAACAATTGAAGTCTTACTAGACTATAGGTACTAAGTTATAACATTGAGGTTTGAGCTTTTAGAATTAGTATATGCGATTTGTAGATTAAAATACTTCCTTTTACCTGCTTAAATTTAAAGAAACGTGAAATTTATAAAATAATTATATTTATTTCAGACGATCTTATTCATAACTTGATAATGTAAAACGTTCTAGAGTGTCGGGGTTTTGTCGAAGATTTTCTCGCTGTAGATTCTAGTCAACGAAAACAGCAACTCGTTTTATTTTTTGGACAAGGCATTGCCTTTAATATTTCTGCACATTAAGCCTTTCTGTTTCATAATTTCATAATCTCTGGTTAGCAAAGGGCACTTTGAAAAAAGTGCAATGGGCGAGGTGAGTAATTAATCATGGGAACCGAAGTTACCCGAACTACGAGTGAACCTTTGTAAAAATCATCAAGGATGTCTGCCACTATTGACCACAATACTAAGCTTTCAAAGTTAGTAAACCATTTTAATAAACAGGTTTACTAATTTTGAAAGAGTAAGTACTTTTTTTTAGTGGATAAAAGGCAAAAAATAAAAAAGAAAGAAAAAAGATAAGCTATCTTAACCCCATTTAACAAAGCGTAGGAATTTAATCATTTATGAATGCGAAAAAACTCTATTTAATTAAGCCCGAAAATAGTCACAACATCATCATTTATCTACCCTTGTCCCAATTTTATTTGGGGTTGGCGCAATATGTTTTATTCTTCCATTCTACTTTATCGTTCGTCATGTCACTGCTTATTCCCTTTCTAGCCTATCTTCTTTCACACAGTCCATCTATTTTTTCTTTGGTCGTCCTCTTCTCTTTATCTCTTTTCACCAAATTTTACTCATCCCTCCGCATCACATGTTCATACCACGATAACTTATTGCTTCTCAACTTATCATCCACCTATACCTGGTTTCTTTAGTCTGGGTTAGCGTCAGACAGGCGGCCAGCCATAAAAAGAATCAGCCAAAACCTTGTGCAGTAAAATAATCACCACAATAATTAATAATACTACTTTCTCTTATCAAGGCAAAGATTAACAATCTGAGGTCTATGAAGAACAGTGGGAAGTTTTTACTCACAGATAAGAAATTGTTAAGCTTAAATTATTTTCGTTAAAGTTTCTTTAAAATAAAATATTTAGATATTAAATTTCTTTCGCATCGTAAAACAGAATCTAAAAGAACGACACTAAAAAGCCATTACCTTTTTAATTTAAAAACCTCTCTATATACCATCTTTGAAATGCAATAGTCATCTGAATAAATAGCGCTGCATTTAATATCGTATCTTAGAGTCACGTGTAGAGCCGGCCATAAAACGATAGTAAAAGAGCATTGGATACGAGTCTCTACGGCAGAGAACTGATCTCTTCCTAATGTTGTGGAGAGCTATTCGCGTTTGCACCACTTCTCTAGAGGTCACAATTTTAAATTCTATGTGAACAGTTATTTTTCTAGAGATAGATAGATACATACGAGATAATATATATACAATAGTCTAAATATAGAAACCCTCTGAATATAAATAAAACGCCTACTTAAATAAAATTCAACAACGCATAAAACCTACACCAATCTACTGAGATGCGGGGACACAGACAAAATATAATTTGCAGTCCTTGACCCCAGCTAATTTAAAGATAAATATATTTTAGTAAAATTGCACTCAAAGACAAATTATGCACTAAATAATTTTTCTTTGAGTACAATTTTACTTCATTACACTGTACTAATTGTTAAGAAATAATTAGACGTTTAAATACTTCAATTTTAAAGTTTTAAATTAAAAGCTTCTTGCACTGTGTTTTGAACGTATTTTAAAGGCATTAGAAATTCAAATAAAAACAAAATACATGTAGTACAAACATTTTACCTTCAAATTAAGGTAAAATGTACTACTAAAAACTGAACTGAAAAACTGTCGAGGTTTTTTTTTATTTTGACCGCGAAATCTTTAATTTATAGTTTTTGAAAGTAGTTGATTAATTAAAAAAACAGTTGCTATTACATTTAAAAGTTAGCAGTCGGAGAACAGAAGCAGAATAGTGTAAACTTGTCGATTATAAAACTCATTTGATCAAACTTGTTGGTGCAAACACGAATTACGAATGGATTCTAACCCAGAAGGGATAAAAACCACTGGTAATACAGTATTAGACTGTTAAGTTAAATCTTGCCTCTTCTTAGTTCTGTGGTTAAGAAAATGGTATTTTCCGTAAAAAATCGTATGAAATAATAAGTTATGACGTCATACCTAACCATTGCCAAATTATTTCCTTTTAGTGTTTGGTTTAACAACTATAAAATAATAAGGAACTTAAAACCAGTTAACGCAGTAAGTAAGTAGTAAGTTTTTCAGTCTTATATCATACTTAATTTCATGATGACTGTTCATCATCCTTATCCTTCGCACCTTCTGTTGGAGTCGGCTTTCAGTGTAACTACGATACGGCCGAACTTCGATATTTTACGTGAAGCAACTGCCATCAGACCTCCACAACCCAAGTACTTGGCGATATCGAAATTTTGTAGTTAGACCAGGTTGTAAGCCTTGTAGGGGTAACCCGTAACGAATGCCACAGATGTTCGTATGGCAACCGGTACAGACGACTTAACGTGCTCTCCAAGGCACGGAGGGGTATCAATTTGTTAAGAATGGTCACCCATCCTAAAACCGACCTAGCTAGTATTACTTAACTTTGTAATTTGCTAACCTACTTGGTTACCACTTAGCCACCAGCCCCTAAGTTCCTTATTATAAAATAATTTTAGTTTTAAATCATACTTAATTTCATAAAAACTGTTAAACAGTTTATTTTGAGCTATAGGAAACCAACCTTTTCCTGTGCCAGAGCCGCACACAATACCTCGCTAGTAGTGTCTTCTAAATATGGTCTATAATGGAGGTATTACCTATGCATACATTTGTGGCGACTTCCACATATAGTAAAAACATACTCCAACATCATCTAGCGAAGACGAGGTGAACTAACTATTAATCCTGCATCGCGCTATGAGAGTTTTCACGCCGATTAGAATATATTCAACTTTCCAATATCAACCGTTGGGCCGCGGCCCGCCAGGCTTGATAACCTCGCCTGGTCGGAGGATCCTCCCTTTGTGTTGGAGGGATATATAACACCCGTTCCTCCATACATTATATACATACATACGTATATAATGGGGATACACATCCCTCTGCGTATATTATACATAGGTAATCTAATTTAGTGTTCAATTAATTGTACACTGCAACTCCTCATCTCATTCATAATCTCTCTTTCCATCCAATGGTTGCCTGGAAGAAATTGTAAATCGCAATAAGGTCGCCAATTGTACTTAGGCTTCAGTTTAGTTAAAATCTACATAATTATAAAATCCATCCTAATCCCAAACTAGGCAGACCCTCTACTATGGCAATCTGATTGCTGAGAAACATACTTATTACTAAATACATACACATAATAGATAAATTACAACCAGGCACAGAAAAAATGATCATACTCATCACACAATTATTTGTCCTCGGTGGGAATCGAACGCACGACCTCTGGCTCAGCAGTCAGGATCACTAACCAACAGACCAGTCAACTTCTACATATATACAAATTTACATTAATTTCTTTCTTTGCTGTACAATTAAGAGTTTATCTATCTATCTTACTATATTGATCTAATTCGATCCATTCAATCGAGTGTGCTACTTCACAGATGTTTTGTTAAAAGTTATATTATAAAAAACATATTTTTTTAACCCCTGACGCAACAACGAGATGAAAAGTTTAACGTGTGTTTCTGTGTGTCTATGTATCTGTCTGTGGCTTTATAGTTCCTAAACGGATGGACCGATTTATATTTAGTTTCTTTTAAAGGTGAGTTGACAGAGATTGTTTTAGCTATAATTCAAGCCGTTCGAAGATTATTATTAGCTCTTTTCTCATCACTAATTGGATGTTTGAGTTTGAGGGTTTTTTTATTTTTTTATTCATTAATACTTGTTTCTTATATGTATACTAACATTTTCTCCAGGCACGTATTTATTTTGCCTCTTTAAGCAAAACTGACTGTAATCGTACTACAATATAATATTTATTTAATTGCTGAAGTACGAATACGCAAATAATAGAATTAATAACTACATTACAAAACCCTGACAAAATTAAATCAACTGGTAAATTGAGAACAACGACATCTATGTATACTTAGAGGAACTACTGGTGTCCTCTATCCAAACCAATGTTATATAGATGCTAGGTGGGACGCTACTAGTATTGAACAGTACTAAAGTACATTCATAAGTCGTTTTTAATCATTTAGTAACATGTTCTAAAGTCAGTACTTTTTGATACAAAAAAATATAGAATTATTTATTACTAGTGTATTAATGTTTACTAATTTCACATACAATATTATGAAAGAAATAAAATAGGACAGTAAACAGCTAACAACTTTTACATCGTTTCTAAGTTTCCGTTCATATTTGACATTTGGATTACGTTTTTTTTTTATCTGCCTATTTCTTCTAGACCGTAATACGAAAAATCTTTGAAGCGCTTTTTAAGTAAATTTTGCTCATAAAGTTATGTGAAATTTGGAATAACTAAAGTCTATATGGAGAAGAAATGCAGAACGCTAATACTTTTAAATAATAATATATATATGTTATAAATTTAAAAATTATAATTATGAATAGAAGAGAAGAAGATAATTGCTACATCAAGCTACCCGTGTCCAGTAATTACGTTGGCCCGTCATGATACGGAACACATGACAGTTCAGACTGTGTAAAGCTTGTTACAAATAAGTCAATGAATGTGTAATGAATAACGGTTACACTTCGACCACCAGGCGATCATAATTTTTTTTTTTTTATTTCTCCAAATATAAAATATCTGTAAAACAGTTTTTGGAGCTTACTTTTTAATATAAAGTAACAAAACATGCATTATGGTACATGTCTTATATATAGAACACTCAATGTCAGTCAGTTTAATTTTATGTCATTGCATCATCACATAATATTACAGCTATTATTTTATTTCACATAATTATAGTCATGCCTGTATATCTCTGACAGGATAGGCAGAGCGAGACACGTCTATTATATCTAGTGTAGGAAAACAGTCTCACAACCACTGATATAAACTATAAAAATAAACAAGAGTTTTTGAAGTGGCGACAACACTAGGTATGCTGCCACAATATAGTTAATAGTAATGTGTCTAACAGGAGCTTTCTAAAAAAAACGAAATACTTGCCCGATCTGAAATTCGAGATTTACTTTAAACCGAGTGGTTATAGATCGACAGAGGCAGAAACAGTATTATCTGTTATTATTTTATTTTGTAGTTGACAAAACAACTCTTTGCGTACTGTTCTACAATTTCAAATTATAATTTTTTTTTTAATTGACAATTCCAAATAATTGTTGTGCAATTTTATGAAATAAAGAGCTTGAATTTGAAATTTGAGACGCTGACGTTTAACCATTGTGCATTATTTATGTTATCTATTCGCGTTGTGTATGTCCAATACACCCACAGATTAAAATTATTGCCAAATAGAGAGCTTGACGCAGTTCATTTTTAGTATTAACACAATAAACCTTTTTAGATACGCGAATCCAGCGATTGAAGAATTGAAGTCTTCGTAACAAGCTTATCATTTTCCATCTCATGGAAACCTTCCTCTGATTTAGCGTCTGCCCATTTATTTTCGTTTTTGATAGCTTTAAATTAAACTAAACGAAGCATGACCGCAGTAATATAGTATAACTTTATTAAGAGTTAAATTGAACCTAGTAAATTGTTTTGCAAACGAATTTTAGGCCCGTTTAGCAGTAGCTAAGTGCGTTAGGAGGGTTGAACGAAAGTTTGGTATGGACGGTGTAAATTAATATTTTAACAATAACATTTGTTTTTTTTTAAATTAAATTGAGAATCGGCAGAGCGAGATCGGCTGAGAGCATGAGAAGGGTAAATGAATCAATTCAAACTTTGAAGATTTCAAGATCCTTGTACCTCGTTGGAGGCTGAAGATTCGAACAGTCGAACTATAGCGTTAATCAGGGGCCGTGGCCAAAAGAAAGTATCTGAGAATGAATATCCGAGTTCCTAAATATATAATAAAAGATATGCTTACTTTGGGTCAGTATATTATTAATATCTATCCAAGTCTATATACTAATATTATTATAGTATACCAGCTAGACAACAATTGATAGCGTTATTACCGATGATCTCTTACCAATGACCTGGATTGATATTTTATGTGTACCTACCAAATAGATAATGGGGTAGATTGCGATGTACTGTAGAGACTTCGCTTGGCATAGAGATATGGTACTCAGGAGAGTGATGTGCTAACAGGGAAGATGGAATCAAACAGTGGTAACTGTAAATATTTTCCGTTCTAGCTAATACATTCACTTCATTTTATAATGAACACTTCTTGAGAAGCAGCTGGCGTGATTTCCCTCTGCCACCATCGCAACGAGACTCTCCTGCTGCTTCTTGTTTTCCCTATTCTTTATACAAAACAAATTCGAAGCTCAGTGACTTAGTTATTATTTTAACGGTCAGCTTCTAACAACTTCAAAGGATGTTTGAACACTACAGTACACCTGTTACGCTGGTCCCCATATACTTAAATCAATTACTGAGATTATAATGTACAACTCAAGGTGGGTAATTATTGCCTTTTTGTTTTCGAATGAATAATGACTTTTTGTTAGCCATATTTGGTCAACATGTATCGTATGTTTAACAAGAAAATTATAATGTAGATTATACTTTTATTTAAAAGCACATATAAACAACGGCACTAATATTGTAGTCCACTGTTGGACATAAATCTCTCTAAATTTGGGCCATAGCACCAGGTCCTCCGCCTTCCTCATCCAGTCTATCTTCAGGTCGTCTGTACTAAAACTTATTATTAAAAAATTCTTGTTCATCATTTTTTTAATAATTATAAATAAATATGCATTGTTTGGACTAAATATAAAATTTGACTTGACGTAGTAAAATGACTTAACAAAAACCCTATAGATAGGTATTATTAAATTTTACTCATTATTCACTTATTGAAAAAGTCAGACGATAAAAGTAATTACACTTTAAAAATCTAATGGTTTGCAGTGACTTAATAATTTACCAATAAAGAAACTTATTACATTTTTCTATGAAAAGGTCATGGATAGTAACACAATATTAATTAGTGTTCCAGATAAGGGCCTTCACTAATTCAATATCCGATAATATGTTCAATTCGGAACATTAAATAAGGGTAATTTTTCTTTTTGTATTATATGACTGTGCGATGAGAAAGACAATTTTAACAAAAATAATAGACATAGTACATCAAAACAATACATATTAATATAATGTAAATAAACAACTAATACTAATAAATAAATGAACAAAGGAATAACAAACAATTAAGGAATAATTATTTAAATAATTTATACATTGTTAAGTGAATAATTAATTGATTTGAATAATTTAAAAAGGAATGAATATCAAATGAATGGAAGTCGTTACAAAATCACAATCATAATATTTTTAAAACGGAAATTATTTACGTTTACTTTTCAAATATTTTTTATTGTTTCATCATCCCAGCAAAGATGACACAGATAAGGGTTTGAGAAGTTCTCTTTTTCCGTTGACAAAAACCGTATCTCTAATATTTACCAAGGTTTAATAAAACAGATTGCAAATTTCTTAATTAAGGTCTCAATTGTGTCCGGTATGTCAAGGTCGGAGGTCACTGGGGCTAGTAATTTATACGTAGATGTGGGTGGAAAGATTTACGATTACACCTGCGTACAATCTTTATCAGAACCCACTACATTGTCGGGAAAAAGTATTTTATCTTTCATACGCTGTCCGTACATATATTTTGTATACATTTGAGCGGCGCGCGGTAGCATAATATTAATCACTACAGACAACTGAGCAAGAACAATGCCAGCAAGAAATAACATGTGAATAATCTTGTATTCATAAAAAAATCAGTATATGCCAATGTAATTAGAAGATGACGAGTGAGTTTTTTCGTTATATTCGTACAAACCAGTCTAAAAGTACAAGTCTGGTGTACCGCTTTAATATGCAATGGGCGAAACTATGGCGAGCTAAACAATTTCAAAGATAAAAGCACTCTTATTCATATAGATACTCTTGACTATTTTACGTACAACTTAAATTAAATATGTCAGTTTATAAATTTATCAAAATATTAAGCTCAATATAAATACAGAATTCACAAATCCTTTAAATCTTAACTAACATTTTTGAGCCCTTAATAAACTGGTCGGTGCCTCGAGCGTGTTTTGATGATCCCTGAATCTTGTTTGCTATGGCTAAATTAATTTAGAACTAAATTTATTTCTAGATTAGATATTATACGCTATGTTGCTTACATGGGAGGGGTGCTTTCCGAGACTGTTAATATTTAATATGCAGGATGTTATAGAAAGGTGCGTGTTACGTTTATGTCGGGGCTGTTAGTCTAGTTGGGTGAGAATCTCACCCAAAAAAAATAATTATGTAATGAGCACGATCATTTTTGTTATGTATCTGGATATAATTTATCTATAACTAGTAACCCACCCTGGCTTCGCACGGGTAGCAGAGATATCTTCAACAATCATCAATATATTTCAAATAATTTACCCAAAATCTCAACAAATTATACACCTAAACCTTCCTCATGAATCACTTTGTCTATTAGTGAAAACCGCATGAAAATCTGTTCAGTAATTTTTCAGTTTATCGCCAACAGACAGACAGACACGGTGGGGGACTTTGTTTTATAATATGTAGTGATATGTACGTATATTTGCCTTATCTATGTATTATTTGTTTATGTCTTTATAAACTCATACAAATATTTACTCGGGGGGAATCCAGCCCGGTTTACCTCATAGGTCATCAATCAAATCAACTGGTATTTTTCCAGTCAATTTTAATCCTGGAACGTTCAAGTGTATACACACATGTGAATAGGTTTCTCTGGGATAGGCGTGTACCATCTTTGTTTTCATCGTCACTTTCCATCAGGTGAGTTGGAAGACAAACACCTATGCAATTTCACATAAAAAAAATGTATTTAGTAATATATAAGTATGTTTATCAGCAGTCTGGATACCATGGTACAGGCTCTGCCTAGTTTGGGATCAGATGGCAGTGTATGAGGTGTGTACAGTACAGATAAGAAAGTTTGTAAATTTTAATATTAAACATTTTTAGTGATTAAAGATTAAAATATCAAATTATTTGCACCACATTAAATACATTGTTACAACTCCTTTACCTGCTAAGAATTCTAAGCAAGTGAGATGAAGTGAAATTCACTTATTTGATACTAGCAGCACCCCGCGCTTTCACCCGCTTAAGTCCCGACCCCGTTGGAATATCGAGCTAAAAAGTAGCCTATATATTTTATTTATTTATTTATTTAAATCTTCATGCATAATATGTACAAAGGCGTACTTAATGCCGATGGCATTCTCTGCCAGTCAACCTTGGGGTGGTGGAGAAATCTTATAAGGTAGGTGCACAGAAATCACGTTAGAAATTGTCCATAATAAACTGTTAAATCAATACAAATTACACACAGTACATAAAAAGGAGTACACAATATTACTTACATAATAAGTATAATAAAATAATGATAATATATATATATATCTTCAAAGTTTGATAGCTAGTTACTCGACTCTGTATTTCGGTATTCATAGTGTACAAATATAATGTATGTATGCATTTATATATAAATATATGGGAAAATATGGGAAATATGGGAAAATCCAGGGGCAGGGAGTTGACCATGGGAAGAGATAAGGTTTGGAGCAGAGGTGAGCATTAAATCAAGCCAGGTATCCTGGTGTTCGATATTGTGATGAGTGGCTTGAAGAGGAAGGACATGGAAACTGATTGACTGGATGATCTGAAGGAGATTGCGAGTACGAGGAGAGTTTAGGGCAAGGAGGTCTGTGTTAAAATCGCCCATGATGATGTGGTGTGTGTATTCCGACCCTAAAGAATGCAGAACTGTTTCCAGACTGGAGAAGTAGTTGACAGCGGGGGGGCAATAGACTACACCTAGAATAACATTAACTCCCTTGACACAAACCTCAAGACTGAGATATTCCGCAGACGTGGAAAGCTCGGAAGAAGAAGAGGCAAGGATTTTATAGGGTAAGTAACTACGAAGGTAGATGGCGACACCACCACCTCTTTTGTCTACTCAGCCAGGACAGGACAAAGCCAGTGAGAGGATATGAAGTAGAAGGTAGGTGAGGTTTGAGCCAAGTCTCCGAAATCAGGATGGCATGAACGTAATTGTCTGTGAAAGTCTCAGTCAAATCGCTAAAGTGACTAGGGACACTCTGAGCGTTTATGTCGCACACATTTAGTAGAGGATGGGATTGATTTGAAAATGTTTGCCGTAAACTATCACCCAGTGTCTCTGGCAGAGAACTGAAACTATCATCCTCTGAGGAGTCATTCGCAGAAAAATAGACATCATTATCATCATCGATCATTAGTGTAAAAATGTAAGCCTATTAAATAGATATTCTATTCCAATAATATAAATTCTACTAAAAATATGTTTAAAATTATATATGAAAATGTATACTATATGATAAGAAAGCCGAATTAAGTGGAGCGTATTTCTATACCGCCAGCCGGCGCACAAAAATAACTAATATATATGAAAAATAAGTTGTAAGATAAAAAAACATTATAACAATTAACAGTAAGTAGGTAACTATTAATGAATGAAGTGAAAATAAACAAATTTAAAAGTATTTAACGAAAATTATAACCAAACATTACAAATAGTTATAACTTTCCGAACGCACCAAATATGATGTCGGACGGAGGAAACGTCGACTTGACAGTTGTTTTAGTTGTCAAAAGTTGTCATTGTCCCGATAATTGTAATGTAAGGTATAACAAAGTATAACATATTTATCATTACAAACTGATCATGAGATGAAAACATGTATATATATATTAAACCAGGTCTCCAGCTATCTACATACCAAGTTTCATCGCAATCGGTTCAGTAGTTTTGGCGTGAAACAGTAACAAACATCCATCCATTCATCCATCCAAACTTTCACATTTATAATATTAGTAGGATTATTGATTGATGTTTACATCTAACAAAGCTCGATTATTTATTTAATTTTTTAATCCTTTGAATTATATTTTATTCAGGTTTGTTGTAAGCGTTTCTAGTTTCATCAATATGGATCTACCTGGGACCCCGTTCGTATTTATATATAGTGGAGTGTGAGGTTGAGTGAGATGAGTTTCGATTACGAAGTAATCAAAGCAACGTACAAAATGCGATTCAAGCTTTTGTGTCCTACTGAAACCTTAAGCCATCCCTAGACGATCATGCGGCATGACATGCATTACGTGCTGTCATGCATGCATGACCGTTTAATTGTATTGTTTGTTGCCAATGACATGCAAACTACGTGCATGACATGCAAAATACGTGCTGGCAGTTCATTGACAATTCCTTTTATAAGTATAAATTTATTTATTTATAATTCTGCCTTTGACCAAGACATTTCCATACCAGCGCAGAGGACCTCTTCACTGTACTGTCTATATCGACTGAATAAAATGATTATACCAAGCGATTTATCATGCTGTATGATAGACTCTCAATAGGTCCGTCATGCAGCATTATGATTCAGCGTGTCATGCCGCATGATCATCTAGGGACCGTTTTAATAGTACGGCATACGGCTATAACAGAACCAGTTCAGTTACAATATAACCTCAAATAATAGATACCTGACCTACTACTTAGTAAATAACCTAGTTAAGTCATTATTTTGCATTTTGTTTTCACAAACTTAACCATATTCTGAAAAAATCAATCTTAATTTAAATCAGCATTTAAATTAGTAACCTTTTTAAGAAAGTAGCGTACGTAGTATTATCGTTTAGGTATTACGCTATTAGATAACGTCACGAGAAAGGCCAGAATTGCCTACTTCTAATACAGTATGGCTTTAATAGAATCTATTCAACTGGTTTAACCCATACCGTTATCGTCTAGATTGTGTTCTAGGCCAGCAAAATCTTTTTTACTTAGTATTTCTAGTCTGCAAGACTTACATTATTACATTACGACAGGGAAATTGGGATTCTTGCACTGTTAATCTTCAATATTAACTTTTGAATAAAATTTATTTTGAGTGTGAATATTTTGAGATTTTTTTATTAGCTGATAAAAACTAGAATAGAAAATTGAATGGCATTACAAATCTATACTAATATAATAAAGTTAAATTATTTTTTTTGGTTTTTTGTTTGTTTAAACGCGCTAATATTTGAAACTCCATTACTCAAACCACCGCGATGCCGAACTAATTCCCGATAAGTAAAATAAAAAAAATAAAAAAACTACCAAACTACTGAAAAAATATTTTTATTGGATAGAGTATTCATTGAGACAGGTTATAATCTTTGTAACATCACGCTATAGCCCTTAAGAGCGGAGCAGTGACTATGGTCACAAAGCAGGTGAAACTACGGAAAACGGCTAGCATTATTTATAAATAAGAACCAAGTTAACTGTGCGAAAGTTAAAAAGTGCTCCATTAGGCAGCATTTTCGCCCATTGTGCAAATGTTCTTTTTAGGTGCAAAAGTTAGTTTAGAAAAGAAACCTCAATCGAAAGAGAATAATTTTTCGTGGGAGAGTCATGCTTCGGCACGTATGGGCCGGCTCGACCGGAGTGATACCAGGGTCTCACAGAAAACCGGCAGTGAAGCAATGTTGTATTGCTTTTCGCTGAGTGAGTGAGGAGTCCCTAACCCTCCCCTCTTCCCTCTTGCCCTTCTCCTACTCCCACCTTAAAAACCAGCAACGCAGTTGTGACTCTTGAGTTGCAGGTGCCCATTGGCGGCGGTATTCATTTACCATCAGGTGACACGTCTGCTCGTTTGCACCCTAGAGCATAAAAAAAAAATTAAGTGAAAGGTTAAAACTAAGTTCGTTCATTCTTAACTCTCTTCATTTCATATTAAAGTGAATCTTTCTTTACCGAATTATAAAAAAATTACATACGAGTATGTCAGGAGAGATCCCGTGACGCAGTTCAATTCTCGAATCACATTTTTTATTTTAGGACAATAAATCATAAAATTTCAAATATGCTTAATTTTTATTAATCTTTTAATTTACGAGTCATACAAAACTAAGGCGTGCTAAAAACCCAATATATATGGAAGTATTGTCTACTTTAAACGAAAATCATCAACCAATAATTTTATCACTGACTAGTTGAGCTGACTTCAAGTCTATGAAGTGAGTTTTAATGTAGGTGTTCAACTTTGAAGGTTAAGAGCTTGTGAAGATGATAGTACAATTTAGTACTGTGATTGTTGACACCATTAAGTGAAGTGCTTGTCTTCTTATCTAGACAGATCGGACAGGTTCCTAACGATCGATATTGTAAAAAGAACCGGACAGGTGCGAGTCTGAATCGCGCACCGAGGGTTCTGTAAGCAAATAAACTTGTATGTTCTCGAGTACGTCCATCTTGTTAATCAATTCTCGAAAAGTTTTGCCCGTCTTCTCTGAAAGACAAACTTAATTTTGCAGTTCTAAAAAAGTCAACTTTCCAACCGCAAAATATAAGTTAGTAATCACAAAAACTATTTATTTATGTGATATACAACAAATTAATCAGTTTGGTATTTTCTCTTTACTTGTGTCGTCAGACCTTGCTTCTTACCAAATTTCATGATTCTAGGTTAATGGGAAGTACCCTACAGGTTTTGAGTTACCTGCGAAATATTCAATGACATGAACATTTGATGTTGATTTCAACTTGATACCTTCACTGGTTCCTGAGGAAAAGGGTCTTGACAGAAACAGACAAACAGATAGACAGATTTAACAAAAAATTCACGGGTTTCGGATTTTTTCTATAGTTTTGCTGTGTGACCTTGCTTCTTACCAAATTTCATGATTCCAGGTCAATGGGAAGTAATATTTGTGTATGCTGATGACATGAACATTTTATGCCCTATCTCAAAGGTCTCCGATTGTCTTGATCTTCAGGAAGATCTAAACGCTCTCCAAAATTACTTTCCCAGAATAGACTGCAACTCAATGTGTCTAAGTGTTTTATTCTTTCATTTACTCGTAAACCTAATCCTATTACATTCTACTAGAAAATTAATGAAGTTATTTTAAATAGTATAAAAGTAGTTCAAGATCTTGGTATAACATTTGATTCGAAACTACTATTTGATATTCATATTGACAACATCATAAAAAAGGCTAGTAGGGCCCTTGGATTTATATTAAGATTCTCTAGTGATTTTAAAAATATAAAAACCTTTAAGATTGATTGATTTTAAGATTGACTTCATTGCGCTCGTATTCGCAGTCACTTGGAGTACACAGACAGAATAGAACGTATTCAGAAACGCTTTTTTACTCCAGTAAGTGTTTTACACGTAAATATACTTCCGGATACTTGTAGAGGTGTATTGGGTACCTTAGGACTGAAAACGGACTTACTTCATATACCGCGTATAAGAACCACTTATAGACAAAACAGCTATATGATTGGCTATCTAGAACATTTAATAAGCTTTCAGAAGAAATAGACCTTGATTTGTTTGATATCAATGTTTCTCATCTAAAAAGTATCATTACAAAACATTTTTTTCGCTCTTATTTGATGATATAAATGTGTGAGAATGCCGTTTTATTTTTCTTTTTTGCAGTGTATTCATCAATTATCGCTTTTATTAAAAAAAATTACTAATTGTGAATACTTTCAATTGGCCTTCATATATTTAGTTTCTTCTATATTTCAGTACTAAAATAAATTAAAATACCTATTAACAGCTACAACAATATAACGTTTGACGTAATTGACGTGTGTGCGAAACTCTCAAACTTGTTAAATGTTTATCGCTACTACCAACATTACTGTCTTTTCTATAATGACACATAATGTAAAACACAATGTAAAAATTGTTATGAATAAACACGAAAACTATAATAAACCGACACGGGTTTCATTTCATACCACAGATACAAATAGCGCAAACTAAATAATTCATGTATGCAGAATTTATTGGATATCTACAGAACTAGCAATTCAAACACGAACAAAATACTAAATTGTTATTCTTAATCCAAACATCTACACGAAAGTAAATAAATAAAAACAAAGCAAAAAGGCAGAGAAGGTATCGTAAAACGAAACTATCTTGAAGGCGGATCATATCAGAGATTTATTGTTGAACATCAAAAATAAAAAGTTACCGCGCTAAGTCGCTTCAGGGACGCAGTTTGGACAAATGATGGTATACGTCAAAGTTACGACCACTCCAGAGGTTAAGGATACTGTACTAAGTATAATGAAGGGATGGACGTGCGTTAGAATCAGTTGAACGACTCAATCACTCTTGTGAAACGTGAAGCGATCCGTTTTTATTTCTTTCTTTAGCTTTCCTAAGTGCTTTCTAGGCGTAAGAGTTATTTATATATTGGTTTTTATTTCAGTTTTGTCGCTAACATTCAGTATATTTTTGCAGAAATGCACTTATTTTAAATTTCAGTTCAGTTAGAAATCTGACAGGCTGACGGACAAAAAAAATACTTCGTCTCCTTTTGTTTCAAACATTTTAAATGTTACTTCTCCCCTAGTAATGTGATGAGGACTACAGTATTGTCACTCTATCTCGGCACTCCTTACTTGACTGCTGACGAAACATGCTGCTACTCAGTTCCGAATGCAAATTTAAACTATAGCCATCTATTTCCATTATTGAGATTATTGCAGGTACAATTTAACACTAACACTTTCAGCCTTGTTCACATTTCTTAGTAACTTAGCAACGTGCAAACCTTTGCAACTAAATATAAACCTTCCAAATATACAATCCCAAACTGTTATTTAAAACATTTTTATATTCATGATGAACGTGATTGACTGTGAGCAAAACAAAAGGAAATAAAATATTTACGCCGACATGCATTAACGAAACTTCCGAATGCACTGGTGAATATTTATATACGCCAATTTCGCATAGTTACTAAATCAACAATTGTATTACAATTGTTTGATGTCAAAGATAAAGAAAAAATAGATGCTTGATGTATAAGTCTGCTAGTCGCTGTTAATCTGACTGGATGAGGAACTAATTTATATTCATGGAATAGAATTAATAGAATATAATTATCTTTTTAGGGTTCTATTCCTCAACAGGAAAAAAAGGAACCCTTATGAGATCACTTTGTTGTCCGTCTGTCTGTCCGTCCGTCAAGACCCTTTTTCTCAGGAACCCGTTTAAATTAAAACCAAATAATTATGACTGACTGACTTAACAACAGAATAACAATAAATAGAATAAGAAAAACATAAATACTCACATAATGTAAAACGTATTTAATTTGTAAAATTGTTACGGTATCAAATCAAGTAAATATTTATTTTTAAGCTAATACACTATAAGCGTATCAAAACCGTGTGTTCTACAATTTAATATTAACCATTACACGACTTAGTGACATACAATCTACATCAAACATGATATTATCAGAAAGGGACTCTCTACACAACACGCTGTTTTGTCACTGATTAATGAAATTACAACTAATGTAGATAAGGGACATAAATGCCTTACTGTTTTCCTAGATCTCAAGAAAGCTTTTGACACCGTCTCCGTTTCCATCCTTCTTCAAAGGCTGGAGCACATTGGGATAAGAGGAATGGCTCTTTCCCTTTTTAAAAGCTATCTGACAGATCGAAAGCAACAGGTTAAGATTAATAGCATGTATAGTGATGAACTTAATGTAATCTATGGTGTCCCGCAGGGAATCGTGCTTGATGATCATACAGCAGTGGTTTATTCAGGGGTATCATGGGATGTCGTACGAACTGGCGCTGACCGTGGATTGATGCGGATGGCTAACTGGCTAATTGAAAATCTCTTGACCGTCAATATTTTAAAAACAAACATCTGCTTCACTCCAAACCAAAGATCACAGCCAGATCCCGGTTTTGGAATTACTTTACATGAGTGTGGCAACACCTCTGGTTCAAACTGTAGGTGTCAAAATATTCAACAAGTAAGATCTATAAAATACCTAGGTATAACGGTGGCACCCTCACATAGAAGTTACCACATGTAGGGTTAGGAAACTCATATGGATCTTTAAAACACTACGTTACGTAATGCAAGCACAGTTGCGAAATAAAATTTATATTGCTCTGTCACAGTCAATTATAACGTATTGCATACGGGTATGGGGAGGTGCTACAAAACATAAAGTCCTGGATTTAGAGAGAGCACAGAGGTCGCTCATCAAGGTTATGTGCTTTAAACCTTTTAGGTACTCCACTCAAAACTTGTATAAGGATAGCAACCTACTGAGTGTAAGGAAATTATATCTGCTAAACATAACCGTAAACCTACACAAAACATTTATCTACAATCCAGCTACTCTAGATATAAGACGTACAGACATCGTGGCCTATTCTCCGAGAGTTTGGACGGATTTCGCTAGAAGACAATATGTTACACAATCAACGTATATTTATAATAAACTTAATTATAAATTAAAGATTTATCCAATGTTGCTTTACGACTGTAAAAGGACCATAATAGAATGGCTCAAAGCAATAACGTATGAGGAGACCGAACTTATCTTAGTAAGAGTTAACTAACAAAAACACACACACACACACACGCGCACACGCACACATACGTATACACACACACAGCGATACACACCCACAACCGCACACATACACGCAAACACATAACTTTTCTTCTTAAGTCTACACCATTTGTTATTTTGTTTTTGGTCTGTATAAGATATAGCTAATTTTAAGTCTCATTACATTAAGATATTGTAAATTACGGGAAGAAGCGAGACAACCCTGACACAAGTATTTTTAATAACTTACTAGGGTTGTCTCAATTTGTGCTATTTATAAATGTATGAGAAATAAAAAAAATATAAAAAAAAATTATATACTAATTAATAGATGCTAATTGTCACAGAAACATTTAGGTAGTTGAGATGAAAGATATAAATTGAGAGAAATACATTTTTATTGCCAGTTCCATGTTTATTAGATATATAGAATAAACATTTATATTTTATATATTGAAAAACTTAACAATTACTGTAGCAACCGTCTAAATCGATTCCAGATATAGTACTAAATTTGTTTCTGAGTAGCTATAAAAATTTAAAGTATGAAGTTTCTTTTTTAATATCTGGTAGAAGTCTGAAAGTCTAAACACGGTACCTGTTTATGTTTAGTTTTAACATCCTTTGGATAAGTAGACACACATATCACATAACCACATTTCTTTTTAAAACAAATCCGAATCATTAAACCACATTTCATTAAATTTTTGATATCAATAAGAACACAATTGTCTTAAATAATATCAACTATCATTTACCATCTACAAGGCAGCTGGATCATCAAACCAAATACCGGACCCTAGACCATTAACTTTAAAAGTAAATTAACAACATTAAATTTTCTCCGGTTCCTCCTGAGGATATCAAAAAGATTTTCCTGTCCATCCGTTCCCCTGCTGTGATGTGAAGACAGTAGCCATAGAATGATTGTTACTATCTGGGATCATATCCTTCATATTATAGCTCGAAAGTAAATACTTTTACCTCGACTCTGGAACTTTTCAAACTTGACCAATTTCTAGTCTTTCCTTTATATCCAAAGTCCTGGAGGCTTGTGTACACAAACAGCTCTCACAGTTTGTATTCCAACATTATCCCCTAAGTCCTCTACAATCTGGCTTCAGACCCGATCACAGTACTGTTACTGCACTCCTTAAGGTAACTGGCGATATAAGGAAGGGTATGGAAAGCACCAAAGTGACTGTTCTAATCTTGATTGATTTTTCGAATGCCTTTAATACCTTCAGTCATGACATCCTACTATCCATCCCATCACATTTTATGATCTTCTCAAGAGCATTGGAATGGTTCTCCACTTATCTTCAGGGACGACAATAGTGCGTACGCGTTGATGGTATTTTGTCATCGAATTAGTGTGATCTTTACACTGGCGTCCCTCAAGGCGATATTCTATCTCCACTATTGTTTTCAATGTAAATTAATCTCATAACTCAATACCTTCAATGTGCGTATCACCTATACGCCGATGACTTGCAGCTGTATATATAGGCCAGAGTTGAAGGCTTATTGCAAGCCATTGATAGCGTTAACAGTGACTTAGTGTTCATAAAATATTGGAGAATGAGGTTTGGTTTATCCGTAAACCTTACCAAATGTCAGTCGATCGTCGTAGGCAGTGAACGGACTGTATGTAGGATTGATGCTACTCCCATCTCACCTGTAGCTTTTGAATAGATCAGTCATACCCCATGAGCTCAGTGATTAAAAACCTGGGTTCGCATATTGACTCAACCCTTGATTGGCGTACCCAGGTAAATTGCGTGAGCCAGAAAGTGACTGGAACATTTTGAACTTTCTATCGATTAAAAAACTTCCTTCCTACTAAAATGAAATCCAAATAGCCTGCATTTGGATAGTTTTCATTTTAGTAGGAAGGAAGTTTTTTCGGGTCCGAAACTAGTCGGGCATCTCCGAAATACAAACGTGTGTACAAAACCGTATATCTTTAATAAACATGAATACAACTGACGAAAGATTTTATTGTAAGCTATATTTGTATTTTAAAAATATTAAATGTTGAAAAAAACACGTTGTTTCAACTTCAAACGCTATTTGCGAGTAAACAATTGCATATAAAATATCGCAACACACTAGATTTTCTACAAAATTTATATATGTAGCACATGTAGGTACCGATTTATGCACCTGAGAGGAAAAATTACAAAGAAACCAGATAAAAGCATTTTTTTTTCATGTGGTTGTTGAAAACTTGGAATCTTATAATATGCATATCAATGAACCTATTTCTGCAGAAAAACTGGTCCGAAGCGAAAAAGCCTACGTTTTTCCCTAATGCCTAGGCTAAATGGACATCAGCGGCGTCGCCAGTCTGTCGCAATACGTCACACATACATAAAATTTGCTTGTCGGTGACGCAAACCCATAAGTTTTGCCCCTACCAAAAAGGTTTCAATTCTTAAATGAAAATTGATTGGCTAACAGAATAGAAAAACATACGTTATCTATTCCTATAATTACTTGATATAATGCTATTTACGACAAGCATAAAATCTAGGTACCTAATCTAAATAGTTTCAATGATTGTTCGCAAATACGCGTCACATACGCGATTATACACTTCATTGAAATGTTATTTCAAATGTTCAATTTGGTTTTTCGATTCACTTCGCTTTTTATATTTTTGTAGACAAACACGATGTCGATTTATTTGGTTCAATTAAATTGGGATGGAATACTGGAATAGTTATATTCTAAATGGTCCTCATTTATTTTGATACACATTGGTCTACAATTTAGGGGTTCACAGAGTGTATCTGTACAGTAACAGATCTCATTACAAGATATACAGAACGTGTTTTTTTTCTAAAAAGGCAGAGATCGTTATAAACTACAGTTTATGCGCGTCTAGTGGTAAAAGCAAAGAAGTCATTAAACCCTAAATGTCAAGTGTAACGGAAACACGGATTAACATTTACAGGCAGAATTCTGCTGTTGTCATATGAACTTACATCTACACTATTTATTTCAACAAAAACTGTAATAACTGTTACAAATAACATCGTGAAAAATATTTGCAATATGAAAGAATAATGCATCTTGCAACTTACAATATAAAGTCATTAGTTACAATACAGTAATAGCATTTAATGTTCCTTGTCATCCCGTTCTCTTACATCCTCTCATTACTCTTTTCCATTCCCGAAGCAAGACTGGCTCTTAAAAATACATCTCACAAGACCTTTAGTCTCCCTTGTCTTGGCTTGTCCGGTGGTAGGGACTGAAAGTCTCAAGCCACTGTCGTTTCACGAAAATATGTGTGACGACATTCTTGAGAACCAAACCAATAGTAATTGGCTTTTTAAACTCAACATAGAACGTTTAACGCAGTTATTGTTTATTGGATTATAGGTAGATATTTATCAGCAACTGTAAAAGTTAATTTTTTTAAACTGTTTGTAATCATGAGCAGAGATTTTAATAGTGACATTAACTAGTAAAAATAGCTACATAATAATCTGTACGATCAGCGCACGATGTTAATACATTTATATGATAACTGAAAACTTACAATTCATTCTTTTTTTGTATTGTGGCATGGTAGTAATAATTTACAAAGGACTTTCTTGCAGAAGTTGCAACGGATTCCTAGATTTGTATATAAATTTTCACCACATAGTGAAACCTGTTCTTTTAGCTAGATAATAAAATGACGACAAACACCATTTCTTACTCTGAAACAGACCTGAGCACTTTTTCATTGTCACCTTTTATTTACTAAAGTAAATTTTATTTCCAGTGCTAAATGAAAGTATAGTTTTGCACTCCAATCTTTTCGAATTCACTTATTTGCAGTTCTATGTCTTGCATTGTTTCTTTTTTTTTAATTTAAAGGAACGAAAGGTCACTGGAAACGATAATGGATGTGCCCTCTACATTGACCTCAAAAAGTAACCTTGGTGTGATAAGACATCATAAATTGATAAACATACCGTTCTTGGATAGCTTAAAGCCATAAAGTCAACCCAAAATAATAATGTCAGGAGCAAGGACCTTTTTTAACCCATTAGAGCCTAATGTTGCCATTTGGCAACATCAGTAGTTTATTTAATTTAAAAGTCGCATATTAGATATACGACTTTTAAATTAAACTATGAACCGCAGTTCTCTTTTGTAATTAAAACCTCTTAGCGAGATATACTAGTCATCGACAACTAATAATTTGTAGAAGAATATATATATATATATATTTATAGTGGAAAAATATAAGTGTATTTTTTTTAATATGTGTGATTTTTTCTTGATCATTTTGCAAAATACACTTATATTTTTCTGTTCTGCGTTTTTATGATAGCCAGCAAATGAAAGTGCCACTACCCACAAATTATACCAATTACTAACCACATAAGATAGAATAAATAATTGTTTCTTATGTATTTTGGGGGGGGGGGGGTAGATAAAGATATATGATATAAGAGGATAAAGATATAGTGGAGATCGCGGGAAACGAATGGATGGAGATAGGCCAGGACAGAGATAGATGGAGAAAAATGGAGGAGGCTTTTACCCGAAAGGGGTCCGAAATAAAGTCTTGATTAAAAATAAAAGAACTACATAGCACTACTAACACACATATGTAATGTAAACTTTTTTCGGAATAAACAAAGCTTTATTATTATTATTATTATGTATTTTTGATGTTATGAAGGTTTTTTTACCTGTTGCCATATGGCAACTCTAAGCCGTTATAGGTACATATTTCCTAAAAAGTGTTATTTTTTCCTTTTATAGATAGATATTTATATGAAGCCTCCTGATGTGACAACATACTGATGAGGGTTCTACTGAATCTTCAGTAGAAGTTCGCGTGGCCTGATAAAATATATGACAGGGTCTCCCTGTCAAATATTTGGCTGGCGTAGAAATTTTTTTACACACCATAATTATAATTTGTTATAAATGGATAGTAACTCAGGTGTTACTGTTACTTCTATAGATCACAAGTCCAGTAGGATTTGACAATAGGTTAACCAGGCCGTTAACAAAAACTAAAAGTCCCGAATCTTATTGCAGTGTATAATCAGTACACGAGAGGCACAGATTCTTAGGATGCACGTATAAATAATGATTGGATTAGGCGATTCGAGGCAAGAAGAACCGATGGTGGCCTATTTTTACATACCTTTTGGATAATGCACAAATCAGGTAAAGATTTCACTGCTGAATAATCGTCGTGAGATAGTCCTAATCACATTCCAAAAATATGGAAGCCTTCCTAAATCTGGTTGTCGACCATCTATCGTGACCGTATATCGTTTTAGAAGGTATACGGTTAGATGGACAGAATCACTTTCCTAAATCAGTAGAAAGAAAACGTAAATGTTTTGTAGCTAATTCTATAACTATTATAACAGTTTTATGTTCATCATATGACGTTGGTCTGACTTAAATATTTTGAAAATTATCATTATAAGTAGATACTTATTTTTATTTTTATATACCTATTCACCTAAATAAGTAAAAAATATCAGTTTAAACAGCTTCGGTTTTTGTTTCTGTTAAACCAGTAAAATCGATTTTTAGTACTTCTTATGACCTAGCGTTGCCATACGGCAACAGTCCAAAGCTCAAAATTGGGAGTCATAAAATTGAATATTTGATTTTTTTGGTGGTATTTGGACGATATTCAACCAAAATATAGCTAAAACCGACAAAAAAAATCTTCGATAACTCAGGCTCTAATGGGTTAAGAACTCCGATATTAACGAAAAGTAATGCACACATTTAGTAATTGAGTGAAATATACATTACTAAAAAAAAATCATTACCTTCTATGCACCTTCTCCTATGGATTAGTCAGTGAGGTGAGTGAGTTATTAAGTATCCTATCACTTATATACTCGTATGTATATTTGGTCTCTAGAAAAATCCTTGAACCGAACGTACGGCATAAAGGGACTTTGTTCTTTTTTTATTGTGTAATGGAATAGGCGTTTGTTTTCCAACTCACCTGATTGAAAGTGATGATGATGAAAATGGTCCACGCCTGTCCAAGAGAAACCTATTGACTCTACTCTTAGCTTTTGTACATGAAAGATATAGTAGAAATATTCGTTTTCAATAAATTTCAGAGTGTCATTAAGACACTGGATTTATGTGGTAGAAAACTCGTTGTAGATGGCATTAAGAGAGAAAATATGTGTCAAGCAATGGTGATCCTTTTACTGACAGAGAGAAAGAGCGACATAATAAAACCATCTTACTGATATCGATCGTTAGTCACAAAATTAAAAATATCCTATAACAAATAAAATCTGTAAACATCTTCATAATATAACCCAGTTATTCATTACTATGCAGAAGATATTTATACATTATACAACACGAGTACGGTCCGAACTTCCGTTCTGAAATAAAGCCTGTGCTGATAAATTACAATTAATCCATCGCTGACCCAAATATGTTTCCTTAACAGGCTAATAAGAACATTACGGATGTTTATTATTTTCCCATATCATCGTAAATGATGTGATAGAGCGGGATTGATTGGAGTGTGAGACAATGATGTATCTAATTAATGTAAATATATTAAAATATATACTTATATATTTTTTATAGTTATTCATCAGACTACAAAAAGGTGAACTGTGTTAATAACAACCTTAAAAACTATGTTAGTACTTAATTACTAAAACAGACTTGGTGTGAGTCCCCCAAATTCTGTACATGAGGGCTATCCGCCCGATCAGCAATCACACGCAACACGCTGTTGGGGTTGTCGCGCACCCTGCGCAGCAGTGAGGCACATTTCTCACGCCAAACCGCATCACAACAGTCTGTGCGTGCCTCACTAAACATTGTTGATGAGCTACAGAAACGCATATACACCAACAGAAATTTGAATTCATTATTGAACTGGATGCGCAGCACACTGTAAGCCTTCTGGGTATACTTGAACCACAGGGTTCCTGTGTACAATGATGAGCAGTATGTTTTAAACAATAGGCTTTTAACAACATCTGCACATCGAGAAAACCTGCGGGCAAACATGTTCGCCCCAACTGACAATGCCCTACGCTTGCTATCCAGATCTACATCGTCCCTCAGATCAACTGTAATCAGGCGACCCAAGTATTTAAACTTGTATGTTCTTGTCATTGGTTTACTATTTAATAATAAAGGGGAAACATTTTTGGGACACCTGGCACCAGCCCCGAAAAAAAACCATGAGCGACAGCATATGATTCACATATATTTAGCAATTTACGGACAGCGTTAACGGAAGGAGTAGTTTTCGTGGAAGAGCCATGTTTCAGCACGTATGGGCCGTCTCGAACACACTCTCACAGAAAGTGACCGAGTGAGTGAGGTTACCGGAGGCCCTGACCCTTCCCTCTCCCCCCTCTTCCCTTCTCTACCCCTCTTCCCCCTTCCCCTATTCGTACCTTAAAGGCCAGCAACGCAGGTTCTCCTGGTTCAGTACCAGTTTCTAAGCAGAGTTTGTGACTCTGGCGGCACAGAGGTATCTAACAGCTTCTGCCAGAGCAGGCCAAAAGAGACAAGGTCAAAGGCTTAGACATGTCTAGGTAAACCGCGTAAATAAGTGTTTGTTTCTCTGTGTAATATGTGCCAGGATGTTTTAAACTTAGAATAGCGTCTCCGTTGATAGTCCTAGTCGGAAACCGAACTGAGCATCACACATCTTGACATTCTTTTTTAAATTGAGTTGAGCCCGTTATTACGTACCTTGGATATAACCGTAGCAAGTAAAATAGGCCTGTAATTTGACTCCAGTTTTATGTTTAACAACTGGTACCAACAGGGTTCGCATCATGTCAGTTGGTAAGTAGGAGTCACATAAACACAAGTTAAACAAAAGAGCCAGACCAGACCAGCATACTGTAGGTGCTCGATACTAAGCCCATCCTGGCCAGGGGATTTAATTTCAATTATGTTTTCAATATTGTTTGCAAGGTGTATGCTTTGTATTTTTACCTTTATGGGTTCCGCATCGAGGGTTCTGCATGGTGGCCTGAAGGGAGACTGTAAAGCGAAATGAGCTTTAAATAATGCAGCAATTTCTTTAAAGCTGCTTACCCCATCGATGCTCACAGGAACCTTGCTGTATATTTCCAGAAGTTCTTCAATTAATCAATCATTTATTTGCTGATTAAGGGTATACAGTGGTGTTAACATTACATTCGATATGCTTTTCTTTAATCTACCTTTACTGGCATGCAAATTTTATAAAAATAAGTTTTATTTAATATTCGAAAACAATTGTTCTAAGTAGTTTTAAATAAGTAGGTACATGCATCAACATGAAATTGCTAAGTATAAATTAACATTCATTACAAAAATATATGGTAAAAATTAAATAACTATTAATTTTTTCCAATGATAAAATTCTAATAATAAAAGGTAACAGTACAATTTCATAATTCAAACAAAACAATCAGACAAACAAGTATTTTAGAATATAAGTAAAATAATTAAATTCATTTCATCAGGGCCATGTCAATACAGAAATAAAAATGCCAATATGTCAATCATGTGTAAAGAATAATAAAAATCTTAATCTTGTATAAAATAATAAAAATGTCAATCATGTATAAAATAATACTAAAATGTCAACAATATGTATGTCCAGATGATTAATTTGTTTTTCTAGTTACATTATTTACTTTGGAGAAAATCACTAATTTTATAATGGGTTTTACTGACTAGAAAGTCATGTAAACGTTTTTTAAAAGATTACTATTTAAGCTTTTTAATTCATCTGATAACCTATTATAAATTTTTGGTGCCATGCTGTATATACTCTTATTTAGTGCCGTATTTGCTTTATGTAATCGCAATCTATTCTGTGTTTTTTCCCCTGTTACGAGTGACCGAATCCGCCTTTTGAAACTTGATTTGGCATAGTGCTTGGCTAATAAATCCATTTTGATTTATTCCTGATGCTTTTGACACCACTTAGGTTTACCCTTAAATATCTTTCGTGAATTTACCATCGCTTTGTGTCCATCACTTATAAATGTAAATGTGACTGAGGCTAATTGCAATCTCGTTGTGTCCACACATCTCCACTTCTGTTCTAAAGAAAAGTATGAGAGTTCACGCCGAGAGATATCGCCGAGAATAAATACAGATTCTATTTCACTCTTGTCAATAATAGCACTAATAGCACTTAGGCATTCTGTGAAATCTTGAATGTTCTCCACACAGTCTGCCACACAGGCTTATATACACTTACCACTAGTATTGGCCGATCACTTGTCATTACGCAAATTACCGCGACGTATAGAAACACTGATTTACACGATAATAGCGTAAAACCACCGTAAGGGTTGCCCCGCAGCATTCCTACCGGTGCATCTACAGCCGATATACCCATACTCTCAAGACCTTGGTGTGTACCACTCAGAAAGGGCAGCTCGTCCTTCAGCAACCACAATTCTTGCAAGGCAATTCCGTCTGCGAAACCACGTAACTTTTGTATGCCCAGAATTGAACGTTTGATATGTTTCCAATAATATGATATAAAATTTGTACTAACCATATTATTGTTCAATGTTTTCATTCTGTCCTTTCTTTACACACTTTGGGTTCTTGTGAGGCCTAAATCGTCTACATAATGTTCCATCCGGTCACAGCAAATTTTTTTCTTTGGCTTCAAACCAGTAATTTAAAGGCGTTTTGCGCCTTTTCTTTTTTCATTTTGATCTTTTGTAATACGAACTTTTCACTTGTTTTTGGGTAAATATACTCTTCAATATCCTTTTCTAACGCATCTTTATGTACGTTAGACAGAAATACTGCACTGTCACCCACTCATTTCTAGGGCGTTCTGCTTTCCAGGCGCAATCACTTGTAATCTCTGCGAACTATTTGAAACTTTTATGCTAGCGATAACATTACCTCGCTATCCTTTGTTTGTGTAGCAAACCGGTTCGGCGAGCTTGTGCAGTTATTATTTTGCGTAACGTCACTGTCGTCACTTCGCCTGGTGTCTAACAAGTATCGACTTCGTCTACTATTTACACAAACTGGCTGTTTTTTGTTTACTGATCAAGCAAATTTTAAGTGATCCATATCTGCATTCATTTTATTTATTTGATCCACTATAGCATATGAGTGTTTTATATGTTCAACATAATGATATCTTTTAACAGACTTGTCCCATTGATGTGGTCAAAAGTCACACGCGGTAGTGTCTCCAATGATCTAGCTACAAGAATAAGAGTAATATCTGGTTCTGTATTCTTGAAAACACTCACCTTGATATGTTGCATGTTGTTTCGCATAGGTATCGACTCGAAAAGCAAATAATAATAAATTGAAAAAGCAAAAAGTTATTGGTACATAATATAATAAATGAAGTAGACACCATTTTTTTCTTGTATTATTAATAGTAGTTAGTAAATAATATTTCCGACACAAAACACTGTAACTGTGCGTCCATTATTTGTGTTAATGTTATGTACAATCGGCCATTTATTAACAATAGTTAATAAATGGCCGATTGTACATAACATTAGCTAGTAAGTAGATATAAGTAAAATATTGTAACCTATAGCTTTGTGTACAATAAAGAGTATATCCATCTATCTCTACAATAACCCAATATGAAATATAATAAATAACCTCGATGACTTTGTTGTTGCAAAAGGGTATCAATGTAATCCGTCTGAGTGTCAAAAGTACACGGCAGTCAACTACATTAAAATATTACACATTAACATACGAAATGTAAACAATAATTTTGACGAACTGCAAGTGTTGTATTAATTGGGTATATTCATACAGTACAAAACATACCTACAACCAGAAGGATGAAATTAATGTGTTTATAAAAATAATATAAATTTTTCTTAATAGCAACTGCTTAACCTGTAAATTCTCAAACGAACTAGCAATAGTGGACATAATATACTGCTCTCCATCTTTCAATACAAAGGCACAGTTTGAAGATTTTTTAACAAGCCTAGACCATCCTCTAGGATCAAGTCCTAGTATCTTTAAATCACTATAAAAATGTCAGTCTAATTAAAAACGCAAACATAAACATAAAACCCACAATTATTGATGAAATATCTGAAGACTATTTCAAGCTTAGTGCTTGTCCATAACCTTTCGCCGGCCTACCTCCACGCCTTTTTCCAACTAAGTTGGGGTCGGCTTTCAGTCTAACTACAATACAGCCGAATTTCGATATTTTTATCATCATATCATATCATTTATATCAGGAGACCTCCACAACCCAAGTACTAGGCGATATCGAAGTTCTGTAGTTAGACCTGGTTGTCGTGACTTTTTTGACTTTGACTTACACTAACCTTTTTGACTTCTATCCAAATACATAAAATTAACATAGGTTAAAATTAGCAACCTATTTTTTTTCATCAAGTTACACATTCATATCATTATTATTAAGGTAAATATAGTGATAGTTACAATTTGTACCAAATTCATAATCCATGTGTTAGTCATGACAAAGTTTGAAATCTCAATAAAATTAAAATAAATAAAATTAGATTAAAATTTAAATTTAGAATCAAAATATGAAAAATAAAAATTAGTATTATTATAAATAAAAATGCAAATTTTGGGCAGTGGATTAAGATGCGCTCGATATATTCAGGTGTATGACCATCACAAACGCAGCTCGGAGAATCGCCCAGCTTAAATCTGTGTAAATAGGCCCATATCCCTCAATAGCCCTTATCCCTCAAAGTGGCATGGCACTAAATCCTGACTATATGGAGGGAGTCCTAGATATTTGATTCCAGCTGGATGCAAGTAGTCCGTAGTTTTACCAGCTTGATGTTTAGGGGCGTTATCGTGATGCAAAAATCAAGTATCGAGTATTGAGTTTGATCGTAAACTTTTTAACGTAACTAATAAATAATAATAAATAATATATATATATAAGCCCTTATTCTGAACTGCATGTTTAAATTTGCATGACAAAAAGGTGATGTTTTGCAATATAAAATATCCCGCAGTTCAACGTACCGCTTGGGATAGACCTCCTCTAAGTTTGTCCACTGGATTCTGTCCCGTGCTATCCTTCTCTAATCATGTCCAGTGAGTTTTAGATTGTCTGCCCATCTTGTTTGTTGGCATCGTCTATATCGTCTATTGCGTTTATCGTCCATGGGGTATCAGTCGGAGACAATTGTGCTCCATTAATTATGCGAATCACGGATCATGTGGCTGGTCCATCTCCACTTCTGTTATTCTATTCGAGTAAGTACGTCTGCTACTTTCGTTTGTTCTCTTCCAATGCTACTTCTCACTTTGTCTTGTTTATTCATGTCATACTTCTCTCTATAGCTCTTAGGCAGCGTTCCCCTTTTCTCTGTGATGTTTGGAGAGTGGCCATGTTATGCACCTGTAAATAATGACTAGAAGTATGCAGGTGTCAAAGACTTTCCTTTTTATTGCCATGCTGAGCTCTTTGGATTTCAAGATCAAACCCGCCACTGTAATTTAGAAAATTAATTTGAAAATCGAACAAACGATTTCTTGCCTCTAAATTTGTTTTTTTTTCTTAATATAGTAATTAATATAGTATTAATATTAGAGTTTATGAACATGACTTAAAATCACAACATCATGATATCTTATTAGCATACATTATGTATCGTCCTACGTACAATGTAGAGATTACATAGAATCTAGAAGACTAAAACTAGATCTTAATAGAACTGAGACAGCACTGTTACTAAATTAAAACCAGAGATGGTTCCTTATCTAAGTTTTATCTCCACGGAGAATATAACTTGGTGTCTACAACAATTGAGCTAAATGGTAGAAAACTTTTTTATACTTTGACGAGTAAATTATTATTTTAACTTTTCCACTTTGTAAGGTTGCAGCAGCAATTGAAGTTGTTCATCCAAAGGTCTTCATTCTGCATTCAGTTTTCTTAAAAGCTTTTTTTAATATCTGGCTAGGTTGTAACGTTGGAAATTGTGTAGAACCAAGCACCAATTAGTGTTGTGCTTTAAACTTTATATCTAAATGGAGCAGAGTGAAAATTTTGCTTAAAGTTATCGCGATTTCTAGACTTGAATATAGGGTAAAAGTGTTGCGGTACCTAATAAATAAAAGAATAAGAATTAATTTCTGTACTTAATTATAATTACGTACGAGTGTCTACATAGTTAATACGTAGACATTATATTATGAATCAGTGTTTATTTACATATGAAGCAGTGCGACTTGATTGGTTTTTTTGATAAACGAAAATAAATTAGAGTAATAAGTAATTATAATATGTAATTATAATCACAAACTAGTTGATTGTCTATTTACATTGATTAACGTAATAATATCGTAACCGTTTATTGGTAAGGAGCCTTAAACATTCGTGAACTTCTAGTTGAACTATCGACATTCCCAGCTATACCAACGATACCTGTTTGTAGGTTGAATGAAGAGATGAAGAGGTTGTCTGGCTAACTACCTCAGGATTATCCAGAACTTTATAACTAAGTTGTGTGAAGCCAAAAAAAAAACTTTATCGCAAACATTTGCTATATTGTTTTTATTTTTCTGTAACAAAAACACACACATAAAATACGCGAATAAAAAAGTAAATAAAAGAAAATACGATCAAAGTTTCCACACCAAAGCTTTTCAGTATAAATCTGCTGGGTGCCCTTAAATCGTACAGATAAGTCCGCAAAGTTAGTCAAGTTCCACGGTTTTATGATATTATATCTACGCTATGATCGCAGCTCGTGGATTTTAGAACTTGGGAACTTGAAAAATATTAATTTTGTTCTTTGCCCTACTTTAATTGAGAATCATATTTGACGGTAGTAATTTTAATATATGCCGGTTTCAAATACTTGTATTAAACTTTTCTTTAAGTTTTCTCAATATACCATTTCCATTAATGTTATTTACAATCAGACAACGTTCACTCTTAACTCTATAACCGCGATTCTCATAATATTTACCAAATTAGACGATGCGGCTATAGTCATTCAATCAGTTACTTATAGTTTTCGGAATGCTGAAGTATTACTTCGACCCCGACTTGCTGTCAACTTGATGAAATTATGTCCCAAGAGATTTCACGTCCACAATTTTGATGCTTTTTGGCCGGCCTCCATGATACGTTTGCTAATGACCGGGTGAGTGCGTGCTGACAGGTCCCTCTGTTTGGAATTCCTAGAGCCTTCTGTCTCAATTCATCACAAGGTATAGAGTACCATGCCTACGCATGAATTTTAATTTAAATGGTAATTATTTAAAACTGAAAAGACACATTTAATATGTTTCCTATATACTCTTTTGTTTCAGTTCCGATTCTTGTCTACCTAATTTGTGTCTCGATGATGTTGCTATTTGGGAAGTTCATAGAAGTATGTATTTATTTTACAAAAGTTAAGAAAAGACTTATTTGAGTACAAAAGTTTTATGTTAAGTCTGATTGAGTCTAGATCTAGATGGGCTATAAGTAAATTTAAGCCCTTTAAATCACCGGGAGAGGATGGCATTTTCCCAGCACTTCTGCAATATGGAATCGACATCCTCCTTCCGCATCTGGTAAAACTGTTCCGGGCAAGCTACGCCCGAGGAGTCATACCAGATCAGTGGTCAGAGGTCACGGTACGCTTCATACCAAAAGTAGGAAAAAGGGACTACTCAGTTCTAAAATCCTTTAGACCTATAAGTCTTACTTCTTTTCTTCTAAAAACGATGGAAAGAGTTATAGACCAGCACGTTAGAGCAACGTACTTAGTAGAGAGACCACTAAGTCCCTACCAACATGCTTACCAGAAGGGCAAATCCACGGAAACAGCTTTGTTAGATCTGATCGACAAAGTGGAGAAGGCTGTAGAGGATAAGCAAACTGCTCTATGCGCTTTCCTAGACATTGAGGGCGCTTTTGACAATACACCCACAGCAACAATCCTCAGAGGAATTGGTATTGGTATTGGTAAAGGGCTCTGTTTCCGCATTTAGACTCATAGACGGTCCATTATGCGTTCAGATAGGCTGGCTAGTTGAGCCAGCCTAGCTCCTTCCAGAAGCACAGAAGCCTCCTGGGGCGTTCACAGGCTTCTAGGAGCGACCTCGCTCCTGCGAGGATATTTGCCCGTTGTGTGGCCACTCCCTCGCACTCCAGGACGACGTGGGCGGCCGTTTCCTCCGCATTAAGACAGCCTCTACATAGAGGACTGTTTGTCGCATTGATGGTGAATAGGTGCCGGTTTAGGGCCAAGTGGCCCGTAATGGTACCTACAACTATTCTGATCTCAAGTCGGTTAAGACTGAGCAGTCTGCAGGTTAAACGTGGTGAGACCTCCGTCAGCACCAGTCTAGATTGCCTACAGCCGGGCGTATCAGCCCAGCGACCGTTGTGCGCTTCACGGGTTCGTTGCCTTACCCATGAGCGAAGTTGATTGAAGGGAAGTGGCAGCAATATAGTTGGCCCTGCCACTGTCGTTGCAGATCCATTTCTTGCCAGCTCATCTGCGGCATCGTTGCCGAGTGAATTACTATGCCCCCTGATCCATTGAAGGGTTAGCCCATTGCCAGAAGCTAAACGTTCGAGTGTCTGGTGGCATTCGTATATAAGGCCGGAGTTCATGGTGTTGCCCTCCAGGGCTTTCAGGACGGCCATACTGTCCGAGAGTATGCGGATGTTGTACTCCTTTATACCCCTTGACATGACCGCGGTAGCGGCGTAGGTTATTGCAACGCACTCACATTGGAATATGGAGCTGTGTCGGCCTAGCGCCAGTGATATTGTTATATTCAAGTCTTGTGAGAAAACTCCGGCTCCAGTCCCTGTCCCCATCTTAGAACCGTCCGTGTATATCCGGACTTCGTTTATGCCAGATTGATCTCGGTCGCTCTCATGTAGTTGTATTCGGTACCTTCTACCGAAGATATGTTGTTTAGGGATCCTATCGCATGGGGCAGCTATTAGTGGTTGGTATTCCACTAATTGGTTCCATAATTTGGAATGAGGACCTTCTTGGTTGTACCATAGACCTAGGTGTTTGAGTCTGATGGCTGCCATTGCTGCTTCTTGTTGTATATATAGGTCTAGTGGCGCCAGATCTAAAGCTACTTCAAGGGCAGCTGTGGGTGCTGTGCGCATGCAACCAGTGACGGCAGCACATGCGAGTCTCTGGAATTGTTGTAGTTTGTTTCTGACGGTGCTTAGCTCTGTTCTCTGCCACCAGGTAATGGCACCGTATGTGACGATTGGCCGTATGACCGTTTTGTACAGCCATAGTGTGATATTTGGTGATAAACCCCAGCTTTTGCCGAGGAGTCGCTTGCATTGGCAGAAAATAATGCTGGCTTTGTTCAATTTTGTGTCCAGGTGCCTGTTCCATAGGAGTTTACTGTCTAGTATCACTCCTAGATACTTGACTTCCTTGGTAAGGGCTAGACGGGTGTTGAATAGTTTGGGTAGTCTTAATTCTCCTAAACTGCGTTTATTTGTGAACATGATCAACTCTGTCTTCGTCGGGTTCACTGTTAAGTCGTGTTCCTCACACCATTGTTCCACGACCTTCAAAGCAGACCTCATTCGGTCGCATACCACACTCTCAAAGGGCCCACTGATGAGGATGGTCAGGTCGTCTGCATAGCCCACTGTGAGGAACTTGCGATCATTGAGCCGAGTAATAAGCTCATTGACCACAATGTTCCACAAGAGAGGTGAGAGAACTCCGCCTTGCGGACAGTCTCTGGCCACCACCCCTCTTGTTGTGTTATTCACAGTGAATTGTATGGCTCTGTGTCTGAGCATGTTGTCGATCCATCCTGCAATTGTGGAGTTGACCCCATGCCTTGCCAGAGCTTGGCTGATGCTGGTGAAGTTAGTTTTGTCGAAGGCACCCTCAATATCGATGAAGGTTCCTAGAGTTGACATCTTGTATTTTAGGTTGCCCTCTATGTATGAGACAACTTGATGGAGGGCAGATTCTGTTGATTTGCCCATTGAGTAAGCATGTTGGTTGGGGTTCAGAGGGTAGTTGACTAGTGCAGTGCTTCTGATTTCCCTGTCTATTAGTCTCTCCAGTACTTTAAGTAGGAATGATGTGAGACTGATGGGTCTAAATGATTTCGGTTGTGTGTAATCTCCTTTGCCGGGTTTGGGGATGAAGACTACTTTGACCTCTCTCCATTTCAGGGGGACGTAGCGGTGTGCCAAGCAGCTTCCGTAGATAATCCGAAGATGATCTATCAGTGCCCTATCGCACCATTTTAGCAGGCCTGGGAAAATACCATCTAATCCTGCCGCTTTATATGGAAGAAAGCTGTTGATCGCCCATTGCACTTTATCGTGATTAATGATTGTGCGGGCAGTGGTCCAGTCAGGCTCACCCAGTGTATCTTCCTCACTGTCTTCCCATGTGTTCTCCTCGTTTGATATGCGACAACCTGGGAAGTGGGTTGTCATCAACAGTTCTGATGTCTCCGAATCTGTTTTGGTATAGGTCCCATCAGGTTTTTTCAAGAAGCCAAGACTGTGCATCCGTTCACAGCACATGATGTTTTTGACTCTATTTGCCTGATCGTTGTTCTCTATGTTTGTGCAGAAGCTTCTCCAGCATTCAGTTTTACTGATTCTGATCCGCTTCTTGTAGTTTTGTAGGGTTTGTTTGTATGCGTCCCAGTGTTGATCTATTCGTGAATTTTTGGCTTTATTGAACAACTTTCTAAGCTTACGCCGTTGTTTCTCCAGTTCCGGTCCCCACCAGTGTTGTTTACTGCATGGTCCCGTTCTGGGTAATGAAAGTGGGCATGTTTGTTCAAAGCATGTAATTAAGGTGGTGGTAAGGTTATTCGCGTGGTTATCAATATCCGCTTTGGTCCCATGGGCATTCGGCAGATGGGTATCTTTCAACCTTTCCGCGGTGATTACTCCATACTTACGGACGTCCATTTTGCGAGGATTTCGCCGAGGTTCTGGCGGTGTGAGAGTCATCTTCAGTTCAAATTTGATCCAACGATGATCCGAGCACGACGCCTCATCCGAAACATGCCAATTCGAAATATGTGATGACGCGTGCTCACTAGCTAGTGTTAGATCTATAATTGTTTGGGCTCTCGATGTGACAAATGTCGGTTCTGAGCCAATGTTGATTACATTTAGTTTAGTTGTGAGTAGAAAAGAAACAAAATCCTTACCTCGTTGGTTGTCAGTCTTACTGCCCCAAAGCACATGGTGTGCGTTGGTATCCGCAGCAACGATCAGCTCCAGTCCCTCTCGCTCGCAGTAACTTGCAAGTGCAGCCAGTTCCGGAGTGGGAATGTCTGCGTCGCCCGGCAGGTATGCGGACGCCATCACCACTTCTGGGAGGCCTGAGGAGGGTTCCTTGAGTCTGATGGTAGTCAGGTCTCTAGAACAGAACTCGGTCATTAAGGTTGTATTGGCGTGTTTCGGTGTAAAAATACATGTACGCGGGTTATCAATGGTAGTATTAAGAAGCAGTTTACCTCCAATGTTGTTTAGACCGCAGATCCTGCCCTTCCTAATCCACGGCTCCTGGATTAGGGCTACGGTCATGGTGTTGACCTCCAGCATTCTGCGTAGGCTAGCCGTTGCAGTTTGACTATGCTGGAGATTGGTTTGTAGTGCGTTAAGGTTGAGGGGGGCTGATAGCGCCATCATCGCTATCCATTAGCGTCTCATCCAGATCGCTGTCCGTCTCTCCGGAGAGTCCCCTCTTCGGCGAGTCCGGTTTCGACGGACTGGTCTGGATGCTTGGCCCCTTGCTGGGGCCGGAGACCTCCGGAGACCCCCTGGGACACAGCTTCCAGGTTCGGCAGCGTTTGAGGACGGTCGTCTAGGAAACGAACGTAGAGGTTACCTAGTAGGTAGTGTACCCTACGTCCGCTTTCCCTGAGCCTGGACACGTCCTCTTCTGGGATGCCGAGCACCAGGAATAGAGATTTCTTCTCCTCCTGGGGCTCGGCATGGTAGAGTGCCCAATTGGACACCTTGTAGTCTGGGTTTTGACACGTCAGCCACGTGCGAATGTGGTCCAACGTGTCCTTGGGACCTACCTGCGGTACCAGGAGTCCCGCCTTGATTCGTTTGGGAATCTCAGACTGGCGTTTGACTACCAGTCTGGTTCCCGAACGTGGTGCTTCGATCTTGCTAGCGGCCTGGCGTAGCCATTGAAGGGCGAAGTCGTCATTGCACCACATCTTAAGGACCCCTTCGCTGTGGAAGGGCTTTCCCCTAAACTGTGGCGCAACGAAGGGGACACAGGACGCGCTGGGTGCGAACATTTCAGCTTTCAGCACGTCCTGCAGCCGGCCCTCAATGGCCTCCGCCTGCTCCTTGGTGAGATCATGGTAAGGCTCCTGCATTACAGCGACGCAGTAGTCATTCGACTTTAAAGCGTCGGAGTAGCTCGTGGAGCCTGTGTTGGTGGGCTGGGGTTTTGGGCGTTTACCTCCGCCCTGTGGAGTCAAAGACTCGTCCGGCCGGCTTCTTTTGGCGGGTTTGGGCTGGCCCGAGGGCCTGCCCGTTTGCTTTGCAGCCCCACCTTTGTTGCCCCGTCTAGTGTGACCCTGCCGTGGGGTCGCATTGACAGCAGCAGGCCTCTTGGCGCCTAGTGGCGTCCCCGTAGGAGCAGCTGTACCCTTAGCTAGACTATTGTCTTTGCCGAGGGTTGGCGCATCCTTACTGGGGACAACGTGAGTCTTTGCAGACTCTTCAGCAGCTTCAAGCTGCTTACTACCACCTGGCACCGGAGGCCCCGCTAATTCTGCTTCCGCCCGAGCTTTCGCTCTTTTGGCCCTGCGGTTCACCCTAGACGGCTTTGGTTTGGGGTTTTGTGGCCTCTTCTTCTTTATGCCTACCAGGTTCCAACAGGGTTCGTCCTGGCTGGGACCCGCGGGCACAGGCATTGCTGCCTTTAGGGAGGAGAGGTCGATGCTCGTCTGTGGCGCATCACCCTGGTTGTGCACCTGAGGAGCTGCCGGTTTGGGGGATGACGCTGCACTCGGGTTGTTCACCCGAGGAGCTGTCGGTTTGAGGGGTGTCGCTGCACTCGGGTTGTTCACCCGAGTAGCTTTTGGTGGTTTGCATGGTGCATCACCTGGGTTATTCACCCGGGGTGCAGCCTGCGTTGGTGTTATAGGGGTTTTTTTATTTAAATTATCCATTAGTTAGATTTTTTAAATTCGTCCCTCTGTCCTTCCACCCTCCTTGGAGCCCTCAAGTGGGGACGTCGCGGCAAAAGGCACACAGACGCCAGAAGTAACAGAGAGATATAGAACCCCTACCCTAGCAGAGAACGGGCCGAGCTAGGTAGGAAGACGTAGTCGTCCCGCCCGTCGTCTGCCCCCACTAGGAAAGGGTTCTCGCCTGACGGCCCTCTGACGGGTCGTCGCAGCCGGTTGACCGAAGGTGGCTAGCCCCCAGCCTCCCGTGTCAGGAGAAATCCGGGCCAAAGCAGTGTGTTGCCTTTCAGCTCAACTACCAGGACACCTTCTTCCCCCCATACGGGTCCCCGCATACGGCACAAACATGCGGGTGGTTGCCCCTCCCCCCACCCACCGTCAGTCTTAGTTGATGGTGAGCCCGAGAGTATCAACCACATACTACTCGCAGAAGGTTTTGCGGAAGGAGCAATAGGATGGGATAAGGTAGGAGGGTGGAATTTCGACTGGGTGTTTCAGTTACTTCTGTTTCATAGGGAACCAGATCAAAAACAGGCGGCAACCACGTGAAGGAAAACTCCCCAGACTTGACATGGGGATCTACACGACCTGCGCTCGCTCCCATGGCCATTCGCCGTGCACGTCCTCCGGACAGGAGAGCATGCCAGGGCTGGATCTGTTCCAGGCGATCGAGGCCTTTTGGAACAAACCCAACCCCGCCCCCATCCTCAGAGGAATGACTGTAAAGGGGGTTGACGTCACCACCATAAAATGGGTGGAAAGCATGCTCTCTAACAGAATAGCAGCAGTTTTACTAAATGAAACATCGCACAAATTCTACACGACACGCGGGTGCCCACAAGGAGGCGTTCTATCCCCACTACTTTGGACCCTCGCTGTTGACCAACTCCTTGTAGAAATGTCCAACCTCGACTATGACATACAGGGCTACGCAGATGACCTGGTGGTCATAGTCAGAGGACCATGCCTCCACACCATCTCAACACTACTACAAGGAGCACTCAACACTATCAACAACTGGTGCAGAGAAAACGAATTATCAATCAACGCAGACAAAACTATGATAATTCCATTTACAAAGAAAAGGAAGCTGGAAAGTTTGTCAAATCCAAAACTAAACGGCAAAATCCTTTCTTTCTCTAGTGAAGTTAAGTACCTAGGGGTCACACTGGACCAAAAGTTAACTTGGAACTCACACATCACAAACATAGTCCATAAAGCAAAAATGGCATTATGGATGAGCTGTCGCATGGCTGGCGCCAGATGGGGACTTCAGCCCAAGATTGCCCTATGGCTATACACGGCGATAGCAAGGCCAATCGTAACGTACGGAGCTGCCGTCTGGTGCCGTAAAGTAAGCCAAACGACTACCTCAAGCAAATTAGACAGCCTACAACGTACGGCTTGTTTAATAGCCACTGGTGGTGGTCGACGCCAGGGGAAGTTCTAAATGCACTACTAAGCCTGACCCCGCTCAGCATCTATGTGCAAAAAGAAGCTAGCAAAAGCATATACAGAATATGTACACAAACGAAACCAAAGTGGCAATCACGAACACTAAACTCACTAAAAGAGTCGGTTTTAGGAATAAAAGCTCTAAACATGCCAGCGCATGACATGCAAATAGAGATTGACTTCGTGAGAAGGTACACAGTAGACATACCACAGAGGGATACATGGCTGGAAGGCCTCCAATCCAACAAAAATGGTAGTCACGAGTGGTACACCGATGGGTCTAAAAAAGGCCCTGATGTAGGGTGTGGAATTTACGGAGAGAGGCCAAAATTCAGATGGAGCGCCAATCTGGGAGCAGAGGCCTCCGTCTTTCAGGCTGAGCTCTTTGCATTAAATAGATGCGTGGAGATCAACCTTGAGAGAAGAGTAAAAAATCAACACATCTACATCAACTCAGACAGCCAAGTGGCGCTATTGGCACTATACAATTTTGAGACTAGCTCAAAGATAATACAAAATTGCAAGGAAAACCTGAACACACTGTTGCAATCAAACGAAATTACATTAAAATGGGTACCAGGCCATTCAGGAATCGATGGCAATGAAAAAGCCGATGAACTCGCTAAAGCCGGTGCAGCCAACCGACAGCATGGCCCAGAACCATTCTGCGGCATCTGCAAACAGTGAGCATATTCAATCATAAACGCCCAATAAACATCATTGGCTATTAAGAGATGGAAGACCACGACTGGTCTAAGACACTCTAAAGCCTTTATAAAGGGCTATGATAATAAAGTATCAAAAGAACTTTTAGAGCTCAAAAGATACAAAACCTGTGCAGTAACAAGAGTCCTAACCGGACACTGCAAACTGAACAAACATATGTTCACCCTAAAATAGGGCGAGAACACAACATGCAGATTCTGTCAAGAGGCAGAGGAAACTGCAATGCATATTCTATGCTCTTGTGGCCCACTAATGCGGCACCGAAGTATTAACCTAGGGTTGCACATCATGCAACCGCAGGAAATACAAACAGTCACTGCTGAAAGGATCTGGAGGTTTCTCGAAGCCATAAGTCTAAGCAGTGAGCTGTAAAGTAAATAGTGCGCTTCAAAAGACCAGAAATGGTCGAGGTGGCACTAAGCACTCAAACAATAAATAAATAAGTCTGATTGATTAAATAACTTATTAACTAACTCTTATCTGTTCTAACGACGTCGCGACGTGAGGGTTGTTTTTTTTTAAGAATTAATTAATCTGAATATGTAATAACCAATAAGTTAAGTATCTATTACACTATTTTTGTGAACAAATAAACCTAGTCTAGGTATTAATAACTCGATAGTCTAGATACGAACGGATGACGCAATGCAGCGCGTGAGTGGGCAATGAACTAACGTACGGTCCGGCCGGCGCGCGGCAGCCCACTGAATTTTGGCACACTTAGTTGTGGCTTTATGCCTGCACTGTGGAGTGGACCTGGCCTACCTGTAAGTCCAATGGGGTAGATTTAGCTAGGAGACTCGCTGTTTAAAAGGATATCATACGGTATCCTTTTATGACTCTCACAGCTATCGCTCGCTGCGGTCGGACTGTCAGGGTTTCCGCCAATATTATGGCCCTGGACCGCCACATAGAGTATTTTACAGAGTCGTCAGCCATCCTAAGTTTGGCACCAAGCACGATAGTGCAACCGCCTTCTGCGTCCTAATTTTAGCGCACCTACTCTTACAACCACATAATTATATTTTAATGTAAACGAACACGTGTACTGAATAACGCATTTTTTATTACAGGAAATATAATTACTAATTACAAATGTTGTTAAATACTCGATACACATGTTGTTTGCACATTTTTAACACAAATAATAGAAAACTAAAATAGTTAATTAGTTTTAGGTTGCTTAAGGTTCATCAGTACATACTTACAATACGAAATGTTTACAAGAACTGACCTATCCAAGGTTTTTGTAATATTTTTTTTTAGCATGGTAACGGCAAGATACCAAGACTGGAAATTCAAAAATATTATCAATATGGAAAATACAATACATGAAGAATTGCTTAACGTCGATATAGAGAATGTTAAAAGCACTTGGGCAAATATCTACAGGAAAGCTCCCGAAAATGGTTTCCTGATAATTACAAGGTTCGAAAATAGTTTTTTTACATACACTCACGCCTACGTGTAGGCAAAAGCTTATTAAAAACCGAGATTTCGCCACCTATAATTTATTCACTCACGTAATATAGTGCAAGCCCATTGCTGTGCGCCGGGTATTTTATTAATTAAAGATGGGTAAATGGAATGGATTGGAAGTGCTTAAAAGGATGAATTGGAGAGTATAAGTATTAGCTCGAGCAGATCAGGGGTGCACACCTGTTGCGGTTGTTGCCGGAAAGTTCGAGCACTCTAACCTTTCTAATGAAGCCGAAAAATCTTAAAAAATATAGAACTCAATATTTATCATAGTTAGGTTATATCAGCTTCTACCATAACTACAGTATCCATAACAGGAACATATTAAATGGTGAATACAATTACACAGCTATACAGTTAATGTAATATTTATAAGTTAGTAGATTCAGCGCGAGAAAGAACAAAATAATAAGGATCTAACTCCTAAAATAAAGTTTAGTTCAGACAGACAAAAAAAACGCGCTATAATAGCAAACCAAAATAAAAAAATCTTCCCCTATCTACCTCCGGACGCCATCATCAGATAAATTGTTATTAAGCCCGAACCGAATCGTCAAAACAGATCGTATGAGCCCAAGTTCGACTTTACTAGTAGCCACTGAAGAGTTCCACTACACCTCCTACCAGCTCCATCATCAGATCAGCTACAAGATACCAAATTATGTTAGTATCATCCAAACTACATATACCTACAAAGTTTCATTTCGATAAGATAATTAGAAGTAGATTAAAATTGACTTTTCATAGTTAATTGGTTGACTAATTTCATGTGGAGCTAATAAAAGCGTGTTAAAATACAACTTTGGATTAAAATAATTCGATTTAAAGAACATACAATAAAAACATGAGCACTGTACTGTAATGTACTATATTTATTTTACAGAACATTTAGAAAAAATCCTTATATGAAAACATTTTTTGAAGATCACATAACTTATGATGCAACTGAAGAAGAAATGGCGAAGAATTCAAAATTCAAATGCCGCATAATAGATATGATGCATATTTCGCATGAAATTATACAGAATATAGGAAACCCGGATGTCTTTATGCCATTGCTTATTAAACTTGGTGATTACTATAAAAGCATAGGGGTTCAAAGAGAGGATATATATGTAAGCTTATGCTTAAGTTATAATAATACAGTTATTCCATACACTATCCAGTTAGAATCTTTATTATAGAAGTTGTACGGTTGTACTTACAAATGTTGAGGAAACCTTAACTCTTTTTGAAAGAACAGTGGTCTTTAAAAAGTAAGGTTTTCTGTTGCCTGGGTTCATAGGACCAAACAGAACGTTCATGATGCTTTTTGTTGTTTGGAATCATAAAGAATGTGCCACCTCCGTTTAAGTCCTAGTATCACATGTGTTGATAAGTGTTGTGGTGGTAACGAAAGACTTCGTGCATGCTGACTTTGTTAAGGTTTAAAACATAAATAGTAGCGATAGATTTACAATACCAGCTGGTAGAAAAAATATTTTTAGAAATAATTTTAAGCAAAAAAGGTTGTAGGTCATGTAATATTACATGAAAAATCTCCCATTTTGCTGCTGCTATAAAATTAGAATTCAGTATAATTATTTTATTTACAGGTGCTGCAAGATGTACTAATGAACTTTCTACAGAATGATTTGAAGTACAACAAAATAATTTTAGCATCGTGGCAAAGATTTATTGACGAAATTACGTTGTATATGTTCTTAATGATTTTAGAGTAATTCATCATATTTCATCGTTTTACTTATCTCGTTCTAATGACAATAACTATACAAATAAAACATTATCTTTGTTCCTTACATCCGAAAGAAAAAGAGAGGGTTTCGCCCTTATAGGATCTCTGTCTATCTGTCTGTCACAGCCAATTTGCTCCAAATCTACTAGACCGATTAATTTTAATTTGGTACACATATCAATTAGTGAGACTCAAACACAGATGTGCTACAAAAATAAATGAATTTTGAATATCTTTACTTACTTTTGTGGGCCAAATCATAAAATTAAAAAATAAAATTGGCAAACTGTACCGTGAACATATCAAATGAAAAAGCTTGTTGTAGGACTCTCCAAAATATTGAGATATTTGTTTCTTAAGTTATTAAACAAAATAAATGAAAACTGGCCATTCCCCCACCTTATCTCTGAAACTGCGGAGCCTAAAATGTAAGAAAAAAAATTGGCAGCCATGGGACTGCCGACAGAAGTGAAAACTGTGACGTTTGAAATTTGACGTTTTTTAAAACGTCAAATTAACAGGTTGGTGACATTAATTAATAAAGAGCTGACAGAACTCAATGTTTAGATTAGCGCCCTCTAGTGGATGTATATATGTATTATTAGCGTGACGGTCACGAGTTCAGCAATCAGTAAAAGTACACAAACGTTCTGAAGAAATTCTCTCTCTCTATCTCTCACCCTCCCTCCCTCCTTCCCCCCCCTCACCCCCTCCCCCTCCCTCGAACCCTCTCTCTGAACGAAAAAAAAAAATATATACATAGACTACGATTGGGGTCCAGGACTTATATTCATCTAAAATACAATTATTATGCTAATGGATGCTCACAGTTGTTGTTTTCGGTCAGTAATGTCTTCAAAATAGTTTAATATGGCGTATGTCAGCTTGGGTTTACACTGCGGCCTTAAACTTATTTAAATATTATTCAATTATAATACATAGTATTCGTTTTAAGTGTACTCGTATATAGCCATAAAAATATATGTATAAATTTGAGTATAAATTAACATTATAGAAACATTTATCACCTAGTAATTACTGAGCGAGAACGTAAATAACGGCAGGAAAAATATTTATTGTTGAATATATTACTTTAAACAATGCAAGAACACGTTTCAACCATTACACCAATTTTTGTATGACTTTAAAATATACAATGTGAAAATATTGCTGATTGCATAATTCCCTGACCCTGGACTGAGTATGTTAGGGGACACGGGGCTCTTCTCAACCGTACACTACTGTAAGCTCCAAGGGGCATAATTATTTTTGTGAGAGTAGGCCGTTAAAATAGTAATAACATTTTGTACAGATTTTATCCATATCCATATTTTGTAAATAAATCTTATAACCTATGCTGGTCACTTATAATCATTTTATACCTGCAGCCTCTGGGAGGCTATAGGTGTAAAAAGCTTCACAGTATGTTTTAAGAAGCGCTATTTCGACAGGTTTTTACCTTACGAACCTGTGAGCCAGCATATTGCATCTCACTGCCAATGCCCTTTTGCGCACTCTCAATGTCCAGGTCATCGAAGAGATCCTCGGTGACCCGATGTCCCAGGCATTTGATTTTACGTTCTCTACTTAGCGGCACTCCACCTAAACTGACCGACGGAACGGTCATAGGTAATTTATTTGCTGCCTTAACTATAAGTATAATTGTATTTAAACGGGAATTAACGCGATCACGAAAAGGTATTACATACCTCTGAATTACCTGACGTTTCGACCAGGTTGCACTAGCCGTGGTCACAGGCTGACTGGCTCAGCGGTGCACGCCCTCCGTCGTCGAGATCGTGAGGTAGAAGGTTCTTCATCCACCCGCACATTTTCGATATTTTTGATATTTTGGTTTCGCCATGTACAGTCACATACTATACTAACAGTGACCCTATTCTCTAAGCAAACCGATGTGCCCCTATTCTGGTGTTCACCCAACTGCGCATAAAAGCGAGGTGGCATGTTTTTTATCACTGGATTCCACGCTGTTGATAATTTGAAACCATCTTCCCGATTGAAAGTTTTATGTTTTTTAATTTCAATCGCTTCACGTACAACTCTTGAGTAAAAGTGACGTTCCGTGGAGAGGACTTGCGTACGGTGAAATTCAATCCAGTGATTGGTGCCTGCTTCGAGTGCATATTCTGCAATCGCTGATTTGCTAATCTGTTGGTTCTTCACAGCAGCGATGTGTTCTTTGATCCTTTCAGCAATAGTCCGCTTTGTTTGGCCTATATAGGAACTACCGCAGCTGTAGTTTATTTTGTAGACACCTGGAGTTTGTAAGGGCAAGACATCATTTCGTTGATGTTTTAAACTTTTATGCCTGGTGTGTACACTTTTGGAATGGAGTATTTCTTTAACACGGAGCCGATCTTATCCGATACTCCTTTGATATATGGCATGTAAGCTGGTTGTCTGTTCACCTCCGGATGCTTCACCTGTAATCCGTTACTTTTGAGTACCTCCTGATGATGATGAGACGTGGGGTGTAGGTACCTATTCGTATGAGTAGGCTTGCGGTACACACAGTGCGACAAGAACCCATCTGATCTCGCGGTTACTTTGACATCTAAAAATGACAACGACCTATCCACCTCCACTTCATATGTGAACCTTATCTTGGGGTGAATAGAGTTGAGATGTTGTAAAATTGATCTACCTCCTCTTTATTTCCTTTGGCGATACTAAAGATTTCATTACGAATCGCTTCCAAAGCCTAACAGCCTAATAGGGACACTGTTAGTATAGTATGTGACGGTACATGGCGAAACCAAAATATCAAAAATATCATCTATATCAAATATCAATAATTTAAAATGTGCGGGTGGATGAAGAACCTTATACCTTACGATCTCAACGACGGATGGCGTGCACCGCTGAGCCAGTCAGCCTGTGACCACGGCCAGTGCAACCTGGTCGAAACGTCAGGTAATTCAGAGGTATGTAATACCTTTTCGTGATCTCGTTAATTCCCGTATAAATACATAATTATATCATGGAACGCGAAAGTTTAGAAGTTAGTTTAACTATGAGTAGTTCGCTCTTCTAACTACTATACCCGAGACCATGAGCCATCGCATACCTCTCACATATGCCTATCAATCTGTTGGGAGCCTTAACAGATGGGCGCAGAAGCACCATTCATCTGCATAACTAATATTATTTACGCATAAACTATTAATTGAAGAGCCAAGTCCGGTGTCGCTAAGTACATCTATCAACCCATTAATGTATAGGTTAAAGAGTCGAGTCTCCTTGTCTAACCTCACTCTACGACAAAAAATACTCTCTAAAAAACGAGCAAGCCCATTTAACCGGATTAGTTTGTTTGTTGTACTAGTAACTCAATAGACTAAGTCCTTGGGTGTACCAGTCTCTTCACGGAGTTTATTCCATAAGGCGTTGTAGGTCACCAGGTCGAATGCCTTCGAAAAGTCCAGATAAGATGCACACCATAGCCACTCAGAGCTTTGTACCGCTTAAAAACCTTTCTTCCTGCGAAAACTAAGACTACACTCGTTCAAACTCTTACCTTGCCTTTAATCGACTACGGTGATATGTGTTCTCTCTGTCTCTCTCTCATACACACGCGCGCGCAGCTGCTCTTTGCTCAGTCTCTGCCTGTTATACCCACGTGCGCGTGGCAGTTCTATGCTGTCACGGATCAGCACGGCTGCTGTCTACATTATTAAAAATTCTAACGCAGCTGCAAAGGGAGATTAGCTAGGCAAATTGTTGTCGTTAAAATTTTAATTTTTTGTTTGTTTATGAAAATTGTAAATAATTATTTCCCTGACAGTTTTTCTAACTCGCAGCTTAAAAAATCATTTTCAGGAGATCAAAATACATAAAATGATCTTTGGTGAAGCCGTAGACATATAATAGGCTAGCTGGCCCAAGAAGTAGTTATTCAAAACAGGTTTACAGTAAAAGGTTTAGAAATTTCATATTGTGGAATTCGCTGGTCACGGTTAATAAAAACCTATATAAAAATCTTTTTTACAAAAAATTAAACCGACGAAAATAACTATCATAACACACAAACTATCAAATTTTATATAAACTTATTTTGAGTCGGCGCCAAATAATAAAATGATTAATTATCTACGTATAGCCATTTCCATTTCTACGTGGGTACACATAACATTTAGATAATTAATAAGTTTGCTGTTTGGCGCTGACTCAAAATAAGTTTATATAAAATTTGATAGTTTATGTAAATAAGCTCAATACTTTTTTTTTTCGTGTGGAAACCCCCACGGGTCATCACCTCACCGGAGCTAACAGTGAAGTGGTATGTCGGAATCGAACCGACTAAAACCACACGGTGTCCCGTCACAAGTGGGTCTGTTGCAAGGGACCCGGGATACCCTAAGAAGGAAGCCTCCGATTTGGAGACGCGCGCTCGGAACACGTCGCGCCGCCCTCTCAAGAGGTTTATTTATTTTATGCTTTTTAGTTATTTTCATCGGTTTAATTTTTTGTTAAAAAGATTTTTATTTGATTATTTTTTTTCATCATCAGCTCAGCTACATGATGTCATGATTTCTGAACGCAAATACCTGATAAAGTAATGAAAAGGAAACATAACACTATTCGTTCCTACAATTTTCGAGGATTTCTCTCAATTTTATCAGGATCCCATCATCAGATCCTGACTTCCTTGACATGGGACCACCCTCGAGGTATACTAGAGTAAACCGATTTTGATTATTTTTTTTTTGTTAGATAGATCTAACAAAAAAAAAATAATCAAAATCGGTTTATAAATAACGGAATAATAAATAACCTTCGTCATGAATCACTCTGTCTATTAGTGAAATCCGCATGAAAATCCGTGCAGTAGTTTATCAGTTTATCGCGAACAGACAGACAGATAGACGCGGCCGCGGGGAATTTTGTTTTATATGTAGTGATAATATCTTTCCGATATCTTTCCTTCTGTCTTTCCCTTTCTTTTTATTTTTTTTTCGTTACGTTTGCACATATTGATAAAATAAATCGCTTGCAATCATTATTTCTTCAGATATTAACACTGCTGCACACACTCGAATGATACTTTCTTTATTCATTATGTCATCTTGGTGACTACCCTTAATTATATCGTTTCGTTAAAAAGTCTTTCCGTGACTTTAACGCCACAATAATAGTAAGTATTGATTTGTAGAATCTAAAGAAGAAAAACGAATAATAATTTTAATATTAAAAAATAATGTCTTCAACTGTTAAAATAAATTATGTTTTGTTATTAGTAGTTGGTTTGCCGTCGCAATTATGTTCAGTTAATTTCTGAATATAAAAATTGTTTTATTTTTATAATTGTTTAATTTTTCTTACAACAATACGATTAAAAAACAATGTTGCAACATTGTTTTTTAACCATTTAATCGTTTATGAATGTTGACCGATTTTCCGTCATCTATCGACCGAGTTCATTTTTTTTTGTTTGGAAAAATATGCTCCCCAGGTGGTCCCATTGTCATCAAGTCCGGATCTGATGATGGTGTCTGAGAGGAATTCTCAGAAATTAAAGACAGATGTAGTGTGTTTGTTGATTTTCTTTAAATTAAGCAACATTGACGTTTCTAGTGATGAACTTTATTGTTATTAACCGGCTTAAAAAAGGAGGAAATTCTAAGTTCAGCTGTTTGTATCTTTTTTTATAACTTATTCAAACAAGTGCAGAAAGTTTCTAGACAAACTAAAAATGTTACCACCTTATCTCAATAAAGTATATGGCATTTTAAACGAACTACAGTTCGGTAAGTTACGTGATTTAAGTGATAAACAATCGATTTCAAACTTAATTGAAAAGACACATATGTGACACTTAAAATAATAGGTAACATTTTATAATGTTACCTATTATTTGTATGTGTTTGGTGAGTTTATACTACTGGTCTGTTTAAAGTTGATGCCAAACTCGAAAAGCAATAAGTAATACTTAGGGATATAAACAGCTTAATTAAGAACGGATTTTAATTCTATTGAAATATCTGAATATGAGTACCACCGTGGCGGTACATATGGATATACATATGTGCCGTCACGGTAGACCTAGCCTATCTATCAAGTACCTATTTAGCTTGGCACCGACTGCAAACAGACCGGTAGGTACCTGGTGAGTTTATATCTTAAAAGTGTCACATGTACACACAATTGAAAGACTACACAGTCTTTCAATTAAGTTTGAAATCGATGATTTTTCACTTTTCAGTACCCTTTCTTAATGCTTTTTAAGTAGGTTTAACTTTTTTTTAAAGTGTTTAATGTACGACAATTGTTATGTCAAAATATGTCTCGCTACGACCTTTCGGGTAGCCGTTACTAATAGCCTCAGTAGTACACGCGAATAACCTAGCACCACACCACAAGACTTCAAGATTGTTGATGGTCAGTATAAAATTAAAATACGCCTTCTACATTGTGGTAACGTCATTGTAATTAGAGACCAGTGCTAGGTCGTACTATTGCAAAGGTGGAGAAATGAAATGGAGAAAAAGATGGCAGAAAAAGGAAAGGTGGAGAGGATAATATACAGATTTTGCTATATCGATTCTTTTTATTCAAATTGTAGTACAACTGTTGAAAACGCCTTAAAGCAAAGCTTCGAAGCTGAAAAAATTGAAAGTATAGTGTTTGTTTAAAAACTACCTTCTTAGTTCTGCCCAGATGTGGCAATTTAATTACAAACGTCTCTTTTTCAATAGGAACTTATACTCATATATAACTTAATAGATCAACATTACAGGTGAGGTTATAGCTAGAACATCGTGAGTAAAAATGCAAATCTAACACATAGTAGTGGACAACAACATATAAAAGCAATAACAGAATTACATTACTGATTTAACGTCCATACACAATTCAACTCGAAAGTGCGTCATTGAGAGATTGTGTTGTCTAAGGGTAAGTCTAGTCTAGTTTTATTGTATTAGCATTGTTTAGTATTGAAAAATAATTTAATATAAATATATTTCTAATTAATATTTAAACACTTTAAAAAAGGAAGAGGCACTTAATTAGATTTGTTATTTTAAAAAATTATAAGGCTTTCGAAATCGAATTCGTAATCACTTTATTTTTCATATGGGAACTAATACTTCCAATAAAAAATATTAGAGTTCCACACACTCCCAGGAACCTCAGATGAATGTTGATGGCACAGTGATCCCTATAGCGAACGAGAGGTTACGAAAACGTCTATGATAAATATATGACAAATATTTTTTGTTATAGACAAAACTAAATTAAAAACTAGATAGGTATATTTTGTACCTATATATTGTATTTATTTGTAGATATATTTATCTGTTAATATTTATGTATGTATGTTGTGATGGTACCTCGATGAGCCTAAACCGAGTAAAGCAATTTTTCGTCTAATCAACAGACTATTTTTCACTGAAACCAGCTCCCTTCTGATTAGGGGAGGTCTAACGCCCTGCCTTATTCCGCGTTAGACTGTAAGACTCGACCATGGCTAGACATCTTTCCACTGGCATTCGATGTTTCGATATAATCAATAACAAAACCGCGATAAGAGGGGATCCAAAAGTTAATTAGTATGATTGTATATTTAAACCCTTTGGCATTAGTTTAGTTTTCACACTTATTCTATCTTAATCATATTACCCCATAACCACCCCTCGCTAACGACTCACTCGAAACTTGGACTTCTACAGCAGACGAGAACAACCTGCCAATGATCAGGATATCGCTGCCTCCGTTAAACCTCGATTACCATAACCCCGAATTATGGTACCCGATAATTCGACTTCTACAGCAGACGACAGTTGGGCTGATGATCACCAAGGCCCTCCCTTCAAGATCGAGTGCTATAACCAGGGGACTTATAGGATAACAATATTCATTCATCCCGTCCAAAAGCACCTTGACCAATACCAAAAGAACGATATTAAATTAATACCTTGAAACCGGGATGTACACGGGAGGTAAATTTGGTTACCTGACGGATACTGCGTTACTCAGTGTAGGACATAAACACATATTAAATATAAATGTCTATTAACAATGAAACATTAAAGACTCACCAAACTTCCCCAACGTTCTATGTCAAACTTACGTGAACCGGCCGTTTTCCCTGAAACCTGTCAACCCGATGCTTCTGATGCCACAACTCTCCACCTCCCCGTACTCAACACGATTGCCTTACCAACTCCCCAACTGACGTTATTTCCCCCGATCCTATCTTGCACATGTCTCTCATTATATAAATATTCTAAAGCGATCCTTTTTTTATGACACAACCCATTGATATTAACCAAAAGACGAAACTTTGCTTTTTTTGTTGCCTTCATCCTTTGTCTCAATCCTCAATTCAGAAAACCTATACACTTAAAACTGTAAAATATGAGTTTTATTAGAGTTTGGCCTTTTTTCTATGTCTCTAAGTGTTGGCTAATTGATGACCCCAAGTAACACGTGTGCGCACGCAATACTTAAAAATACACCACGTTGACATCCAACAATAGCGCGTATCAATAGCAAAATTGTGTGAACGTAATACTATCATAATGTGTATGTTTGTGTATTCGTATGGTAATGTAGTTTAATATAATTTGTATTTGTATGTAAATTAAGTTATAATTTTATTTGGTGCCATGGAAATTGTATTATTTTAAAGTGTAAAGTACCAAAATGTAGCGTATGGATAGTAATTATATAATAGCACTCACATGTCTGAGGGTAAGAAGGGTGAGAAGTCTATTATGTTTATATTGATATAACAAAGGTAATTTTCGAAATGTATTGTATTTTTATTAAAAAACTCTGTATACTTCGTGACGTATCGGGATTCTCTAGTGAAAACATAAGTTTTAAATCAGGTTTTCTCGGAATTTCATAATAATTTTGATATAAATATACTTTTATTAAAATTTATATTAATTATCAAATGCATTTAATCACAATTAAATGAAACAAAAGTTTTTTTAAAGTGGAATTCCCTTTAGATACGTGACGTGCAAATTTTATTAAAAACACCCTTGTACTAATCGTCTTAAAAACTTTAATTTCGCGATGCACGTTTAGTTAAACAAGCTAAACAAGCTAAACTACTTGGTGACCAAGTAGTTTAGCTTGTTTTGGTTAGATATCGCTAGGTATGACCGTATGACCACCAAACTTTAAACAAACTTTTCGTATATGATCTTAAATATTAATACGTACGAAGAAAAGGGTAACATGACACATGTTATTTTTAAATATATACAGGGTGCTTCAAAAAAATGTATACACACTTTAAACTATTGTAGTTTTCCCGCTCTACAAGGCTAATGTTATATTTCTTCGCCAGGTGCAAGCATAATCGTCCCTCTATGTTATATTATCAGTTGGAATTTGTAATATCAACATGGGGGACGTACGTTTGAGTTTTGAAGAACGTAAGCAGGTTATTAAGTGGTACTGGAAGTTTGAGAATGTAAATGAAGTTCAAAGACAGTGGAGAAGGGAGTATGATACAGAACCACCTTCAAGATTAACAATTACACGCATACGAGACAAATTCGAAGTTCATGGAACAGTGTGTGATGTGCATAAAGGTCATTCAGGTCGGCCTCGAACAGCTACAAGTGATGAGTCATCAACGGCAGTCTTGGAAAAGATGAGGTGTACAAACGTAAACCACGTAACCTAGACATTCTTTGGAATGAGATTCAAGCAGTGTGTAGAGAAATCTCATTGGACGTTTTGATACGATGTACAGAATCTGTGGTGACTCGTACTCAGAATTGTATTGATGCTGCAGGTCACCAATTTGAACAGTATTAACATTTGTTATTTATGTTTCATTTACATTGGACTTTCAGCTTTCTATTTTCCTGAAATTTAACTTTGTAGAACGGTAAATAAATTTTCTATGGAAGTTCAAAGTGTGTATACATTTTTTTGAAGCACCCGGTATATAACTAGTTTTTTTCGCGGAAAACAGCAATTTTTCGCTTAAAATAGGCATTGTACCTCTTTCTCCAGGCCGGATATTTTATACTGTATTGGCGGTGAAGCAATCTGGAGCGTACAAAAGGGGTTGTTTTGGTTGCTTGTATGTGAAATAACGACATAATTTGGCCATGGTAACATTACCCATTTGTTTTTTTCGTGTGGCAGCGTACCTCACCGGGCTAATGGTGAGGCCGTACATCAGACTTAAACCCACTAAAGCCACACGGTGTGCCTCACAGCGCCGGTTATGAGTCGACGGTCGCATCGGTACGGCGACTTTTGGCCTTCAATGATCCACCCAGTGCTGGCTCGCGGACGGCAACTGGGCAATGTCCAGACACCCCCTTCACGGGAGACTCTGCTTCGGGTGAAGAACATAACACGGCCACTCTTAGCGTCCGCATGAGAGCACGAGTGAAAAGGTTCCGCCTGGAAGTGTGTCTACCGAATCCACACCGTCACCTCCTCCTTGCGCGAGATGTTCTCCTCGCAGTAAATTGCCATAAAACAACTGTAACGACCTAACGTATCGATTCGTCCGACCAATTGGGAGACTCTCAGTCAGTCAGTCAGTGCCGCTTCCTAGAAACTTTGAGCCCCGTCGGTATACCTAACAGATTACTCTCAGTCAATACTAAGGTCTACCCCCGCAACAAATAAATGTTTGCTACCGAGCTTTGTTTAGTCATGGTGTAACATAAGATTTTACACTACTATAACCGAATAGAAAATAAATGGTCTGGAAATATAAAAAAAACTTCACCGGCTACCTGTCAATATTTCAGCTTACATGTAATTTTTTTGGCGATAGTGTCTGCCATGCATTTAATATTGTAAAATACTGTAATACTAACAAAGTGATAAGTTAGACTAACAACTGAGTCATAGATGCTTTAAATAAATATTCCATTCTATTCTAATATAATTATGTTGACGGGAATTTCTGCGATCACGTATTTAAAAGGTATTACACACGTACATACCTTTGCTTTGCTTAACGTTTCTACCAGGTTGCACTGGCCTTGGTCACAGGCCGCGCTGATTCCCGTCAACATAATTATATTATCATGGAACGCGAAAGTTTAAAAGTTTGGATCTTCTTGTTCTATAACTGTATTGAAATGAAACTTCTTTAAAATCGTTGTGATTTGAAATTCCATGAAACGAAAAGCATCACGATAAAGTTCCTATGAGCCTGCGTACTACCAACCTTATGTCAATGTCAACGTGGTGCATTTTTTGTGCACTTGGTTTTAAATTTATTTTAGTTGTTTTTTCTCCATATTTCACTTATACTTAATTGATTCTTTACAAATTTACATTTAAATCCAACCTTAACCTATATTGGAAACGAAGTATTGTTTGTTTTGTGTAACTGAACTTCAGGTTTGCTTACTGTTTATTATTAAGGCCATTATTTATATATCTTGATCTATTGTCTGTATCTGTACCTATTGAATAAAACAAAAAAAAAATTACCAATAACTTTTATAGAAAGTATCTAAAATTAAATTTATTAACATTAGTAAATTATTTGTGTTGATTTTACTTTTTATTTCTCATTCTCTCGTAGGCTACTTTTCTGAAGTTTCACTTCTGCCGTGTGTGAATTGACACACACACACTTTTTTATAAATATATGTATATTTACTGGACTGGCCTGACGGTCTGGTGGTAATGAGCATGATCATTGGTTCTGTGTCTGGGTGTAATTTATCTATAATATGTATGTATTTAGATATATATAAGTATGTTTATCAGCAGTCTGGTTACCATACAGCCTTACAGGCTTTGCCTAGTTTAGGATCAGACGGCCATGTGTGAAGTGTGTGAAATTATTATTATTCTCTTTATTTATTTAAGATACATTAAAATTACATTTTTAAATACATTCACAATAAAAAAAAATATAAATATATTTAAAAATATAAAAATAGTGTCCCACCGGTATCGGGTACAGGGACCAAGCTACCGGTGGTTAGGGTTCCAGAGACAGAAACCTCCTTATTATTATTATTATTAATGCCCTGAAACATATTTGTGAATTTAATATAGCTCGTTGGCATGGTCAAGAACCAGCTACCGATTACTCTGGGATCACCTAACAACGAAAAAAAAAACTCGTGCTGTTTCAACTCTAAAATCTAATGTAACTAATAATATTTCTTTAAATCACAGGTAAAAACTATACTTATACTTCGGATACTTTGGACTCTTAATATTTTTTAGTTAATTAAATTGAGTGGTTTTATTAAAACGATACCTAATTTAAAAAACTGTTAAAAATTGTTAAAGCAAATATTAAAAAAAAAGTGCAATAAAAGAAAAGGGTGTCAAAGAGGGACTCGTTCCGGCATGCGGTTGAGTAGAAAGCGTACACTATACCAGATAAGCCAAACGCTCGCTGAATAGTAGTTCGAAATAAGCATATACATTCTACTTACGTTAAAATGTTATTACAGCTTTAATTGATTTTCCTGTGGGAACCAAAATTTTACCCGGGATAAAAAGTTTTTATGTGGGAGAGTCATGCTTCGGCACGTATGGGCCGGCTCGACTCCGCTCGTTACCACGGCCTCACAGAAAACCGGCCGTGAAGCAATGCTTGCATTGCATTTCTCCGCGTGAGTGAGGTTACCGGAGGCCCTAACCCCCTCCCTTTCTCTTATTCCCCCCCTCACCCTCTCCCCCCTCTTCCTACTCTTCCTCTCCTCCCCCTCTTCTCCTACTCTCACCTTAAAGGGCGGCAACGCACTTGTGACTCTCGAGTTGCAGGTGCCCATGGGCGTCGGTAGTCATTTACCATCAGGTGACCCGTCTGCTCGTTTGCCCCCAATATTATAAAAAAAAAGAAAGTACCCTATAACCTGCTCAGGTACTCAAACTATTATCATACTAAGTTTCAAGCATATCCCTTCAGTAACTTCTGAGTTTATCGTGAACATACAAACAGACAGACAGAAAGACAGACAGACAGACAGACAAAAATTGTTTGAATTGCATATTCGGCATCAGTATCGATATCTTAATATCCCTCAGTCGATTTTTTTTAAATATATGCAATGTACAGAATTCATCCCGCTACAGATTTATTATTTATATATTAATACGTGAAGTGAAAACTTTGGATCGCTTTTTATGAAAATTCGGCGGACGGAGGAGTATGAAATTTTGCACACTTATAGTTTATACAGGGAAAAAGTGACGAATGCTAAAAATTTTTAACAATATTTGCTACAAAGTTAAAAAAATGCAAAAACGGGTACATGCAGCTATGAGTGTCCAGTATATATTTTGACCTGTCATGGTACAAAAGTCTATACAATGACAGGTCAAGTAATATTAACCAATGAAATAAACCATGGTCGAAATTCAACCACCACGCGATCTCTAGTAAGTATAGATAAGCATATTAATGAATAAAATTATATTTGTAACAGTTACTTTGAATCATGTCTCAAAATCACAAGAATGTGCCAACTGACCCTATGATACCTTTAGAAGCATTGGATTTGTCTGGTGATGAGGTGGTTATCAGTGGAATATCGGGAATATTCCCGAAATCAAATACTATTATAGAACTCAAGGATAATCTTTATAACCAGGTAAATGTACCGAACGAGTGATTAACATTTGATAGTGACGTAAACTAGGTGACCAATGGGGTGGAGCGTCAATGTATGAAGAAAAAAAAATATCATCGAATCGATTTCGAAAACATAAAAATTTTGATATTTTATTTCAAATCAAAATATGGCAAAATCGTTAGAAATTCCGGAAATTGTTCGGTTTTTCTTTGTGTACTTTAAAATTCATTTTCCTTGCAAAATATGCCCTAATTGCATGAGATTTAAATTTAAAATGAATAAATCCACAACGAGCTTTTACCAGCCATAGTAATAGATGCTTTACTAACCATCTTTTATCGTCACCCTACTGCTTCTGCAGCTCTATCATGATGTGAGAGTTTGTTGTAATCAAGTCTACCAATTCGCTGTGACTGATATATTTTAGCGTGAGAAGACACATAACTTGTGACTCAATCCGTACATTCATATTATTATACTCATTGACCTTAGTTTAGCTTAGGAACTTTAAATTTTGTTAGCTCAGCATTTGGATTTTTTTCTTGTTGCAACAGTTTGCCTTCATCTCGATTCCTTTATATATATAACCAGTTATCAGTCAAAACGTTATTAGATGTTCTTTAAATGAATTATCTTTCTTTATATACAACCACAGTTTTAAAATATTTTTTTTCTGTAACTTTAATTAATTATCTTTTAGGGTTCGTTGAGGCTACATTTAGGCAGTACAATTTTCATTTCCTTCAGTGAAACAGGCATGTTTGATAGGAACGCAGGAGATTGGTGCCGTTTTCCAACACTTTTCATATGGGCCCGGCCGTTGGTGTATCTCTCTAATTTAGTAAACAAATGCCTCGTACTCGTGTAGTTAAGAAATGAACCATTGCAGTGGTATGTCTAATGTTTTTACGCTTTACATCATAACAATTGGGTAAAGAAGTCGTAGTACATAATTCCATAAGATAAATTACTTCTATATCAAACACTTTAGGGATAGAAGTTGTTTGCCTTTTATTTTTTATATATTTTGACAAAAATAAAATTCTTCAATATATCGGTTGTTGTTGAAAGCACTGATGTTTTAATCCTGAGATGCCGAAAAGGGAAAGTAATATATGTATGTAACATATATTACTTTTCGTGTAACTACATAAGTATTTTTGACATTATGTGGATGTTATCCTGAACTATCTGAAAATTAACAAATCACATAATTAATTTAAATCACATATAAAGATAGAACTGGAATTTAAAAATAAAAAGATAACAACGCAACTTATACAAATATTCGTAATATTCGTTTATTTTCTTCACATTAACGTCATATTTATTCCAAATTTTGTATTAATTCGATTATTTATAGAGATACTTTATAGAGTATTTTAAGCTAAAATAATAATAAAATAAATGTTTATCTCCTGATATACGAAGTTTTATATATCGCTAATTTTTTGTAATTATTCGTAAACTTCAAGCGGAGGAAGAGGGCTAAAAGTAGGATCTAATATTGATTTTTTTATGTTATTTAAAATGCATCGCAGCATTTTGAAGCTATTCGAGATTGAAAATTCCAGAAAAACGAAATTTGACGTTCCACTCTAGTCACCAATCGAATGTTGAAAAATAAAATACAAGTATTTTATAGGTTGATATGGTGGGTGAAATAAGCTACGATACCATGAAGCATCCCAATTTACCAAAACATTTGGGAAAAATAAATAATTTAAATAAATTTGATGCTCAGTTCTTCAGAGTTACAGCCTGGCAGGCAGATTCATTAGATCCGGTATGTAGAAAAGTTATGGAATGTGCTTACAGCGCCATCTATGATTCTGGTAAGTTAAAATATTGACTGAATTACAAGAATTGGAGTCTTTCAATGGAAGAAATGGTAATTAAATGAATTTCCTATGTTTTGTAGGTATTAATCCTCTATCATTAAGTGGTACTAAATTAGGTGTGTTCATTGGCTCATCTTATTCTGAGGCAGCTCAAGCAAATATATACGACACCTTAAGAAAGAATAACTTTATAGTCAGTGGGTAAGAGTCAACCTACAGTTTTTTTGTTATTCCACCATGTGCTTGTTTTGATAGAAAACTACATATATCACTGGTATCAATTATATTTCATTTCTTAATAGTATTTGGTTATAAATATGTAAAATAAATTGTTGTTATTTAAATTAATAGATAATTAAATTGGGTTACAGGAGTAACAAATGTATGTTGGCCAATAGGATTTCGTATTGGATAAATAGTAATGCTCCATCGTTGACCATTGACCAAGGATGTGCCAGTTCTTTGGCATGTTTGGAACTAGCGTATAACAGCATAAAACGGGGTGACTGTGAAGCTGCACTTGTAGGCGGATGCAACGCTTGCGCACATCCTGGCTTATCATTAAATTTAAAAAAGTGAGTACTTTTATTTTATTTTTCACTTAATTGTTGTCGTGAGTATATTAAAGACCCATAATATGGGTCTTAATTGGCTAATAGTTTTAATCAAGATTTTTATGATAACTGATTATGATATCAAACAAATCGTTGATTGCCATAGTCTGATTGATGGCTTGGAGACAAGGCAGCGACGAATGGCTCTCATCTTCTTGGGAGTTCCTGAAGCTGAGAAGGAAGAGTGTACCACATCAATTATCAGCCTGGTTCACAATAAGTTGGGCATGGAGGATATCTCATCCAATCCAAGAACTGCCACAGGATTGGAGGTTTGAGCAAAGAACGTCCCCGGCCTATTTTGGTACGTTTTTCCAGCGAGAAAATAAGATCTTCCATTTGGAGAGCAAAAACGTCGCTAAAGAGCACATCTGTCTCGGTCCGGGAGTTTCTAACAAAAACTCGACAGATGATCTTCGGCAAAGCTCGTCAGCATTTTGGGATGAGAGCCGTTTGGATGCAGGAAGGTACTATTGTTATTAAATCGCCTGATGGTTGTCGCCACAAAGAAACTTCCATGGAGGAGCTGTTTCCCCTGTTGGAGAAGCATTCCAAAGCGGTAGTTGAAACTGCGTCTGCAGCCAAGAACAGGGGTAACTCTTGTTCGCGAAAATAATTTATAAACTCTTCCACATTGCTGATGACTGTTTATTTCCAGTGTTTGTTTTGACGTAGCGTTTCGAATTGTATAGTTTTATATGCTCGTCTCTAAGCCGGCTGTGTCATTTTTTAATTCACTGTATTTAATTTCTATATTCATCTATATATATTATTTTATTATTTTATTATGGGCTCTATCCCGCGCAAGAATCCGCGCAAGAATCAGCGCAGGAATTCCGCCAATGTCAAGTGTTTTATAACTATACAAGACGTCTACTACTATGTTGGCATTGACACACGGCCTACAAACTACGTTCCGATACGCATCACATCAGCAATATTCTTTAGTTTCGTTTTACGTTAGTTTGTTCCGATTTGTTTAACGAGATTGGATGATGTGTTTTCTTTTTTCTTTTATGTCAAGCTGGCGGGTGGTGTAGATAAGCTCACGCTACTGAAGTACGTAGATAAGCATAGTTAAATTAGTATCTACTTAATATTAGCAATTTATATTTATTTTTCATATTGTATTATTGTATATAATTATTATTATTTATTTGGAATTATTATATTTTTTTGTTCTATGTTGTCTGATGATGAATCGTTTCATTCTGCAAACGAATCTGCTAGTATTTCAAGTGACGATAGTTTTAGCTCTATAATTGATACACTTGGTGACTTTGTGCGACACACTTTCAGCCAACAATCAATGTGCCGTTTGAACGTTTGTCATATTAACGCTCAGAGTATTCCCAGCCACTACAGTGACTTACTTGAAGCTTTCTCCGACACCGAAGTGCATGCTATTCTGATTTCTGAGACCTGGTTCAAACCTCATTTACTGTCCACCTCATACTCTCTCCCTGGTTTCATTCTCATACGCAATGACAGAATTAACAGGAGAGGAGGTGGTGTTGCTATTTATCTTCGCAGCTCATTCTCATACAAAATCTTAACCTCTTTCTCTTGTGCTGGCTCAGCACAATACTTGTTCCTTGAGGTTTGCACCAAGGGCACCAAAACAGTGCTGGGGGTTGTTTATTGTCCCCCCATCGTCGACTACTTCTCCAGTCTCGAATCGGTTCTGGAATCTTTAGGGTCAGAGTATACACATCATATCGTCATGGGCGATTTTAATACCAATCTCCTCGCTTCCAATTCCCCTCGTTCCCGTAAACTCCTCCAGGTCATCGAGTCTTGTAGTTTGCATGTGCTACCACTGTCAGCCACTCATCACAACATCAATGGACCTGGTACTTGGCTGGACCTAATCCTTACCTCCTCTCCTTCCCTTGTCCGTAGCCATGGCCAACACCATGCCCCAGGTTTTTCCCAACATGATTTTATTTACCTGTCCTATGCCCTGAAACCTCCTAAGCCCCGCCCTCATTTTCTTCATATTCGCTGTCTCGGACGGATGGATGAAGACAAACTGGCCAGTGATGCCTTTAAATTAAATTGGAAGCCTCTACTGGAGGCGTCTACGGTGGACGATAAGGTTCACATACTTAATACTTTAATAATTAATCTTTATGACCAGCATGCCCCAATTATTACGAAAGTTAAAATAAAACGTTCTCCAGCCCCGTGGATGTCTGTAAGTGTTCGAGAAGCAATGAGGCGCAGAGACAAGGCGTTCCGAAAATTTCAGAAAACCCGGTGCGAAGAAAATTGGTGTCTTTATAAAGTTGCAAGAAATCGGTGTAATCAGGTGGTGCGTAATGCTAAACGCTGCCATATTCTTAAGAATCTTAACTGTTCTTCTGCTTCCTCTTTCTGGAAGTTCCTTGGCACCCTGGGTATCGGCAAATCCGAGAAATGTAACCCACCTCCGACCTTTGATTTGGATGATATCAACCGATATTTTACCTCACTTCCACAGTTTGATCATCAAACAAAGTGTCGCACTTTAAGGTACCTGGCTGACCTACCTCGCCCCAGCATTGACTCTTTTCAGTTTTTTCCAGTTGCACCAGATGAAGTCAAAAAGATAATCCTATCAATCAAGTCCAACGCCATGGGAAGTGATAACATCAATCGTCGCATGATTACACCCATCTTCCAACACCTCCTTCCCGCGCTTACGCATTTAGTAAATTTTTCACTTGACTCAGGGACTTTCCCTTCGCTGTGGTATAACGCGTTTGTTAGTCCTCTCCCCAAGATCCCTAATCCTACCCTTCTGAATCACTTACGACCAATATCCATTCTTCCCTTCCTATCCAAAGTGCTTGAGGCGTGTGTGCACCAACGGCTGTCACAATTCGTGTATCGGAACAATTTACTAAGCCCTTTTCAATCGGGGATCAGACCTGGTCACAGCACAACTTACGCTCTCCTTAAAGTGACTGATGACATCCGGGCCGGCATTGAAGATCCTAAAGATACCGTGTTAGCTTTGGTTGATTTTTCAAATGCATTTAACACCGTCAGTCACGATATCCTTCTGTCTATCCTCTCCTATCATATGATTCCACCTGATGCACTGGAATGGTTCTCGTCATATCTTCGAGGGCGCCAGCAGTCCATCCGTGTCGATGAATCCACCTCAAGTTGGTGTGATCTTGAATCTGGTGTCCCTCAAGGCGGCATTCTCTCTCCTCTATTATTCTCAATTTTTATTAATCTCATCACTCAAAATCTTCAGTGTGCGTACCATCTTTATGCCGATGACTTGCAACTTTACTATCATGCTTCCATAGAAAAAATAACAGAGGCTATTTCCATGGTTAACTGCGACCTGGATGCCATTAGCGACTGGTCGAACAGGTTTGGTTTGGCTGTAAACCCTACCAAGTGCCAGGCTATCATCGTAGGCAGTCAACGAATCACCAGGAGGCTTGATTTAGATAAACTGCCATCTATGCTCTTTAATGGATCAATCATACCTTTAAGTTCTTCTGTCAAGGATCTGGGCCTGTTCGTTGACAACAACCTTAGCTGGCAAACTCAGGTTACAAGCGTCAGCCAGAAAGTTACAGGAACCCTGCGAGCCTTATACCGGCTCAAGAGCTTTCTTCCATCTGAAACAAAAGCGATATTGGTGCAGACTCTAGTTATCCCCATTATTGATTATAGTGATGTGTGCTACTACGACCTGAATGCAGATCTCCTCAACAAATACGACCGTCTTCTGAATAACTGCATTCGATTCATTTTTAACCTTCGTAAATTTGACCATGTTTCCTCCTTTCGTCTTGAGTTAAGTTGGCTTCTGATTCGTCAGCGCCGTCAACTGCGCGCTCTAACCACCCTTTACACTATTCTCAACTCACCTACTTCTCCTACATACTTGACATTATCCTTCCAGTTCCTGTGTTCCAATCATAACAGAACTCTCCGTTCTACAAATAATCTTCTTCTGTTATGCTCCTCTCATACTTCTGCATGTGTCCATTGTTCCCTCTTCACTCAATCTGTTCTCCTCTGGAACGCTCTTCCTCAGGAAATCAGAATAGCACCCAGTCGCCTATCGTTCAAGACGAAGGTACGAGCTCTCCTCTCTCAAAATTTAGCAGGATCATCACAACATTAATACTTTACATATTATAAAGTGTATGTAAATGTGTATGTATATGTGTATATATTTATATATTTCCATATTCTACTTCCCGTTTCTTTTTTTTTTTGTTTTGGTATTTATTTGCCTTTCATTTGTTCTCAAAAGTTTATGATTCAAATTTAGTGCACCTACTCCACCCATTTCTACACCACCCTAGGGTAGACTGGTAGAGAATGCCTATGGCATTAAGTCCGCCATTGTACATTTTTGTGCATAAAGTTTTAATAAATAAATAAATAAATAAATAAATATCCGTATCAATTTTTTCTTACAGCGCTGGATATCTATGTTTAGACGGTAAAACAAAATGTTTTGACAAGAAGGGTGACGGATACGTCAGATCTGAAGCAATTAGCTTATTGTTCTTACAGAAAGCTAAAGATGCTAAAAGGTATGAATACTATACGATTTAATAAAATACCAGTAATACATTCTAAAAAAATTGCATCATTGTTACCTTTTTCCGAAAACAAATCCGGGGTAGGATACTACTGAGAGTATGGTGGAGTAAATATATAAATAAATAAATAGATAGATATACTTTATTACGCACTAAATATTTCATAAGTAGGATACAATAAACTCTTACGGTGTGGTGGTAAAAAGTACAAGCGGTCTTATCACAGGCTACGATCTCTTACAGAGAACTTTCCGAGTAGTTTTTTGTTTATATTATAGGGGGCAAACGAGCAGACGGGTCGTTCGGGTGATCTATAAACTGATTAAAATCTCAAAGTGTTTTTTGTGTTTTAATTAATTTGACCCCATATTTTACAGATTTTACAGAAATTCATCACATAAATCTGTTTGTTATAATATTTTAATTTAGCATATTTTTTGTTACCAATATTTCAGAATTTATACAGAAATTTATCATATAAAAGGAAAATTCTTCACGGAACCTAATAATTTCCTAGGTATTCGTAAATCTGAAGACATCGAGAAACTACTGCAAGAATTTTACTCTGAAGTACCAGTATCTCCATCAGAAGTTGAATATGTGGAAGCTTGCGGACTAGGTAAATATATAAAAATACTGATACATTATATTCAGTCTTCTTTAACACATGTGGATCATTTTAAATATTTTATCTTTTCAGGGATTCCGGAAGCTGATGAAAACGAACTGGATTCTATAGGCAGATACTTTGCAAAATCAAGTCCTATAAAAGTAGGATGTATTAAATCTAATATGGGACACACTGAAGCTGCCAGTGGAGTTTGTGCTATAGCTAAGGTTCACATAGAAATTATTGTTTAAAACTATGAACTGGTTAGAATTTTATATAATAAGAGAGTAGGTTTCTACTCTAATCATTAATCGAAAATTTATTGAAGCAAAATGTATAAAATTGAATCCAAATGTTAACAACAAAATTTAAATTATTGTTTATTTAATTAGTCATAGAAATATATGATATCTTCCTTGTAACAATATGTAGCGTAAGACACTCCTAGTCCAATTCGTCGACTGGTACCTTATGATATTCAAGATTTTTTTCTACCTTCAACAGATCTTAATTGTTATCAAAAAGAAAATGAATCAAGTTCGAATTTCGACCTCTGGGCGAAGTACAGTTTTAGTAAATTATAAAAAAAAATTGTAATTGAAATCTAATTTCAGATATGTTTAGCATACCATGAAGGCAAGTTGCCAGGAAATTTACATTATAACGACCCTATGGAAAACATACCATCTGTTCGTGATGGAAGAATCCAAGTAGTTACAAGTACCACTTCATTCAATAGAGGATTTACTGCATTGAATTGTTTTTCCTATACTGGCGCTAATTACCATTGTCTATTCAAAGGACATTTTTTAGTGAAGGTAAAAATACTCCGTAGCTTTTTACATTTCCCTGTGTTTATAAAGTGAACGAATTACAATTTAAACGTTACTGTTAGCGTTAAAGGACTCTTTCTAAATTATTCCAGGAAAAAAGAAATCATCATTCAAATATTCCCCGTTTAATTTTACTATCAGGCAGAGAAGAAAATGGTTTGAACAAAGTAATGGACATGATAATCAGTCAGCCAATGAATCCTGAACAAATTGGGTTGCTCCACAATATTTATAAAACAAACATCCCTTCACACACGGGGCGCAGTTACCTTCTACTTGGTAAATTTTATCTACAAAACTTAAAACATCCCACATATATTTAAAAAGTTTGGTAGTGGGTGGTTTTTGTTTTATTTTCATCGACATCCTGTAGTATGGACGTATTCGTGTATGACTGGAATGCGATTGTGACCAAAGCTTGATGAATATCATTGAGGTGTGCACGTCGTTGTTTACAGTTTGTGTTTCTACTACAGGATAAACATTTGATTTGGGTGCTTTGTAAACAAAAACGAACGGGTGAACGAAGCACCTTAACTGCAACGGAAAACATGTTATTATTATCTTGGTTGATAGGGTCTTCTGTATCAAAAAGCTTTACTGTATATCTCCCACAGCTAATGCTGCGGTGTGAGTCCGTGCTGTGCCACCGCATCATTAGTAGGTGGGTCAAGAATTTTTCTTTGACAAAGTTGCAAAGCGACTTATTCGAGTCTCTGAGAACAAGTTGGCAGGCAAAACTGTATTTGTAGTTATCTTACATGTACATACCTCATCAGTCTTGTTCTTCAACGTTTACCACTGTGTTTAAAAATGGTCTTGGTTAATTTTTCGAAACAAGAACATAAAGGAAAAACATTTGTAAGCTGAAATCTGAAAAAACGAAGGCCAGACTGCCTAAACGAATTGGTAAAGTTGTTCACTGATATTAAATATAATCTCATCTAGATCTTTTATCGATTGTGTTTATAATCATTGCAATATCATTTAATGAGCTATTTGAAGTGAGTTAAATACTTTTTAAAAAAAAGTACAGAAAAATTCTTTGTTGTTACGTAGATACTAACGAGAAGAAAGAAACCATATGCTTAAACCGCAGTTTTCAACTACATTCTGGAACAACCCGACCTGTGTGGTTCTTGTATAGTGGCATGGGATCTCAATGGTGCGGTATGGGTACAGAATTATTACAAATACCTATTTTTGCTGCGGCTATTGAAAGGTAAAGTTTAATTAGGACACGATCATTGCTTTAGAATTAATTATCGTTTATAATATTCATAACTAGTTATCAAACTCATATTTCAGATGTAGAGTGGTGCTGGAACCATTTGGCGTAGATATTTTAAAAATCATTACAGGGTTAGATGAATCTATTTTCGATAATATAATGCACTCGATGCTTGCTATCATAGCCATGCAAATTGGCCTTACCGATGTACTCAAAGCAATTGGAATTATTGCTGATAACTATATAGGTATGTACATCAACTTGCAAGAACATATGAAGTTTATTTTTATTTTATCCGACATATATTTTTAGGTCACAGTTTAGGTGAAGCGGGTTGTGCTTACGCTGACGGCTGTTTGACAGCTGAAGAAGCCATATTACTATCTTATTATAGGGGAATAGTTTCAACTGAGACACCACTTATTCGTGGTTCTATGGCTGCTATCGGTCTAGGATATAAAAATGTAAGAGTTTTCCAACCCATAAATTTCTTAATAAAAATATTTTTTATTAATTGTTAAATGCATTTTTTCAGATACTTCCTCTGTGTCCCCAAGACATTGATGTGGCTTGTCATAATAGTTCAAAGTCTTCAACGATTTCTGGACCTTCTGATACAATGAGTCAGTTTGTTTCTGATCTAGCCAGTCAAGGCATCTTTGCTAAGGAAGTGCCTTGTTCAAACATAGCTTATCATTCTAGATACGTAATTGATATTGGTTAGTGTTGTACATTTATTTGTTTTTAAGGTTCCGTAGGTCCGTATGAAAAACAACAGAAGGATCACCATAGGATCACTCGTCTGTCTGCTCTTCTGTCACAGACACTTTGCTCTGAATCTACTGGATTGATTTAGTTAAAATGGGAATGCCCATTTTGGGCCCACTGTGAACACGACTTTTGAACAAAGCGACTATTACTATTCATTTTGTAATCTAAGATTAAAAAAATTACATCAAACGAGAGTCACTATATTGAATTGTATTTTTGAAGTTATACTTCTTTTGGCGCGTTATGGAAAAAATATGAGAGTAAATATTTACGATGCGCGCGCACACCCTCATGAAAAACCGACACCCTGAAGTTAGCTAGTCAACATTTTAGTTTTTCAAAAAAAGTTACCAACTTCACAATAGTGATAAAATGGTTTTTACATATTACTTTGAGTACGTTTGTAGAATTTGAGGTTAGTTTACGGTATGTATTATTTATGATAATTTACTGTGATTATAAGTGATAAAAATGGTTTTTATAAATTACTTTAAGTACGTTTGCAGAATTTGAGGTTAGTTGACGGTATGTATTATTTATTATGATATTTAAATAAACTTTATTTAAACTAGATAAAAGTATAACTTCTTACGTGCGTACATAAGAACACACACACTTTTTTTTTGTTATTAAAAGTATTTTTGTTAACAATAATAAAAAAAAATTACTATAGTTAAATGTTGCCAGTACTTAAAGTCTGATACTATAATGTTTTACAAGTAAAATATAACGTAAAAAAATGTTCGAATCACGTTCTTATATTTGGTCACAATAACGTTTGGCAAAAAAAAATTGTCACGTCATTTCACTTTCTCCTTCCGCTAACTCAGTTATCTATTCACGCCATTTTTAGATGACATAGGATGGCGCATCCTTTATAATTTTAATCCGTACATGAAATAACATGTTTTTATGTTGATTACCCATTTGGACCCAAATACAAATTTCCACTTGAAATAACAAAATTTCTTTATTAATTGGTAGAAACTAATATTTTTATAACAGAAACCTAAAGAAACTAATAAAAATATTTTCCTTCATTGAAAAAAAAGCTGTCCTCAAATGGGGACAATGGGCTTAAACGGTGTGTACATTTTTAAAAACATTTTCTTTTAATGAATAAAGTTTTCACACGCTTTTTGCATTTCTAACATGCATTTTTATAACACACGGTACATCGAAGTTCTTTCGAAAGTTTTGAGGGTAGTCCACCTACTCCACCATTCTGCAAAATTGCCACCACAGCAGCTGCCAAAAAATCCTTAATCATTGTGATCATCGAAGCCTGAAACAGCTCCACAAGATGCTCGGCAAAATCTCTTTTATCTATTTCTAATCACTATTTTGTCTATTAACGAATCAATAGCTTTTTAACCAACAAATATCTACATTAGAAAAAAGAAAAAACAAAACCATAAAAAAGTTGAGGGTACTTCTTTAGGTGTCCTCATTTGGGCACAGCCCGAAATGGGTTAAAACATGTTATTTTTATACGCTATAATAGAACATTTATGTTTCGTTATGTTTTAGACATTAAGCAAAAGAATAGAATAAGATTTATTATTATGTATATAAATATAGATTGAAAAAACATGGTAGATACATATTCAACGTGCCGAACCCTCTCCAAGCGAATTCAACTCGCTCTTGGCCAGTGTTTCATGTCATTTAGATTTATTAGATTATACATTACGTGAATGTTGTAATTTTTGTATTTTCTGTAATTATATCACTTTAGAAATATGTATGTAGCTAATTATTTTGCAACAATTTTAGCTCCAAACATGCTTGCAAAACTGAAAAAGGTGATCAAAAAGCCAAAGCTACGTAGTAAAAAGTGGATCTCAACATTAGTTTTACAAAAGGATTGGGGATATGACACTGCAAAATATGCATCTGCTGAATATTTTACACACGGTTTAACGGTAATTGTTTTTATTAGATATTAGAAAATTAATTAAAGGTATACATTAACTAGTTAATACTTATGTTATTCAGTTAAATATTTAATTTTCCTGGTCTTTCCTGTATGTTTAAAGTTAGATTAATTAAGTTTTACAGTGCATTATTTAAGTAGGTACAGTATATTCACTTGAATAAAGTATACTTAAATTGGTTTCACTGAATCTTTGTCAATAGTCTTGGTGAAGAATACAAGGAAATTTGTTGAACTTCTTGTACATTGCTTCATCTAGATGATATTATATTTTTTAATAGCTTTATTTCGTCAAAAGTAATGTTTAGTACATACATGATTATAAATTTCTATAACTCATCTTATATATATATGATAGGAGTTAAGACAAGACAATAAACAACCATTTTTTTTTCATCATTCTTTAGTTCAAGTAGGTACTTATCGAATATTTTTCATCTGTCACTTACATAAAACTGCATACAAAATTTTTTTTTTAAACATTATTCAAGTGCCTTTAAAAATAACTGTCTAACGTTGTCGATTATAAAGATCATAGGCAAGGACCAAATTTAAGAAAGAAAAACAACGTTAAATAAGTTTTATTTTCCCTGGCCTTTCTGTTACAAGTATTGTTTTAAAAATAAACTTTTTTCCTAGAGTCCGGTTTTTTTTGAAGAGAATGCAACGTTAATACCAAATAATGCAATAGTCATTGAAATAGCACCACATGGTCTACTACAAACAATAATTAAAAAATCTCATAGTGAATGTACTCATATTTCTTTGACGAAACGTGGTTGTTCAAGTCCTGTTAATTTCTTACTTAACGCTGTGGGAAAGTAAATATATTTCTTTATATTTTTGTGGGTTGTCTATTTAGTGTGGTTCTGGGTTTGACGTCACCTTAATATCATTCTGGCCCCTTAAATATTAAGAATATGGTGAGCGGATGCTTCATGTGGTAACTGGTAGGTCTTGGTATACATACATATACTTTTACTAGTTTATAAGTAACACATCACCTGCGTTTTGCTATCACAAACATTGTAATTAACAACAAAAAACTGGTAAACGTAACAAGAAGTTTTCATTACCAGATTCTCAACATAAGCTTGCTGTGTGTGGTTGTTTTTTTTTATTATAATTGTAGAACAGAAAAGGTTTAGCGGTGACAAAATAGTCATTCATTTCTGACGAATTTAAAAAATTTCAGATTGCATCAAGAAGGATTAAATCTCCAAATTGAAGTTCTATATCCGAAAGTGGAGTTCCCTGTTTCAACAGATACACCTTTATTATCGCACTTAGTGGAATGGGAACATAGTACAGATTGGTAATTGCGTTAATTTTGCTTTTAAATTTATGTCACCATCATATAAATTTTTTGAGCATAATTATCAAGTAAGAAACAAGTAAACAAACGACCAACCTTAATGAAGGATATAACAAGTGACAAGCGCGTGTCTACCAAAACAGTGTTACATTAGACGGTCGTAGATTTTGACCTTGACCTAGACTTGATCCCCTCAGGTGAATGTTGGGCCCAAAGAACACTTTTGAGTCCACGGTTAAGTCCAATAAATTAAATTACTGGTTTCAACTTTCACATAATGAATTTGTTGTTTCCTCATCGGAATGGTATTCGGACGATTCAATTATTCTAGTAATTAACATTTCAAACACCATACAGCCCTGTTGACATGTTTGTAGCCCGTTTTCGAGAACTGGGAGTTTATGGAGAATTGGAGCATCTATGAAAAGTTCCTTACGAACTGCGTGGTAGTAATTTTTTACTGTGTTTTTTATATATATCAACATTGATTAACATTACGTAGGTATGTCTTATATTATGACTTTTAAATGATTGCTAGCTATTTTTGAAGCTTGTCGACATATTATTTCAGGCCAGTAGTTACATGTAAGAAAAGAGCAATGAAAGTGGCTGGTGCAAGGGAAATAATCATATCTCTTCACGATGACGACTATAAATTTATCAAAAGATACGCAAGACATGGTAATTTTGCTTTTATAATGTAGTGATATTATAATATAGCATGACAACTTCTGGTATTAATTATGTTAATCTATTATTTCTCAAAATAAATAGTGTTAATTGAGGAACTACCCAACTAGTAAAAAGTGATTTTATAAAAGCTATCAAAGCGCTTTTGCCAAGAGCTATAGCATTGTACGTTAGACTTGTAGTCCGTCTTGTAGTATGTTACAAGTCCCGATTTGGGCACAAATCTTAAGACAATCTGTTATGACTTCACTAAAGAACAGAGCATACGATCTTTGTGACCCTGAACATTTGGAGCGAGAGCTGGATCATGTTCAGGAGGTACTCAAAAGTAACGGATATCAGGTGAATGGAACACGGAAGCGAACGACAATGAGACGCAAGCATCCGGAGGTGAACAGACAACCAGCCTACATGCCATATATCAAAGGAGTAACGGATAAGATCGGCTCCGTGTTAAAGAAATACTCCATTCCGACAGTGTACACACCAGGCATAAAAGTTCAAAACATCGTGGGCACACCAAAGGATGTCTTGCCTTTACAAACTCCAGGTGTCTACAAAATAAACTGCAGCTGCGGTAGTTCCTACATAGGCCAAACAAAGACTATTGCTGAAAGGGTCAAAGAACACATCGCTGCTGTGAAGAACCAACAGATTAGCAAATCAGCGATTGCAGAACATCCACTCGAAGCGGGCACCAATCACTGGAATGAGTTTCACCGTACGCAAGTCCTCTCTACGGAACGTCACTTTTACTCAAGAGTTGTACGTGAAGCGATTGAAATTAAAAAACACAAAACTTTCAATCGGGAAGATGGTTTCAAATTATGAACAGCGTGAAATCCAGTGATAATAAAACATGCCACCTCGCTTTTATGCGCAGTCGGGTGAACACCAGAATAGGGGCATCGGTTTGCTTAGAGAATAGGGACACTGTTAGTATAGTATGTGGCGGTACATGGCGAAATCAAAATATTAAAAATATCGAAAATGTGCGGGTGGATGAAGAACCTTCTACCTCACGATCTCGACGACGCGACGGAGGGCGTGCGCCGCTGAGCCAGTCAGCCTGTGACCGCGGCCAGTGCAACCTGGTCGAAACGTCAGGCAATTCAGAGGTATGTAATACCTTTTCGTGATCGCGTTAATTTCCGTATAAGTACATAATTATAGTCTTAATTTTATCTTGTAACAGTACTACTATGTCCTTCAGATCCTAAAATTTGCCAATGGTCCCGATTCTATTGTACACTCGACTAAACTAAAACCCTTTTAGCACATTTTATACACTTATCATATCATACCATAATTTATCATCACTTTAGAATCATTATATCCTTGCTCATTCAATGTTACAAAAATATAAATTCAAAAAACTAATCTTCTCGGATTCGCAATGTAACTGAGTTATCGCATATTTTTTATCTCATATTGGTGTCAATTCTCTTGTATTTCTCTCTTAACTATAATTGTCTAAATTTTCTTCATACAAGATGTAAACCTTGTATCCTTCGAAACAAGGTCTTATTTCAAATATAAACAAGTAGGTAACATACGTCGCTATCGAAATAAGCAATTTATTTGTCGACTAAAGTCTGACACGCTTAAATAAACTTTAATACCACGTAGCGAGAGCTGCTATCCGTTGAATGCCATCTCTTTTGCTCTGTGTTTTTAGTAAGCGTCTTCGTAGGTGTCGATTAAAATAACGTCATCTTAGTTCGTTTTGAACAAGTTTTTATACGGCAATTATACGGCATTTGAATAAATGAGGACTCTCACTGCGTGGAAATAAAGTTGAGTATACGTAGACAGGTTTTAGTGAAATTTATTGGCGCTGAGAAATTGATGCCAGTAACAAATAGACCTTGTTGCGAAGATGACAAGGTTCATTTCATATGAAGAAATTAAGTTAGGTTTTAGTTTAGTGGGTCTGACAATAGAATCGACACCATTATACGATAAATTTAAGATCTAAAGCATCATAAGCACTTTAATATTAAGATTATGGTGAGCGGATGCTTCCTGTGGTAACTGGTATTACTGGTTAAGAGCATTTTGCTAGTTGGGTAGTTCATCCTAGAGAATTATTGGTATATTGATATTGATCCTGACGCACAAAAGTTTTAATAGTACTAGCCCGTTACTAACTAGTACGGTCTAAAATGATTAGATTCTTACATTCTGGAATGGAAGAGAGAAGACGAAATAAATGAGATACAGGTGAAACGTATAACGTATATCCGATACCTGTTGGTATCGCAAAAGCAACAAGCGTTTTTTTTAATAATCATAGTATAATATTACTGTGACTTACGCTTGAATGGTGAAATAAAGACAAAGCGTTTTTCTGTAAAAACAAAAGAATGTATTTACAATATCGTTTTACTATTTACATTACTGTAAACTAAAATTATATATTATAAATATTACTATTCACTAACCTGTAAAAACAAAAAAAAAACTACATTTAAAGACTTTATTTCAGATCTCTTAAGCGGTCCCCAGACGATCATGCGGCATGACATGCGTTACATGCTGTCATGCATGCGTGACCGTTTAATTGTATCGATTGATGCGAATGACATGCAAACCACGTGCATGACATGCAAACTACGTGCTGGCAGTTGATTGATAATTTTTTTTATTTTTATATATATATATTTATAAATCTGCCTTTGACAAAGACATTTTCATACCAGCGCAGAAGACCTCTTCACTGTACTATCTATATCGACTGAATAAAATGATTATACAAAGCGAATTATCATGCTGCATCATAGACTCTCAATAGGTCCTTCATGCGGCATGATGATTCAGCATGTCATGCCGCATGATCGTCTAGGGACCGCTTAATAGGAAAATCTTATTCTTAAATATACACACTAACAAATCTTTTTAAAATTAAGGCAGATGTCATATGACACGGTATAGATGAACATAAGAGAAAAAAAACTCTTTTATTTACAATTATATAATTTTTTCGAGGACTTTTGTATAAAACGCATTATCTAATATAACCCATTGATCCTTTCTGTAAATTTACGATATGGATGTCATAATAAAATATTGTGATATAGTGCGAGAATTATCTTTAATGCCGCTTTTGTAAATAATAGTGCCTGTTAGTAAGTTCGATATCGAGTAAAGGAAGTGTGTCATCATTATGAATCTTATATGGTATTCTGTAGGTATTTTTTGTACCTTTTGTAACCATCTGCACCATTCTTTAATGATTCTTAATTAGATATAGCCTCGTATTGGTTAAAATTTTAATTTTGGTTAATTCTTATTAGGGTTTTGTTTAATTTGTAATATATTGTTTTCAAAAATAACAATTATTGCATTTTATAAATTGGTTCATATTCTATTGTTTTTTATTTTTGTGTACATGCTTCTGGTCAGATCTACTCTATTCAATTAAACTCAACCTGGATTCAGTTACGGCGTTGAAATGTACTCTCAGGGATAGATAAGAACAATTTTGTACAACTCTCTTTACACTATCTCCACGGAGGCAAAATTTTTAAAGTATAAATTTATTATAACTGATGCTTAGATGTATAAACTAAAATATAAACACAATTGCAATTGTTGCAAATCAAAACAATGTTGTAATTAAACGCAACAGAAACTTTTCATTTTGTTGTGTAAGTGTTATTTTAATACCTATGTGCATACATTCTGTTTACATGTAATATATTCTAAATTATTAACACTAACTGATTTAAATATTACAATTTTAGGTACTCATGAATTCCCCGAGAGTGCGCTGTTGGTTTTAGTTTGGAAGACACTCGGAATGCATAAAGGAAAAATGTACACGCATATGTCAGTAACTTTTTATGATATCCTATTCCATAATCGGTTAGAAATTGAACTTGAGGATGTCATTAGACTTAGGATAACCATAGAAAATGCAACAAACCGCTTTGAGGTAAGTTTTAAGTAAATAAGTGAACTGAATGAACGCAAACTCTGTGACTTATTTTAATTAACATTTTGCAATTATCAAAGCGATAACATTGTACATTATTTCAGATAATTAATAAAGATCATCTACTTGTGTCCGGATTTGTAAAACATGAAAAAAATTATATTCCATGTGAACAAAAAGATGTAGGAGAAATCATGGATGACATGAATCTAAGTGGCAATGTACTGTATAACATATTAAACATGAAGGGATATTCCTATAGGTATTAAATTTGCAATATTTAGAATATTATGCAAATATTTCATAATCGAAAATTATTGATTGACATTATGAACGTTATGGTACTATTTGGTACGTTAGAAATTTACTCATTAATACGTAAGTGCATCTATATGTATGTATGTATACATTTATGAATGTATTTATGTATGTAGATATTATTATATATGTATATATCTATATGTATAAGTAGTATGTATATATTGTATATAGTTAACGTAAATATTTATTTAGTGTTAAGTATCTAATTCTTAAATTCCTATAATAGAACACTATAGACTACCCTAAATCACATTTAATAAAATCCGTAAAAAGGTTATCTGAAGGAAATCGTCATATGTGATAAGACCACCAATTAATACGCCTAAATGTGTGTTATCATGTCTCTACTGTTTAATGCTGTGATGGTGTACAATAAAGAGAACTAAATAAAAATAAAATAAATATTTTGGTTGATTTCTTGGTTCGCAACAGGTTGCTCTTCCCTCGTTACCCAGGCTATGTAAATAATTTAAAGTATCATCAGGCCTTCGAGCAAACCATGTCTCATCACGTCAAACAAGTTCGTTTTGTTTTTGTGGGTATATTAGGAATAAGTTGTGTACCAGCGTACCAGACAAGTTTGTGATAAGTGTGCAAGAGTGCCTTACTGTTGAGAACCACTTTCACAATCGTAAAATTTAACATGAAGTCCTATTAAAAATGTATAATGTAGCTTGATTTTCTACTTTTAATTAAATTTATTTATGAAGAAATAACAAGATGAAGTGCTTAATTTAATTTCAGTGATGAATTTCAATGCATTAATTCAATCAATACACAAACAAATGCTGCATATATCAAGTGGACTGGTGAGTGGGTAACATTCCTTGACTCTATGTTACAAGTCTATTCGTTTTCAAGAAACCACGATGGAGTATCTACACTTAAAATAATAAATAATTTAAGTATTCAAGTTGATGAACATAAAAAGGCAGTCACCAGAGTGCTTGATAGTACGATGTGTTACAAGTCAAAACTACTGTCTGTAAATAACATCATTAGGTAGGTATATATTGACCATTTTTATTATTTATTTATTAATTTTGAATTGGAATTTCACAGTTTGCTATTTTAACGAATTTTCAGATGTGGTGGGGTTCAAATTGACGGTATTATTTTCAATGATAATATAGAAGTAAAACGAATTCCTGATGTAATCCTCACAAGAAAATTTATACCAGACAGCTCTGAAGAAAATATTGATGTTAGCTAAGAATAATAAACTGATTTAAATAATGTCTTAGGGTTAAAATATGTCGACTAAGAGTTTTATATTTTTTTTAGTTAAATGCAGCAATTTTTATAAATATGCAACTGGTTGCAAACAATGTGGACGACAATATAACAACAGTTACAGAAATCTTAACAACTAAATCTGAAAGTTTAACAAATATTATTAATATAGCTGCGAAAAAAAATCCGTTCCATAATTATGATGTAAGAAGTATTAATATTGATAACTATATTTTGGATGAAATAGAAATTTCTGCAACAAACCTGTTTATCGCTTACAATATAAAAATTGACAATAATGGGGTAAGTCAAGAATAATCTTCTTCTTCTACCAGTTCTACAGTATGTATTATTTAAAATAATGAATTGAAAACTTTGATGTTTATATTGATATGAAATGTCAATATTTTGCAGATTTTAGGCATTCTAATCAAAATAATAAAGAAAGGTGCATTTGTACTGACATTAGAAGAAAACATAAGAAACATAGGAAAAGAAATAAAGTGCAGTATTATTACACGAATACCGGTTGATAATAACAAAGTTTTGGTATTGTTAAAGAAAATAAACTTTTGTGATGAAGAGAATGTGGTGTATTTAAAAATTGATCATGGTATCAAGTTTTCTTGGCTAAGGCGCATATTATCTGAATTACGTAACAGCCAACGCATGGTATTAATATCTGAAAAACAGCCTGCTTGTGGATTATTGGGTATAGTTAATTTTTTTTTTTTTTATATAGTAACTGTGTTACATGAAATGTACTTTCTTTGTCAGTTATTTGTCAACCGACATACGGAAAGGTACCACTGCATGCCTCCTTAGTAGAAACAGGCCTGAGACGGTGGCATGACGTGTTCCACGCATGCCTCTCTAGCTGGAAGGGCAAGGCTATCCGCTCGCAATGGTGTAGCTGCTTACTGATTAAGAGGTGGCCAAGGTCTGTCTCGGTTCTCGGGTACTTGCTTCCTAGGGTATACCCAAGTACTTTGCAATAGACCCATTTGTGACGGTACACAGTGTGGATTTATTCATTTCGATTACGACATGCCATTTCACCACCATCCCCGGTAAGGTGATGGATGATGACCCGTGGGATAAAAAAACCATCACACATAAAAAAAAGAAATCAGTCTGACAGTTCCCTAAATGTACATTTTCACTTACAGGATTTGTAAAAAAATTAACACTAGATAAACAAAAGAAAATACGGTTAGTAATAGTAGACGATCATAATGTTCCATCGTTCAATCCTGACAATGATTTTTACAAACAACAGCTGGAAAAGAATTTAGTGGTGAATATACATGAAAAGGTTTGTATTACTTACTTAGTTTATTGACTTGTAAAGAATATGAATGCCACTAATATTAATGTAACTATAATTTCAGGGACAGTGGGGTAATTATTACTATATACCCAACAAAGACACAAAAGTGGTCGGACCATTGGAGAAAATGAACGTTGGTTTAACAAGTACCACTTATAATAACTTTAATAATTTAACCTGGATAGAAAGACCTAAATCGTCTAAAAATATTATCAAGGTACAAAAAAAAGTATTTTTATGACTTGCAAAGTAAGCTGTACTAACTATAGGATTTGAATGGTTTCAGTTTAGAAAATTTAACATTTATATTCAGGTTAGCTACGCAGGACCCTCCTCGAGAGACTGCTTAAAGGCTATTGGGAAAGTAACAGATAAATGTTCATTGTTTGGAATGGATTTTAGTGGTATTGATAGCAAGTAAGTGGACTAAAAGCATTTAGAAATGTTAATAAGATAAAAAAATATTTAATATAATATTCTATTATTAACTACAGTTCTGAATGTTATGGAATCCAATCAAAAAGTAACTAATTAAAAAATATTAATACATTTAAATGTACGTGATACCACTACAAGAGCTGTAGCTAGTACAACGTAAAATTCACTCGAACAGAATGGTCAGTTAATTAGTATCGATCTTTCGATCGATACGATCTTTCGATAGTAGTTGGTGCGTGGAGCTACTCATTCCTACACGTCATGTTTATCGTAATGGCTTACAGTAAGAATATAAATGTCCAGTCGCAGTCACCTCAGATTTTTAGGCTTTTCTCTCTGCTCTTTTTACGTTTTAAGTTCCACATAATTTTGTGCCTGAAGGTTAAAAAATAATGATATGGCTAGTTTTTTTTTCCGATTTCTTCTTTTCGTCTTTTTTCGGATTAGAAATTTTTGCACTTCCTCCGGTTTTACTGGGGATGGCTACCTTAGTTGGTGAAAATAATATTCGTGACCCAGATCACAGTATTTCATTTATTTAATATAACATAAATTAAACAGCGGTGAGAGAGTAATGGGTTTGGTGCATGATGGGGCCATTGGATGTATAGTGGAGTCAGATCCAGCTATGATATGGCCAGTTCCAAATCATTGGAATCTAGAAGACGCTGCCACTGTGCCACTACCCTACGTGTTGGCTTATTATTGTTTGGTACGGAATATTATTATTTTTTTGAAGAGGTATTTTACATTAATGTTGAAGTGTGTTGAAATAAATATGTATATTTACTTTTAACTAACATTTTAGGTTACAAAAGGAAAAGTTAAAAAGGACCAGACAGTATTTGTGACAAGTGGCGCTGAACCTTTAGGTCAAGCTGTCATTTCAATTTGCCTTTCTTTAGATATTACTGTTTTCACGTCAGTCAGAAACGAAAGAAAGAAAATATTTTTACTGGATCTCTTTCCGGATTTGAAAGGTAACTTTTTTATAACAACATTCAATAATGTTTTCTGAGTTTTGTCCTTCGAGTATTTTTCCCAACTAAGTTGGGGTCGGCTTTCAGTCTAACTACGATACGGCCGAACTTAGATATTTTACGTGAAACGACTGCTATCAGACTTCCACAACCAAAGTACTACGCGATATAGAAATTCTATAGTTAGACCAGGTTTTACGACTTTTTTGGACTCCAGCTACTGGTTAGAAATATTGTCTCTAATTCAAGTAAATAATTGTCCCTTTTGTGAATCGACTACACTACAATTGTCGACGCAGTAGCATTTTAAAGTAGCCCTGCGTGCAGTCTTTAGTCCTATGTTATCTATTGTTCAGTATTATCCATTCTTTTGTCCAATATTATTATTGTCAACTTTACGTCCTCATAAATTTCATTTTTTTTTTGTTTCCAGAAGAAAATGTCATTTACTCTAGACACGAGACGTTGGTTGATAAAGTGAAAGAAGTAACAAAAAATGCACGGTGCAACATTGTAATCAATTCATGCAGTGGTTATTTTCGAGAAGTGAGATGCTTATTAAAATATAATACCATTTTTGAACCTTTGTCATCGTAAACTAGGATACGGGTTTGGGTTTCATAGTTTGCGGATATTGGTACCTAAAATTTGGGTCGTATGAAAAAAATTCACAGTTAATAAAAGTTATCTAAATGAAATCAACTTTACAGGCTGCCATGGAGTGTGTTGCTTTTTTAGGCCAATTCCTGGATGTCAATGAAATAGACATGCTTGAAAATAGGAACTTTGGTATGTCTTATTTGCGTGATGAAAGGACCTACAGAGTAGTCAATATTTCTGCCATATTTGAGCCTAATAATTATACTGAAAGAAAGGTAATGCTTAAAATAACATTTATCACGGCATTACTAAGTAAAACATAACCTCGAAGGCCATTTTCTGTAACGTTTAAGGTTCTAAGAAAGTTGGTGGCTGATGGTATATTTACTGGAGCGGTTCGTCCCCTCAGCCGAGTAGTATTTTCACCGTTAGATATATCAAGAGCATTTCAATTAGTTTCTTCTAAAAGACATAACGCAAAGGTTTTGGTTAAAATGGATGAACTAAAAACGTCACCGTTAGGATTAAATGTCATTCCAAGGTAGTATACAATATAGTTTTTTTTTGTTATTTGGTAACAATAATTGTTTTGTAAAATAAGAGAGAAACGTGTCTCATTTCCAGTTTGTCATTTTCGGATGGGACCCACATAATAGTGTGCGACAAAAGTAGTTTAGGAGTCAATGTAATAGAAAACTTAGTGAACAAGGGTGCAAAGAATATTGTTGTGCATGTGAAGTCAAATAATGAATACCTACAACATAAAGTAATGTAAGTATAACATACTGCAATTTCCTTTTTTTATTTTGGACTATTAATGAACGACTGTTTGTTCATAGATAGCGAGTGATATTCATAATAATTAAAGAAATATGATTGCATTTAAAGTTAGAGACATAGGAAGCAGCGTTACACAACTTTCGAGATCTTTAAAAAAGTTACAAATTACGTAAGTTGTTTCTACTATGATTGTTTTGTATCATTTTCAGTTATTGGGAAAAAAATAACATCAATATAAAAATAAATTCAGAAAACCTTGAAACAAAAGAAGGTTGTAATAAATTAATAGACGCTGGAAAGAAACTTGGTTCAATTAAAAGTATTTTAATTGTTCACGATTACAAGGAAAAAGTCTATAGTGAAAATCCTGAAAATGATTTTAGATTAAGCTATCTCGAAACTTTTATGGTCACAGCTAATTTAGATATTATGTCAAGGAATATTAAAAGTTTACGGTTAGTATAATATACTTTTAGTTTAACTATGGTACTAGCATTTATTTACCTCTAGCATGTCAAATAGATGATGCTCTTTTTTCAGTAACTTCGTGATGATAAGTATATGCTCACAAAATTTGGGCCATGAATATGCAATGTCTGCATGTGACAAAATTTGTGAAGCCCGCAGGAGTATTGGTTTACCGGGTCTTGTCTTAAGAACTATTGATTCAAATAAGGTATTTTTTTCCAACATCAGCTTAAAATTTAATTTATTATAACTTGCTAAGTGTCACTCATCCAGTATTGTTAAAAAAAAAAAAAAATTGTGCACATTATAATAATATATAGTAGACGTTGACGGGGTTGCTTTTATAAGATGATCAGAATTAACGTTATATGTAACTTGAAATTTAATTACAGATTATGAAAAATTGCAGCAAGTGGTTTCCAAATATTGATTTATTATCTACGTTGTTTCATACCCTAGATATAAGCATAAAACTGAATTATGAAAACATATTAATTTATAATTTTAATAAAAAGGATAGAAATATTAATACCATAAATCAAATTTTAGGTAAGTTTCCTTAAAAACTTTCCATACAATTCAAATTGCTTTAAACGTCTAAATGTAATATCTTATTTCGACAGGGTTAACTGACATGAAGAGTATTGATCATAATTTGACGCTTGAGACACTGAATATCAGTGATTCCAATATAGAGGAAATAAAATTAGAACTTACACCAATCCAGTACTCTTCTGAAGAACTACGAAAACTGACCCCTCTAAGGTATAAGCAATTAGAAATACTCTTAATTTTATTATTCGCAATTGTACAATATTTATTTTATTTGTAGACTTCAACAATTATGGAATAAAGTGAAAGGAAATGGTTTAAACTGCGATAAAGGTGTTGGTGTCTTTTACAATTATTTAGATACAAATGAATATAATGCCCTGGATTTATTAGTACCCATGAAGACCCTACTAGCAAATTATGAGGTATTTATTTTTGAAACATAAAAATAATTGAAATGATGAATGCAACTACTAACCAAATTTTTATTTCAGAGTTACGGATATGTAGATCGTTTCAAAAGTCACTTAATAATGATACCAGGTTTTGACGGACATAAAGATAGCTTAAGTTCTCTAGCAGAGCACTTAAAAATTCCAGCAGTTACCTTACAACTTGGACCTGATATTATTTTTGATACTATACCCAATATGGCTGAATATTTAGCTGAGGTACGTACTGTCAGCTCTTCATTGAATGCAGCTTAACTCACATTGTTATAAGTTAGAGTGCTCGCACTTCCCGGCAACAGTCAGTTCGAGCCCCAATCCATCCGTATACGCAGTATGCTTTTCCGTATATTATCTTTCTTTCTTACTTACCTGTCCCCTACAATATACTCCTAATTTACCCATCTATATATCCCAAAGCACCCGGTGGACGGCAATAGGCTTGCCCCCTATTTTGTGAGTGGGATAAAATTAATATTGGTGTTTAATACGTCTCTGCCTATCCCTTTAGAGGTACAGGCGTAAGTGTATGTATGTATGTTGTAAGGAATGGTAATTAACTGTTTGTTTTTCAGCAAATCAAGTTGAATTTTGAAATAACATCAAATTTTTACATATTGGGTTACTCGTTTGGTGTGATTATGGCCTTAGAAGTTGCAAAGCTTCTTGAATGTGAAGGTAAACTTAACTTTAGGTTTAGTATTAAAATATTACTATTAATGTCATTGAAACAGGATATTATCATTTTTCTCATATGGCTTCTTTTGGAGGTTTATGTATGATAAAAATGTAAATGCACACCAGAAAGAATTTTATGGGATATGCTTAAAATTGGAATACTTTAACTTGAATTTCTAATTGACTACTGCCTTAGGAACGTGAGCGACATTAGCGCTGTAACAAACGTATTATTTTAGTATTTGTTGCTTGAATATTTGTCATCGATTTTTTGCGAATGCTAAAAAACCAAAAACTCGTGATGTATCATTATTTTCTAAAGCTAAAAGCTTATATCGGATTGACTCAGATACAAAAATTTACCATGACCATAAAATGTTTGTTAATGTCGAACATTTCTAATTTTATTGTCACCTTTAAACATGAATGCCATTCATTTCAACGTTATATGTTGTCAAAAATCTGGATACCCCGCACCTCAAAATTTACAATGGCCATTTTTTAAACCCCATACTATCCTTTGGAAAAGCAATGGCAATTCGACAATTTGAGTCAGGAGGTGCATTTCTCTCTGATTTTAGTATAATATCGCCTCTAATAAGGGACCGTCCGTCCCGTCCAATCGAGGCCCTTTGTTCTTACATAGTATGTTTTTATTACAGAGCGGTCTGGTATTGTATATTGTTTAGATAGTAGCCCCGATGCTTTAAAATCACAACTAGTTGCATATTTAGGCAACTCGACCGATGAACAATTACAAAATATGATTTTGGAACATATGTACTACGTAATGACGGGGCTGAAAAGTATTGAACTGAAACAAGATTTACTGACGAATTGTAATGAAAGCTGGTCTATCAAAGTGAAAATTTGTATGCGTCATCTTCGAGGAATTGTTAATTATTCTAATAACTTTCAAAAATCGGTATTGGAATCGGCGTACAACCGAATTAAGTTGGCAAAAACTTATGAATGTGACTTCAAGCTGAAATCAGAGCTAATACTTATAAAAGGAACACCTCATCCCAATGCACCGGGACTTGGTCAAGACTATAATTTGTCCAAATACACTAAAACTTCAGTTAGAGTTTTTCCCATTGAATCGGATCACGCTTCGGTGCCATACAACAGCATGGTAACCAACATTATAAATGAAAGACTAGATCCCTCTGTGCTACAAGATTTCAAGCGAGAAAATCTCTGCGAATATTATTGTACAGAATAAAAATCTAGGAAGTAATGATTTACTTTTAATGAATTTATGTTATTTGAACCAAGGATGTTGTCATTAATTCTTTTATAATAATTATTCTTTTTTTGTTTGGTTGGTGGTTATTAATTAAAGCTATGTAATTTATAACGCGTGATGTGTTTTATTTTGACTTTTTGCCACTGCCTTAAATTATAAATTAAACTATTTTGAAATATTCCACCATTAAACTATTTTTATACCACAATTTTTAGTCTTCTGTCTTCTTAGTATAAATTACTTTTAACACCAGCCAATTTGAACAGAATAAGTCCAAATGCATCAAAATAACTTTTTGTTTCATCGAACCTAATTGGTTCTAATTGGGACCAAATAACAATCTTTAGAATTATTAGGTATATATACTTTATAATGATCGGTCAAAAAAATGAATTAATTATTTGAATCAAAAATTGGTCCACCTAAATTGAAATTTAAATGGGATATCTTCAAAAGTCCATGTCATGATTTGCAAAATTCTGTGTTAAAATAGGCGTGCAACCAAATTGCGTTGTTTTAATCTTGAATTATAGCTAATACTCATCAAAGGAATCCTCTCTCAGGAGAGCTGCAGTAAAACGTGACCAACTACACTAGAACTACAGTTTCGAAGTTTTTCCCAAAATCAAATCACGCATCGGCTTCCTAAATTTTCGGGGAACTTAATATTATAAATAAATTCCATCTAGGACTTTCTTTGTGCTATAAGATTTCAAGCTGGAAAGAAATCTTTATAAGTTTTTTATACATAATAAAAATCGGGAATATATTATATGAAATAAATGCTTATTTTTTTAGTATATAATAAAAGTGGTAGCATCGTGATGGCTTGGCAGTGGAAAAGGTTTGAGTTCGAACCGGTCCCAGTCAATGATATTGAAAACAAACAATAAAATTTCAAAATAAGAGGTCAAACAATAATGTGTGGGCTATGTTTGCTTAGAATATTCTTTTTTTAATACTCTGACATAACAAATGTTAATTACCACATAAAATATTCTCAAATATTTCAGAACATAAAACTCGTATGTATTTGATTTTATTTAGATTTAATAACAACAAATTTTCAGCAAAGTAGCACAGGATCAAACGGATGTTGCCTTTTACAAGGAAAATTATTCAAACATCAGATGGAACCTTGGATTAGTGAAACGTGTAATTACAGCTTATCGCTCATCGTGATTACCCAATATGCGTGATTTAAACATTTTAATTGTCTTTTGCATAATGAAAACTTGCAATCACTATTGAGCTCTCTCGTGCAAAGAATGAAGTTTATATGCTTGTCCTGTTTACCATACTCAATGAATGTTATAATTAATTGTTCTTAACAGGCAGCATGCAATTAATGCTATTGATTAAAGAATTTTTGAATTTTGATTTTATTTTGAAGAATGGAGAAAAAATCCTTTTCGCGTAAGTAAATTTTGGACAAGAGCTTTTTACATAGTGATGTAAAGGTATAATATATATATATTGACATTGCGCATAAAATCATAAATCGTCATCATTCTAGCCGTAAGATGTGCACATCCATGGAGACCGTTGCAAGCGGCCTGCATCCACCGACGACCTACAATCTTTGTCTATTATACTCAAAGTGATGCACGATAGTACTGATTATTTAGTAGTAAATAACTCATATCTAGTATTAGTATATAATACTAAACAGTGCGACAACTATCATTGCGCGATGCAGAACAAAAGTTACTAAGTATTTCGGCTTCTTTTCGCTAGATGACGCTGAAATATGTTTGCTGAATGTACAACATGTAATTAGATTAGTATAGAATATACTTTTTAGGACACCATTAAAATATTGCTAACGGCTTTGATGCAAAATGCAATTTATTCCAGGCAACCTTACGATGGACAAAAATGACAAGATATAAAAGAATCTAAAGGGTAGTCGTTGGTTATTATTGCAAAAAAGCCAATAAGACTTTCTTGGCATCTTAACATTGTCGTAAAGGTGTGTAGGATGTGTATTTTATTGTAAGTCAAGGTTAAAAATATAGTTTACAAAGGTAGGATTAGGTACATTGTGAATTTTCATTAAAACGGCTAAAATGTACGAGCAGAATACAATGTTATTTTTAAGGAGGCACACATTTTTAAAACATATCGTATTTTTCAAGAACACGCGTTTTAGTACGTAGTTTAAAGGGGAATTCTCGTTAAATGCAACATGATTTAAGCGACAGTGAACATGGCTAGACACGGCAACTAGGTGAGCGTAATAGAGCAATAATTCAAAATATGAGCGCAACGTGCGCGGGACATTATGCATATTGTCGGCATATCTGATGTTGGTTTTATTAAATCCATAGGACGTTGAGGGCAGAAGAGTAACTGGATAATTTTGATAAAAAAGTGAAATGTCCTCAATTAGAAAGTAGCAAAAACATCTTCGAAATACACGCGTGGGTAAACTGTATATCTTTTATCTTTATATTTCTTTTGTGCGCGTGTATGTCACTGAAGTCCTAAACGGCTGGACCGATTTTAATAAAAATTTTTGTGTGTCTTCAGGTGGATTCGAGAATGGTTTAGATTTATAATTGGACCCGGTAGATAGCGCTGCGATTGGGTTCCAGGAATAATATTTTTTACGTTTCGGCTGGACAACGTTTGTCGGTATATAGATAAAAATCAATGTTTGTATGTTTGTCCTCTATGCGTTCCGAAACCGTTGATCAGATTGTGTTGAAACTTTGGAAGGGGGACGCCAGCGAGGTTTCCTGGCCCAAAACATCTTCATAAAAAATGGCATTGCAACGCATACCGGGTGCAGCTAGTCTTAAATAAATAGAAAACAACTCACCATTTCTTTCATTCTAGTAGGTATTCTCTATAAAAACCAAGTTAAAAAAAAAAAAACAACAGACTAACTGTCTAAATTATAACGATAATTAATGTAATGATTTCGAGTAATGTAGGTAATCTATTAAAAATTGAGAGTATTTTGTTATTTTGAATTTTTTAAAATTACGAATAAGTAAGTATTCTATATCACTATTTCCGTATTCACAACTTTATAGTTAAAAAAAATAAAGGTCTGGGATTTAATTTCGCGATGTTAATGTTTGTCCTGAAAGTTGTAATTAATAAACACTCAGTAAAAACTCATAATCTCTTTTTAACTTTTATTTCTAAACTCATAGCGCAATGTTCGTTGAGAAATGTTGGAAGCAAAATCATTTTACATTGATAACTTCAACGAAGTATTAGGTAAATGCGATGCTAGGGAATGGCATAATCTGAAAGTTTTCTTTGATGTAATAACGCTTGAGTGCCGAGAGAAGATGTCTATCACACCGCCACAATTCTAATAAAAGATATTATTAACCAACATCAAAAAAATTAGGAGGTTTTATGTTCGGCTGTATGTATTTTTTTATGTATGTTCACCGATATTTCCGGCATTTATAGACCGACATTTCAATTTTTTTTTTTTGAAAGCGTATGCTCCCCACTTGGTTCCATTATCACCAAGTCCGGGTCTGATGATGGTATCTGAGGGAAAACGAGGGAAACCCTCAGGACAGATGTAGTGTTTGTTGTTTTTTGTTTTAGATTAATCAAAAGTGACAAAAGACTTAAAAAGGAGGAGGAGTCAATCAAGTGCAGCCAGTTGCTAAACCAACTAAAACATCTTACAATCTTATCTTAATAAATTATCGGGCTTATTAAACTAAAGTTCAGTAACTTACATTTCAAGTAAGTCAGTAAGTAATTATCATTGATGCTCCGCTCCTATTGGGCTATTCAAATTTTTCAATTCGAACCAGTAGTTCCTGAGATTAGCGCTTCAACCAAACAAACAAACAAACTCTTCAGCTTTGTTATTATTAGTACTGATAAATGTATAAATATTATATAAAAATAAATCCCTATTTCCCTTTGTCACGCCATCACGCGTGAACGGCTGGACCGATTTCGCTAATTTTAATTTTTTATGTTTGTTATTGTCACGATAAAAGTTCTTATGAAAGAAAAGATTAATAAGGTTGCGCGGAAAATTAGAAAGTTTAAGAAAACTTAACGAGGGACTTACGTGTAACGTACTTAGGTGTAACCGCGGGGCGCAGCTAGTAATGAAATAAAAATACATATTATAGTATCTTGAGTGATATTGATAGTGATTATCATTGTGATATTGCCATATAATGCTGAGATTTTTTTTGGAGGCGTGTTGTTTATAACTATAAAACTTTGGTATTGACGTAAGAATTATTAATGATGTATACATATATACTTAAAACATTTCATATGCCTCCGAGAACATTTTCTTAACTCAATAATTTTCTAAGCTTAAAATTCTAATCGTGAAAAAATCTAATTTCGTATTTATAATATTTCCAGAAACACGTGACCTTTCCTCATAAAAAGTGACGAGTTTATACTGCGGTGTGACGTCAGGAAACACTAAATTTACATCATATTCCAGGCACCACAAAGAACATGCTTTTTGCTCGGTACATTTAAAATTCACATGAGACGCGATTAAGCGGTTTAAATAAAATATTTTCTGTGTTACAGAACATATTTTCGACTTGTAGCACGTACCATGGTACAGGGTCGGATTTCAAAAGAAAATAAAATTAGGAGACCGTGAAAAGTTTGAAATTTTATATGGTACTTAATAAGTAATTTATTAAAGATTAATGTCTAAATTCATTTTAGGTTATTAAAATACTGGATATTTACATATGCGATGAAAAAATTGATTGTATTAAATTTACAAAGACAAATATTTAGTTACGCAGTAATGGTCACAAAAACTCTATGGGTTAATTTATATTTCGATTTAATGCTATCAATTCCAGTCAATTCAAGTCAAATGCAGTTTTTTATGGAAAGTAATTTAACAAAATTGAGATTGAGAGACACCAATTATTAAGTTAACAGTCCATTTTGGCTGGATAAAATTAAGAAACATAAACAGAAAGTATTCTAATCAGCAGAGCCGAAACTGGGGCCCCATAAACTATGCAGAGTTCGACCCTGTTAGCAACACGATAACCGCGCATAATGCAGAAAATTTACACATTTTACGCAATAATGGCACAATAATTCAAATATAACGTGGAATATATGAGAATATAAAGTATCACTGACCCTGATACCCAGTTTATTTTATCTGTAAAAATAAAACTAAGAATACTAATCATTTTAAGTTTGCACAGATTCTTTTTTTAATTTTTACTAGCAATCCGCCCCGGCTTCCCACGGGTAGCAGAGACATCTTCAACAATCATCAACATATTTCAATAAATTTACACAAAATCTTAACAAATTATGTATAATTTTATTTTTATTTAAATTTAGGTGTACCTAAACCTTCCTCATGAATCACTTTGTCTATTAGTAAAAACCACATGAAATTTCAGTCTGTCTATTAGTGAAGACCACATGAAATTTCAGTAGTTTTTAAGTTTATCGCAAACAGACAGACGCGGCGGGGGTCTTTGTTTTATAATAGGTAGTGATTGACAGTTAACCACTCCTCTTTCTTGCATTGATGCTAAGGACTGACAGGCACGTGGCCTACCTGTCGTCACGTGGTTTCTTGCGCATATCAGTAACAGCAGTGTCATTAATGCCAGTGAAACTACTATTAGATGTGTAACTCGATATTTAAAAGGTAAAATACCTTTTTTGGTTACCCGACGTTTCGACCGAATTTACGGGTGGACTGGAGAGAGCTCAGCTACGGCTCCGTGGGGTGCGAATTTAAAGGGCAATTAAAATTTAAAATACCCCCGACTCGAAAATCCCTTCAATGATTAGAAAAGAGCTGATGATTTTCGAACGGCTTAACAGATTTTCTTGAATTATATCTAAGAAAACTCCCGACTAATTCACCTTTCAAACAAAAAAAAAAACAAAATCAAAATCGGTTCATCCGTTCGGGAGCTATGATGCCACAAACAGACACACACACACACACACACAGAGAGACACGTCAAACTTATAACACCCCGTCGTTTTTGCGTCGAGGGTTAAAAATAAAACAGCAATATTATATTAGTTTATAGATAAAGAATTGTTATTTATATAATGTACAGGTACAATTGCGTCAACAGAAAAATCATTCAGCGCTAGATATAGATATTGTAACCTTTCCACGCTTACAAAGCCACAGGTTTAATTAGAGCCTGGTCAACACTGAAAATGGTAAAACCAGAGTCCTCGATCCAAGCATGTAATTAATTTAACAACACACAAATTTTACATTAGTAACATAAATATATCGGTCAGACAGACGTCTCTCATTATGCCCAACGCCCGTTATCAAAACACGGCAAACCCGTCTGCTCAGGTCCCAGGCACCATTTCTCCACTGTACCTTCTGCTTATCATAGGGACATGCTAAGAATCAGAGCAGCCCAACAGGCCCCACATGTTGGGCCGCTCTGATTCTTTGCATGTCGCTCTATCTACTCCCGCATCAGTTGAACATTAGCCAGAAGTAACTACGAATCGAGAAAGAAACGAAAACGAAAAGGCTTTTGGAGTAATGAATTCCAAAAGTAAATGTATATATTGTACAAGTAATTAACATGAGTAATTTTAAAGTTAAATATTTAAAATAAATTAAAGGAACAACAAAAACTTTTTAATTTCACACAGTTAGCTTCACAATATATATGATAAGCCCAAACAAACGCTTCGAGCATTCTTTTCTCATATAAAGAAAACACTTTTAAAACGAATAAGACAGTAAAATAAATGGCTTCTAACAAAGGGTTGGCGAATACACAACATCCTACAACTGAATCACGACCTTAAGTGCTTACTCGTGTCGGAGGATGTTGTCAAGGGCGAGAATTTTTCAAGCGAAAAATCCTCCGTACTGTTTTCAAGTTGGGGTGTTTACTGTTTAGTGTTCGTATAATTTGTCATACTAGTCGTGGGAGAGCCATGCTTCGGCACGTATGGGCCGGCTTGACCGGAGTGATCACACAGAAAACCGGCAGTGACAATGTTTGCATTTTCGCCGCGTGACTGAGATTACCGAAGGCCCTAACCCTAAACCACAGTCATCTGGAGGTTATATTTAATTCCGATTTGAGCAAAAGTATGTTTGTGTTATTTCCGATTACAAAAAAAGTACATTTTTTGGCATATCTTCTTTGAAAATAGTTTATACGGTACGGATCTAGTATGTTTATGTATCAGTAAACCTATCTATCTAGTTGTTTGTCACCGGCTGACGCAGATAAATGAGAAACGGGATGGACAGACGCACTCTGAAAAATAGCCTTTAAAACGTCAGCTAGAGACAGGATAGAAAACACCTTACATTTCGCAGTAATTAAGGACTTCGCCTTTCTTATTAACAGTTGTAATTGATGCTGCTATCGACGTAAATAGCAAAAGTCATTTATATATTATAGTTAATGTATATATATAACTTGAAATTATTCACGAAGTATATTTTTCAATAAAAATGAGGAACTTTGAATATTTTTATTTACCAGGTCACTCAGAATTTTTATATCTGCAACATTGGCAGGTTGTATTATCACTAGCTGACCCGCGAAACTTCGTCCGCGTTTGTAAATTTTCCCCATTTTTGCAACATTTTTCACTGATGCTCCGCTCTTATTGGTTGTAGCGTGATGTTATATTATATAACCTTCTTCGATAAATGAGTTATACAACGCTAAAAGATTTTTTCAATTTGAACCAGTAGTTCCTGAGATTAACGCGTTCAACCAAAAAAACAAACAAACAATCTCTTCAGCTTTATAACATTAGTATAGATTTACGAGAAAAATAGCTTCAAATTTAAATTTCAATCTCAATCAATAAATGTAATTCTCGTGTCTCACTGAAAAATAGAGCTAGAACATTATAACAATCTGGCATCTTTTATTACAGGTATTATGCTCCTAACCGAAATACACATGAATGCAAAACCTAAGTTAAAAAATATATAAGAATATAAGAAATCCTGTTCTTTTAAATATTTAACCTTAAGCCGGAAATTGCAGGCGCATAGCGTCAGTCTGTCACTTGCCATGTTTGCAACGGCTTTAATAAAACAAGAAATTTTTGCTCCGATTCCTAGAGAAAATAGTAAATATGTGTATTGTTGTGTGCTGTCTTTAAACTTAAGTTGTGGGTGTTGTAAAAAGGGTTGGATCTTATTATAAAATGATTTTTTTAAATTTAATTTTAATAAAATATAATAAATTTAAATGATTGATGATTTGGTAACATGGAATTTCAGAACACAAAATGTTAATCAAATTAATAAATTACTTTGGAAATCCAACAATTTTTTATTACTTAATAAAACTTCAACAACAGAAGTGTATTTTAAATTTCGAATTAAGTTTTCCTTATGACTCATAATAAAGAACATTATTTATAATGTTGCAGTATCAAGAAAAAAACATAATTTTTGTTAATCATTTTGTGAATTTTATATTAGTCAAATTAGCAAAATTGAAAAAAAAATACATAAAATTTGTAGGTAGCTAATTTGTTGCTACTAAATTTTGTTGCTCGAGCCGATCGATAAAAATCACGATAACTGCTACCTTTATAACAGGGCAGCATGAAAGTTAACAAAATTATTCATATTTAATCGAGCTTAACACAAACATTTGTTGCTTCAAGAAACTAAAACCGTCAGTTTTCATAACCAGCATTGATTTTTCCTATCCTTGTTACCTACTGGCCTTGCAAAGTACAAATCATTTGTTGCTGTAAGAAATACTGTTTAAAACTTCCTAAAGCAGTAGAAACAATTTAAATATGAAACAGAAAAAAACTATGAGTAAAATAGAAAATAGTAATATTGTTAAAGTAATTAAATCGTAACATAAACGAGTTCAATAAAAAATGTAAACAACCCTTAATAGTAATTTGAAAACAGACTAAGGCTTTTTTCTGTGTCGTTATTCGAAATAACTTCTTTATAGAAATATTTAAAAAATTAAAAAAAATAAAATATTGCTTAGGGGGCAAACGAGCAGGCGGGTCACCCGATGTTAAATGATGACTTACTTTAAGATGAAACGTCGAAACAAATTCAAAAGTTCAAGTCACCATAGAAAATGCCATTTATGCGTCCAGGGTAGTCTTTACATGAAAGAGTAATTTCAGTTATGTGCTGACTAGTAACGACACTCACCTAACTAGACAGGCGGCCTTCACGGAACTCAACTATATTTTAGGAAGCTCTACGACTATAACCGGTCTGCTATCGCAGTCAACCATTAGAGTAGGTCCATGAAAACACTAAAAACTACCAGACTCTCGTGAAGTATTATTAACATTTTACTGTTGTTCATCTCTCAAACTCCCTGTTATCTAAGACCCCAAGCTTCATTCTCATGATACAAACCAAGTGTCCACTACTAAATTTGCATATACGTGGGGAGTAGGTTACATAGTCGTAACTCTGTAAATAGGTCGTGTGTGAGCACGATAGATCGATCTTCGATACAGGAGCTTGTAGAGGCTGAAACTGTTACATCTACGAAGGATTGTTAGAGAGGATAGAAGAGGTCAAGTTTTGGATATGACGATTTGTTTTGAGACAATTTTCAGAAATACAAAGATCAAAGATGCAGGTGTGGGGTGTATGTATGTACCTTCTTTCTACTAACTTATTACTTTATAACTATATTCTTCATTCTTAGTCTTCCTTTCTTTCGTTAATTCTAACTTTGTATCTCAATCCGCCTTTGTATTTCTACGCTGAGGTATATTATAATTTCAGTAATGGCAAGTGGCTGTTTTATTCCTAAAAGCCCTCCTACAGATATTTTATTACGATGAGGCGGTAGCGTAATGGTTAAGGCGTCAGACTTGCGATCAAGTGGTTGCGGCTTCGACCCCACCTAGTACTCTACCGTAACACAAGCGTTAAGCTTAACTGGAGTAATTTTACTAGTAATACGTGACCCACGTTACTAGTAATCTTTATATATGGTATATGGGGCAAACGAGCAGACGGGTCACCTGATGGTAAATGACTACCGCCGCCCATGGGCTCCTGCAACTCAAGAGACATAAGTGCGTTGCCGGCCTTTAAGGTGCCTTCGGTAATCTCACTCACTCAGTGAAAAGCAATGTAAGCATTGCTTTACTGCTGGTTTCCTGTGAGGCCGTGGCATCACTCCGGTCGAGCCGGCACATACGTGCCGAAGCATATCTCTCCCGCGATGATCTTTATTTAAAAAATATATATATATATATATTTTGAAAACCATTGTATAAATTGATCCCATTTATGTGATGGCGGAGAGACTATTACTGTTAACCGGGCACTTTGCACGCTAGAATTGAAGATAGGAAATTTGGAAAATTTTTAGACTCAAACTAAGCATAGTTTGTACTATGAGTGCTAGTTTATTTTCCTAAATTCATATTCATTAACGCGAATATCTATTTGCACTGAGCGGTTTTTGAACCCGTAACCTTTTAAGTAGCAGACGAATTAATTACTACTGCGTCATATAGGTCGTCTCATAAAAAAAGCATTAAATATACAGTAGTCTTATAGGCACCTTTTTCTGTCCGTTGTTAGGCAGGCATATTAGGTAACTGTTATATGTACCGTGTAACCGTAGCATATTTAACAGCAACACATTAGATTTTACTTACTGTTACCAATCTTATCTGTTAACAATATATGTTACTATAAAAATATAATAATATATAATACTATGAACATTCATTTCAACATTTTGCAAAAGGCTACACGTCACGAGGTGAACTGAAAACTTTATGTATCCTTCCAACTTCAGATAATTTATTATGATTGACTAGCCTACCTATCAGACGACGTGAAACGTAGGATTTTCTTTTTGGTGTCAGAATTGATTTCAACAATAAAACAAATACACTAAAATCTTCAAATATTTTTTTGACAGAAAATAAACCAAATTCAAAGAAATTGATTGTGAAAAAATATTACTAATAAATACTTAATGTATTAAACACTAAAACCTTCCTAAAAATATGTAGAATACGTGTGTTAATCAATCATGAAACTTCGTACATTACTTTTAAAAAAAATTGCGGACATAGAAACATACTGACTTTAAACAAACCAGTAGGTACCTAGTACCTAAAAAAACGGTTCAGTTTTTTACATGACACTCATCCTAGATCTTGGAGGTCGTCGGAGAACCTGATATTAAAACTACCTGGACATTCTACGAAATTCGTCGACAATTCATTCTCTATCCAAGCCGCTCGGTTATGGAATACCCTACCATTGACCATAAGACGTGCGCAATCACTACCCGCTTTTAAGAAACTGGTAAAGGAACATTACCTGGGTGAAATCAACACTACATAATTAAACATAACGTAATCCCTTACTTGCCTTTTTATTTGAGTTAATATAGTACAGTATCCTATTCCTATATCTGTATGATTTATTTGTGTATTGTTATACCTATATTTGCTTATGTATTTATTTGTCAATTGCTCTCTTTTATGTATATGCTTCTACTATATGTAATTTATCTTTATTTAACTTTATAATATACCTATTGAGCGTACACCTTACTGCCCTTAAATCGATTTCCTATGTTCGGTCCATCCCATGGTTGCCTGTAAGAGATTGCCTCAGTGCGATAAGGCCACCAATTGTATTAGCTTGCAACCTTGCTGTGCTTCTACTGCTTCAAATTATTTTGGCGTACAATAAAGAGATATATTATTATTATTCTCTTTATTTATCGTAAAACTTATTAATTACATTTTTAAATCCCTATAAAACAAAATATATATTTAAAAATATAAAAAATAGTATACCACCGACATCAGGTACAGGGACCAAGACACCGGTGGTTAGGGCTCCAAAGACAGGAACCTCCTCACTATACAGGCCGTGTCGAGGAGAACTGCCTTCTGCATCAGTCCCTTGACCCAGCCGTCTAACGCGAGCCTCTTAAGGTGTTGATCGAGGCTTTTGGATATCAATCCATGAGCAGATATGACACTACCGGATGGCACTACCGGACTTATAAGAGTAAGTGGGTAATACCAGTGGTCATAAAATAGGGTAATAACCCAGAGTCTAAAGCTGTTTGGAATTGAGATGCCAAACGAGCATGCGAACTTCGGAACCACTTCAGCCAAAAGTTGTGCAGTCCGTCTAGTCCAGCTGGTTTCCAATTAGAAAATGAACGGACTGCACTACTTATGTCCTCTGTTGTTATGGTAATTGGCTCCATTTTTTGTATATTTTCGCATGATCGCTTAACATCTCGCATCCAATCACCTTCTGTATGAATGACAGGCACTGACCAGATGTTACGCCAAAATGTATTTGTATCATCATCATCCGGAAAGTGCCCATCACTCACACATGGATCCACTTGTTCCCATTTTCGGTAAACCCACCTCTCATTTCTTTGGAACATGCGATTCTGATTATACCGATCAATTCGCTTTTTGTAACGTCGTATCCTATTTGCCCACGCATAAACTTTTTGCTTTAGAAAGTCTATGCGCTCTGTGACACATGACATGTATTTTCACAAAGCGCATCACCTTTGGCCGTGTATTGCCTAATCGAAAGCAAATTAGCTTACTAATGAGTGTCCTAGCCTCAGCAATACGACGCTCAATTCTACACTGCCAGGCTGGCACAGCAGGTTTGGGTCGAGTAGTAGTGGTATTTACATAAAAATTAACTCTCGCTACTTGACATACTGCAACAGCCGCACAGTAGAGAATAGAGTATGTATCACTAAGATCTTCGCTATTGTCTAAATAATCAGACAATAGCGAATCCAGGGCACACACCAGCGCTATATTTCTTTTATGCATAGGCAAACGGGGTAAACGTGGTCTAATTTGGTAGTTTCCAAACCTGTATTCCAGAATCGCATCCTCCAAAGCGCTCCTTAATCTTTCATTGTATTGGGTATTTACGACTATAGCCTCACTCTCCACTACTTCATCAACAGGTAGTAACTGTGGTGTGTTGTTAGTAATCAAACTCACATTTTGCGACGAAGTAGGGACAATAAAGCTATTCCGTATTTCAGAGCGTATCCTCTCAAGTACGGTATCATTCAGCAGGTGGCAGCGCTGTATAGCCCGTACCTGATCCGATAGTCGTTGTGCTGACACGTCGACAGCTGGTTCAAGCTCCTGAAACAGAGACACCAAACGAACACGGTACGCAGTAAGGTTAGTTCCCAACTCTGTAGCCCAATAATAACTCTGTAGCCCACATAACGTTTTCATTAAGTGAATTAGTCCATTTCATGCGGCGCACATCACCAACGGCAGCGGGGGCCCTATTCGAGGTCAGTGGTCCTCTGGGTCCCAAGCAGGTCGGTGGCTGGGCTCTCCCCTGCCGACGCACAGGTGTTGGCGACGTCGGCGGGGAAAAATACTCGTCGCTGGAACTTGAGCTCGACGTCTCATTGCTTGCCGTTGTCACCGAAGTGTGTGTTGGCTGTGAGGCGGAGTTGTGCGATTAGTCCGGAGATAACGGGTGTGCATCTCTACTTCTAGCTTTAGATCTTGTTAGCATTTTTTCAGTTTCATTGGTATATTATTTCTTGCTTTGACATCTGTCATCTTGGAAAATACTGACTTTGTATTTTTTTTATTTTATTATGAAATCTATTGCTAGTGCTGCAGCTAGCTAGCTAGTGTTGCCAGTTATTATTATTATTATTATTCTCTTTATTCATCTTCTACCATATAAATTACATTTTTAAATATGTACATAAAAAATATATATTTAAAAATATAAAAAATAGTACACCACCGACATCGGGTACAGGGACCAAGATACCGGTGGTTAGGGCTCCAAAGACAGGAACCTCCTCACTATACGGGCCGTGTCGAGAAGAACTGCCTTCTGCATCAGTCCCTTTAACCAACCGTCTAACGCGAGCCTCTTAAGATGTTGATCGAGGCTCTTGGCTATTAATCCATGAGCCGATATGACAATCGGAACAATGATCGCCGATTCGACATGCCACATATCGACAATCTCGTGAGACAAATCCAAATATTTGATTTGTTTATCTTTTTCGACTTTCACGAGATTCTCGTCATGAGGAACAGCGATATCGATGATCATTGCACGGCGCTCTAATCGGTCTATCACCACTTTATCAGGTTTATTTGCAACTATAGTTCTGTCAGTGATGATAGATCGATCCCAATACAATGTGGCTCGACCATTTTCGAGAACTGGGTCGAGCACATATTTGTAATATGGCACCTCTGAATGCACAAGATTGTATCTAAGGGCAAGTTGTTGATGCATAATCCTGGCCACTAGGTTGTGTCTGTGCAAATATTCACCATTGGCAAGACAAGAACAACCAGAAATAATATGCCTGATAGATTCACCGGGACGGTTATTATTATTATTATTACCTTTATAATGTCCCTTTTCACTTTCCAGTGTCTTTTGCTAGTGCTTTTTGAAGTCGATTTAACTATTTTTAAAGTGTTTATTGTGTGGTTGAACTGCTCCGTGCTGCTTAAAATAACCTTTAGAACACAAAACTGATTACACAATATTAATATAATGAAGTCAATCGCAAAATGCCATTTAAATTTTTTAATAGATATTAATGGCTTGCTTGCAAGATCTTTAAGCCAACCACTTTTTTATGAAAACATGTGACAGGAGAATTCTCTAGCTGTGCTTCAATTCACGTAATGAAATTCAAATCTAAATGTCATTTGACATAAAGATTTTTCCCTATAAAAACACCATTAGAGTTTTGAACTTTTTTTAAAATTTTCTTCGTCTTGGTCGTTTCGTCGTTCGTCTTCCTAAACGAACACAACAAAAAAATACAAATGGGTCCATCCCATAAACTTAGTATAATAGTATGCTAAGTTTATGGTCCATTCGTTCTCAAGTGATGTTCCGATATCTATGTGGCAATGGATTTTCATATTTATAGACTTTGTGTTAAGTGTACAATAGCCTACTAATGTTTTTAATTCCCAAAAGTCTCTGTCGTGTATATCTAGAATGATTTTATTTCTATTATCAAATGAATATCAAAGAAATTGTACTATCAAATTGACTGTTTTTCTTATTTTTAGTTATACGTAGGACGCTTCTTAAGTTTTGTCTTATGCAAACTAGATATCATAATATTGTGATTTGAAGTCATAAACCCATAAACCAAAAGCAATATTAAAAAAAACATTTGGAGGCAAGGTTTGTTCGTTGTTGAATTAATTTTCTAAATGAAAATGGCGGGTTTCTCTCGTAATGATATTCGTGTAATTATTTTATATGGCTTTAATCGTGGCTTAACTAAACAAAAAGTTTCAAGGAAATGAGTAGTATGCTGAGTTAAACTTTGCCATCTCTAAGGGCCATAGTTCTTTCTAACATTCAATTCAATCATGGCAATTTTAATTCGCAGGATGATGCAAGGTCCGGCAGGCCGATAGAAGTAACCTCTCCCCCTACCCGCACTCTCCCTAATCCCGTCTTCTCCTCCTACCCGCACTCTCCCTCTTCTCCTACTCCCACCTTAAAGGCCGGCAATGCTCTTGAGTTGCAGATGCCCATGGGCGGTGATAGTCACTTACCATCAGATGACCCGTCTGCTCGTTTGCCCGCTATGCCATAAAAAAAACTACCAATAAGAATATTGAGACTATACGAAAATTATTGGATAAAGACCGACGTGTGACATATCGATATTTCGAGGAAACCCTTACATTAAATGCATCAGCTGTTTATTGGACTCTTCACGACCATTTGAAACTTGACTCGTCTCGTGATAAGTTAAAAAAAATTAAAAATGTAACTACGCGAACTCGATTGTTTCATGTGATGAAACCTGGCTGTAATTTTTCAACTTTCCTACATAATCCCAGAGTAAAGTGTGGATGTTTGAAGATGAGCCACCGCTGTGATTCACGTCTGTGAAAATATCCCGATCCGTAAAGAAAAGAATGGTTGCTGTGCTTTTTACCCAAAAAAGAAATATTTACTACGATTGTGTTTGATAAAGGGAAGACTGTTACTACCGCATCGTATACAGAGGAATGCTTGTCTCAAGTTTTATAAGCCTTAAAAAATGAATGACCAAACTCAAGACTCGATACTTAGTTTTTAGATCAATATAAAGTCCCTGCACATAAACCCAGTAAAACTACGGACTATTTGCACCGCACTGGAATCAAATTTACAGTTCATCACACCACATTTACAATTAATCTCCTTACAGTCCGGATTATGAACCATGCGACTTTGCACTATTCCCGTATGAAAAAAAAAACAACTAAAGGTACCCAAGTTTTCGAGCGATGAGGATCTTATAGGAGCTTCTGAGGAGATATGCGGCTGTGTTCCAGAGGGATACTGGAGCAATGTGTTCGGTACCTGGTTTCTAAGTATGAATACCTGTACTGCCAGCAGAGACTACTTCGATAAAAAAAATCGTGCGACAGAAAGGTAGTAAACATTTACCTTAAAAGAAAAAAGTAGTAGAAGAAAAAATAAAGATCGGAAGTAAAGTATTTCTGATACTTCCGCTTCATATTCATAGATTTTTAACCGACTTAAAAAAAGGTTCTTCTATGTTCCACTGTATATATATATTTTTTATGTATGTGCACCGATAACTTAAAGACGCCTGGACCGATTTGGAAAATTCTTATTTTGTTTGAAAGGGTATACTTCCCAGGAGATCCCATGGTCATCAGGCCAGGACCTGATGATGGGATCCTGGTGAAATCAAGAGAACTCTCCAAATTTTATAGGTACACTTGAAGCGATTTGGGTATTTTGAGGGGCATTGAAGTCGGTGATACTTTTAAAAAAAAATATTATTTCACTCTCTTTAATTTTTGCAATGAGTCATGTACCTGTCATTCATTCATCTTAACACAAACTTAACAAAAAACATCTTAACACTGTCAGGCATATAAAAACTGAGTTTGTTGTAGTTGTCACACGTCATCGTGTGAACGCTTCACACGCACCCCTACCACTGACCTCTACCCCGCACCGCGCCGCGCCGCACCCCGGGGGTCTATATAAACCTCTGCGCGCAGGACACGGTCTCTCTTGCTCCAGTTCACCATCACGAAGTTGAGTACACCTGCATTAACCAGCGCCGGAACTCTGACCAAGACCTCTCTCCGATTCTGGACCTTACGTACCTGAGATTTATGTAATTGCTGAGTAATTGTTCATATCTGTACTTCGTACATTTAACCTCAATATAGATTGTAAAAGTGTTCTACGTGTATAATTTCTCTCTCAACTTAACTCCGATTTTCCGAGAGACCACGCGGATCCCCTACAACGTCACATAGTCACTACAATGATTAAATAGTTGGAAAACGAATTGTATAACAAAACATCAAACACTTAAATAAAAGTACCGCATCTATGATTTCTCACATCAAATACTATAAACATTTGCTTGCAGCCCCCAACCGGTCAGCTCTTTAAATCTAGATCGGGACTCAAACCCGGAACCTTTTACGGGCTGACACAGCGTTTCCGTTGAAATTTTAAGCTACAACACTTTGTCTGTGGCGTATTTATTCGGTTGAATAATCGTGATGTTTCCTATTCCTTTGATGGTCCGTACGGACCGCTGGGAGTCTACGTATGTGTATTGGACGAACGAAATGTTTTTCTACTGAATAACATCCAAGCTAGTTTGTGAATTCACATTGATGAGATACGCGTGAACTTTGATTTATTTTCGGCTTTCTGTCTCTTGTTCCGAAGTCACACATTATTATATTTACATATCTAAATTTAATCTGACATTATTATGTTACTGTGGTTTGATTATTTTTTTTCTTATTTTGAAATATGTTATGCGACTGCCAATACTGATCATAGGTCAAGTCTATTTTTTTTGCATATATAAGTTGTGGACTATCTGATCATAGGCGGTGAGTCAACCCTCGCAACGTCAGCAGTTTCATTGTTGTGTTATTAACACCCGGTTTCTGAAAGGCTGATCAAAATATCGTTTAACCAAGATTTTGCAGTAAAATTTGACAGCTCTGTTAACTGATCTGATGAACAAATCTAAGTGCACCGGCTAATCACACTTACAGCAACTCCAAAAATATATATATTATACATATACGACAAGAGATAAGACACTCGATTAGTTAATTTCTAAAAATATTAACCCTTCAAAAGACCACAGATACAGCTAGTGTGAAGGTGGAGTACTAGCATATTTCATCAGAAAAAGGTTCACAATAATATGTTAAAGCAACTATGGCTTTGTCGTAGCGACGATGATCGTCCTTATGGCGATTTATGGAATAGGTGGCCAGTAGCGTGGATGAGACTCTCGGGCACATATTACAGACATATTGCACATATTGTAACTATAACTTAAGTATAGTTAGAATGGAAGTAGGCAAAAGTTAATGAAGGCTTGCATTTTACGTGGTTTTTTTATGATATAGGGGGCAAACGAACAGACGGGTCACCTGATGGGAAGTGACTACGGCGGCCCATGGATACCCGCATCTCAAGAGACACAAGTGCGTTGCCAGCCTTTCAGGTGGGAGTAGGGGAAGGGAAGGAGGGGGTAAGGGCTTCCGGTAACCTCACTCACTCGGCGAAACACAGTACAAACATTATTCCACACCGGTTTTCTGTGAGGACGTGGTATCACTCCAGTCGAGCCGGCCTATACGTACCAACGTATGACTCTCCCGCTTAAAAACGAGCTTGACCGAGCACATATCACCTGTATTTACGTTCGAAAACTAATTGCTTTTACGTGTCTGTACGTTCACAGTATCTAACTAAATAAATATTTGGATGTTCAAAGTGCGGCTTACTGTATAAGAACGAATGCTACGCTATGCTATGAACACTCGCCACAGATAACAAATTTCATTTTGAATACTGAACTGAACTTTCGTTATTCTGTCATTATGGTGACTTAATTATTTTTTGTATAAAAGGATTACTAGTAATTTGGGTCACACATTACTAGTATTTTTGTTAACCCCTCCAGCTAAGCTTAACGCTTGTGTTGGGAGTGGTTTCACGACGGTAGTGCACTGGGTGGAGTTCAAGCTCGCAACTACTTGATCGCAAGCCCGACGTCTTACACAATACGCTACCGCCGTTTAGAGAATAAGTAACTAAGTAAAAAAAGGTGAGAAGTCACATTTAAAATTTTGCTCATAGTACGAGTATTTTTAGTAATATTCTCATAAAGCCTTCGGAGATAACGTTTGTTTTTATTAGTTTACAATAATAATATGTTTTTTCTTATTTGGCTTAAACTGCTAAACACGTGTATGTACCTTGGTTACTAACATGTTCACATCATTAATTTTTTTTCAAATCAAATCAAGTCAATTTATTGCACTCCAAATGGTTTAAGGATGTTGAAACAATAATTCCAGTACATTATAGACCCTGTAGGGCACGGTAACATAAAAGAGATGAGGAAGCGTTGTTAATTTAGTTTATTTTTATTTATTTAATTATATCACAGATGTATGTTAAATGTTGGGTACTTATTTTATGTCCAAGTATTATTTGTAAAGATTTGTATTATTGTTTTATTGATTATATTATATTACTTAAGTTCTTTATCGTTCATGTATTTTTTGATATTATAATAGGCTTTATTAATTAGCATTTGTATTAATTTATATAAAAATGTTTTATCACTATTTTCTGTCTTTATAGATTCAGGAAGTACATTATAAATTTTTATACACATTACATGTGGACTATTTGAATGTAGGGTCATATTAGAAGTAGGCAACAATAATGTATTATTATGTCTTATTTGTGTGTTTGTTTCCGCGTTTTATAAAGAAGGTAATGTTGTTTCTTACAAATTTACATATTTCCAGAATATAGATGCATGGTAAGGTAAGTATTTTATATTTTTTTAAATAGGGTTGGCAACTTTCGGTTTGTTCTATGTTTGTTAGGATTCGGATTAATTTCTTTTGAAGAATAAAAAGAGAAGTTGTGTCAGTGCTGTTTCCCCACATGATGATTCCGTAGCTAAGCCACGCATATGCGTAGGCATAGTAGGTGGTCAATGCCGTTTGTAATTCAGTGGTTTTTTTTTCTCTGAGGGCATACGTGAAGCTAGATATTTTGGATCGGATGTTTTTAATGTGGGTTTTCCAATTTAAATTCGTATCTATCGTTATACCTAACAGTGTGAAGTCTTTAACATTTTCTATTTTTATGTTGTTTATTGAAAATTCAAGTTCTAATGGTGTCTTCTGATATGGATAAAATGTTTTTATTTTGTTATTAATCTGAAGGATAGTTTTCAAATTAAGTTGTGTATAAAAAACAAGTTATAATGATAACCTAGCGGCCTACAAACCCAGCAGAACTGTGACATTACCATAGTAGTGCTCATTAAGCTCATTTTGCGTATGCGGTGTCCTAAAATATTTGAAATTTTAACTAGAGAGCGCCTGGTCAGCCTGGTGGTTGGATTACGAACATGTTATTCAGTTTTTAATGTTTTGTTTTATATCAATTACCAGTATAACTTGACCTCTTATTGAATAGACATTCTGTACCATGACAGGTCAGTGTTTATACTGGGAATATGTAGCTTTTTGTTGTGGCCGTTTTCTCATAATTTTTGTTAGTGTGTTGTAGTGGTTAGTGACCCTGACTGCTGAACCACAGTTTGTAGGTTCGATTACCACCCAGGTTGGCCCACAAATGATTGTGTGATGAGCATGATCATTTGTTCCGTATCTGGGTATAATGTATGTATAATATGTATGTATTAAGAAATTAAGAAATACATGAGTATGTTTATCAGCAGTCTGGTTACCATAGTACTGGTTCTGCCTAGTTTGTGATCAGAAGGCCGTTTTGATTTGTGTGAATTTATTATTATTTTCATAAAGTTCAAGTATTCCAAATATGATATTCCTATATGCGGGAAACTTGCTTAAAAAGGGTTACAAGTTACAATGAATTCCTTTCACGTTTATACTTTTTATATTAATAATATAACCATGATTATATTCAACTCTCTGATGATTACAAACAAAGTTATCACTTAAAAGTTCAAGTTTCAAAATTAACTAAGTACTTATTGAAGCAAAATCATCATGTCTTTATTCAAAAGATATTTAGGTAATAGTGCAATTTGAAACTAATTCTAAATGGAAACTTGTAGGTCCATCTTGCATATTGAATATTATATTGAAATGCAATAATCAGTCGCGGAGGAAGGCTGTCCTCGCTGGAGACTTCCGCCGTCTATTTGTCCTGGGAATGGCACACTTAGTTTCTAGCCTTCCAGTACATGGAATTACAAATTTTATAATAAAATCAACATTTAAGCTTCAAATTACTTTATTTCTAAGTCGTATAAATAACATAAGTAAAAAAGAACAATTTAAGTTGAACGGTTTTATTGTAAAATATATAATAACAATACAGATAATGAACTAAAAGCTAAAAAAATATTAGGAACGTATCAGTCATGACACCAGTCTCCTCATAGTCTAGGGCTTGGTCAGACTAAAATAGAATCGTTTGGCATATATAGGGTAACCTGAGTAAATCGTTCTGTGATGTCGCACGATGATAGTGACGCCCCACAATTTTATATTAGTCTGATCAATGCCCTAGATTGATATGAAAAGTGGTGCCATGATTGGTACCTAGTACCTATCGCACACTTTTTTAGCTCTAACCATAATACATACATTATCTGCATAATTATTATGTTTGTTTGCAATAAACCCGTTTAACTTAAAAATTCTTTACTTATTTAATTTCTAGTACTTACTTATTTAGTTTTTTTTTATGTTTAATTTGATTTTTATGGTGTACTGGATTCTACTAGTTAAGCTTTTTTATTTAATTGAGAGGTTGTAAAAAATACTTAATTTGCCATTTTGTGGCGGCGGCCATCTTGTATTTATCATTATACTGAATACTAATTATAAACTCGCTAGGTGTGAACTATATGAGTTTACCAAATTTCAGATTTCAGATTCAGACGGTTTAGAACATTAGGCCATTTTATTAATTGTATTATTCGTTTTTCAAGTTAAGTAAAGCTAGAGGGCCCAGACCTCCCAGCAACATTTATTCTGTTCTAATCTTGAAGAACACATGATATCCCTGAAATGACACCTAGTGATAAGAAAATTGCCCCATCATGTATGGTGTCCACGCGACAGGGCAATTGATTCAACCCCGGCAGGTCTTGATTACCATTAACAAAGCCAAAACCGTTTTCGATACAGCAAAACCCTTTTCTTCTTTCGAGAATGTTCGGTTCAATATCCACTTAATTATATCAAAGGTTTTCTTACAAGCAGCTCTGTTTTAGACTGAAACCAATTATCAATTAATCTGCATTCTGTAAAACGACTGAGCTCTCTTGGTGTGACATACAATAGAGGCTTCTGCAGAGCCCCGAAGGGCTGCCGTTCTTGATCAATTTCGGATGGAGATCTGGCTTTGAGCCTGATCGCAACCTTTTTTATTTCTACTAGCCTTTCTATAGAGCAGAGTGTATGAAGAGGCACAAATATGAACTTTGAATTTACAAGGAGTCCTGTACGAAATTGCGAAACTTTAGTTAGAATATAATTTTTGAAATAATATAAATTTAAACTAAAATATCACTTATTATAACTTCTTATTTGCGCAAAGTTAATATTGAAAGGAAGATCAATATTGTATTTCTTCATTTTCTTACCTCCGTGTTCCATTTGTTACAGAAGTCTGCGCCTGTCATTTCTACAACAGCAATAATAGGCAGAATTTGAAACTACTGGTTTGTGATTGGAAATAGCTTCAACTGTCTGTCTGCTTCGATAAAATTATTCGCATTAATTTAATTTATAATTAATATTATAAATGTGAAAGTGAGTTTGTATGTTAGATACGTTTTTATACTTTCACTATTCTACCAATCACCATGAAAATTTTCCTTTTTTATAAAAAAGGCACCGCTAAAATTGTTTTTTTTTTCAAAAATAATGTGTGTCAATCGGGATGATGTTAGAATTGAAACGATAACCCATAAATCTGAATCTGTGGAATAAAGAAACACACATACATACAAACATAAACCCTGAAATCATTACACTCCTTTTTTGGGCAGTCGTGTAACAAGCAATTGGTACTGCCTGCCGGCAACGATAAACACTCGCAACACCATTGAGATCACTTGTGGGTCATCAACCAGAGATGATGGGGTTGGAAATCATGGACCCTATTTAATAATAATAATAACTTGAGGCACCTCAAGCATGCTCGTCTGATTACAAACTAGGCAGAGCCTATACCTACTATGGTAATCAAACTGCTGATAAACATACTCATGTGTTTCAGGTGTCAAATTTTATTTTTATTAGATATATTTATTAGATTTAGCTTAAAAATAAAAACCGGACAAATGCGAGTCTGAATCGCGCTCCGAGGGTTCCGTAAGCAAACAAACTTGTATTTAGATAGTACGTCCATCTTGGGAATCAATCTCGAAGACTTTTGCCAGTCTTTTTTGAAAGACAAACTTAACTTTGCGGTTGCGATATATTACAAAGTTAACAATCCAACCGCAAAATGTAAGTTTGTTATCACAAAAACGAATTTTTATGTGATATAATAACAAATGAACAACTTTCAGATTTTTTCCTTTACTTGTGCTGAGACCTTGCTTCTTACCAAATTTCATGATTCTAGGTCAATGGGAAATACCCTGTTGTTTTTTGCTGTTGCTTTTGATTTACCGTCGAAATGTTCAAATTTATTAAAATTTAAGGCTTAATGTCCGTAACTTTTGATTGCGTTGATTTAGAAACTGAATTTTTTAACAGTTTCAAAGGACTGCAGACTTGTGTATTTGGTATTAATTTCAACTTGATGCGTTCACGGGTTCCTGAGGGAAAGGTCTTGACAGACAGACGGACAACAAAGTGATCCTCTAAGGGTCCTTTTTTTTCCTTTTGAGGAACGGAACCCTAAAAATGGATTCCGAAAAAAAAATTCTGAAAATGTTTTTCCTAGTGTAGGTGCACATTACTAAACAACGCTTTGTTTTTTATTTTTTTATGCAGACATTTTCACACCTACCTATAGTTTCATTGGTGTCAACCTTTTCAATACGAAATATTGGAGTTATCGGTCAAATTTCAAGATTAATTTATCAGTTTCAAAATAAGTTTTCCGGATTAAAAATCACGAATTTTCATAAAATTGTTAGCGCATAACGTTATTCACGGAGTCTACATTCTGTAATACTCTGCATATTACTAAATACGAACATATTATAGACTAGCTGCGCCCCGCGGTTTCACCCGCGTAAGTCTCGATCCCGTGGGAATATCGGGATAAAAAGTAGCCTAAGTGTTAATCCTGATCTCCAGCTATCTACATACCACCATGCATTCAACAAATATCCATCCATCCATAACTTTCACCTTTATAATATTAGTAAGATAAATGACACTGGGACACTGAACAAATGATCGTGCTCATCACACAATTGTTTGTCAAGAGTGGGAATCGAACCCACGACCTCTGGCTTAGCAGTGAGGATCACTGACCACTAAACCAATAGACCTGTCTAAATGACTGGTCTGTTGGTAGAGCCTCTGTCTTGTCTTGTTCTGTACCCTTGTAGGCTTTTCATCAGTCGTTCAACTCTCCTTATCTATATACCAAATCTTATTATTTTTAAGAAGCAGACGCATATATTATAGAAACTATGTATGTATATGTGTCTAATAAAACAAAATGAATGGAGTTGTCTATTTGTAGTTAAAGTAAACAGATTCGGAGGCAATCCAGTTTTTTATGATATATGTAAAACAACAATCAGTGTTATCGTTGCCAATTGATAAATAAATAATTACAATATTTGTTTGTTTTCCAATCAGCTAAATATAAATACACTCTCAAGTTTCCTCAATTCGGGAGTCAAACCTCAGACTTTAATACTCACTGTCTGGGTAGGTCTACAAAATATCTATGTCTACAGTCCTTTTCTTAAAGCTCAAATTCGTTTCTATAACTGTCATCTTTCATAACGAATTAATTTCAAGTGAGATCTTTTCTTAAGCTCTCTTCGAATTTATGATAAAACTTAGATTTTTTTTTCAATTTACTTTTAAAACTTTACTTTAAACTGCCTTCAATAAACTGAGGTTAGTTTATTGAAGGCAGTTTAAATGAAAAGGAAAGTGTAATCTGATTATTTTTCAATAAAGCTATTGTTCACTTTTTGGATACTTTTTCAGTAACTCACACAGGTACGTATATAATTTCAGGTAAAGTTATAACAAGAAAATATATTTTCTGGTTTATATATATATGTTTTCCTAAATGATAGCATGCGTATAATATTCACACTATACTCCCTAAGACATAAAATCAAGAGGTTTCTCGAAGCCATAAGTGTAAGCAGTGAACTGTAAAGCAAAAGAAAAAAAAGACAAAAGATCAGAAATGGTCGAAGTAGTACTAGGCACTTAAAACAAATAATAATAATAATCGCAAAATTCCTCATCTCCAAGATTCCAACCTAATTCGAATGTATGTTTTATGACCCGCCAATAAAACAGACGTTCAAGGCGTTTCAAAGAAACAACCGATATCGCTACTTACATTTTACACACTTCTTCTATAAATCATTTAAAACATAAAATTCAAGAAATAGCCAACGCTTGACTAGTTCAGACAAAGGTTGAAATAGAAAAAAATATCACCTTATTATTTCTTAATTTCAGTCGAGTCAACTTGGAGAAACGGAGAAACACATTCTGCTCCGTTAACGTCACTCACATCTTTAATAGGAAACTAGCACGGTAGTAGACAGTCCATTTGGTTAATCCACACACAGATTAATTGATGAAGACGTACACAGGACATCTAGAACCCGATTAAGAAGCTGAGATTGGCTCACAGATAGAGCCACGTCATGTCTAATTCTAATTCTGCTGGAGCCTTCGATGTCAAATATTTGAGGGCAGCCAGAAATGATTTGATAGTCAAATTGATAGGACGTCTTTGTAAATTCATTTTGATAATCATCAATCTCATCAAAATATTCTGTATATTAGTGATTGAGAGTAAAATAAGTAGAAATAGAGAGATTTAGCTTCAAGTTGCTTAAAAACATTTTGGTCTAATTATAAAAGAAAAACTTATTTTGTAGTAATTAACAAATGAAAATGTTCATAAATAAATTTGATTTAATATTAAAAGCACTACTAATACATTTTTGTTCCAAAAACTATTATTTCTGATTTATTTCTAGAAATATTTTGAAAGAACAATTAGTGAGCTTCATCGTGAAAAAGACCTAATCACCCAACATATTTTCATTTACCAAACTTTTTGTTCAGACACATGTTTCAAATTGAGAATTTACTAATAAATTTGCATTAAACCGCTGTTTACATAATCAAAACATCACTCTTGACGGTTTAATCTAAACTGGATTGATATATTGCCTGCAAACAGTGTAATAACAATAGGTTCATGTACATTTTATAGTAGCACCATTTAGGCATATTAAATAGAACAGAACGAAAGTATGTATTTCTTTTATTTGAAATTTTAAAAGAAAGAAAGTCGTAATGTCTTACAGGTATAAATATCTAGTAGATTAAGACGTATTTGTAACAATTGAGGTAGAGATAGTTCATATTTTAGTAAAAAATTGAAACATGCCGCATCCACCCACAATCGATTTCATTTTTTTTATAATTGGGTATGGTACATCTTTACGACATTTTTGTAATATTTACATGTAATAGCTAACTAACTAATAAACAATATTTTTTTTGGTAGATGTAATTTTAGGGGTTTGTTTAAAAAGTGTGTTTACAATATTATTATCGAAAAGCTATATTATTCGTAGCTTATAACATAGGATATAATATTTACAGTTTCAATTCCATAAAGATATCTTTAATGGTTACTGAAAAAAATATATTTTACGTAAAGGCTTGTCATCCCCATTATTCCCTAACTAAAGGGGTTAGAGGCCTGAGATTATGTGCATGGCTATTATAGATTACGAACCATAAAAAAAGGTAAAATCCTTCACGAGACGCTGGTGCAGTTTTCATTATGGTTAACCAGTTAAAGTCTTTGTAAACCTGTCTACAAAACATGGAATGTCTTTGCAATTTAATGTCATCATAACCATGTAATAATAGTAATAAATATGCTAATGCTTCTTTATTTTCGTGGGAGAGCCATGCTTCGGCACGTATGGGCTGGCTCGACCGGAGTGATACCACGGCCTCACAGAAAACCGGTAGTGAAGCAATGCTTCAGTGTATATCGCCGAGTGAGTGAGGTTACCGGAGGCATTAACTCTTCCCTCTACCGCTTTTCTCCCCTCTCCTCCCCTTCCCCTACTCCCACCTTCAAAGCCAGCAATACACTTGTGACTCTTAAGTTGCAAGTGCCAGTCACTTACCATCAAGTGATCCGTCTGCTCGTTTGCTCCCTATACCATTAAAAATTATAAAATATTATTTCTTCTTTTCCTTTATCAGAAAAAAGCCAAATTCCTTTACAGTTATTTCTATACAGAAGTGTGAACACTAGACCCATTAATGCGAATCACGTACACCAGTGGAAAGTTGAAAGCGTTACCGAGGTCACGTAGTAATTGTTGACGTACAATCCTGCGTGGCTTTGTAAAAGCTTTGATTTTTTTAGTGGAGTTTCGTATCAAAACGTTAGTTTTTTATTTACATAACTATAACTTACACTCTTTAGTTATCAGGGTCAAAATGATGATGGTGACCATCATAGATGTAAATTCATATTTAACATTTGAGTAGTTGTACGATACGAGTACATTTTAAGTAGGTATTCACTTGTTTTTACAGTCAATACAATTTGTATGGAATTATAAGATTGATTCAAAATAATACAATGACATAATACACTTTTGTAGTTCCATACAAATTTAAGTAACCTTTGAGTTAGCGTATACGTAAAAAAATTCACACTGAATAGGGACTTTGCTAGTCATAAGACTTAATTCCTTAATACTATTTTATCAATATTTTTTTATACTACTAAGTTTACAAACTTAGTACCCAGAACATCTTAAAGAAAGGCGTATCGATAAACGTCGACCGCGATAAACATGCGCTGCCAAATAGGGTCTATTCGGCAGCCATGTCTCTTGGTGGCTAAGTAAGGGTCACCAGCAAAAAGACAATACACGGTAGTAGTTCTGATAAACCGCAAGGAGTATAAACTGAATTATTAGATCCTTCATTTTAAGTTTAAACTTTGTCAGTGTAAATGACCAAAAAAGGTTGAGAATGGGCGAACACTCGGCAAATCACACCGCAATTGTGAAGTGGGACACCACAGCATGCAGGTCACGTCAGCAGCGCAAGTTGAAAGCGTTACAGTGTCACGTAGATAATTGTCGACACACACGTTGTATCGCAACACATTTCAGACTACAATTGTTTGTGGATTTCTACTACAACAATTTCATATTCGTTTATTTGTGGCGTTGTTGAAATAAAAGTAGGTTTCAACTGTGAGGACTGTTATGGTGTTTAAATCTATTTTCTACTTGACAGTAGATGTAAAAAGTCAGTAACCCATAAAATCCCGACAAACTTGTCTAACTATAAAATAATCGAGAAATTCATATTCACCGCTGTACTGGAGTTAAAAAATAATTCACCAAGAAACCTATAAATTTTTCGTCCCACATAGAACAGTAGGTTGGCTTAAAATAAAATCGTAGTACTCATTGGTTATTCATAGTCGAAATATTGACGGTAACTGCCTTTAAAAAATCAGTCAAAAAATATTATTTGACATGGCATAAAAACATTACAAATTTAGAATGCTATAATAACTAATAGTTTAAGTAGCCTTTTTATCAGCTAGCAAAACATTGTATATTTAACCGAACCAAGTCTTTAAACTGGTACGTGGTGTTAGCGTTTAAGTCCAAATATACTGGAGCCGGGACTCTAAGCTACAATTCACACTATCGTATATCGCAATATGAGGGGACTTTACAGGATACAACTGATCTGTTCTGAAACCCTCTTATGAGTTATTGCATTGGTTCGCCGGAAACTAAGATACAAACGTTTTGGAAATGGAATAGGAATTTACTTGTTTTAGCTTCGCTTTAGTTTAACTAAGTGGTAATATGTATTCTAAGCTATGACAAGTTTGGGCTCTAAACTGTTAAACGCTTTTACGGATTTTGGCTTCATTTCAGCTTTAGTTGGACTTTCATATCAATTCAAAGTATCAGTACAAGACATAAGCCACTGTATGTTTTTTTTGTGCTATTGAGTTATCTGTTCAAAGGAAAGAGAGTGCTAAAATTAAAAGAGAGAGAGAAAGACAATAAACGAGAATGAAAAACGGAAAACAAAAGGACACATGTTAAATTGTCAAGAGAAGTATCTTGCCGCAATTTCTAAAACCTACGGCAGAATTCAAAACATCATCGGAGTGAAGCCAAATTCTTTATTATAGAGGAATCTTGTATCAGATTCAGAGGAATTTGATGCAAGATTCCTCTACGAGCAAACCATAAATGTCTCTTGGCTAGAGAGCCAAGAGATATTTATGGTTTGCTATGAATATGTAAAAATATCATAGCAATGTTGTGTCTTAAGTACTTATCACTCAATACGTTGCTTAAGTTTTCTATTTGCATTTTGAAATATCCTACGCCATCTCTAACAATTAAGTAGATAGAAGATATTATTGTAAAATCAAGTAAATCTGTAATTCATAAACCGATCTGAATAAAAATTAGTTTTTTTAAAATACATAATTTCAATGAAATTCAGAATACGTGAAATTGGGAACTCTTCAATGAATTTTATCAAAACTATGTTATGTTATGTGTACACATATATGTAATCTTACAGTTTACATTACAAGAAGACATGTATAAAAGGAGCACATTTTGTCAATAGAAACAATCATAGCTTCAGAATTTTAATACTTGTTTGAAAAAAAAAATTATTAATTGCAATTGAATTTAAGCAGACTAGTCATATTACCCTGATGTAACGGGATATTGTTTTTGTGATCATATAACATGAGTGGAAAATAATAATGGCCTATTCATAAAATAGATTACAATCCTACAAGTTCCTCAGCTTAAGAAAGAACACGGAGCTATGAAAAATATAAAAAAGGACCGCGGTTAATAATTGTGCATGCCGGGAGCCGAAATGGTTTTATGGACTAATATTTATGTCACTTTTAACCAAAGACTATTGACTATTGAATATTGTTAAATGTCACTCAATTTGGAAATTGAAAGTCGGCTGGGTACAACGCTTGGGAGGCTGAACGCAAGGGTGTGGAATTACGGTCATCGCACAACAAGGACAAAAATACTAGTATACTAATAATGTGTCCTAAGCAAACTCTGTACGAAGCTTAAACTTGGACGTCGTATCTAAAGCAAGGAAAAATACTAAATAACTTTTGACATGCGCTGTCTTCGCAGTATACTGATCATCACTTGGTGAGATAGGGTAACGAATGAGAGTGTGAAAGTTTAAACTTAATCGTCCAGATTCGGTATATTTGCTGTGTGACGGACAGACAGATGCACGAGTGGTCCTGTAAGCGTTCGGTTTTTTAATTCGTTCCAAATCACAAAATAGTCAGAATTAATGAATAAGTAAAAAAGGATCGCGAAGATTTTTTTCTCACAAAATATTTTTAGACTTCTGTACAACTCTAAAAAATATCTGGAGTTACTTTTTTTTGATAATTCTTCTGAAAAATGGCATAATTTTGCTGACCACGCCATAAAAATTTAGATAATTATTATACACAGAGTATTTGAGTTCGATAGTTAAGTTATATTTTTTTTAGTTTCACGGATATTAAAGTTCTTAATGTTTTATCTTATAGCTACAAGTAAATTTTATTTATAACTACTAATGCTATATATTTTTCGTTTTAAAATTTAAAATTTCACTAAATGAAAACTATGACGTCAAAAATTAAGACGAGGACGCAGGACTCATATCAAAAAGTGACATGGAAATTAATTAAAAATATTAAAAACAAATAACTAGGCTTCTAACAAAGTTTTCTATTTCCTTACCTTTATAAACTTTAAATTATATAATTATTTATACTCTATTCTACGCAGTTACGACTTATGTCAAGATATAATAATAATAACTTGACACATCTCACACTGGGCAGAGCCTGTATTATGGTAACAAGACTGCTGATAAACATACTTATATAATTCTAAATACATACATATTACAGATAAATTACACCCAGACACAGAACAAATGATCATGCTCACCACACAATTATTTGTCCTGGGTCCGATTCCTAAATCGAACCCACGACCTCTGGCTTAGCAGTCAGGGTCACTAACCACTAGACCAACAGGCCATATATCGCGGACACATTTCTCTACGTGTGTAACCATGCGCTAGGATGATGCTGCTCAGATTATTTTCTACTACTACGAAGATGACGGCTGCAGAGAAATTCTTCATACATGACGAGATCTCTAAACAGGTTAATTTCCTTAAAAGCTTTTAACACAGCATACATTTTCCGCTAGTGTTTATGCAAGACGCGAGAACTGATGAACCACATGTTGCAAGTTTGTACTCCTTTTGTAGAAGTTGCATGCTCATAATGTATTCGTCAGTCTTGTTCGTACTCAGCATAAGTTTGTTTGACGCCTCAGTTCTTAGTAGTTTCAGGCGTATCATGTTGTGAACTTTTATGTTACGAATAAGACAAGAACAGCTAGATTTTTATATTAGATTTGATCAATTTATAATGAAAATATTGAACTGACGCTTATTATGAATGCTAGATTAGTAAGATAGGGCCTTAAAATTGTGCTAGTTGCTATTTCTTCTAGGCCTGCTGGATTGATTTGAGCAAGAGGAGAAAGAAGGTAGTGAAATAAAAAGTGATGAAATAAAAGTGAGTAGGTAATACTTCAAGAAAATTCATATTTTAACACTGGTTTCAATACAAATGTGGTGCATAAAAATGCAAAAAACAAGTTAAACAAAGGCTAAATTGATGACTAGGGCGCGGTTACTTTATTTCGTTTTTTTTCTAATTCTTACAGGTGATATTTAAACTTCAATAGGATTGTAACTTAAAACTTTGATGTAATGCTGTTTGGTAATTCTTAGATCGTTTGCTTTTGTCATATTTCAATAAAAAATACGTATCTATATATTGTCACGCCACTGTGACATACAATAATTTCTGGTTGGTGAGAATTTGCACTGAGTTATGTAGAACTATATATTTAAAAATGTATAACGGTCAGATTAAGATGAAGTCTGATGTGAGCGACGGTGGATGTCAGAACGGTTCGCCCAGAGAATAATGTGATAAAGATATTTATACAATTGTGTTATTAATGTTAAATGTGATAAGCTTGATGATTGATTTATAGCCTTATGAGCTAATTTGAGTTTTAATTATTCTCCTCTCGCTAGCGACCATGAAGTCCTAGTGCCGAAATACCCCCCGGTTACAACAATATCAAGTTTAAAAAAGCTCTCAAATGTATACCACGGACCGAAAAGCGCAGCGTAGGATCTTCATCAACATCGTGCTCAAACGACGTTGTTAAGATCAAGGTCGTCGGTGTTTGCAAGGCGCTTCCAACCGGTCTTCTTGAAAGTTATTAAGGGAGGCCTATGTCTAAGATGATGATGATAATGATATCAAGTTTCTTATGCGTACCTATCTTATCATTCATATATTATGTACATCAGATTTATTCATATGGAATGTGTGTGCCTGTGTGGGTACATATGTTACAATTAACTCGTTTTTAGGTTTTGTAGGCTGGAGGTATTTGGATGATAACATTGGCCTATTCCTAACAAGGAGGCTTCTCTAAACAAATTAGAAGTATGGCAGGTCTGTGTACTCCGTGCTAAACTTGAAATATTTAGCTGGCGATACAAAGGGACATGTTTACCTCTAGTCTGCAATTGCATACGTAAATACCAGTAATCCATAAAATATTCCTGGCTTATTATTATTAATTGTTATTATCTCGTGTTGATGATATTTGATCCATCAATCAATCAATTAGCCTATTCTAGTCCACTGCTGGACATAGGCTTTTCCCAATGTGCGCCATACACCCGGTACTCCGCCTTCTGCATCTAGTCCCTCCCATTTACCTTACTCAGGTCGTCGGTCCATCTGGCTGGAGGCGTCCTACCTTCTGTTGACCGATTTGCAGTCTCCACTCTAAGACCCGCTTGCTCCAACGGCCATCGGTCACTTAAGCGTGCTTATTCTGCGAACTACGTCGGTAACTTTAGTTCTTTGTCGCATGATCTCATTACGAATTTCATCCTGCAAGGAGACTCAAGCATAACTCGCACCTTGGATTTACAATAAAGGTACCTAAAATACCTTGAAAATATTGATATGGCATGTTTTTTTGTGTTCGCTTTTTAAATAATTCGTCAATCTACTGATTTTAAAACCGCAAACCTCCTGACTATAAATCTGATCACAACTATAGCTTATTTGCACAAAAACTAGTGTAGTGACAGTACGTCGTACATAATTGCACGTACTTAGATAAGTCACATTTAAACTATATTTTAACACAGGTCAAAACTAACTATTGAGAGTACAGTTTATTGTGATCAACAAACCGTGGTACCACATATTTCATGCATGATGGAATGGCAAGGTCTGAAACTAAACCTTTGAAAAGAGAAACACCTATTATGCGGTCTGTTAAAAGCATTCTACTCGAGATTGGTATTCAACATAGAGCTGCACCACGTGGGGTTAGCATTTCAATACTGAATGGATCTTGTATCCTTTGAAGGTTCTGTAGCGATATTCGGAAAACGGTATACTTACGAAAAAAAAATATTTCAAAATCTTTTATAATATTATGATGAGTCAAAGCACAAGGAAGATTTTCCCTGTGCTTCTCGATCGCTTCGCTTTGGTAAACGTTGGATCATCTTAAAGAATCATATTGTCGATTGGCGCTTAGTTTGTGGATTGTATTGATAAATCCAAGATTTACCACCTGTCACAATTTCGTAAACGCGCCGGGACAAGCCTGCATCAAACTTAGCTATCATACGGCACCATTTTACGCAAGCCCGCTTCCAAGTCTTAGGGTGAGTTTCAACTGACGTGTAGCTGGGCGAAGAGGAGAGGAATGGGCCGTGAATTGGTCAATCACAGTGCTCAAAATGTCCACTTTTCATCAGTAGAAACAGTGTAAGTGGAGCGGAGCGGAGCTGAGCGGACTTTCAAATAAAATATATGAAAACGCGGCCCCGAGCCGGATAGTACAGAGTCGAGCAGAGCGTATGAAATGGAAGGTAGCGAGAAGGTGCGGTGTAGCGGGTAGGTCAGACTTGTCAGAACAGGACTCGTGCGCTGCATTTTAGTTTAGTTAGCGATACTACGTCATAAACTTCATACGTCATTAACATTATATGTGATGGATGAGAAGCTAATTGAAAGTGTCAAAAAAATTAAATGTTTATGGGATACACGACTGACAACACGACAAAATCATAGTGAAAAAAACCGGATTACAAGATTTTTGTACCCAAATAATATGCGGCAATCAGTTCTACTTCAACTGCTTCCGAATCTTTATCTTCTACTAGAGAAAGATGTAAAAGCGTTGCTCTTTTCTTTACCGACAACATGACGAATGATCTCTCCAAGAGATTGAATTTGCACCTTCGGTCTGCTCAGCTCAGCTCAGCTCCACTTCACTTCAGTGAAAACACTTGCCACTTTTTACTGGTCTTCCCCGTTCTACTCCGCCCAGCTCCGCTTCAGTGAAAACATTTGCCACTTTTCACTGGTCTTCCCCGCTCTACTCTGCAAAGCTCCGCGTCAGTGGAAAGGCACCCTTAGTGAGGTTGTGCGATACCCAGCGCGAAACTATGCGTTTCACGGAAGGTACTCATGTACTCATGTAAAATCTGTTCACCCTACAAATTTATAAAAATAATATTTCGTACTTCAACCCATTAACCCGGATGGCTCGGCAACTTAATGATATGGTAAAGAATAATGAATCATTAGACATTTTTGATAGTAACTATCGTGCATTTATTAAAACTGTGAAAGACATCCTCCATAGCAGGTTGGCCTTGGAAGGCCCTGCGTAACCCAAGAGGCGTCTGAATCTGCTGACGAGCCTGTGTTGCTGCTCATTGTGTAGTGTTGCTTTTTGTTTAGCTATTGTGTCTTGTTGTATGCACATGTTTGTTGCGTTGCAATCCAGGTCAAAACTCTGTATTTGCTATATGTGATATTGTTGGTTGTAATGTGTTTTGTGCATTTAAATAAATAAAAAAAATTAAAAAAAAAATCTTGTGAACGCTTCCTTAACCAACCTTCAGTTTGTGATAAATCTCTTCATACATGGTTCGTTATCGAACTCGGTCAGTAGCTAAAAATTGATCAATTTATTTGATAAAATTTTAACTACTGATACGTTTTCTTCCGTAACTGCTATCAAATCGCTACCACATTTTTCAACATTAGCCAGATTTAGCTAACCTCACTAAAATTCGTTGAACCATCGGTACTGAAGTGTATCAAACAACTCTTCCGGTGTTCTGCCACATTTGAAGTAATAAAATATCATCATGTGAAAATTTTCTCGAAGTAGATCCATTTTGTCAGTGAGACTTGAAAATTACAATGAGTTTGAAAAAAAAATTGTGGGAAACTTGACATTAGAACTATTTGTTTTCATAAATAATTCTTACACCACATGCCAGGGTTCCATACATAAAAATTTTTTTTGCAAAACTTTCTAAGTGTCCTGATATAAGACATTATTAGCTCTTTCAAATTATGAACACCAAGTCTAGACTCTTTTAAGAAATGTAACACTTTTAAACTTTCACCAAAAACAAAAAGCATTTTTTAACATAAATGTAAATCCAACAGACATATCTGCTTGTCTAACGCAAAGCACCTTCATTTGAAAACCTACATGAACTTTTCATACGGCTAAGTGCTCCTGATATATACTTTGTGCAAGAATATTCAACGTGTAGAACTAGCATATATGGTCTAGCGTATGGTCGCAGAAAACATCGTCTTTCGGCATCTATTTTTCCAGTCAATTATAATCCTGGAACGTTCAAATATATAGTGAATAGGTTTCTCTTGTATAGTAACATCTTCGTCTTCATCGTCACTTTCTATCAGGTGAGTTGGAAGACAAACGCCTATACCATTTCACAATAAAAAAGAAAATTGACGATTGACTGCATGTATGGCACCGGTTCTTATGTTCAATTAAGTGCTGTAAGGTATAAGAAAAGTCTTGATATATTTTCTGAAAAGCCTTTCCGAAAAGTGACTAGACGTTACTGAAATAATGCAATACTTGTCATAGGTAAAAGGCTTTTACTAGAATCAGAAAGCAAAAGTTTTTATGTAATAATTTCTTTACTTATTTTCACTGTAAATCAACCTTCTTGCTTTCTTTCTTTTAGAATCCAATCTTCCCAGTACTAATTAAAAGTATCTTAAAATTCTGCTCTTACTTTGCAGAACAACAGTACCCAAACTTTATACAGGTTATAATATTTCGTATTTTTTTTTAATGCCTTACAAAAGATTTAAGTAAGTAATTTAGAATAGTTTCAAATATACATGGATTTGTTGACAATGTTGTTGAGAGTAATCCTCTACACTAAACTCCATGGCCATCCATAACATCCTCCTTATTAAATACATGTACGGAGGCTACTGAATCTTATGAATAATTTAACAAGCGTTCATTACAATAATAAACAAAAAACAATTTGAAACGAAATTCTACGACTCATTTTAATCAACAGGTAGCGTCATCTATAACAAATGAGAGGAACTACCGTTGTTTGACATACACATGTACGTGGGTCACACTGAAAGTTTTTAGAATAGGCCAGTAAGAAACGTAGGCGATTAAAAATTTCTTTAAATTTGTTTTTAAAAATGTGCGGCAATTTAAAAAGTAAAAAGATTTGACTAGAGAAAATTTTCATTCAATGATTTATTAAGACTTTCATCGCGGTCTTACTCAACAACAACATTACGATAGACTTCGATTGGCATTTAAGTACGAAGCCCCATTCTGGGCCACTATTTACAACTGGTTTAATGAATTTAAACGTGGTCGAAACAAACTCATTGAAGTATCTCGAGAAGGACGTCCTTCTACGGCGACTACTGAAGATAACGTGAGTACTGTGCGGCTAATGATAGAAGGTGATAGAAGGGTGACATATTAACAGATTCGGGCAGGTTTAGGTATTGCTATGAGTCAAGTAATTCATGTCTTAATGGCCGTATCTTTCGATTGCGTTGACTTGATTTTTTTTACAGCTTCAAGGGACCGCTGACATAAGTATTTGATGTTAATTTCAACTTGCTTCCAGAGGTAAAGGGTCTTGGGGTTCCCGAGGAAAAGGGTCTTGATAACAATGAATTAACGACTATCGGATTTTTTCCTTTACTTGTGCTATAAGACTTTGTTTTTTACCAAATTTCATGATTCTAGGTCAATGGGATGAATCCTACAGGTTTTGATTTACCTGTGAAATGTTCAAATTTATTTGGTCAAATCTAAGGCTTAAATGGGCGTATCTTTTGATTGTGTTGACTTGGAAGCTTCATTTTTACAGCTTCACGGGACTGCAGACAAATATTTGGTATTAATTTAACTTGATGCGTCTACGGGTTCCTGAGAAAAAGGGGCTTGACAGACAGACAAACAGACGGACAACAAAGTGATCCTATAAGGGTTCCTTTTTGCCTTTTGAAGAATGGAACCCTAAAAATACAACTCAGATAGCAGATACCTAAAAATTTGCTATGTTGGTTAAAAAAAAACGAGACTCATAAGGTAGCCAAGAAACATTCAGTGCAGAGTTGAGCTACCTACGCAACTTCGGTGTAATAGCCTAGAAAGTGTCTATTATTTATTTAGAACTAGCAGTTCCCGCACGGTATCTCTCGCGTGTACATATTTACATATTTTGGGCGAAACCCTAATTATTTTTCTAAAAATAATAAAAGTAGTTGGCCTAAGTTAAGAAAGTCCGGTGGAAATCGGTCCACCTATTCCAGAGATTAGCCGTAGCAAACAGACAGACAGATAGATAGACAAACAATTTTAAAAACTAATTTCGAGGCATATAGGTATCGTACAAATAATCATTTGAGATTATTTTGACATTACAAACAGACATTTCAATTTTATTTATTAGTATTGATGATACCAAATAATCCAAGTATATCTTAATACATTTGTATGTGGGAGAGCCATGCTTCGGCACGTATGGGTTGGCTCGACTCCGCTCGATACCACGGCCTCACAGAAAACCGGTAGTGAAGCAAGCGAGTGAGGTTACCGGAGGCCCTAAACCTTCCCTCTCCCCTATTCCAATCCTTCCCCTCTCCCTTTTTCCTACTCTTTCCCACCTTCCCCCTTTTCTCCTACTCCCACCTTAAAGGGCGGCAACGCACTTGTGACTCTCGAGTTACAAGTGCCCTTGGGCGGCGATAGTCATTTACCATCAGGTGACCCGTCTGCTCGTTTTCCCCCTATACCAAAAAAAAAAACTTCCAAACTTATTAAATATCTTATAAATATTTAAATACCGACTCGTAAGAAATTCTGTGAAATATTTCACAATCTTTTACATTTCATTATATTAATACATGAAGAGAATTCTTTGTACTTCTTTTTAAGAAACTTTCGCGAACGTAGTAACGTGAATTTTGGAATATTTACAGTATATATATAAAAGAATTGCAGAAAGCTAAAATGTTCAAACAATATGTCTTATAACTTAAAAAAATACGTGAAAACGGCTTAATGAAATTTCATTAATCATTCATTAATTATCATTATCATATACTGGACGCGTGTAATTACACGCGTACAGTATATGTGATTACCTGTCATGGTAAGTAAGTCTATACAATGACAGCTCAATTAAAAAAGCGAATGAAAAAATCACGGTCGTAATTCGACCACCAGATGATCTCTAATAAGGAGAATTATCAATTTCGAACATAGTTGTACGACTAATTTTAAACGACATGTAACGCCATCTATAATATATACCATAAACTAATGTTCTTTTTATGCCTACTTTGAATGGCATGAATTTATAAGAACTACTATTATATAATTGTTATACTTACCTGCCACAAATATATTATAATAATAAGTAAACTAAGTTGTATGTAATAAGTTTGTGCTTATTGCCAAGTAAATAGGTGGTGGCATCGACTTCAGACAGACCACTAAGTACCTTGTGCCTTTATAATGTTACCTGTTATTTTTAAAGTGTCATATGAATGTGGTGTTTTCAATTAAGTGCCTGCATCTGTTTAGAAAAACGTAAGTTTGGAGACAACACATAAAATGTTTACATTTATATTTGAAAGCTGTATTTGTATAAAAGATAGGATAAGAATTTATCACGACTTTTTGCTTATCAATGTACACGAATGTAAAACGACTGACCTTTGGCTTATTAAATAATTCAGTTGGTATTGTTATCGCTTGCCGCGATTTATTCTTATAGTGGTTGGTTAATTGCTTTCTTGGCTTTATTTTTACTTAAATTTAAATATATTTTGGGTAGGCTCTATGTAACAATAAAAATATTCAATAACCTGTTACATAATGGTATGGTAGGACTTCCTTAATATTAGTTGCGATAGAACATAATAAACAATATAATTTAATTCTTCGTTAAATATTTATATTACTCTAATTTTATAAATACTCTTCCAAGTTTAAATAATTTAAAATTCCGCGATGGGCTGTGTGTGACAATGCTTTATTACACGAGATTCATGTTTTTACAGATGCATCACAGAAAGCGTTTGGTTGTTGTGTGTATCTCCGATCAGTGACCGAGCAAGGGATAGTTCAGGTACAACTTCTTGCGTCCAAGAATCGTGTTGCACCACCACCATTTGTCGTCTTGAGCTTTGTGAGGCTGTAAGCTAAGGTTCTGAGTTCGATTACTCTGTATATTGGCAAATGCCAGTTTTGGAGTGTTCTGTTCTCAATTCACGTCCTCTAATTCTACTTTCCTCTGATCCATTAGATTTTACTGACCTTACTCCATTTTTTCGATTGGACGATCACTTACAGCTGTTCCGCATTTACAGGTGGCCGAAACCAGCATCGGTCGTTTGGAGCGCTACCACAGAGTGGAGTACATAAAATTGTTATGTATGTAATATAGGGTAGGAAATAATATCCTAATAATTGCAATGTATAAAATATAGGGTAGTAAATAAATAACTGGTTAAGACCGCTGCTATATATATGTAACATCTCTTTCACAGGGCAGTCTCGGAATAAACGCAGATACGTTAATATTGTTTCACTCAGTGCTCCCACGCAGCCACCTACAAACCAAAAATAAAATTTTTGGAAGCGGTTCCACTTAGAATATATTTCTCTGCTCCAACAAAAAACGAAGTGGTCTACATCAACAGGACAACTTTCTCAGGGAACTTTAGTTCTTGTGAGAGAGCGAGGACAACCGCCGTTACTGTGACCACTGGGACGTGTCTGAAGATGAAGAAAGGGACGCTACTGCGGTCCTTTAATAATATTTGTCCACTTCCTCCAGATTGAAGTCTTCAACCCGGGGAGTATGTTCACGCGCACAGCGCATGATTCATGCCCCTCGCGGGGAGGCATGCGGAGGGCGCGGTGTGACTGGCATTCAAGCGCGCGAGCTGCCACCACTCACACTACGGCAGCAACGAACGCCGTGCGCGCATTAAAGTTCTCCAACATTGTACTGTCTTAAGAATTATATTGTTAAACAGTCCACTTTTCTTATCTTTACATTACTCAAAGAAGAAGCCTAAACAGTTACTACTACATAAATAAATTAATGATCACCCCTGAAAATCATTAGTATGTAGGTATGTAAAGTCACTGTAAATTAAAAAATGTAGTTTTAGGTATCATACCAGAAGTTATTTTGATAAGAAGCTTTTCAACCGACTCAAAAATAATAAATAATTCGGTTGTATGTATTTTTTTTATGTATGTTCACCGATATTTCCGTCATCTCTAAACTGATTAAAAAAATCTTTTTTGTTTCAAAGGATATGCTTCCACGGTGGTCCCATTGTTACCAAGTCTGGATCTGATGATTGTATATAAGGGAAAACGAGGAAAACCCTCAGAAATTAGGGGAACATGTAGTAGTTTATGATTTTTCTTGAAATTACGCAACATTGGCGTTTAAAGTTATGAACGTTATTATTATTAACCGACTTCAAAAAAGGAGGAGGTTCTACGTTCGGCTGAATTTATCTTTTTTTTATAACTTATTCGACCAAGTGCAGTAAGTTGATAGACAAACTAAGAATCTTACCACCTTATCTAAATTAAGTATTGTCCTTATTAAACTAAAGTTAATATCATCTAATATACTGCAGTTTGGTAACTTACATTATAGTAATGTTTCTAATACCATATCTACTCAGTACGTACGTACCTTACACTTAAAATGAAAAAATAAACACTGTGTAAAAAAGTTAAACCGGTTACTAAAAACAATAGCAAAGGACACTGAAAAGTAAAAAAATATCGATTACAAACTTAATTGAAAATACTACAATACATGTGACATTTTTAATATAATATGTAATATTATAAAGTTACTAGCCACCTACTGGTCTGTTTGAAGTCCTCTCCAGCAGTCTATGCGTGTCGATGAGTTTTCATCGAGCTGGTGTGATCTTGACTCTGGTGTCCCTCAAGGCGGTATTCCTTCTCCTTTGCTATTTTCTCTGTTTATTAATGTTGCAAAATGTTGTGAAGAGAGTTTTGTGTATAAAAATTGACGGATACAACATTAGCACGACCGAAGAAAAGATGAACGGACTGGCTGGCGAAAAGGGGGTATGGCTAGAAATATAGTAAGCAGTGAAATGACGAACGATAGAGTAGAAAATATATTGCGCCGACCCCAACTAAATTTGGAAAAAGGATGAGCAGATGATAAATAAAATTATAATATTTTATACCGGGGAGGATTCGTCTTATGAAATATAGCAAGATAATAATATATGGATGAATGAAAACATTTGAGGTATGAAAGAAAGGAAGAAAAAGTTTGATACACTTCAACTTTAATAAGAAACTGTACAGAAATAGAAAAAGAACGAAAGTTGATAGTTCAGGGATGTTCAGATCAAAATGTTTTATGGCACTGCAGGCTACTAGTCATAAATATGGTCATTTGATTTACAAACATGAGTAAGCTAAAAAATAAAGGAATCTACGAGAACTTCTTAAGTTATGTACAAATATAATTGTGAATGCTATTATTCACAATGTATTTAAAAAACGTTTACTAAACTAAAATATATTTCAAATGCTCCATGAGGTCTAACTTGTTGGTACATGAATCATTAGTACAACAACCTCTTTACGTAGGGTACATTTCAGACGTGCCTGCACTTAAGATACCTATGTAAAATTGTACATGATTTTTTTTTATAATTCGTGTATAATTGTTATTTATATTACTAACTAGCTGTACCCGCGACTTTGTGCGCGTAGACTATCGAACAAGGTTGTATTTCATACGTCGTCAAATAATAAAATCTTTCGTTTCTATTTCAACATGAAAATATCAGTATCAAACTTACGCTAATTCTAGTTGTAACTAAGTTTGGAAAAAGTATTAGCTTATCTGTATTTACTAAAGTGGTGCCCCCTACTTTGTTCACTTCTGTCTTTCCTTCTACAACTAAAAAGTTATCGTGTAATTGTTACGTGTTCTTAAATTGTAATAGCATTCAGAGTGATTTCTGACTGTGTGACTGTTTCTTTGAAAATTCCCCATTTAACGTAACACATTAAAATACCCTCTTGTTTATTGTAAGTATAATATGATGGAACCTAGTTGCATAGCAGTGTTTTAAAGCAAACACTACGTGTTACTCCAAATTTGCCTCTGTACATTAGTAAAAACCGCATCCACGTCAGTAGACCCGTTGTCTTAGGTGAGGAACAGACGCGACGACGCGACGTGACATGAAAATATCAATTAGTCATTCTATATCTGTGTCCTACGTAGTCGCGTTAATCAGATTGCGATGGGAGGCGACTTCGCTTATTGGTTTTTATGAGATGCGCGATGGGACTTGGAGACATGCATTTGCTATGGCGTTTTAAATCACATTGATACTGAAGTGGATACGGAACTGGAAGGAGATAATAATAATACCCTTCCTGTTATGAAGACTTTTTTTATTTATTTTTTTACACATGGACACCTGGACTGAATAACGTGTCTTGACGTGAAGTATCGTGGTACTCTCTGAAATAGTTTCAATTTGATGCTAACACTCTCTTCCTCTTTCCTCTTTCTTTTTATGTTTGTTCTTTTCTCTTCCTTAAACTTTTACAGACTGTCGGCTACACGGCTAGCGGCTCCTTAAATATTTCAAATTCTAATTCGGTAATATCGATAGGTCAAACGACAAGGACATAATGACACATTGCCATTATGTCCTTGTCGCTTGTCGTCGTGATTTACTTATCACTTACTTTGGACTTAACGAATACACAATGCTCATTCTTATTGCGTTATTATATATATACATATATACACCATATGAGTGTCAGCTTGTAAACTCCTAACTTTTTTTATTGTGTATTGTTACAACTTATCCCGAGAGAAAAAGAATTAACAGTTAGGGGTTTACAAGTTGACACTCAACAACAAACACTAACAACAACAAAGATGCATCTTTTGAATATCGTTATTCAAGTTAGCTGCATGAAGATCTTCAACCGACCCTCGTTGTCGAAGACCGAATAAAGGGACAACAAACTCGGTTACTCATAATGTTTCCGTCATTTTCCGTGAAAGTTATGGTTCAGAGCAAGTGCATACCATCCCACGTGTACACGATTTTAATAGAATCCAGAACCGGAGACCATTTGCTAATCAACCATAATAAAACGAAACAGAAGAGCCCAAAATTCACGAAATTCCCAATAAAATTTATGCTTAAATTAATACCATCTGAGGACCATGGTATTGTGATAGATTCGTTCTTTTCATTATATTTTTCTTACAAACAAATAAAAAGTATCTTACACAATTCAAACGCAACTACCCGAATCAAACAGGTTATATCTCGCGGCAGAATATTAACCGGAAGAACAATCGCCTAGCTAGCACAAACAGAAAGAGCATTGCAACTTTCACTACACCACAAAGCGGCCTCGCAAGGAGGATTCTTAGTCAAGTACACTTGATAAAAGTTTTATGTCAGGTCGAACCGACTAAACCCGCACTACGTCAGTGCAATCCGCACATGAAATGTAATATTCATAATAATTAGTAACTTACGTGCCCGTAACCCAGCCCCGGAAGAATAGAGTCATCTTCTCTACTCTTCACTTGGGCAATTCCTGTCTGGCTGTCGTCGTAGGGTTGGGGCCCATCTTACACTCTAGTAAGAAATAATGTGAAGATGGTGAAGTTCAGCAGGGACTCAGTGCTACGCTACGGGGTATAACGCAGAACCCGTGCCCACGGGCACCCGTGGGCACGGGTTCTGCCCGTGAGGGTGAAGACTTCAACAGTGCATTGAACAGAGACAAGGGCTGTGGATACGGTCAATACGCGCCAGTAACGTAATGGCTAAGGCGTCGGACTTACGATCAAGTGGTTGTGGGTTCGAACCCCATCCAGTGCTCTACCGATCCACTCCTAACACAAGCATTTCGCTTAGCTGGAGGGGTTAACCAGCATACTAGTAATGTGTAACCCACGTTAATTGTATATCGTTTAAAAAAATGCAGTAGAAGAAGCAGGCCACAGAGGCCTTGTGTCTGAATCCTGATGGAAGGCAGCGGTAGCCATCAGTACTGGGGTGAAGTATATACTCTGGGTAGATTCATGAATAGAATTCTAGGCACACTGAGTCTATAGTACTTACCGCGATGTAAAAAGCAATGGGATACTACTATATTACCTAAATAAATTGCCATTCTGCAGTACTGGCTATTTCAAATCAAATTTTTCTTTTGGCTATGTATTCTAATTTCAAATTAATTTTATTTTAAAAATGTGATTTCTTTTTTTAAATGTAGTCGTTTTTTTATTTGAATACTGCTATGTTTTTGATACGTTAAAAATTCGAGTAATTATGGCATATGAGTACCGTCGTGGCAGCAACGCGGTACTTATATGCCAAACCAACGTACCGCCTGTTATTGGTTTACTCGCTTCCGTTCTGGAAATTTCAACCTGAAAAATAAACTTCGTGGTCGTTCGAAAACTCAATGATCTCGATCAACAATGACGTATAAAAGACGATCATGGAAGCATGGCAGCAGCTTTTGACGTTAGCGTCAAAACAATGTTGGTCTATTTGCGTCAAATATGCAAGGTAAAAAAGTTTGACAAATGGGTGCCCCACGAACTTAATGATCGCCAACGCGAAGTACGCGTCGAGACTTGCCTTGCACTGCTCAACATGCACACAAACGAAGAAATTTTGAACCGCATTGTTATCTGCGACGGAAATGGATTCTTTTTCACCATCGCAAGCGCTCAGCAAGTTGGTTAAACCCTGGTTCAGCACCTAAACAATGCCCTAAAAGAAACATACCCCTATAAAAAAATTTTCACTGTTTGGTGGTCTAGCGCTGGTATAAATCATCACAGCTTCTTGCCAAATGGGATAAGCTTACTGCAAATGTGTACTGTGAAGAACTGAATACAATGATGGAGAAGCTCGCACATCTCCAACCAGCTTTGGTACATCGTTCGTCTCCGCTGCCCCTGCACGACAACGCGTGACCTCAGACTGCACAGCAGACGGTCTCCAAATTGCAAGAGCTAGGGTTGAAAGCTCTCCGTCATCCGCCGTTCTCACCAGACCTTGCGCCTACAGACTTCTACTTTTTCCAGAATTTGGATAACTTCTTGGCGGGAAATAAATTCAATACCCGAGACGCAGTACAAAATGCCTTTGAAGAATTTGTTACCTCCTATCCAGCTGATTTCTTCAAGAAGAGCATCAATAAACTACCACAGCGTTGGCAAAGATGCATCGATTGCATGGGTGATTACTTTGATTAATAGAAGTAAAAAATATAGAAAAAACATCGTTTGATTTTTTTCATATAAAACGGCGATTTCATAGGTAAAGACCTAATATATACGAAAATATAGGGCGAAAATATAGTTCCCTGGCACCTGCAGTGTCAAACAAAGCTGTGTTATGGCTCCAACTCTATTTGCTGTTTATATTCCTGCAGTAATGAATTATGCTCTCAAGAGCTGCAACAATCAGATTTCCATAAATTTTTGTGTGGACAAAAGTTTGTTTCATCTCAAATGCTTTAGAGTAATACGCAAAATACACGCCATGCCGGTTACAAAAGTTTTATATACTGGTGATGTTTACTTGATGGCCAACAGCTTATATGACCTATAGAGTTATTTGGACAGTCTGTATAATTCCTATCGCAAATTCGTCAATGTCAGCAGCTTCCTACTTTATCCAATGATTTACTTTGTAGATAAATAAAAGCATCATCTATATTCTTTAACAATCTGCGAATCATTGTTTTGCCAGACGAGTTGGTAAAAAGTATTATTTCGACTTTTCCTTTTCTGAGAGTGATAACATCTGCCTGATTTGCTCCTTTAATCGGCTCTTACGAAACCCTCGGGGTGGAAAGAGGTGGTGGTTTGTTATCGTAAGCCAATACAACACGGCATACAGCTAGTAGACAGATTGAATAAAATAGTCACAACTCAGTAAGTGTACCTATGCTTCATAAGCGCAAACCCATCAAGCCCGAACTGATAGAAATATTTTTCACATGTACGAATCATCATCATCATCAACGCTCATCATTCGTCATCGTCCACTGCTGGACATAGACCTCTCCTAATATACGCCACTGAGCTCGATCGGCAGCTCTCCTTATCCAGTTTTTCGCAGATCGTCACTCCAACTGGCCTCAAGGTGCCCTACACTACATTTCTTTTAACGCGTTCTCCACTCCAGAACTCGTCTACCCCAGCTGTTGTCGGTTCTGCGGGCAACTTCAGCTTGCTAATTATTTCAGGTATGTCGGTTACCTTGGTTCTGTGTAGGATAACGTCGTCACGAATTTTGTCCTACAGAGACACACAAAGTACATAGCTTACTCATTAGCTCGAGTCGAGTAACCTTGAGTGTTGAAAGTGTTGACGTCTCGGCACCATAAATCATTACAGGTAGGACACATTGATTAAAGACTTGTCTTTAATCAACTTGACATTTATTACATAGTAATAATTAAAATTTACTAATAGATCATCATCATCTGCCAGCCCTTTTCCAAATTTTATTCTCTATTCTACAGTTTTTTTTTCCACATTGCAATGGATTTTTGTTTGTGCCTTATAGGGCCGGCCGACTGCTTGCCTTTTATAAAGTAGGGTTGAATAAGTTGCTTTATAATTGAAATCGATTCGACCTTAAATTAAATGTACATTCGCGTTGTTCCCAAATTTCTTATTCAAAGCATTAAACATAATAAATTAAACTATTACTGGCTTCCAAAGATCAAAGTAAATCATATATAGGTTATTGTGTACACGTATTTATTTCTGCAGTATACACTAAGTATAGCGTTGGTAAGCTATAGAATCCAGCAATTAAAAATATCTACCGATATTTTTTTTATTTATTTATCATATTAACAATGACACATGACAAGAATGTACACAAGCATTTATAGAAAACCTATGCGATTTGTAGTCAATGCTTAGTATTAGTCTACATGGTTAAATTGAGATCGGTCAATGTTAATTGTTTTTTTTAATACGATTGAAAAGGAGCAAAAAAAGTGTTAAGGGCAAACTAAATGTTGCGTTGTCATAGTGATGACTTCAAACGTCTGTACCACGTCATCGGCGTAGTAATTGTAATTATACTTCAAACTAAAATTGTATGACACTATACCTTATGCCGGGGAAAAAATTAGCTGGGTATCAGGAAGCACCTGTCACATAGGTGTCAGGCTACAGTCCATGTCGGGCTCAAAAGCAAAAGTGTAAACTATACCTATAGTTTTCATTTTTATAATCTAACTTAAACTCCTGCCCATCAGGCTTGGTACTCGGTGATTCTCTGGAGAAATAAACTATTTTAAATTCCGTAAAGAATTCTATACAGCTTATTACAAAATTTCAGTGCGTATGAAACAGGTGATGCATAATTACTTTACTTATTAACATTCACAATGTTACGAGCACAATGATTTCTATGACCATTGTAAAACCAGGGGTCAACTTGGTGATATTTATATTGACCCTTGCTCAATTTGTCATTGGCCGTTGGTTACTGAACTCATTTCAACCGAACTAGTAAAGTAACGGGGCCGGGGCCGCTTATAGTAGGTATATTCCCGTTTTGTGTTACTCATGAAAATAACATTAATTGGAATCACTATTAAAACATACCTATAATTTATCGCAAGTTTTTAAATTATAAGTTTCCAAAACCTTATATAGACAGTGTTATTCTAGTCAACATTAACCAAGGATTAATGCACAGACATGATGTTAACTGTATTTTTTTGCTGGTTCATCGGTATCTTACAATGACAAACTGAATATAAAAAGTGAATGTGGGTCATAAAGACATAAATACGTCCGCAAACAATTTACACAATTAAAAATAAACATAACTTATTACTTTACTAGCTGGGCTGTAACTAGATCACTTGTTATACAGCACTAAAACTCATTAATCATCCCTTAGTTTTAGTACTTACTTATAAGATAGTGAAACCAGCAGGGATAATAATCGTACAAACAAAAAACTAACCACTTCTTTAACTTTTGTAAAAAACCTTTGTTTTCCAATATCATCTTTTAAATTTGCTGTTTAAAATAGTTTTAAGCGAATTGCAAAGGGTATTGACACTATGCTGCAGCACCAAAATAGCTAATAAAACAAAAAAACAACAATTATATAAAAACGAAATATTATAGTAAATGTGTCAAAATTATAGTTATGTTAATATTAATTATATTTTTAAAAATCTGTTATTATTTTACAATTCTGCTTAAGTTAATAGTAATAATAAATCTTTATTTCATCTCCACAAATTACATCATGTTTACAGCATTCAGTTGACAAGATTTTCGTTTTCGAATTCGTAATTTGAGGGAGATCTGGAGTCTAAACTAAGCTGAGGCCTGTACTATAGATCTCCAGGCCCCCCATTTCATAACATTGTGTAGATTGTCAACATGACAGGAGCGTACATGAGTGTGTGTGAATGAGTAAATGGTAACTAGTTTTATAGTATAATAATGATAATGATATATATACGTGTGTGTGTGTGCGCGCGTGCGTGCGTGTGTTTTTGTGTGTGTGTGTGTGTGTGAGTGTGTGAGTTATATAAATAGAACAGAATAAATATCATGTCAATGTCAATGCTGTCAAAGCTCGATTGCTGTTAGCAAACAAGTTAAACCACTTCTTTGCTGGTGAATTATAAGTTTAGCACCAAACTCTCAAACTAAATGGCAGAAGAAGAAAATCAAGAAGAAGTTAGTCCCTTTATTTATAAAACCCACCGCGTCCGTAAACGCAACAAATAGTGACTGCGATGAATGGTCCATTGGAAAAACAAAGAGTAAAAACTCTTTAATCTATGGATATATTAGTAACAGAAAATAAGCCTGCTTCTTATTCATTGATAGAACTAAGGCTTTCTATTAGGTACATCATTAACAATTATTAGATAACCTTTATGCATAATATGTTAATTGAGGAGATATATTCGATCGGATAAAATGTTATCTTAGTGATAGGGAACAATCATTTAAATATAGGGCCATGTCTCATGTCTAATTTTTTTTTTCAGTGATATAAATCAGAATCTGTATCTGTATCTGTCTGTGAATTTACGATCATATGTATACACATATGATCGTAAATGATACACACACTAAGGGCAAATGAGGTAGTAAGGTTATCAATCGAAAATAATAACTTATGACAAATACGTGTGTTTTGCATGCATTTACATGCATTTAAAAAAAACTTATTAGCTCCGTTATTGAGATAAGTTTATAATATAAAGCTGAAGAGTTTGTTTGTTTGGTTGAACGAGCCAATCTCAGGAACTACTGGTTCGAATTGAAAAATTATTTTAGTGTTGGTTAGCCCATTTATCGAGGAAGGCTATATATAAAATCAAGCTACAACTAATAGGAGCGAAACCTCAATGAAACATGTTGCAAAAACGGGGAAAATTTACAAATGCGTCGAAGTTGCGCGGGTCAGCTAGTGTTAAATAATAGAACAAGATGAAACTCTGGCTTCAGAAACAACGCAATACTGAAAAATAAGTGATTCCATCTTTAAAATAATGCAGATTTTGGGTTTATCAAGTGCATTCGTTTTTTTAACGGAGAAAAAGGAGAGCTGTTTGTGGCATCGTGGCCTCTAATCGGATACACCGATTTTGATAAGTATTTTTTTGTTTGATAGGTGACTTGATCGAGAGTGCTTAGCTATTATATTCAAGAAAATTTGTTCAGCCATTCTAATTCTTGAAGGGTGTTTTGAGTCGGGGGTATATTTATTTTCAATTTACACTTGTTTTTAAGTTTATTTTGAATTTTGTTTATAATATAATTTTATAAGTTAATAATAATGTTTTATAATTTTATAAGTGGAGAATATTATATTGTATAGTTTTACAAACCACGTACATTGTTATACTTAATTTAACTTACGGTGCAATACTTTTAAAAATTCAATAAGAGATTTTAGTTAAAAAGTTTAAAACATTTTAACTCTTTTTTGGCTATTTTTGAAAAAAATGATGATTAAACGTAAGATAAAAGTTTACGCGTACATTACAATACTCATTTCCTTTGTATACCTAAATTACAACCAAAACGATGCTCTGAACGTGATTTATTTATTACACACGTAGTTTCTAGATTTATTTTAATAAAAAAGCAATAACTTATTTTACTAAAAAAAAAAAATTTGTACATAGGTAACCTTCTTTCTAAAAGCAACTACTTCAGTTCATCGTTTAACATAACGGCTATTTTTAGGTCAAAATATAACGAAAAGAATAAGAAAATTACAGAATTTACACAAAAGCACATAATTATCAGCTGTACGAAAAAAAACTATAATAAGATATTAAGTATGATTTCAAATTTAATAAAATATTTTATTTAACTCTAAATTTTGAACATGAAATTAGCAAGACAGCGAAATTCGTGATGAATATCCGATTGCTAATCTGCGGAATGATCTATGAGCTGAATATTTATCACAATGAAGCTGTCACAAAATACGTTAGAAAAGTACATAACGAAATACAAGGTGTCATCCTTCCTTAATAAATTAATTAATAGGAGGTGACGTAAACAATTTATCTTTTCTTTTATACATAGCATACATAGCCAAACAGCACAGCACTACCATCAATGAACTCCTTTTCAATAAACTTTACTCAATGTATGTTATCCATTGTGAAATTAGATTATTTATAATTAAAATAAGTACACAGTATAAGAAACTAAATTGCCACCCAGTACTTTATATAACCTTATCGAATTTATGATAATTATTCTATTAAGTAGTATTCTATTGAAATAAATGTATATTTATGAATTCACTTGTGTTCTGTAAGGTTTGAAATTTTTGGTCGATCGCGTCACTTATTGTTTCACCAATATTTTTATTTAATGTATGACGACTAAAGAAGGTTTCGTATCAAATCTTTTCTTATTCTTATTGTTTGTTTCGAAACATCTAGTACCACATCAGCGAAGGTTGTCAAACGAACTAAACTAACAGTCAATGATATCTTGAATCCCGCCGGGGGTCATCCGGCAGTTTTGACGTGAACCCGGGTCACCAATGTGGAGGTTATTAGCGGGATTCATGATGGTTGAATGATATGCGGACTTCTTGATAAAAAATGTATATTTCACATACATACGTATTGGTACCACTTATATATATATATATACTTATATTATACACATGGTCTAACTCATAGCGTGCGGGGAGACGACTACAGCGCCGGGCGAATGCTGACATCTTCGCATAAAAATTAGAGGGCGGGCATTATATCCCTACATGCCTGTCAGCCCCCAGATACCTTCTACTTGGCGTAACACAACTGAACGGTTATTGGTCCCATTGAACCACGTCCACCTTATATTTTCCTAAGAAAAAATTACCTTGAGCCCCTTGGAGGCACATTTGCAGAAATAAGTTCAAAAAAAGTTGAACCGTCACACCAGTCTTCAGTTTGATGATGTGCCTGTAATTTTTTTATTACACTATCGTTGATTAATGTGTCGCCATACTACTCATTAGCATGGCGGCATATTAATTAAGAATAGTGTTTATATCGGTGTACACTAAATTCTTAATCTTCTGGTTCTAGAAAACCGCGGAATTCTAGAAGTACCTATCTATAATTCTATATATCGCTATCAAAATTTGTAATATAATGATCAGTTGAACAGGGATCCCTAATACTTTGACTCGACTCAACAAAAGACCTTGGTATAAATACCTTTATGTTAGAATTGTATTAATTAATTATCCGTCTGAGTTCGTAGAGGCATTACATAGATTTATGTCGTCAAAATGGCTCCCTCAAAAAATAGGGATCAAACTCTAAACGGTGTTCCAAATTCTCTAAATGGAGATGAAGTGGTTATCAGTGGTATTTCAGGAATTTTCCCAAATTCGGATAGTGTTGTTGAGTTCATGGATAATCTTTATAATAAGGTTAGAATGTAATTTTATATATAAAGCGTTCAATTTGTGAATATTTAGCATTACAATATTGTAATAGTTAAAACCACATTTAACAATGCAATGCTTTGAATTTAAGTGTTGTGTTGTTGCCTCTTGGAACTATAAAAATAAAATTGTGATAAAATGTAGATTACGATTTATAGATGTTACATTATAATATAGGTTGATATGGTCACAAGCGAAGAACCTAAATGGAGACGCAATGATCCAGATATTCCTAAACATATAGGAAAAATTAAAGGAATGGATAAGTTTGATTCCCAATTCTTTGGAGTCACGTATCATTTGGCATGCGTTTTGGAACCAATGGGAAGGAAACTTCTGGAACATACCTATGGAGCTATTTTTGATTCAGGTACTTTTTTGCTTGATTGTTATGTTTTTTTTCTATGTAAAGCAAAAGTAAGATTTATGCTGAGTTGAAATATAGAAAAATATTGAATTGATGACCATAATGCAAAATTTAAAACTGTTTTATAATTTCGAGTGTCAGTCAAAACCTGTCACGTATATAATAGTTACTATTATTCTATTATCTACGTTTACTGTGTTCATACGATACAATGCACATTGTTATTTTCACCTGCTTCCTTTATGAAAGAACAATATCAGGTTTAAAACAAAATGGCATAAAAGTTATTTTATGTCTGAGGGACTTACATTTTCATCATCATCATGTCTGAGTTTCGGGATACAATTTTTTTTAGGTACAAGTCCCCAATCTATTAGAGGCAAGAGAGTTGGTGTCTTTATTGGATCAGCTTTTACCGACAATAGTACTTTATCTTTCTACCAGATCAGGAAACGCAGCGACTTTGTCGTAAATGGGTAAGTTTTTACTTGGCTGTTCCTTCAGTAGCAAAAACTGCACTTACTGCATGCTTGGTCCTAAAAAGTTTTAAAGAACGGTTAATTAATGTAGGGCTGAAGTAAACCAAAATGTTTGTGCTATAATTTAAATTTAGTACTCAACTTAAGCTTACACTGATTCATAACCCCAATTTATTTGATTATGAACGAAGATTTTCCTGAAGCTTTTGGCTAGCTTTCGTATTTTTTTCAATAATTTAAAATGAATCATCATAAATATTTTATTTAATTATGTTTTCATTTTCAGATCTAGTAGAGCTATGTTGGCTAATAGAATTTCTTACTGGATAGATGGCAAAGGACCTTCATATGGATTAGATTACGCCGATGCCAGTTCAACAGCTTGCTTAGAATTAGCTTATCAGTCTATTAAATCAGGTGAATGTGATGCAGCTATAGTTGGTGGATGTAATTACATACTTCATCCAACTTTGTCGTTGAACATGAGAAGGTATTTGAAAATTTCTTATAGTTATTTTAAAGGAATCGTTTTAAAGTTGAATTTATGACATTGATCTACTATACCTACAGGCACTTTTAGTGAAGAATGTAGATTATTTTTTTTTATTACTAATCGTATTGTATATGCATTCAGATTATTTAAATCTGTTTGTTAACCCCCATGAGCCATCACCTCATTGGGGCTATTGGTATGTCGGAATCGAATCGACTAAAAAATAAATGCCTAAAGGTCTAGAAACAATCGCGTTGAATTTTTATAAAATTATATGCGAAATCTTTTTGCAAGCTTTGTCCATTCAAATGAAGGTCTATTTTCCTTGTGAAAATTTTAATGTGAACTTAACAAATAACAGAATCACTTTATTAAATGAGCAATAATCTAGATTTCAACAGTCATATTAGGGTCGTCGCGCGAAACCGTTATTAAGTGTTAAACAATTTAAAGACTTAGCGCCGATATTCGTTGTCGACTGCTCTAGACAAGCTGATAATCTGAAGGCCTAGTTGTGGACGTGAGAGTAGAAATTGAAAGTGATACGGACATACTAGATCAAACATCTGCATACTCTCATGTTAAATGCCTATAATTACAATTGCTTAAAAATAGTCGAGTGAGCTCAGGCGCGTTGATATTTTGTCTACAGATATCGTTCGTTTGTCGTCGTTGTTTGATAGTGGATTTTTATTAACGCGTTGGGTAAAGATTTCATGCTTGATTGATTTAAACAATATTTTTTTTACAAATCACTCCACCATTAAATAAAATATGTTCATAGTTCTTAATATCCAAGTCTCTCACTACCCATGCTTTTACTTTCTTTGCTTTTTTAATTATTTTACCAGGAGCCTTAATAGAGTAAAGATTTGGCCTCAAACCAACAAAATCATTTATGTGCTGTTATGACTGTTTGTGCCAAAATAAATAGAAAAAAAAATCAGATATATATTGTCCGCCCATTGCATCTCCTATTTCACGAGTAGCGGATATGAGACCTAAATATGCAGTTGTCTCCCTGAACCTGACTATTGAAAGCTTCCTTACTAGTTATTAGCGAAAAGTTTCAGGTTGGGCCAAGTGGAGGTCCGTATTGAGTATATTAAACAGATTTCGGAGAATTCGTAAACATCAAACGCACTTGGCCGGTCACAGTTTTTCTATTTTAACCTTGAGCACCTCAACTAAACCCATTGGTGACTTGTGAATTGACATGTAAATAGGATTCATGGAAGAAAATTCTTCTAAATAGTATATTTTATTTTTAACACGATACATATAAAACGTAGCTAGATTTAGAGACACACTTAGACATTAATGTCGTGAAGGAACCGATGTTATGTAGTCCAGCAAAAATTAGGTATTCTTTAGACAGACTAGGTGATCAAGTCTGTTGGACCGTGATGAGGATCCGTGACCTTATGACCTCAACTCAATAATTTATGTTAGGAAGTTTTTAATATACAATTCGGCCCGAGAACTTTTATTGCGCGATGCAGGTTTAGTTACTACAATTAGTTACGTAGTGCATATGCATACGGTACTGTAGTTACTACGTGGTACGGCTTGTCTTCGCTATATGACCATAAAGAATATTTTGATTGCTTTTTATAGAGGCGGTCTTTTGTGTTTGGACGGAAAAACAAAATGTTTCGACAAAAATGCTGATGGATATGTGAGGGCTGATGCTGTAAACGTCATATTTTTACAAAGAGCTAAAGATGCACACAGGTAAAGTTATATGAATGTGAACATGGGATCATATTATGTTACAAAAAAAACTGTACTTCTTACTGTATATATTCAAAGTAGAATCATGTATGCCATCAAATAATTAAAATGACTGAAACGAGTATTGTTTTAGCACTTTAATTCTTGTTTATACGTATAGTGTTAAAATGCGTGAAATCAATTGAATATTACGCTTAACATTGTTCTATTTTTCATATTATGCATTAGACGTAAACTGTCAAACAATAAAACTATTCTTAAGTTAAAGTTTCTATCCAAATTAATGTCGACCAGCGTGGTTCAGAGTTCAGTGATTGATAATATAGTATTATCTTCGCTCGAAACTCATTTTACAATTTTTTACAGCCATGTTATTATAGTAAATTTTATTTAGGAATTCTATATAGAAACAAAGATATTTATCAAAAAAACAAAAAATGTGATAGGCTATCTCTATCTATTAATAATTAAGTACCCCTGTGCTATTGTTATTGTTTTCTTGCACTTTTACAGTCTTTCGTGATCTATTCCCTTTATCCTCTTTTTTTATAGTAAAAAGAAAGTCTTCTTTCCGTTCTAGGTAATCTTGAGAAAAACTGAATAAATTCGATTTTCTTGAGCTATATTTAGGTACTTGGAATTTTTGAAGTGAAAACTTCTTTAGCGGCGTTGTGCACTTTTTGGGATGGGTAAAAAATGTTAAACTTGAGTCAGGATACGTGACCTGATCGAAAATTCGTGAGACGGAGCCGAGTTTCTTATATTTAAAAAATATAACATTCGAAATTCATACATTTATGAGCGCCAGCCAGGACCAGGAGCGCAGAACTTCCAGTGTACCCTATGTATACATTTAGATATGTTATTTTTAACCCAGTTATATATATATACAGATATGTGTGTGTGTGTGTATATGCAAATACATTGTAAAGTTATGTTTTCACTTCTAACGTGCAGTCCTACGACTGGCTGTTTTTTTTAACAATTTCAAATCGCCCTTGAAAAAACTACAAAAAATATTTATATCCTAGCAAAGCCATGCCTCGTTCTTAGTTTCTTTTCATGACACAATAGTATTTTTATCGTATTTATTTTATTCATCATAGTATTTATTTTATTCATCATAGTATTTATTTATTGATATTATTATTTTTATTAACTGTAGCTTTCTTGTTTAGAATATATGCCGAAATATATCACGCAAAAGGTAACTATAAACTGAAACCAGATGCACATTTCTTGGCAACACGTGAAACTAAAGACATTGAAGATTTTTTAAGAGGAGTTTATTCAGGAATTGATGTGAATCCAAATAAAGTTGAATATGTTGAAGCTCATGGCGCAGGTAAATATCAAGGTTATAACTACCTTAGACCTTACCTTTTTGGAAAAACTGGCAAGACGAAATTCAAAAACTTTATTCCATTTGTAATTTCCAAATAAAAAAGACCACATTAAAACATACATTTAAAACTATTGTGTCTTGATAACACCCAAGCTAGCAAGTATTCATTATAATTATTGTAATTAAAAATAGTTTTGACTGTCAATTATAATAGCGGAATTGCGTCACTTTTTTAAGGAGGTCAGATGAGAGGTGCACAAGCAAATTCACTTAACTATGATAATAAAGTAATATATAAACTAAAACAATTACTCTTACAGCGACAGCGAAAGCGGATGAAAATGAATTGAAAGCGATATCTAATATTTTCGCTAAGGAGACGTCTGTAAAAGTTGGAAGTGTTAAGTCTAATATGGGAAACAGTGAACCGGCTTCTGGAATATGTGCAGTTACAAAGGTAGATCAAAATAAAGCTTATCAAAATATGTCCACATCTTTTAAAACAAAACTAAAGAATATATGTTAAATCACAAAATTATAAATGGTTATAATGCTTATTTGCATTTGCAAATACATTTATTTATGCCGATCGCGAATAAAACTTAAACTACTTTTTACAAACATTTACAAATATAAGTTATAAACATCCAGATTATCGTACGATTTTGTTCGTAGTCACCAATGAACCTATAGTCGTATATGATAAGGTTAAATATTAACACAGTCATCAAATATCTATTAATTTTTTAAGATATTTTGCCTGTTACATAACGCAAATCTTTTTTAAATAAATTGTACTTCAAAACCAAATTTGATTCCAGCTCTGTCTTGCGTATCATAAAGGAAAACTACCTGCAAATTTGCACTATAATGAGCCTCAGGATCAAATTCCTGCAATACGCGACGGAAGACTCCAAGTGGTATCCGAACACACAGCGTTTGATAGAAAATTCACGGCGGTGAATAATTTTTCTTACACTGGCGGCCATTATCATGTCGTTTTAAAGGGCCATTATAAACAAAAGGTAAGCCCCTTATTATACAAAAAGGTTCCTTTTTTAAAGATAGTTGGGAATAATAAACTTCATTCCCGGTTCAAATCGTGCTGCGTGAATTTGAATATTTATTCAAGTGTTGTGCATTTCAAGTAATTCTTAAGTGGTATGTAGAATCAAATCGACTATAACTATCCAGTGTTCTGACACAACTATGTAGGTCTATTGCAAGAGATAGGAGCGAATAATCTAAGATGAAAATCCCCGAGTATGTTGAGATGATTCCAAAACTTTTGACATTTTTAGTGTTTGTCCTGTGAAGTATTTATTTATCCGCTGTATAAGCCGTTTTCACGTAATTTTTTAAGTTGTTAGACATATTGTTTAAAATTTTTTGCTTTCTGCACTTTTTCTATATATAAACTATAAATATTCCAAATTTCACGTTACTACGCTTGCAAAATTTTCTTAAAAAGGGGTACTAATAATTCTTTTCACGTATTAATATAATGATATTTTTATCGACAATTTTTTTTTCGTGGCAGGACATTGAAAAATACAAGAGCAATATCCCTTACCTCGTTCTTGCTTCTGGAAGACAAGAATCATGTGTAAAAAAAATCATTGATATGGTGAAAAATCATCCCGTAGATCCTGAAGAAATAGGGCTTCTCCATAAAGTGTTCGAACATGAAATTCCTAGCCATACTGGGCGAGGTTATATGTTACTAGGTAAGTTACTACAACTGTTATAAAACATTATCCTAACGATCGATTAACGGATTATTGAAGTTATGTTCTATCGACAGCTGGTTTACCAGCGACTAGGAAGTTACCATTTATCATACTTTAAAGAGGCAAGGGTCGCGTAGTTCACGGCTTCAAAGGAAAATGGTTTTTTTTTTTTTTTTTAAAGGTAACTACCGCTCTTGGAACGATTCCTGTGTCCCGGTCCCCCGCTACACAGGAATCATTCCCAGTTACAAACAACGGACACAAATAATACAAATGCAAAGCGACCACGTTAACCATTGCGCCATAGTATGGGATACTTCAAAAGTTTGCTCAAAGTCCTTTATAAACAGCTATTTAGGTCAGCAACACATTGGATTTTATTGACCAATTACCAAGAAACTCTATAAATACCTTTTATCATCCTTAGTACTGCAGCGGGTGACCTTCATCGCCCGTTACAGATAGAGAGTTCTTAAAGAAAAGAGTAGACCAAATTTAGTGTGCCCTTTAATGAGCCACAACTTTTCGCGGCCGCCTCACGTCAATTACAATATTGGGAACACTGGGTGTAGCCAATTAGTTAATAATTAAAACGTTCTGGGACTTTACATGATGTCCTTGCTAATGTGACTGTAACCTGACGTTATCCTTTATGTTTAAAAAGTAAAATTAAAGTTTACTTTGGCATTGTTTACATGAATACATATACAGTGGGTTGTAATTAACGATATTAAGCGTTGCGATTCGTGACTTTTATAATCATGGTAATTAATATTGCTACTTTTATGTACACAACTCGAAGGTATTTTTCGTGATAATTAATTTTAATTAGTATTTTGAACGACGGCAGAAAACTTCAGGGATCTTAATGAGCACAAATTGCGTCCATTAGTTTTTAACATTCAGCTTGGAAATGAAGTGGCTTCATTAATTCTGTTTTATTGTTGATTATTCTTGTTCTGTCCTAACAATGATATAGTTGTGAACTCGCGAATCGCAAAAAGACTAGTTAATGTATTTTTTTCTTCTCTTCTCCAACTTATCCATTCATCTGGTTATCTATTGATCTTTTATTTTAAAATTCTAATTTGATGTTATACATTGTTAGGTTTGGAAGAGGAATTAGCTTAAAAAATACAAACTCACAAAAAAGAACACTTTGATCATATTTACATTAAAAAAATATCCCAAACTAGTTAATCACAAAACGGACACGAACAAGCCCTGCTCTGTTATAACTCACACGTAAAAATGGCTCTTCACTAAGTACATATTATAAAACAAAATCCCCCGCCGCGTTTGTCTGTGAGTAGTTTTATCGCAAAACTGAAAAACTACTCAACGGATTTTCATGCGGTTTTCACTAATAGACAGAGTGATTTATGAGGAAGGTTTAGGTGTATAATTTCTACCCGTGCGAAGCCGGGGCGGGTTGCTAGTAAAAAATAAGGTTCCCTTCGCACTGGCGTTTCTCCAGCGCAGGCGTTCGATGAACGTATACGCCGTATACGCCGCGACGTGACGCTTTCGTCGCGAGTCCACAGTCAAGCAACTGCAGCCTGCGCTCGCTTAGACGAAAATTGTGTGGCGTATGCGCAGTGCACACGTTTATCAAACGCCTACGCTGGATAAACACTAGTGTGAAGGTAGCCTAAGAACAACACTTTCGCACATATAGAGACATAGTAAAACAAATCAAGAAAACAATACTGCTCACGTTAAATTTGCGCTACTTGCTGTCCGATGCAAAGGTGTCCTAGCAACACCTCAGTGCGGCTTTTTATGCCCGATATCGGATGATGTGTGACATCACTCGTTTTCTTCGCCTACCGTCACATAGCAATATTATAGTTGAGTGATCTCACCATTGAGATCTCAGACTTACCTATGTTTATTCAATTCATGGTTAGAACTTTTACGTTTACGTTTTACGTTATACAGAGAGCTATATGGTAAAATCAGTTCTTTTTTAAATATTTTATTAATAAAAGCACATTGTTCAGATTATTCTGGTAAAACTACAAGCTGTGATGAGAAGGAGTTATAAAGATATTGACTTTTTAAGGGAACAGACTGTATAAATTAAAATATATATTTTTTGTCTTTTTTTTCTGTGTTCGTTACTAAGTAATAAGTATATTTTTTTTCTTAGATACTAATGAACAAAATAAAACAGTATGTCTATCGGAAAGTATGGAATATTACCCAGGAGCCAAAAGACCATTGTGGTTCGTATACAGTGGGATGGGATCCCAATGGCCAACAATGGGAGCTGATCTGATGAGGATACCTACTTTCGCTGCCTCAATTTACAAGTAAGTTTACTCAACATTATTAAACTCAAAGTTGATACTGGAGTCTGCATTTTTCCTAAGAGCTACGCAAGGTATCTTAGCAATATGCGAAAGACAAGTCCACCTAGGGTACCTAGAGCGACTAAAATGATTCTATTGTTGGATGTTTACCTCGCGCGATGCGAACAATCTAGAAAACTGAATAATTATATCATGGCTCTAACTTTTACCTTTAAATTTGATTGGGTGACCATTAGTGCGCTCTCGATGATTTTCTATGATTTTAAAAGTTCACTGACTCCGCAAGACTGCACTGCTCGTTTTCAAAAACCTTTTGGGTCGGAAGCACCTCATTTGAGCACCGTAAGGCGTTGGTACGCAGAATTTGATCGACATGCCGGAAAGAAAGCAACAGTCTTCTGTATTAGTGTTCGAATGTGACGGCAAAGCAACAAAATTGAGGCAGGCGAGAAACGTAGGCAAAAAAATTATTGTGGTTTTTTTTTTCTGATACTAATGAACAAAATAAAACAGTATGTCTATCGGAAAGTATGGAATATTACCCAGGAGCCAAAAGACCATTGTGGTTCGTATACAGTGGGATGGGATCCCAATGGCCAACAATGGGAGCTGATCTGATGAGGATACCTACTTTCGCTGCCTCAATTTACAAGTAAGTTTACTCAGTAAGTGACGGCAAAGCAACAAAATTGAGGCAGGCGAGAAACGTAGGCAAAAAAATTATTGTGGTTTTTTTTTTCTCCCGGACGGGTGCTGTCTGCACGATCGCACTTGAATCGAATCGGTGAATAGAATAAGAAGAGATAAAATATAAAAATAAATATATCAGAAATATAGAAACTACTTTATAAGCACAGATGAATAGTAAAAGTATTAAAAATATCATCGATAACTATATCGATGAGACAATATGAGTATACAATACATAAGACACTGTACATTTTATTATAACTTTAAAGTACACAAGACACACACACATTATACAGTACACATTTTATTATTATTTTATAGTTTTATTTTATAAGATATACGTAATACATACATTTTATTATTGTTTTTAATGTGCAATCTAAAGCAATCCATTACATAAATTTAAATACAAAAAAATGGAAAAAAAAATGGAAAAGAAATGGAAACATAAAATACATACATAACTCTATTTTTTCTTATAAAAAGCTCTCTTCCTCCTCTTTCCTAATGAAAATTTTGCAGTAACCAACAGGGTCCATAGTTGATTCTACCCTTATATTTAACACCTTATCAATATATTTATGGAATGCAATAAAGTAATGAGTAATGAAGAACAAAAGATAGTTAATGCTGAGAGGTACAGCACCATTTGTTTGCCCAGTGTCTTTGAAAAAGTTAGGAAAAAACGACCAAGAAGTCGCATCCTAGTACACCATGACAATGCTTCGGCGCACACCGCGAACAAGAAAGTCATTTTTGGCTTCTGAAAAGGTAGAGCTGGTGACCCGTCCCGCACAGAGTTCAGACCTGGCACCATGCGATTTCTTTATTTTCCCAAAAATTAAAGATTTGATGAGAAGAATGACATTTACGGGGCTGGAAGAGGCCGTGATAGCTTTCAACTAGCACGTGAAAAACATGCCTTTAGACCAATGTTTCTCATGTTTTTAAAAATGATTTGACCGCATGAAAAAGTATTTAAAATGTAATGGAGAATACTTCGAAAAGCAGTAAATATCTTCACATGTAAATTGTTTTATTAATGAGTTACGCAAAACTTTGTGTACCCTACGTATACATCAGACTCAAGGAGCGACTTGTTTTTAGATGTATATATAATTGTACTGACATCTGCGAATAGAATAGTGGGATATTATATATTGATATATGGAACCAACATTTACAATATTTTAATGCAACCGAAAAATTAATGAAGAAATAAAATACAATGTGTCTTTATAAAATGACAAAAAAATATATTTACATAAAATCCGTATAATTTTGATAAATCAGATGGCATCTTTACATTACATCCGCATTACTTTGTTTAATGACAACAAAATCTTTATTTTAAGTACTAGGATACTATTTTTTACATTGCAACACAAAGGCCTTTGCTTTTAGTACTTGACAAAGTAACTTTAAAAAGCATTGCTACGCTGCCGTTTTTCTGTGAGGCCGTGGTATCGCTCCGGTCTAGCCGGCCCATGCGTGCCAAAGCATGGCTCTCCCACGTTAAAAAGATCAGGTCAAAATGTATCATTTAAACAGTACTAAAAACCACAGACAGACACATCACTTTAAAATTGAAGTAAAAATATCAACCAATTAGTAAGACAGCTGTTGAACCATAAATCAATAATATGCTTAAATTTAACCCTTGGTTTGCTAGATGCCTCATTAAGGAAGAAATGATGAACGATACAAATTCTTTAATCTAAAATTTCAAATATATTTCCAGGAGTTAAAGCAGAAGCTTTCAAGATATTATGATAGATTGCCTTTGTTAATAGTTTGTAACCTTGGAAAAGCGATTAAGGTCAAATACTTGGATGATTCGCCAAAAGATTTTAGAAGATAATGTTTAATTACTTTTGAGGAAGCAAAAGTTGTTAAAGGCGAAATTAGGTTTAACATTCTATTACATTAAGTTTAGTTCTTGTGTGTATTGATGTGACGTTATCGAGGGATTTGCTCTTTTCTGGCGAATCATTTAACAAAACGTGACATTAATTTAAATAAATTTATTATTATTTTTAAAGGTGCCACAAAGTATTGGAGCCAAAAGGCATAGATCTCATCAGAGTCATGACAGATCCAGACAAATCTATATTTGATAATATTTACAATGCTTTCGTGGGCATCAGCGCCATTCAACTAGCACTTACTGATCTGATGAAGGAAATGGGTATTGTCCCTGACTATATCATTGGTAAGTAATATGGAGAAAAATGCACCTCACTTGCAATTGATGCAACTAAATTTTATTGTTATTTAGTCAAAAAAATTAAGTTAAAGGCAACCTTATTCATTGATACGCTTGCTAGGTAACAAGACATAAATATAAATTTATAATATTCAAAATCAAGAAAAAGTAACAATAATTTAAAGAAAGTAATTGATTATGCTCTTGAATAAATCCACAATTATAAATCTATAATGTAAGTACTTGTAGTCGTAGTCATAGTCAAAATAGAAATATTTACAAATACTTACAGCTATTTAGTGAAAGCAGGCTCCCAGCTGTATTTTATCTAAAAAAAGTTCATACAGGTAGTAAACTGGCAATTCGTTAAAATTGGTGTGTTGTAGGTAAAAATGAAGGTAGTGTTATCCAAGGTATTTTACATATTTTCTTGCTAGTCCCAACTGCTACAATTTTTTTTATTATTTTTGCATAAGCGCCCTTCACTGTATTGAAAAATATATAGAACTAGAATTGTAGTTAATTGTAGTCAAAAGACTCTTTTCTCATTAATTCGTTCTTTATCTAATATTAAAGAAATTATATTAATATATGTAATTTTGTTTTCATTTTTCATTACAGGTCACAGTTTAGGAGAAATGGGATGTGCATATCATGATGATACATTTACGGCTGAAGAGATGATATTAGCAACATACAGTCGCGCACAAGCAATTAATGCAAATCAACAAACAGAGGGATTAATGGTTGCAGTAGGTTTGGGATATAAAGAGGTACGTAAATAGTAAAAAACTCGAGAAGATAAAAACGACAAAGAAAACTGGACCTAGGTTCGTGATTAAGGAAGAAAATAGTCACTTGGATTGAATATAGAATAACATAGACATTATTATATATGCTCTTTTGCTACGCTACCATAGCCATTCCTTCATTTTGAGGCAGGAGTGGAAATACAAAGGAATGTTAATTTAAGATTCTTTTGAGATTTTTCTTTTTTTAGATGGTACATATATGTCCACCAGAGATTGATATAGCCTGCCACAATAGTTCAGAATCGACAACCATATCAGGGCCAGCTGATATAGTGAGGGAGTTTGTGAAGGATCTGAACAACCGTGGCATTTTTGCAAGAGAGGTTCCTAGTGGGGGTATCGCGTATCATTCTCGCTACATAGCTCATTGTGGTAAGAAATTGATTGACTATAGTAAAATTCAATCAAATAATACTTAAAGTTCAATTCTACACTATGATTTTAAGTAACACTAGGAAGAAAATGCTATTCAAAACCTAAAAAAGTTTATTTAAGTACGTCCATAACCTGTAAAAAAAAACTATGAAACAGCTTTATAACTTTGTATCCTACTGACAGAACGTCCAATTTTTCACCAGGGTCTGAATTCCTCAGGAGGTTAAACAAGGTAATTAAAACTCCAAAGAAACGTAGCAGCAAATGGATATCAACGTCTGCACCCCAAGACCGATGGAAGGAGCCCGCTGCGATATATTCGTCAGCCGAATACCACAGTAACAACATGTTGGTTAGAATTTACATTTATTTTTTTGAAAAAAAAAATGAGTAATATTGAAACTCGAATTTCATAGTTTAGTAAATATTACAAAACTATTTTAAACTCGGCCAGATGTGTTTGATGTGATTTCTGAATATTGTAATTAAGTCGAAAAGTTCTTGTTTTACGAAAACGTACTAATGATAACGAATAATTAATTAATACTTTCTAGACAGATTATTGTGTAATAGTTATTTTACTCTCTTAAATATATACATTATAACAAGCTAAAAAGCATTTATATTTAAAAAAGCTAAACTAATGTTCTACAGAATCCAGTACTGTTTGAAGAAATGTCAAGTTTTATCCCAGACAATGCTGTAGTTGTGGAAATAGCTCCTCATGGTCTACTGCAAGCCATTTTGAAGAGATCACATAAAAATTGTACACATATACCTCTTACTAGGCGAGGTAATCCCAATTGTGTGAAATTTTTCCTAGAGGCTATTGGCAAGTAAGTTCAAAGATCAGAATTAAAATTTGGGTTTTCTAAAAACAAGAGCTCATTTAGTAAATCTTGGAAAATTAAGTTAGTTTTATGATTTTTTTTAATCATCACAGTAAAAGTTTAATTTTTTTTACAACACAGATGCTTCTACACACGTGTTTCTATTATTCATAGCATTTTCATGTTTATTAAAAAAAAAATGTTTGAAATGGACAGTGCATTATCGTGTTACATTTCTATATATCACTTTATCTCTCATAATTATAGTGTGCATGACACCTAAAATTTAGTCATTGTTACAAGAACCAACTACGAAAGCGCAGAATACATTTCTCTGCTAATCAAACAGTCGTTTTGTATTTTCACGCGAATGTTTTGAAAAGAAAAATACGACTTAATTTTTGAGTTGTTTACAGAATATATGAAGCTGGCATAAATCCTAAGGTAGATGCCTTATATCCCAAAATAGAATTCCCCGTCTCAACAGAAACGACTCTTTTGTCTCACTACATCGAGTGGGAACATAGTGAAAGTTGGTGAGTTTATATTTTAATCAACTTTGTTTTAAATGTTACGAAATTTATTCTGATTTCATTTTTAATCAGAATATTAGTTCTTACACACAGCACATTAAATGTTACCCCTTTAAAATAAAACTATTTTTAACGGATACTATCGCGATTTATTTGGTGTTATTTTACTATTTACACTGATCCCGACGTTTCAGTTGCTTTTCAACAGCCATAGTCACGGGTAGACTAAGATGGTGGTCGTCTCATGTATCGAAGTGCCGAAGTAAAATAACACCAAATAAATCGCGATAGTATCCGTTAAAAATAGTTTTATTTCAATGTGTAACATTCGCATAAACTTTCGACAATATCATGTTACCCCTTTAACTAAGGTAAATGCCTGTGTTTCAAAAATATTGAAATGCTTTTTGGTTTTTCAAACTGCTCTGAATATGTTTGTCTTACGATTAAGAACACATCAAAATTCAGGTTAGGTCAATGGTGGAAGGTTACAGAAGAAAGCTTATGGAAGTCTCTCGAGACAAAGAGCGATTGGATTCAATGCTTTGATAATCCCGTCCCATTAGTAGGATTTTAGTCTGGCTGGTTTTGTTTACAACGGCTTTAAGTAGTCGTTTGGATGTCCTCACGCAAGTTGTGTAGCAAGCAATTCACTATGTGTAACGTCTGGACACTTCATGAAAGGAGAAGAATTTTTTTTAAGGAATTTCACTCAATCGCATCGTACTATGTAAATAGTCAGTGTCAGGTGTGCATTCGAACACAGAAAAAGTGACAACGAACTAAGAGCATGTAATGGGAGCGTGTGGTAATTAAAAATATTGGTGTAGTTTTAATAAATTCCTAAAAACAATAAGTTAATTTGACCATCAACAAATGTTTATTAATACTGACAATTCATGAACTATGCCTAAGACGTCCGATTTATCGTTAAGGTGCTGACTTATGGCCCTGAAATAAATACGCTACAGTTCGAACTCAACCAGTACTACTACTTATACTACTACTACTCAAATTTTGAGTATCTTGTTTCTAAAGTATCGTGACTTGCTTTTTATTAGACGTGTAAACTGAAACTTAATCGAGGTAATATTTATATTACAAGGTACGATACGTTTTTGCTTTATTTCTAAGATTAAGTCCCGTGTTACACATCTAAAATGTATATGTTATGGACCAAGTGATTTATAAAGCATTATTCGTAATATCCAGATCGTTAAAAATGCCCAATTTGAATAGCCCATATAATAATAACGATTAAAATAAGCAAATTGACTGAATTGGCTGTATGACTAATGTGCCACGTCTAATGCGCAGAGTAAAAAAGTGTTTTATTCAAAAGGGTAATATGCATGTGACTCCAAAACTACAAAACACTAGAAAAAGCATGCCGAAATGCAATGTTTAAATCACATGAAAACTGTGGTTTTAATTTTGTTTTACTGTAATATTTGTTGATTAGTACATTAAAACTACTGTATTATTATTAAATCTATATGGTAGGCAAAAACGAATACTATTTATGTAAAAAAAACCTTATTGAAATATTATATAAAAACTCAAAAATTATAAAAAATAAGTATTCGTTTTTTTCATCTCAGTCAAACTTCTGTTTAACAACACACACATAATGTTCATTCAAATACATGTTCATTTTTTTGAAGTCATTACCTACTAATTATAAAACATTTTACCGAAGTTTCGTATTAGTTTTCATTTTGAGATATAAACAATATAACTCGTCGACCTTTATTAGCTTTTAATTCTACTCGTAATAGTCAATGGACCATGGTCTTTCCATGTATGGTCTTGAAGCTAGCATTTTGGCTTATGTAACGAAGTATGTATAAGTATTCTTCACACACTTTACGTGGGAGAGCCATGCTTAGGCACGTATGGGTCGGCTCGACTCCGCTCGATACCACGGCCTCACAGAAAACTGACAGTGAAGCAATCTTGCATTGCATTTTGCCGCGTGAGTGAGGTTACCAGAAGCCCTAACCCTTCCCTCTCCCTTATTCCCGTCCTTCCCCTCTCCCCTCTTCCCCTCCCCCTTTTCTCCTCCCCCTTTTCTCCTACTCCCACCTTAATTGGCGGCAACGCACTTGTGACTCTCGAGTTACAGATGCCCATGGGCGGAGGTAGTCATTTACCATCAGGTGACCCGTCTGCTCGTTTGCCCCATATACCATAAAAAAACAGCCCGATTTGACATGTCATTATTCATATTGCCCGGGCAGTATTAATAGTGCAATGTTTAATCATTAGATCCATAACATAAGTAAATAAGTACTCTTTATCGTACACCGAATTCATATATACATATAAAAAACAAACACAAAATGCACAATAGGTGGCCTTATCACAAGAAGCAATATCTTTGTTTGTCAGTTTAAAGATGATCTTTTTCGTAGGTATGATGGCAAAAGATGTACCATATTTTAACATTCTTTAAGTATGAAAGGTACTTTTCTGATGTGTTTTATTGGATATTGACAAAAGTGTTATTCAGATGCAGATAATTCCAGACAATTAATTGGTCAAAACTTTTGGAAGCCAATTTATAGTTTATTTTACAAATCTCAAAAGCCAATGAAAAAATAATGAAATTTGGCATCCATAAAGTATGCCCTCGCATACGTAATTAATTTAGCCCTGCTAATATTATGTAGGCATGTTACTTAATTTTTCATTACTTTTAATGCATCTGGCAGAAGTTAGAAGACACTGAAGACATAGTAAAAGCCCTGCTTAGTTTGGGTATAATATGTCCCAGAATGTCATTATTATTATTATCACTGAATATTTTATTCCTTATCCCTCAGATAGGTTAGTAAGATTTTTATGCTACTTTTAACCCCGACATCTGTTAAAGAGCCCCGTTTGCAGACGTTCTTTACTAAATTCTCAACTTATTCGATTAAATCTAAATCTGCATATTAAAATATTATATTTTACTATAATTCTAATCTGGCTGCACTAGGACCTCACTCTTTATCCGAGTGAATATTTTTGTTGTCTACTTGTGATGAAAACAGCTTTAAACGATTTTTATAATATGGATTTTGCGACTAAATCTTGTACAGGATATATAAGCTTTTATAAATCTTAGTACTATATTTCAAGTACAGTTTTCTTTCAGGCCGGAATTCTCGTTCATAGAAAAAGATGAAATAAAGACGACAGCTGCTCGCAACTTTGTTATGTCCATTCACGACGATGATTACAAATTCTTGGAAGGACACGTTAGAGATGGTATGATATTTTTCTAAATGTGATTTTTATTTAAGTTGGTGATAAACATTTGAAAGCTTAAAATGTTGTTCATGTTCATTTATTTGGCTTCCTTTTATATTTCGATCCAATAGAAAACATAAACCACATTTTTTTAGAAATAGGTACATATGTCTTTATATAAAAAAACCATTTCAGTTTTAAGCTGACCAGTTATGACACCTAGTAGATTAGTAAAAGGAACACGGAACTCAACCACATTTTAGAGAGCTTCACGACTCCAAGTGATCCGCCACCGCAGTCAGACGTTGGAGTAGACAAATGAAAACACTCAAAACTGCCAGGTTGTGAAGCTAACACTGTAAATTACTGTACCGAATAGCTCTCTCATTCGAACTTTATTACTATGAAAATATATAGAAAATAATGTTAGGAAAAACTCGCAAGCGCAATCTATCAGTTATAGTTCTGTGGCTATAGTTTCCATACACAATGGTTCTTTGGCGCACGGATTTAAGGTGCCACTGTTTGACGGGTCAACCTTATGGTCTACTTCTAGGCTATCGGCAAGGACAACCGTATGACCAGCTGGTTGAGGCCTTGGAGTCGAGATACGGCGATGCGCACCTGGAGCCACGTATTCCGTGCCCAGGTAAGGGAAAGCGTGCAGCGTGAAGGTTAGAACTTACAGCAGTGAGCTTTGGAGATTAGCACCTGTACTGGTTAAGGGCAATCTGGTTCAAGCCTATGTCGACGGCATCCGTGACAGGTCAGGGCTGCTGTAAGGCTCGGGCACCATGACACGCTAAAGGCTACCCTAGCTCACGTGTTAGAAGTAGACGCGGTAAGGCAAGGCCACCGAGCCCCACGCGTTAGGAAGGTGACTACACCCATAGCCCGTGATCGTCCCCAACACCTGCATACCTACACCTGCGTTGAGAGGGGCCACCTACGGCCTAGTTACCTTAGGCGAAGAAACGGACAGCAGAGGAAACAGAAAGAGAACAAGAACAATTACTCTTCGTGGAAGATGGCACGGACACCGGTGAGGACAACTGGTGATTAAGCGGTACGTGTGTTGAATCCTTGTGGTAAGGAAACAGTGTCAGTGCGCATGTTAAGAACGGAAACCAATCCTCAAGTGGGTCAAAGTCTCCGAGGCCCAAGTGGAGCGACGTTGCAGCTATGAGCACGAAGGGGTAGAAGGGGTGTCGGGCGCAGTGGAACAGCTTGGTCGTCCAAGACGGAGTATTGTGCCATAAATGGAAGAATGCTTGAGGGGACACCTGTCACCTCAAGATGATTGTTCCTAAGGTCAAGATACCGGAGTTTTTATAGCTTTATAACGACGGATGTTCAGGGAGTGAAAAGTACTTTGTTGAAGGTTCGAGAGCGATTCTATTAGATCCACTGTCCCCACAATGTGGGAGACTGATGTCGTAAATACACTAGCTGTGCAGCAGTGAAGGGACCTCACACACGCAGCAGGAGCGCATTTCAGCTGTATAATGTGGGAGCTCCATGAGACGCATTGCCGTGGATGTGGTGGGACCCTTTCCGGAGAGTGAGTGTGGCGTCATGGATTATGTCACAAAGTGGCCGGAAGTATTTGCGATTCCGAACCAAGAGGTGTCCACGGTAGCTGATAAGCTAGTTCATGAAGTCTTCTGTTGATTTCGGGTACCTTTAGAGAAACACAGTGATCAGGGGAGGAATTTTCAGTCCCAAATGTTCCAGGAAACTTGCTGAGTGATGGGTGCTTTTAAAACCCGAACTACCTCTTACCACCCTCAGTCTGATGGAATGGTGAAATGGTTTAATCAGACATTAGAGAGGTACTTAGCAAACGTTGTGGAAAGCAGGTAAAGGGACTGGGATAAGCACATCCAACCGTTTCTCTTGTTGTACCGAAGTCCATGAGAGCACGTCGGTAACACCAGCCTTTGCAAAACTTCGGTCGAGAACTTCGGTTGCCTCAAGATTTGATCAGGGGCACTCCCCCTGATACTCCACGCAGTATTACTGATTATGCCAACGACTTCGCAGCAAGATGCATGACCTTTACGAGCACGTCAGACAATCAGGCCAGCAGATGTCGGAGAGAATGAAAACCCTACAACAACAGCATCAGTAGTCCATTGACTCCATGTAAAATCGAATTTTTTTAGGTGTAGCAGGTGATTTTGCATTGGTAAATATTTTTTTAAAAGCTGAGGTTTCTTCGAAATCTGTACCAATAGTGCCCCTGTTAATGTTCAATGAATAATCAAAGTCTCTATGTTGCAAATTAAAATTTCATTATTATTATAATTTAATTGTTGCTGTTTGACATTCGGTGACATCCAAATTCGACGACTCTAATATTCTGAGTTTTCATATACCTATTTTAAATTGGCATTGGATATATTTAAAACGAAAAATTAACTACATCAAAAATTTATACTGAAGTAAAATTTGAGTTGCAGTTTGATCCAACGATGTTATTCCCTTTTATAGAACGCCGAGCGAAAATCTAATACTTGATTGTTTTGTTTAGCATTGAGAAACAGTGGTTGTTTTTCCTTTTGAATGCAGATGTCAACGTGCTCCCAGAGTCTGCAATCCTGGTACTTGTTTGGGAAACTCTGTCTATGCACATTGGAGTAAATTATAAAAGTCAATCAGTAGTCTTCAAAGATATCCAGTTTCATGGCGAAGTGACGATCAACCCTGATATACCCTTCAAGCTATCAATCGCTATAAGCAGAGGAAATAATAATTTTGAGGTATGAGCTCTTAGTTTGTCTCTTCAAAATAGAACATGCCCTGATCACAGTTTTTCTCGTTTCTTAAAGACTGGATGATCCATAATAACCATTGACCATTTTTGTTACTTATTTCAATTGGCCTAAATGAAAGAATGAAAGTACCCATATTATATGTCTTGTCACTGATACTGTTTAGTATTTGGGCTGTTTTAATATTTTATTGACAGTTTCCATTTGAAAACAAAGTTGAATTAATTATTTAATGCAGCGGGTTTTGAACTATTGTCTCGTTAATAATGCTTTCAAGAACAAACTGTGTCTTGTGTATTTAAAAAAAAAGGACTTGTGACCTTTTAACACTGCGGTTTAGGTTAAGCTAGTTTCTTTATTATTTGTGTAAATATTCATGTATTGTTAACATAAATAATTAACTAAGTTACACAACAAGTTTTTCTATTACAATTACTTACGCTAATTAATTTAAATTACATTGTTGTTTATAAAATTTACAATTATCTTTAAATCGCACCCATTACAGAAAAAAATAAAATTACACGCATTATTTTAAAGAAACTTAATGTGAACTACTTAAAACTGACATTTCACATTAACTTATAAATTAACCACTTCATTTCCGAAATGAAAAATGTATTTAAATATAAAAAAAATTAAAAAAAGAGTTTTTTATACTGTCGTTGGAGCCAAAAAGTTTCAATGTTAGAAAAAAGTTATACAAAATCATTTTAAAGGAATATTTAATACTTTTACTGTGGGAGAGCCATGCTTCGGCACGTATGGGCCGGCTCGACCGGGGTGATACCACGGCCTCACAGAAAACCGGCACTGGAGCAATGCTTGTGTTGCTTTTCGCCGAGTGAGTGAGGTTACCGGAGGCCCTAACCCCTCCCTCTCTTCCTCTTCAGCTCTTCTTCCCCTTCCTCTACTCCCACCTTAAAGGCCGTCAACGCACTTGTGACTCTTGAGTTGCAGGTGCCCATGAGTGGCGGTAGTCACTTACCATCAGGTGACCCATCTGCTCGTTTGCCCCCTATCAAATAAAAAAAAAATATGCAAAAATTACCAAACGCAACTTTTTTCCAGATATTTAATAATGTTTACGAAACGGTATTTAGGAACGGGGAGAATCTAAGCCATATTGGACTAAAGCATTTTGTATAAGCAACGCTACTGATTCTCACTTGTTCAGAAAATTTTAAAGAAATTATATATAAAAGAAAATATAGTTAGTTAGTTTAAAAATATCGCAACTGTATTTGTTTTTGTTTTGGATTAATACCTAATAAGCCCAGATAAGGAACTAAAATACCTAAAGTTTGGATTACCACGTATTTTTATTTTTGGATAAATAGTAAAAAAATGAGCTGATTAAGAATTTTGATATCCGCAGTCTGGACAAGTGGGGCGTCATTTTTTTTTAACAACTTAACGAAAAAATAGACTTTTCTACATTTCGTGTGATATCACGTTTCCAGTACATCGTCATATGTGTCGAAAGATTTCTTGTTCTCCGTTAAATTACCTACAAAATGAGATTTGCTTTTGTTTAACAGAAAATGAAGGTCAAAGTTAAAAAAGAGCGTTTTTTTACATTTAATAACTTTGAAAGGACCGTACGTAGAAGTCTGAAACTTTCTGAAATTGTAGCTTGTGATGATATTAAATAGTGCTATAAATTTCAGCGAGATCGGTTTTACACTTTTTAAATTATTAACGATCATTTTTTTATTTTTAGCCTTAATTGTAAAATGCGCCATTTTTTTCTAAATTACTAAAACTAATCGGGTTTTTTAAGATATATCGATTCTAACCAATTTCATAACGACATTTTGAGGTACATCTTTTTTACGCGACGGATAAAACTATATTTATTTATTTTTATATTTTTCAAATCACCACTTTTTAATATCTAAGACTTGTTTAGTTGAGGTTTGGGTAATATTATTATTATTTTTATTAAATTTAATACACAATTAAACTCCATTTCCAGGTTAGCCAAGGCGATACTCGAATTGCAAGTGGTATTGCGAGCACAGTCAAAGTATTTAAATTTTACCAAAATGCGGAAAAATCTGTCAGTGACAATTCTGACGAAGAGATCATTCTATTAATTAAACTCCATTTTCAGGTTTGCCAAGGCGATACTCGAATTGCAAGTGGTATTGTGAGCACAGTCAAAGTATTAAAATTTTACCAAGATGCGGAAAAATCTGTCAGTGACAATTTTGACGAAGAGATCATTCTATTAGATTTTGAAGACGTGTATAAAATTTTGGAGTCAAAAGGATATTCTTACAAGTAAGTAAATGTTGTTTATTGTATTGTTTTTATTACCAACTTCAAAAAAGTGACGGTTCTATTTTCGGCTGTATGTATATTTTATGTATGTTGACCGATATTTCCGTCAGCTATGCACCAAAAATAATAAGTTTGTATAATAAAAAAATAAACCGAACAATTGTTTTTTTGTTTTTTCTTCTGTATATTATTTTCTGTCAACACCATTTGGTTATGTTTCCTTCGTTGCAAATTCATATTGCAAGGTAGAAGAAGAAGTATTATAAAGTAGAAGATTTCCTAAATGAATATACCTCTAAGTATCCAACAAAATTCTGAATCCCAACTAAAATATGTAGAAATATGTTATAAAGAACGACACATGACAAACGTCAACACAAGGTAATTTGGCCATCAAATGAAATCGGAGAAAAGAAGCCTACCGTGTGGAGTTTTAATATACGTCAGTTTATTTTTCCTTATAATGTTAAAACATTTTAACCGTATCATAAACGTAATGATGTTTAAATTAAGATTTTTTATTAACTACGGATAGACAGACAAAACATTATTAATTGAAAATTCAAAGTATATGAATATAAAATTTCTAGACATTGTATTATTAAGGTAAAAAACTGAAATTAATTTGAAAGAAAGATTTACAAATTTTTCTAAAGGTTATTTTGTGAAATAATTCTCAACGATAGTAGAACACATATTGAAACCCATGAAGTTTTTTGAATTGTTACTGTAAACAATTTTATTATGATACTTGTTGTTCCTCGCAGTTTCAATTTCGATTATGCTTACTGCTCCACTCCCAAGTTTCGAAGCGTGATGTTACTAATACTATTTATATATACTAATTATGCCTATTATATTCCTCAATGACCATAAACGCCATGAAACTGCGGGGAACGACTAATATTGGTATGAGATTATTTCTGTGACGGTACCATATTTTAAGTTTATCACAATAACCTTATTTTAATTTAGCTAATAAATGTTCTCTCTTTTTATACTCTTATACACTTTAAACGTGGGAGAGCCATGCTTCGGCACGTATGGGCTGGCTCGACCGGAGTGATACCACAGCCTCACAGAAAACTGGCAGTGAAGCAATATTTCCATTGCTTTTCGATAAGTGAGTGCGGTTACCGGAGGCCCTAACCCTTCCCTCTCCCCCTCTTCCCCCCTTTTGAGTTGCAGGTGCCAATGGGTGGCGGTAGCCATTTACCATCAGGTGACGCGTCTGCTCGTTTGCCCCCCTATACCATAAATACGCATTACATATATATGAAATAAAATATATATTATTATGCCCTTAATAAAGTTTTCTATTCAACAAATGTTGTTATTCAAATATTTGTGTTTCAGGGGTAAATTCAAAGCCATTCATCAAACAAATCTAGATCGTAACCAAGCCTACGTTGAATGGAATAAAGACTGGGTCACTTTCCTAGACTCTTTGATACAATTTAATATAATCGCACATGACTACGATGGTATGTCCGTTCCCAAATTTATCAGAAAGCTTAGAATAAGCATTTTGGAACAAGATATGCCTAAAACTGAGGAAATGAACGGAGTAAATTGCTTATATGCAGAGTTTAACAAAAATACTGGGATTACAAGGTAAGAAACTTAATTAAACTATAGTAATAAGAAATATCAAGGAGTTTTCCGATTGAGAAGGTGCTTCATACAGAAGATGGTGGTATTGGTATTGTTAGACGGTTCTGTTTCCATATTTAGACTCACAAACGGTCCATTATGCGTTCAGATAAGGCTGGCTAGTTGAGCATGCTTAGCTCGTTCCAGAAACACAGAAGTCTCCTGGGGCGTTCACAGGATTCTCTGGGAGCGACCTCGCATCCACGAGGATTCTTGCGCGGTGTGGGCATGCATTTTCGGAATCGACTTTAGTTCTCGCCGCGAATTCTCTTTGATATCTTCTATCGACTGAAAACGGGTACCTCGAAGGGGTAATTTGAGTTTTGGAAAGAGAAAAAAGTCTTATCCGGTGAATACGGCGGTTGTTCGATAATATTTGTTCATATTTTTGTCAAAAATTGATTCACAACGATGGCATTGTGCGATGGCGCGTTGTCGCGGTGTATTATCCAAGAATTTTCTCTCCACAAATTTGGCCTTTTTCGACTAATTTGATCTCTCAAACGCCCTTCCGACTTGTTGACTAGTTCGCATGTCAAACTCGTAACTCATCACCAGTAACAAAGCGTTTTACGAATGTATGGTTGGAATTAACTCGTTCTAGCATGTCTTCGGCGACTTTTACGCGATTGAGTTTTTGAAGAAAATTCAGATCTTTCGGGACTAGTCGAGCGGCAACGTGTTTCATGCCCAATCGATCGTTTAAAATAAGTACGAATCGATTCGTGAGACACAAAAAGTTCAGCGACTATCTCTTTCAATCTTGAATGAGAATTTTCAGTTACAATTTTCTTCACTTTAGCTATGTTAACTTTAGTTGAAGATGTTGATGGTCGACCAGAGCGAGGCAAATCTTCCAACAAATCTCGATCGTTTTTGAAAGCACTGTACCACTCACATGCAAGAGTTTTTGATAAGGTCGATTCACCGTATTCTGTAACATTTTCAGTGACTCTGTAATGCAAAATTTGAGACAAACTCTTTGTTCAATGTTTTATCCGTTGTATAAATAAATCGCAATACACTCTTGAGATGAGCTAACAAAATCGAGTACTGAAAACAAACTAAATGACAGATATTGCTCAAACTTCGCGCGAATATAGAAAACAGTTGTGCCAAATTAACCAAAAAAATAATTATTCGAATTGAATTTGGAATTAGAATTAAATTATCAATTCACGATACTTTTTTGACAGAATGTATGTTACTAACATATTAGTTTTTTTTTTTAACAATTGTATAAATAATTGGAGTTGTTACTTTATTGTATGTTACTGACTGGCAGAGAATGCCTAAGGCATTAAGTTCGCCTGTGTACTTTATGTGCATAAAGTTTTAAATAAATAAATAAATATTACTGATGAGCAATAAGAGTGACATAAAAAATAAAATTAAGCCTGACTTAATCCAATTACTTAGAAAAGTAAATACATCAGTATTAAAATGCTAAATAATGTTATTGCTTATCAACGCTCAAAACGTACATAGGAAAATGAATTAGTTTTTTCAATTACTTTTTTGCCTTTGACGAGAAATAAGAGTATTGAAAAACATAATCTTGATTTTTTAAATAAATAAAGTACTTCAATAATAGCGTACATCCATTTTTTCATGTAAATAAATAATATCACCATGGTTGCATTGTGAATATTTATGCATACACATTCATTGTGATATTCGTTATTTTGTTGCTAGTCTCTCATTCAACAGAAGGTGAGTATGTCGACATGAATCTTACTAAATCCGTCGTAGTTGTCTATGACCAGAAAAATGGATCTCGGATATTTGTGCAACTAATATGTAACACGCAAATTAGAAGTAAATCTCCGACAGGCCTTAGTGGCTGCTGATGAGTTCGACCGTATTTTTTGGTCTCTAAACCCTAATCTATAATGCCACTATCTTTGCAAACTGGATATTATTCGCTCTAATTATTTATTTATCTAATACACTTGCTTTATTTCCTGTCAAAATGGTGTTAACAAAATTTGATTTTATTGTAGGTGTGCCGGTGTGGAAATAAGTAATATAACGTTCATAGATAAGCCACTGGTAGAACGACAATCGGACGTATTGCTGTCTAGATCATTTTACCCGCACTATGCTATGAACAAAGTTGACGTGAGTATCGAAACTTTAGTAATGTATGTACTGAAGGAATATAAATAATTGTGTAAATAATTAGTTATGTCACTTAATTTTTAGCATCACTATTTTTATACTGAAATGTAATGCATATTCTGCAAAATAAGACAAGAGTCCGTTTATTTTTCAAGCTGTTATTTAACTTGCAATGTTTGTATGTACCTAGGTATGTTTGTTCGGGTCAAATCTAGCAACAGAATTTTAAAGCAGTTATCCTCAACCAATGCTGTAATTTTGCTTACAAGTTTAAAAATAAAATAATAGTAAAAAACAACCTCTATAATCATTAGGATTCGCTAAATATATCTTTTGTATATAAAAATGCCGTGTCACGTTGTGTGCTTGCGATGAACTCCTAAACTAATAAACCGATTTTAATGAAATTTTTCACATTTTTGCACACTTACTGAGTGTAGCCAAAGTCAGTAAGTGCGATGAGAACAAAAGGGCTATTTAATATAAAATAACTACTTAAAATTGTATCTCAAATTTTCCAGACCTTTAAAGTAAATTATGTTTACATAAGGGTTTACTGTTATTGATTATATTTTAATTATTCCAATGCATTTATAGTAACAATTTATTCATTTCACTTTCTTCTTCAATTATATATCATTTAATTAATAATGATTTAATTTCCAACGAATAAACAATGTCATGCCTGCATAATGTAGTTCGACGACGACGTAACGAGTAAATAATAAATGCTATGAAATGTTTTTACTATTTGGCCAAATATAGTGGTTCGCACTTACGTTCAGTAGATTAAACTGAAAGCACTTGATCAATTGTTCTTGGTCTTCGCACATTTAGTTGTAATACAATTTTTCAATAAAATTTAAAATTAAGGGTTTCAATAATTATAATGACATAATTATTGAAACCCTTAATTTATGTCCGTTAAACATTAGAAGATGTTGTTGTAAATAAATATTTCCCTATATTAAATTTTATTGAAAAATTGTATTACAACAAGTAAAAGCTTGTCATTTATTCAGTTAAATATATATTCATACAAGCAGCCAATTTTTTTGCGATTTAGTGAAGTATATAAAAAACTTTGAAATTGTGTTTTTAAAACTGCACTACTACCGATTGCAAAGAAACAAAATAGATGTTACTTTTGAGGAATTAGACATTCATTCAGCATGTATTTAAATATGTTGTTATTAGAAAATAATTAATTCTATTTTGAAAGTTAAGTTAGTTTTACTAATATTTTAAGTAGAAAAATGTACATGCCAAATATACTTAACATTTAAGATGAGATAATTTTTACTATGCCAAAACCTAATCGGTACTATTTCACATAATCTTTGAGTTTAAGACATAAAATATAATAAATATGTTGTTATTCTTTTAGCTAAAAAGAGCTTTACACATAAATCTCCAAATAGTAGCAGAAAACACAATAATGAACGCAATTAAAGTTACCCAAATAGTCACTTCAAATAAAAATATCAACTGTATCATCAAAGAAATATCTCAAAGTATTCCAAACGTTAACATTGAAGTGGCTTCTGAATTAAATGTCAGTGAAGATTACGAAGCTCTGCTATCACAAAATATGAATACACAAAAAACTAACGTATTTATAATTGAAAATATCTTAGATGATGAAAAAGTAAGTAAGGAAAACAGATATTTACTCTAGCAAATAGTAATATTAGAAACAATTTTTTCAGCGTTAATTTTGATTACTACTCCACATTTATTGTCCACATTCACCCACCCAATATGTTTTAAATCAGACTTAATTTTCTGATAGATTATGTTACAATTACAAACTAGTGTGTAACGTGGAGGGCGGTCTCGTGGTCTGCACGTGGCCCCCCGTAGGTTAATTTAAGTAAGGAGAGCAATTATACACGAAAAACGCTTTTACAGTTAAAATGGTAATTGTGGTACAAATATTTAAAGGAATTTAGACATCAGATATAGTAGGCTCAGGGTGGAGGTCTTCAGAGGCTTTGGACGTGGTGCCGGCGCTGGTAGATGCAGAGTACTTAACTTCGTAGCCGTGTTGAGGTGGTAAGAGGCAGAGTCCTCGCGCGGTATATATTGGCCCCAGGGGTGTGGTGCGGCGCGGGGGAGCGTTTCAGGGCTTAGTGAGGAGTTCGGTAGGAGGGCGCAGGTTGACGCGTGACAAGTTTAGTAGTGATTGTATGGTAAAATAATACTACATCTCAAGCTTAAAAAAAATTACGTCTGATTTCTTAATATTTCTTTCTAACTGGTCATGTTTATTTTCTTACATTTTTTAATATATTTGCAACAAATGAATATTAAGAAATTTGTCAACGAATAAAATAAAAATTTATTTTATTTTTTAACGTTTGTTTTTCAGAAATTAAAGAACCTGCGAAACATCCCAAGCGACTGTTTTGTTTTAGCTCTAGAAACTGGAGTGCCTAAAATTCAGGGGCTTGCAAAACAACACTTCAGTGTTGTGAGTGCTATGTCTGACGGAAAACAAATATTAATGTTATTGAGAAGGCAGAATTTCAAAGATGTGACATACGTTCGTGTCAATTGTGATAATAAATTGGATTGGATATCGCGCGTATATGATGAGCTTAATAAAACGAAGCGCGTAGTGTTGCTCTCCGAGAAGCAGCCGTATTGTGGTGCTTTAGGTATTGAAGATTTTTAAATTTAAAAGAAGATATGAATGTTATATACTCGTATCTATACAAGCAGCCAATTTTGCTATCAGCGATTTAGTAAAGCGTATAAAAAGGCTTTTAAATTGCGTTCGTAATAAAATACTTTGAGAAAAGTACAACCGACTGCAAAGAAAAGAATGTTACTTTTGAGGCGTTAGAAATTTACACTGTAAATTTTGTATATAATAATTAAAATGGGTGGGGCGTTTGTCTAACTACTACAGTAGTCCTGTTTTCTGAAATTTTATTAGCCATTTTTTTAAGCTTAGAATTACATATACTATTTTCAAGTGATATGCGTGGTTAGATATGAACATTGTGTTAGTGTTAATGTTTAAAATATAAGAATAATTTAGTTCTTGATTGAATTTTTCATGTGTTTGCTATTATACAAATTTTGTTGTGCTCTACTAATTTCAATAGGTTTAATGTTGCTATTTAAGAAAAAATTCAAGCTTTGATTTGTACTAAGCTTTGTTACGTATGCACTTACTAGGTTTTGTTAAGAAATTAAGAATGGATGGAGAAGACAAAGTGGCTCTGGTGTCAACCGGTGACTTCAATGCACCTGCTTTTCATCCCGAACACGGTCTTTATAAGGAACAGCTCGAAAAGTGTCTTGCTGTAAACATTTTGCAAAAGGTATATATTTGACTTATTTTGTAAACTAACAATAATGTTATAATAGTACCTACATAGTTTTGAAATCAGATCATTGACTTTTGAAATAAATACAAACAAATGGTCAGATAAATACAAAGGGAGACATTGTGTTCTGTAATATGTAGAGAAGAAGCAACGAAATGTTTTAGTGAACACTAAGGTATCGACATTTTCTGCGTCAGTGACGTGTCATTCAGTAACAAAAGAAACAATGGACTGGATGATACTACACTCGAAAGAAACGGCAAAAAGAAAAACCAAAATACACTTTCGCATTTGAAAGAAAAGAAAGACACACCTACATAACATACTTATAATTATGTTAATTTTGTACAAATGGAGCATTATGGAGTTGAAAGCAGCAAACCCATGCATCGCAAACAACTGCCCATTGATACTACCTAAGTTTATTGGGCACTACTACTAAATAAATAATAGTAATTTGTATTACGATATACAAAATTTTTACATAATTTATCATATTATTAAAAATATCTTATGTTGATACCTATAAATAAATTTATCTTAGGCAGAACGTCGTTTGTATTAGCGCATGAATTGCATTAACACAAAAACAAATCTTGTAGTTAAGACATTGCAATGGTTTAGTAATATTGTTTTATGAATGTTTGCCATACAGAGTGAATGGGGAGGATTATACTATATGCCTGCTACAACAAAAGTGAAACTTCGAAATGCTACTCTAACAAGTACTGCACCAGGTGATTTAGATAGTCTGACCTGGACCGAAGCCCCTTCTGTTCCAGCAAGTAATAATCTAGTTCAGGTAAAAATAAAACTTTATCTCAAAAAAGTATTTATCATCTGCTTACCCTGTTCCCAATGTTATTTGTGGTAGGCCCAGAATGTTTTCTTTTTCCATTCTACTCAATCGTAAGTTGTTGCACCACTTCTTGCTATATCATTTCTGATGCCATCGTTCCATGCCATACCATGTCATCATCTTTTCTTTTCCTTGGTCATCATCTACTCTTCCGTCCATTTCCATATTTAAAACTCTCTTCGTCACATTTCGCTTATTCCTTGGCATCACATATCTATTGCTCCTCAACCTTTCATTAGCTGGCCCTACTTTTAGGTTTCCTCTCTAACGTATTCATTCCCCACATTATTAATTCTAATCACACCACACGTTCATCATCACCATAAAGCAATAAAAAAAATCATAATGTGCCTAAATAAAGCTGTCGTGTAATTTAATGATAATAATATTTTGATAAATGAAACAGACATGCCATTTTATTTTTATTTTGCAGTTGACATTTCGTTAATGTTAATTTGATAAAATATTCTAATTCTTGGTATTTGTTTTTACTTTTATATTTTAATAGTATATAATCAAAATATCAGTGTGTGTGTAATCAAAATGTGGTGTTAACCTGTAAATAACTGCTACACTTATTAATGTTGTTATAATTCTATAAGTTAAAAAATGTATTAGTGTAAGTAGTTGTAGGTTGACCAAATAAATAAAGAAATTTTCTATCATGTTGTTAAGCAGAGCAGAGTTGCTACATAAAGAGACTATCGCTAAAATTTCTAGCAAATTCTGTAAACCAAAAGCTTACAAAAGTCGATTGTTGTTAAAGACCCGTAAAAGAGTAACCAACTTACTTTGTACATACTTATTAATATTGTATTTTTTGCAACAGGTTTCATACGCTGGGATTTCACTAAAAGATGTAAAAAAAGCTATAAGTAGTCATAGTACCGAAGAAAAGTATTTTGGAATGGATTACAGTGGTATTGATAGCGAGTAAGTTTTTTCCCGAAACGTTTTTGTTCTCTCTTTTTAAATCTTAAAATTTTCTTTTGTTCTTTCCCTGCCTTTCTTTACCCGTTTTACCAATTTTACTTATGTATTTCTAAGTATTTCTTAAAAAAACAATTTCTGTAATTGGTTTTGTAAATAAATACCTATCTGTTTTATTGTAAGTTCATATAAAAATAATTTATAAAACTTTTCCACTTAGTTCTCTCAATACCAGAATCTCATGTCATGTCATGTCATCACATCACGGATGTCATGACATCACGCTAAAAATACACACATCAAAAAAGTCTAAGCAACACGCATCATTTAGAGAAACTGCATGTTATTTTATATTTTTCTCGGAAACCTACTGACTGATTTTCAAAAATAGAAACTTACCAATTGTGTTTTGTTTTCATTAAAATAAAAGCTAATTATTTTTTCCCGATTCCATGTGTTTTCGTTGCTTGATAAATTTGGTATTTATCTCACTTTTATCATTTTGAGATATACAATTTTTGAAAAAAATTAGTGACGAGTCATTTTTTATGTCATGGAGCGACGCCATTTGACTGCTGATGATTGAATATCAGAGCTGTAGGAATGCTACAAGTGGGAAGAAAGAATTAGGTGAAACAAATGGTGTAGGGAACACTTGACATGGACCCAGGAGTAATGGGATAAAATTTTATTTTCTATGAGTCCCGGTTTGGATTGAGGCCTGAAACGAGGAGGGTAAGAGTGTTTCGTCATCCCGGAAATGTGAAACGGCTGAGATGCGTCCAGGAAGAGCACCGTTACAGTGGCTCCACAGTGATGGTATGGGCGGGTATTATGTAGAACAGACGAACTGAGCTCGTTTTTGTAAATGGCAATATGAACGCTGAAACTTACGTTGAAGATGTCCTCCTTATGTTCAGCCATTAAAATCTTGGCTCAGATATTACGCTGATGCATGACGATGCGCGTTCGCACGCAGCTCGGAGGACCACAGAGTACTTGGCAATGGAAAACATCCGAGTATTGCCGTGGCCTGCACAATCACCAAACCTGAATCCCATCGAGCACAACCAACCCAACAACTAAAGGCTTGTTAAAATTCCATTGGGAGCGATTGCCGCAGGATAGAGAGATGAACAATCTTAGAAATTCAACGAAAAATCGTTTTAAGCAACAGACGCGGTCACAATACAAAGGTATTGAATTACCAAATAATTAAAAAAAAAATCGATGTTTAATTTTGTAAATCATGAAAAGTTTAATTTCGTTTTAACTTTATTTTTATTATTATTTGATACTACGTATGTTACGGTACACATATTGTTAATTATTGTGATTAAATGATCAATTGAATGAAGGATTTTATTGCTCTAGTCACTAATTTGTAAAAGAAATATAAATATATTACAATAATAAAAATCAATAAAAAGTTCAAAACCGTACATGTTGCTTAGACTTTTTTGATGTGTGTATTCATACATGATATTTACTTCAAGCAAGGGATTGTGAAGAACTTCTTCCACTAGGTATATCTATTACGATTGACAGTTTGAAAAAGAAGTTTGTACAGTGTTTACTTCTATCACGGAACATTTTAAATAAATTAAATTATTAAGAAATAATTGGCTCGCATCCAAATCCATATAGGGGCTAATAAAAGGAATTCAACAAAGGCAACTTTGTAAAGTGAGAGAAAATGACGAAAACACTTAATTTTCCAAGTTATTTTTTGTTCCGCTCGCAGTTATATTGTTTTGAATTTCCATAATTTCTCTTGCTTCTCTAGAAGAGTTTATTGTTTACTATTTGTAAGTGAGAAACAGGGCTTTTAGGAATTAAAAAAAAATTACTTACACTCATATCCTATGTTGTGGGTTTTCAAACGGAATTGTGATAATAATATATTTTATTTTCTCTAAAAATTATATTTTAATTTAATATTATTATTTAATTATAATTTAACAATTTCATGTTATAAATTTGCTATACTATACGTATACATATGGAGAGAGAGAGAGAGAGAGAGAGAGATCTCTGTGGGAGACTAATACGTGTTAAGAGAGCCCTGGGTTACAGATATCCAAATTCCCACTTCAGAAATTAGAATTTGCGAATGGAACTTTAGCGAAATGTCTCTTATGACAGGCTTATATCTCTAGCAAGATTAAATCATTTAATATATTGTTACTAAAAATAGGTAAAAATTATTTAACAAATTTAAAAATCACTAGATCTAAATAAATCTCACGTACTTCCTCGACGACGATAGAGCGCAGTATGAATGCAGAATTGTTGTATTATTATATAATGTTGTTGTGTTGTACAATTCCCCTGTTGTATTTACACGACTTAACTTTGTCGGAGTAGGGTACCCTTCCTCTTGTCTACTATACAGCTAAAATATCTTATTATATCTTATTCGTCATTTATAAGTATACAGTATTTTGGCGTTTAATATATATATTTTTTTTTTTTTTTATATAGTGGGGAAAGGGTTATGGGACTTATATCCAACGGTGCTCTGAGTAGTACAATAGAAGCTGATCCAGCTTTGATGTGGCCAGTACCAGCACATTGGACCCTGCAGGATGCTGCCACAGTGCCTCTTCCATATGCCATGGCATATTATTGTATGGTGAGCAAACTATACTGTGTGTTAGAAAAATGCTTAAAACAATATTTATAGTAAAACTAAAAATAAAATGGCGAGTCAAAACGAATCATAATATAACCCCTAACTTGAGGGATTTACTAGTAGCCACTGAAGAGTTCTACTATCCACCTCCTGGCTCCATCATCAGATCAGTTCCAAGATGACGAGTTATAGTATTGTCATCCTAATCGCATATGCATATAAAGTTTTATTTCGATTCGACACTAGGAAGTAGGTTAACATTTACTTCCAAGATTTGTTCACATAGTTATGGAGTTAGTTGTAAAGCTAAGAAAAGAGTGGCGTAAAATGTAATTTTACATTGCTGGCTGAAAAATAAAACAAAAAAATATGCTTTTGGCATTATTATCTAGTGTCAGCACGTTATAGAATTAAAACGATAAGTGATCTAAAAACACAATATCTTTTCTGTTTATAAATTTTCTTATAGAAATGTTTTATAGCTATTTCTTTTACCTTAGTCTAGAAGTTAATGATGTGTTTTAAATATCCTAAAGACTTCCAATTATGTGAGTGAAGTACCGTGTCCGTCAGATTCGGATGATTGCCACGATGAATGTATTTTATTTATATCTTAAATACAATTAAATATTATTTAATTAACCTTTCCATTTAGGCATCTTAGCGATTTCAATATTACTACATTTTCAAGAAAAAAGAAGCAGTGTAATGTAAAAAATATAAAACAATATATTTCTTGCTTTCGTTAATATGACTGAAACGAAAAACACTTATCTAAAACGAATAAACCTAAGTTCTAAAAATAGCTTCAATAAGAGGAAAACCTTCTCGTTTAAGAAATTGAGCCGGAAACTCCTAATATCCGTAGAATTCTGTTTGATAAAATATTCATTTAAATGGGTTTCTTTTGCTCTCAAGATATAAAGTCTACAGAGGTGTGGGCTGAACATATGAGAAGAAATGTAACTGAATGCGTAACGCTGAAAGCAAGAAAATTTTACTTTTTTTTTATTATAATTTGACAGTGAAATTTTGGTCTAGATTGCAATTTGATTGTTTACCTGTCTGTGAGACCTATTGCCGTAAGCTGCAGTTTGTTTCTTTCGTTCTCCTCTTATTTAAGTTCTTCTCTTCTTTTCTTTCTCCTTTGTGCTCTTCCATATTACCTATTCCTTTTAATTCTGATAATAATTGTAATATTTGTATCGCTGGAATAAGTGCCTCTTTTAGGACATTTGAACTCTTAAAAATGTCAAAAAACAAAAGTTATTGTCTACATTGCACAGAGAAAATCCACTCACGTGATTGTCGTTAAAGCTCGGTTTATTTACTATATTTATTAAAATCTATATCTTTTTCTTTGCAGTCCATTAAAGATCGTTTGTGTAAAGAACCATCAGCGTTAGTAACTGGTGGAGCAGGAGCTCTTGGTCAAGCTATCATATCGTTATGTCTTTCAATTGGGTGTACCGTATTTGTCACTGTAAGTAACGACTATAAGAAAAAAATGCTTCTCAAAACGTTCCCTCAACTTGATGGTAAGTAAAAAATTATAATTATATGTAACATGGCCATACAATATACATACACACATACACTCACGACTATATCCCCGAATGGGTAGGAAAAGGGAATTAAAAAAGGGGAAATTGGGAGTATATAGAAATGGAGAGAAAGGCAAGAGATTGTGGAGTTTAAGCAATAGCTCGAGTAGGTGAGGGTCGCATACCTGTAACTCGAACTGGCTATTACCGGGTAGTCCGAGCCCTCTAACTTAATGTCTAATTACTTTAAACGAGCAATTCTTGTATGTGTGTATTTATTTAATTTTATGTATTTATATTTCGGGTATCTCGGAAATGACTCTAACGATGTTGATGAAATTTTGAATAAAGATACAGTTTTGTATTTTAAGTTAAACTGCATAGTTGTATATTCTGTAAAAACGCATTTTACGAAAAAAGAAATAAAAAAAGAATGACGATTTTACAAAAAACTGTGTTAACTATTATAAGTACAATATATTGGTTGTCACCTGTTAAGATAAAGTACATAATATAATATATAGTATATAGTTTTTACCCATACATACCTCTACACTGCCACCAGCAGAAAAAGTAAATAAATGTTTAATATGTTTTGGTAATGCTTTTCTTTTGTTGTTAGATTAATCAAATTAACCATGAAAAATGAATGAAAATGAAATGATACACATTTAAATAAAGTGATTGAAAATATGTGAATATGATTTGAAACCTTACGGGAAAAAAGTAATCTTGTTTTAGAAGAAAGCTATTATCAAAATATTTATTTACATTTTTTGTTCAATTAATTCCGCAATCTCTCAATATTTCCACACTCTATATAATGAAATTGGCATTCTACATAAGCAAAAGTACATTAAAATTTAGAATTTTTTATAAATACGAAACAACAATTTAACGCCGGGCAGATGTTGTCATAGAATTGCAAGTAAAATTTTGAATCGGCGATAGATTCACATTTAATACCTTTTAAACTTTCGCGTTCCATGATGCATAATTATTTAAACGGGGATTAACGCGATCAATAGGTGGTCATAGGCTAACAGCTGAGTCAGCCAGTGACCACGGCCAGTGCAACCTGGTGGAAACATCAGGCAATTTAAATATTTTTTTTACGTGGGAGAGCCATGCTTCGGCACGTATGGGCCGGCTTGACTCCGCTCGATACCACGGCCTCACAGAAAACCGGCAGTGAAGCAATGCTTGCATTGCATTTCGCCGCGTGAGTGAGGTTACCGGAGTCCCTAACCCTTCCCTCTCCCCTATTCCCGTCTTTCCCCACTCCCCCTCTTCTCCTACTCCCACCTTAAAGGGCCGCAACGCACTTGTGACTCTCGAGTTACAGGTGCCCATGGGCGGCGGTAGTCATTTACCATCAGGTGACCCGTCTCCTCGTTTGCCCCCTAACCATAAAAAAATGTAATACCCATTGATCACTAAATTATTAGTTAATGCCCGTTTAAATAATTACAGATCCACGTTTAAATATACTTTTTTGTTATGTATTTACACCTGTCTAGTTTTCTACAGCATGCTTTGCAACTTCATCCAAAAGCTACTGACCGAGGGGTTTCGTTTTTAAAAAACATAATTTTCATTTGACATTTCAAAGTTCTTCCTAATGTTGAACTTAATCTTAATAAATGTTCCAGAGCACAAAATCGGTCATTCTCGTAACGATGCCTTCTTGACCACGATTAAAACTCAAACTAATGGAAAAGGCTGCGACTTTGTTATCAACAGTGCTAGTGGACCTGTCCGAGAGGTAAATGAACTTCCATTAATTTTATTCTTAGATAAAACTCTACACTCCAGGGGAATAAAGTCGAAAATGTCCTTTACTTGATGCCATATTGAACAAACCCATTTGCCAAAACATTGCCCATTTATACCTTGTATTTACCTACAAAGGTATATTTCAAGGCAATATTTTTTTTGTAATTTCAAGATTTCACATTCCATTAGAAAAAAAAAAATCGCACGGTTCTATGTTGACGACGTGGCGTGGTGTTGTGGACAAGTCCTTAGAGATAAATAATTATATTACCTTGTTTTTGCGCATATATTTAAAGTGAAAAATAAGTAAAGCAATATCCATCTCCATCAACTGTTCCTTTTACTCATAGATTCTGGTATTTAACCTACTTAATTTTTCATAGAAATAACAGAAAAACTTCTTCATTACTGTTTGGCTTACTTATTAAATTAATTGTAATTGCCTTTTGCCGAGATTTTATACAGTTTATTCTTGAAACAGATTCTAACTGATTTTGAACGCTGTTTTTGATCCCTTTCAGGGTTCCGTTCCTCAAAAGAAAAAAAAAATAACACTTATTAGTATTCCTTTGTTGTCTGTCTGTCTGTCAAGACCCTTTTACTCAGATACCCGTGGACGCATCAAGTTGAAATTAATACCAAATACTTGTCTACTGCTGTAAATAATCAAGCTTCTAAGTCAACGCAATCAAAAGATATGGTCATTTAAGCCTTAGATTTGAACAAATTTGAACATTCCGCAGGGAAATCACAACCTATACAGTACTTCTCATTGACCTTATTTTTTTTTTATTTTTTTTTTTGTACGTGTGGAAACCCCCTCGGGCCGTCACCCCACCGGGGTTTTCGGCGGGGCGACTTCTCATTGACCTAGACCAAGTAAAGGAAAAAATCCGAAAGTCGTTAATTTGTTGTTATTTCACATAAAAAAAATGTTTTTGTGATTACAAACCTATATTTTGCAGTTGGAAGTTGACTTTGTCGTACATCGATGTATGGGAGAGTATTTTTAGAACCGCAAAGTTATGTTTGTTTTTCGGAAAAGACGGTCAAACAATTTCGAGAATTGATTCTCGACCTGGAAATACTATCAACATACATATTTGTTTGCTTACGGAACCCTCGGTGCAGTCAGACTCGCACTTGTCTAGTTTTTCGCTTAGAGCAACTGTTATAATATATACGTATAAATATGATTACATTATTTTATTAATTTAAAAAAAAATTACAATATCTCTTATATTTTAGTTAGCTATGAAATGCGTTGGATTTCTTGGATTCTTCCTGGACCTAAATTCTTATGACATGAGGGAAAACAACAACGTTGGCATGGATTTCTTTCAAGAAGATAGATCCTACAAGGCGGTAAATTTCTCAAATATATTTAAACCTGAGAATACGCATAATAAACAGGTGAGAAATGTTTAACACGAAATTTATTTCACGAAAGTTGGGCTCTTTTTAAAATAATGGGATTGCTTTTCAAGAAACTGGTTATATTTTATTTTATAGCCATAGCTCTCTGTAAAATATTGTAATGTGCTTATGTATAATAAGGCCTATTAAACACTCATATTTTGGTAACTACATACAATTTGGCCCCTCTCACATAATAGGGGGCAATCCTAAATTAGGAGTATATTAAAGAAAAAGATAGGTAAAAATGGAACGCAATAGAAAGAAAGGTGTATTGCTTTTATTGATAGATTGGAAAGGGAAAGCAATAGCTAATATCGTAATATTTGTAGTATGGGAGTCATGGCACCGGACATCCTATTATAGCCCTAACAATGAATTAATCTTTATTATTTATTTTTGTAATTGTACACTTTTTTTTACCTAAATCATTTTGATAAATATTTGTCATAATATAATCAGTTATTTATATTTCCCTAAAGTGTTCGATATGACACTATACCACAGATCACGGGGTTAAGATAACACTAAAGCCAAACACTTTTGTTTGGTCTATGAATAACTTCTAAAGTATAGTCGACATTTTTAAAGTAATTAACCTATCAACTAAGCTGGAAACTAAAATATTTTTTACAGTAGAATAAAAGTTCTCAGTTTAAAAATTATAACCTCGCAATCGAACTGTAATGTTTATTAATGTGCCTACATTAATAATGCTTGATTCTTTTCTGTTATGTTTTGACCGTCAAAGCATCCTCGGGTTGTATACATCAGAAAGAAGAACAAGCTATATCTTTTGCATCGATGCCAATAAGCACAAACGCCTAGTACATAAATTAATGCATTGTTTTTTTTTTAGGCCATACAACTCATGTTAAGCGAAGGTATAGCTAAAGGTATCGTGAAACCAATAAGCCGCGTTGAATATTTGCCTACTGCAATCTCAAAAGCATTCAGGCTTCTATCTTCAAGCAAAAACGTGGGCAAAGTTTTGATTAAGATGAGGAGTCCTGAGACAATGAGTCAAGGATTTGAGGTTATACCAAGGTAAGGTGATTTGTAAATAAAAAAGTACCGAGTTAAAACTTGTTCAAAAACAAAAATACATTGATTTATATTTTACAATGTTACAATGTCAAATAAACTAGATGGTCTTCTAACTTTCTAGCTGTGACTTCGTGTTGTGACAAGCTTAGCTACTTGTACGTATTGTAATTCGATAGTATGGTCACTACCATAGAAATCTAAATATTACCTTATTTAGATTTCTGTGGTCACTACGTAGCCTGTGGCTAGAGCAGTATCTACGTATTCATTTTCTGACATATGGATTTGTGTAATAAAATTAATAGTATAATAATATGTGGGCGCTCACATTCTTTTTAACCTTTTGAACGCCATTGTCACATATATGTAACAAATAAGTTACATCATAATTCGAAATAAACACTTAGGAGATATATTTAGTACTTCCTAAACAAAAAATTATTTCCGTTTGTCACTGAAATATGTGGAGAGCTTACCAAGCTTATTGCTTAAATGAGTCGATAAAGAAAATGTCTTATGTGTAGCAATTAATAAAATTGAGAAGTGTATTTCTTTATGCTTTGTTTAAATAAAGACTACAGTGCCACCGACTTATCTGTACAGGCGGCACGTCGCTGTTATCGAATTAAGTGTTGTCATTTAAATAAATTTACATATAAAATTTGGTAAAGTTTAAGGAATATGTCTTATGAATGAAATCTAATATATTCACTTTTATATATATTACTAGCAATCCGCCCCGGCTTCGAACGGGTACAAATTATATACCTAAACCCTCCTCATGAATCACTCTATCTATTAGTGGAAACCGCATGAAAATCCGTTTAGTAGTTTTTCAGTTTATCGCGAACAGACAGGCAGACGCGGCGGGGGACTTTGTTTTAAAATATGTAGTGATTAGTTTAGATTATATTAAAGTAAGGATTACTATAGGTATCTCTTACTATTGAATATACAATAAGACCTTGTACTTGTACACAATATGGTGCAATAAATGTTTTGAATTTGAATTTCACGGAGACCAGAATCCCCACGTACCTACATTGCGACGCGACGGCCGGACCGAATGACTGTAGCTCGCGTAATTATTTTGTCGCACCAATATTATTTATATTGCGATATCTTCTAAGTTATTCGTTTAAACTATGTAGAGTTAAGAAAACAAATATTCTATATTAAATTTCCATTCTGACAAACATATTTATTTAGATATAAATTAATACCATATGGGCTAAATAAGCTTCGCAAAAAAACATTTTTTTTTATCTAAAATTTTAATAGTAAAAGCAGTTATTGTGAGTTATCCGTCGGAGATAGGCATATGCTTTTGCGGACTTTTTTATAGATATTGATATGTTCTTTAATATTGTACTACATTGTTTTGTTTTATCATCAACAGTTTTCGCAGCGCATGCGATGAGAGACATTTTATGACAAAAAAAAATTACACCTTGGGCCACATTATTCAAGTTTTAGTAAAGATCCCTAATTATTTCTGTAAATAAATATAGCCTATGTTACTCGGTGAAGATGTAGCTTTCTAACAGTGAAAGAATTTTTAAAATCGAACCAGTAGTTTTTGAGTTAAATTGTAACAAACAAATAAACAAACAAATCTTTCCTCTGTAGAATATTAATTTAGATATATTTATAGACACTACAAGACAATGTGCCTAAAAAAATAAATTCATAATTTGATAGTATAAATTAAAATACTCAATACTCAATCACTTTTTAATCACATTGGATTTCATCTTCAGAATCGCTGCTCTTGCTTTCACTATCATTTCGTAATTCGATGATAAAGGACGCATATAAATGTACACCTTTTTTTCTTTATTCTTTATGAACATTTTGCACATGACGACAATATTTCTTCCATTCAGCGGCTCTAATTTTATGACAGGCATCCGAAATTAGCTCAGGCATGTTAACACTTGATTTGGCAATAATTGTTTCTGCCACCTTTCTTTTCATCGAACTCCATACCATTTCTATGGCATTTAAGTCACAGTGATATGGCAATCGAAAAATTTGATGCTTGTTCTTTTATTGTTTTATTGACTTCGTACCCTGGCAAAGGTTTTTTTCTTCTCTTCTGCTGTAGAATCACACAATTATAAAGAGTTTTTCTTTAAATAGCATCATAAATAATCAGTTTTACTGAGGTCATTTAACGATGAATAATAATAATTATAGTTTAAAAAACTAAAAAAACACGCTTTTATAGAAAATTCAACTAAAAAAATAAAAAATTTAATCGAATTATTGCATTGTCATCGGTCTTTGACAAGTGTGCAAAATTTGAATGAAATCTGGCCGTTTAAAGTGGGTCAAAATCGTGCCCAAAAGAGTCGGTTACAAACATACAAACAAACATACAAGTGAAGCTAATAAAAAGCGTGTAAAAAATGACGTAGGCTTTAATTTTTTTAATCATTATTTTATAAAAGTTTTCAACCCAAATGGAATTTATGTCTGAGATTATAGAAAAATAGCAAGTATGTGTAAGAGTATTCTAAGCCTTGGTTTTAAAAGTCTTGATTTAGCTAAACCTAAAACAGATAAGATAAATCATAAAATCTAGAACATCTGCTTTTTCTTTTACTTTACATTCTTTTAAAAGACGTTGCACTTTACTAAAAAGCTGCTGTGTTTTTAAAATATCCACAACTTTTAAGGCTTTTTACAATAAGATAAGATATTGTCTAAATAAAAGTCTTAAATTTGCTCGTTATGATTTTGAAAACAGCTTTATTTGTCCAATCAAACAACTCAGGTCTGCGGTTGGGGCCGGGGCCAATACTCTCGATGACTTTCACGTGATACGTATTTGTAATCTTTCACACAAATATTTATTCGGTTCTTCTATTGTTAAAGCTATTAATATATATTCAATTTTTTTTTGGATAGAGTAAGCAAAATGTTCATCTTCTTCTTGTATGATTGATTACTGTTACAATTCTTTCTTTTATCATAGTGAAGTTCAAAGTAAAGTTTATTTTTTTTAACATCATTATTATGATATCACTCAAAAGAAATATTCAATGTTACAAGTTACAATTTGTAACAGTGTAATTAGTTTAGGCACTACAAAGAAATTCTTGAAAGCGGTCCTCTGTGAGTAGCCTAAACACTTCCTAATTACACTTACCTACACTAAAATGAGATTATTTATATAATACTACTTTCATTAAAGCAAAATAATGTTTTAAAACAATGACAATTAGAATTCACATGCTACAGGAGACTGCCCGCTTTGCTTTCTACCTTGCCTTTCAGTGACCTTATTTTAGTCATTACATTAATAAAGGTTATGTTCGTGGTCATGTTCAGATATCTTGATAAACTTTTTGAAACAGTGCTCGTCAATGTAATGTGTTTGGCTATTACCATGCATAAATTAACGAACATATTTAGCCATTTATTTGTTTCAATATGGACATAACATGTAAGGTCTTATAATATACAAAGTATCATATGTCCAGCCTGCTACTGACGTCCAAATTTAATATAAATTAATTGTAAAAAAGTTTTAAAACAAACTATTATTACAACAGAAGTACTTAACCAAGACAAACCAAATAAGCCCAAATTCGATGTGTTTAACTAGTTTAGTTAAGAAATTCCTATGGCCGTCTTCCGGCTCCATCATCAGAACAGCTTCATGGTACCATATTATTGTATTGTCACGGAAGATACCTATGTACACCAAATTTGAGACCAATCGGACAACGGGTTCTAATTTAGCTCTCAAGATTCGTGCTGAATACACATACATACATTATAAATAATATTTAGTTACATTTAATTTAAATTTAAAAACAAAATTCAACAACAAATTAAAACAAACGTTTAGCCAAAACTTGTACAGGCTTTGGACCTCGTTTAACTAATTAAGGTCTGTTGGCGGGGGGCACATTTTATAAATAAAACCCCGATTTCGTTTTAACAGAACTAATTTAATCAATCAATTTTGTGGTTACTTAACCAGACTGTGGGTCTATTTGTAGTGGTCTTTATCACTGCCTGCTAATACAGCCGGATACCCGGGTTGGTGTCGGGTGGCGCGGCAAGCGAGGTCGAGCCTGAACGACTGAGTAACCCATGAGCAACCAACGTACTAACGGCGCTCTCGTCTGCTGTGTGCTTCATGTTGTAGAAGCTGGGTATGATCATTGGTAACGGCGCATTCAGCTACTTGTGAACATCAGCCACTAAAACCCGCTGTCCAAACAGCTTGTAGAAATCGTAGATAGACTCTCCTTTTCATCAGGACTGCTAAGCTCCTGTAAACTGTTCATGTTGGCCAGCGTTGATCCTACTGGTAGACATAACTGCCTATTTTGCATTTGTCTAATGGTCTAAGGTGGTTCTCGTTGAACAGGGCTATGTCCAATTACCGTTGAGCCAGCAACAGTTTCAACAGCTTAGTCTTCTCTGGTGATATCCCGTCGGCATTTAAAAAAAAAGAATGCTTAGACTACGTGGATCACTGTTAGCACAATTCTGCAAGGTACTTGAGGATCATTGGAAAACGGGTCTGAAGAGTTGACAATCTTTTGCACTCGCCAAGAAACGCTCCAGCTCAGCCAACACTTGGCCAAATGACAAGCTAAGTAAATGGTCAATTTTATCAAAGCCTCCCATATCGTTGTTATATAGTCGTACAAGTTCTGGACTTGGAATTGATGTGTAATCTTTTGATACTTTTGATACTTTGTTTCATCATCGCGCCTCATCTTCCTCTCCGATACCAACGAAATTAGAAGCAAGTATTACACCTTTGTTATCCATCCATTTGAGGACTACAACATCTTTTGTGCTATTGGTGTTCTGAGTATCCTCTTTCTTTTTTACTTGACCAAGAAATTTTAGGATTTTCAAAATGAAGATGCTTTCTCCATGTGATATTTGGTTTGTTTATTTTTTTGTTCGTGCTATAATTATTCGGTCCACTCACTTCTGGTTCATCCTCCTCTTCAATTTCTCGTTCATCTTTCAAGTTTTCTTCGAGTGGCTTTGGTTCATTCGGGCGTACAATATCACTACCCACACGAGTTGACGTTGATGATGCTGGCTATATAATTTCATCATCACTTTCTTCATCGAGGTCTGATCCAATACAATTTTCTAAAAGATCTAGTAGACAGTCAAAGTCATTGTTTTTTGATAAATCAAATCCTAAAATAAAGAAAAAAAATAATAGTCGGTACCATAATACTTGTGCACGTTTTTATTTACAATCGGGTCCTAATGTTCATTCCAGTGGACACACAAAGCCACTCATATTTTTTCAAGAATATTGATAAAAGTTACTTAGATTTTTAGATACCTACATACAAACATTAACGCCCAATCTACCAGAAAAAAAATATTATCCTATCATAAACAATCAATTTACTAATGGAAATAAATTAACAAAATCAGTTTACCCGTACTGCGTTTATCCATGGCTGCCGTCAACATTCTACTTATTATTTTGATGTACCCACATCTTAGAATTTGATGAAGCATAAACAATTCGCAATGACTAAAAAGCACCGCGAAATGTTTACATTGGTGTCGATTCTATTGTCAGACTCGCTAAACTAAAACCTAACTTAATTTCTTCATATGAACCTTGTCTTCCTCGCAACAAGGTCTATTTGTTACTGGCATCAATTTCTCAGCGCCAATAAATTTCACTAAAACCTGTCAAAGTATACTCAACTTTATTTCCACGCAGCGAGAGTCCTCATTTATTCAAATGCCGTATAATTGCCGTATAAAAACTTGTTTGTTCAAAACGAACTAAGATGACGTTATTTTAATCGACACCTGCGAAGACGCTTACTAAAAACACAAAGCAAAAGAGATGGCATTCAACGGATAGCAGCTCTCGCTACGTGGTATTAAAGTTTATTTAAGCGTCTCAGACTTTAGTCGACAAATAAATTGCTTATTTCGATAGCGACGTATGTTACCTACTTGTTTATATTTGAAATAAGACCTTGTTTCGAAGGATACAAGGTTTACATCTTGTATGAAGAAAATTTAGTCAATTATAGTAAAGAGAGAAATACAAGAGAATTGACACCATACCTTTAAAACAACGCTGGAACATATAAAACTTTATCTTTTTTATTATATTGTTCCTAGAGACCTACTGCAATGTTCATTGTGTATATTGATACACAATGATTTCGGATGCTTTAACTTAGGATGAAATTTCATATTTTAGAATGAACTACTGTTCTGAAGGAGTCTACATAGTTGTATGTGATGAAAACGGACTGGGCATAGAATTGGCTGACAGATTAATCAAAAGAGGAGTAAGAAAAATAATTCTTCACACACAATCTAAAATCGATGGATATTTGCAAACTAAATTTGTGTAAGTAATTTATGTTTTAGTTTTATGCTTAGTACATTCGAAATAACTGGGTATGTAAAAATTCAATCATCCATTTTTTGCAACTGGCGCTCGCTCAGAGATCCAAAAATATAACGTATTCGCAAACAACACTTTCGTCACTGGATCAGTGGATCAACGCTATGCTAAGTAAGGTATTTCTCAAAGCGTTCTTTGTGGCCCAGCCTTTTCATTCACAAACGATGCTCAAGTTACCCTTTGCTATAAAACCGGACAAGTGCGAGTCTGACTCGCGCACCAAAGATTCCGTAAGCAAAGAAACTTTTACTCGTACGTAGATAGTACGTCGTAGTCGGAAATCAATTCTCGAAGATTTTTGCCCGTCTTTTCTGAAAGATAAACTTAACTTTGCGGTTCTAAAAATACTCACTTTTACATGGATGTACGACAAAGTCAACTTTCCAACCGCAAAATATAAGTTTGTAATCAATAAAACAATGTTTTTATGTGCTTCTTAACAACTGTCATGATTCTAGGTCCCCATAGGTTTTGATTTACCTGCGAAATATTCAAATTTGTCTAAATCTAAGGTTTAATGGCCGTATCTTTTGATTGTTTTGACTTAGAATCTTGATATTTTTACAGCTTTAAGGGACTGCTAACATGATTATTTGATGTTAATTTCAACTTGATGCCTTTACGGGTTCTTAAGGAAAGGGTTTTGACCGACAAACAGACAGATTTAACAATAAATTAATGACTTTCAGATTTTTTCCTTTATTTGTGCTGTGAGACCTTGTTTCTTACTAAATTTCATGATTCTAGTTCAATGGAATATAGTTTTGATGGAAATGTTCAAATTTGGTCAAATAATACGCTTAAATGGTCATTCATATCCTTTTTATTGCGTTGACTTAGAAGCTTCATTTTTTTACAGCTTCAAGGGACCGCAGACTGTATTTAGTATAAATTTTGACTTGATGCGTCTACGGGTTCCTGAGAAAAGGGGTCTTGACAGACAGACAGGCAGATGGACAACAAAGTGATCCTATAAGGGTTCCTTTTTTTCTTTTGAGGAACGGAACCCTAAAAAAAGAAAAGAAAATCGGTTATTTAGTTGTTTTCTATTTAGGCATTCTCGTTTAAAATAACTATGATTTATATATATTATATTTAGCTAGAAAAAGTGTAAGTCTAAGCCATAAACCTGCAATCAATTCACGTACTTTAATTTTATATTTGAATAGATGCTGGCAGCAATATGGTGTAACAATAAAAATATCTTCAAACAAAATCCAAACTCAGGATGGCTGCACAAAACTTGTAAAGGAAGCCGCAAGAATTGGATCCGTCAAAGGAATTTTTATACTTCAGGTTCCAGAGAACAAGAATGCACAAGATTTTGTTCAGAAGTTCAATAAGGCGAATGCAGTTATAAATTTAGACCTGGTTTCTAGAAACTATTGTAATGAATTAAGGTAAACCTTGATACTGGCATTAAAGTTGATAATTACGTGTGCTCAGCATTCAATAATAAGGAAGAAAAAAGGCAATGTCTATAAGATTAGGAAGATTAAGTTATATAACAAAGAATATATATTTTTTATAACGAAACGCTGAAATTTAAGCTTTTTTTAATAAATTACTTTAGAAAAGAAAGTCTTAATAGGTAAAATTTCTAGTTTATGACATTAAAAAAAAACATTGAAATCTTTTCACTAAATTTGGGTTCTGAGGTACAAACCTAATTGCGCTGGACTACTATAACCGAATCTAGAACACAAAAAGGCAATCGTATGCCACACCGAGTCACTGGGTTTGATCAATACAACGCAGAACTTACGAGTAGTTTTAAAATTTGTTTCGCAGTGGATAGATTTGGTTTATCACGATTGTTGTAACTCACTGAACTAACTCGTTGTCTTTAAAACTTTTAGACTTAATTTCCTTTAAGAATTCTCATAAATCCTTCTGTGTTTAATTTAACACTTTTTAAAGATATATTAAATTAACAACATTGCTATTATTCACCCTGTTAAATAACAATAGAATAGAATATAAGTTAAATATCAATAGTAAATTTTTAGCAATCTATATTGCTTCTTCTTTTTTTTACTCCAAATATTTCTTTCAGCCATTTTGTGATACTCACAATGTCATCACCACATGCAAGTGAAGAGTTTGCGATGTCAGTATCAGAAAATGTATGTCATACTAGATCTGAATTAGGTTCACCAGCTTTGGTTGTACGTGCAGAAGGTTTGATTGGGGTACGTTTCTATGATTATATATATTTACCTATATTTTATTCGAAGGTAACTTTAGCACAGCTTAATGTTTTTTATTTGAATCTTGAGGTGATTATCTAATAAGTAACACACCCACCTTTGATTTGTAAGCTTTAACAATGACAACAGCCAAGACAGCTACAAATCCGTAATTTGTAATCTTCGGCGGAAATTGATTTTTCGACATGTGTTTTGCCTACACACCTCCTCAGTTACGATAACAGTAATTTGATAGTATAAATAGCTGCTAACCAGACCTGCTATATTAGATGAGTAACCTGACTTTCATCTATCCTTCTTCTAGGAATAATAAGTAGGTAGGCCATTTTAAAATAATTATAGGTGTGAAATCGAAATATAAATGTTCCTATATAAACTACACTAATTACAGCACCAAAATGAAAATGGGTACTCAAAACAAACACTATCAGAATTTTTCAATGCAATGGAAACTGGTTTGAAATTAAACTACAACAATGTCGTATCACTTAATTTGAACAAAGCTCACGGTTCGGAATATTTGGATAAGCTTCAGAAAATATTAGGTAAGTGATTTTATTTAAAACTAAATTAAAACAAATTCTGTGGATGTTTTAAGATTAAAGATCAAAGAAATGCAAAAATACGATTTTAAGTTTCAATTATATGCGTTTTCATACATCTTTATTACTAATGAGTTCTATAAATATGTACTGTAAGACGTACAAGTAGGCATTTTAAATGAAATAATAAAAATGATTATAAAATACTTCAAACAAATATCAGGCCACTCAGAAAGTTTTGCGAAACAGAGTTTTTATATACGGAAAACTAGCAGATTATACTTTATTTTAAAAATAAGATCCTTTACGATTGTAAAATAGTTGCATCTTTAAATTTTTAAACCGATAGTTCAGCGAATTTAAGCTAGGTTGGTAAAATTTGATCGATAAATACAGATGTCCCTGAGGCGTCTTGACGGCTGTGAAAAAAACGTGTCAGACATTAAAAATTTAATTGAAGAGAATCGGCGAATCACGTAAAATCAGATTCAGTACATATTAAAGATTGTATCAGGAAGCGTTCAAAAGATTTTACATAAGCACCTTCGCATGAGAAGCATAGCAAAATTCTAGTAATAGACTCAAATCCCGGTTTTTTTTAAATAACATTAATATAACTTTCATTTTAAGGTATTGCCGAAATGGAAAATATTGATGAAAAAATTATCGCTGATTTGTATCTCAATGAAAATAACTTGGAAGAGCTACAAATGCTTATCAGGAATGTTCATCAAATTAACTATCCTATTGAAAAGATTCGGCGTTTGACTGTTGAAAGGTAGGTGGATAATCATTTAATTGTATAATAGTTGTGATTTTCCATAAATTTATCAAACATGTATTGTCAGTAAACGTTTTGGTTATTAGCGTGTACCTTTGTGTGGGTATTTGATGGTTTGGGCATGGCATTTGCGTTTTGGCTCATTAGAAAGAGACTTTGCGGAGTGTCAAATTTACCAGTATTGAGGCTTAAGAGAAGTTTTGCGTCTCTATGCGGTATATTTCATGTACTATGTACATGTAAGTGGTGTTTAAGACATTCTTTTAAATGATGCCTCTTCTTACCTTTAAACGTAGATAACAACTTCTACAGGGCTCTCGTCCTCACAATTTAAAATCTTAAAGGTTGAGTACCTAGTATTTCATAACAACTTCCTATTGCGGATGCTCAAATCGGTGAAGTGCCCAACCGGGTTCCGTGACTTTGGTGAAAGCTGTATTGTAGGTAATTCAGGTCTCGGAATTAAAGTTACATATTCCATTTTTAGATTTTGTGTTGGGAAGAAATTTCAATTAGCCTAATTCTTAAATCGATGAAAGTATACGGTTTTAAAAAAAAATCAACGTGTTTCCTGCGACGACAGCACGTACAGGACACTCCAAGTGTTGCCGCTTAGGTTACGTTGACGCTTACCGTTAGGCCGCCTGAATTCTTGTTTACCTTAATGATATTAAAATCAAAGAAATATCTATACAAAAAAAACGTATTGGGTTTCCATGACAAAAACGATTGAACAATTTTATGTTGCTTTTCTTTTAAACTTTTTGTAAATATTTAATTTTGTTGACACAAGATTAGTTGTGTTGAAACGACAATGTATACATATTGTCATATTGATTTGCCCGCAAATTTATTCTGGGTATTGAATACTGCTATTCTGTACAACAAACTAACAATAATGCTTACATTATACAGCAAAATAACACCCATTATTTTCTCACTGACTGGTTATCCGAAAACAAAGGATCAGCTATTCCGATACCCAAGTCGTAAAATTTCAGAGAAAATTGGTTTGAGAGAGCAAAGTTTTTTTATGATCCTACGCAACGTGCATCGAGTAGTGATGAGTGCTGTACGGTTCTTTGTAGTGGAATACATAATGATTGCAATATTTGTTTTGGTTGGCTGAGGTAATTAGAATTCAATTGTAAGCTAATAACGTTGGAATTCAAATGAAGCGAAGTAAAATCATTCCATCGCTCCATATTGTATAACTATGTCCAATTACTAGTTACTAAGTTGTTTTATTCACTTAATCCTAATTATTAAGAAGGAGCTACACATAAATTCTTCACTTGTGTCTGACACAGCCCTACAGAGTTGGTAATATATTTTGATGTATGAACGATATTTCTTTCGCCACAAATGTCATTGTGTGCTTTGAGTGAAAGCTCAAATAACTTCATTATTTGAGATTGAGTAAAAATTTTAGTTTAATAAAGATTATTTGAGCCATGCGACAGCGTATTTCTTAAAAATCTTTTTTATCATCATTAATTGGTCAATGCCATTTTAACGTTGTTACTTGGGTTAATCAACATTAAATGTTGAGACTTATTTCATTCAAAGAATTCCTTAGCTTTGTAATAAAGATTGAAAGTTGGAGGTTGGAAGAGGAAGGAAATTGCTCTTTGCACTGAGTTCAACATGATTTACACATTCCAACAGATTTATTAACCTAGCTTTTACTCGTGATAACACATGCTTGAATAGTTGTTAGTAGTGCTTTTTCTAATTACAGATTAATTCTTTTTCTTAATTTATTATATTATAAAGAAGGAATATTTTTATTGGATTTGAACTTTACACATGAAAAATGCTTCTGTAAATCGCATTTCATGCTTTAAATGTATAATTTCGTTAGTTTATTTTCCTTACTTAAAACTTAGTTAGTTATTGCGTTTTATAATTAATTTTTTTAAACAATAAATTTTAGCGTGATATCAAACTAAAGCTTAGCAAAGTTTACTTTATGTATATATGTGTTATTACATAAAGAGTTTTTATTCCAGTCTTAAATCTATTGGAAGCCAAACAACTTCAAATGTACATCGAGAAGGATTAAGTGCTTTCTATGCCAATATTGATGACGAAGAAGAACATACGGCAACGTCACACCCCATTGTGCCAATGATTACGCTCCTCAACAACGGAATAGAAGTATATTTCTTAGACTATCCAATTGTTTCTTTTTATTGTAGCTTATATGATGTATTAATTTACTAACACCTACATTTAATTTAAACAACCGCAACTTATTTATACTTATTTGAGTTCGCGAATTTCACTAACATTCTCGAAGGCTTCCTTCTTAGGATATACCTACCCGGGTCCCTTACAATAGACCCAATTGTAACAGAACACCGTGTGAATTTAGTCGGTTCAATTCCGACATATCGCATAAACTTACGTAAGTTTATGATCCGTTTCCACACAATAAAAAAAAGAAGTTTGATAGTCTGTATGGTTATTTAACGCCATAATAATGTTGTTGATTGAATTTATGATGATGATGATTTAATTATTGCATTCAAGAATGTAGTTTTTAAGTACAAATGTTACTTAGTAGCAGCCGATCTTTATGGTTAAAACTTTTTTGATATATATATTTTTTTCTTTTCTAGATTGACCTAGATCCTTCAGACACGTATGTGGTTCTAATACCGGGCTTTGAAGGCCGGCACCAGACTTTCGAAACAGTGGCTGAAAGGTTAAAGGTCCAAGCAGTAGCTGTCCAATTAGCTTGCGATATTGAAGGTAATAATATTCCGGAAATGGCGGCTACTGTTCGAAAGGTAATTATACATTATGTATAATATGATATTCTGGGGCATATTATACAATGCTATCTAGACTTAAAGTAAGCAAAGCATTTTTTTTGTACATTATGTGTTTATATATTATATTATATCATGTCGTGTCAGTACACTACTGTTCTGTACTGTACTGAACTGTACTGTACTGTACTATATTTTATTATAACTTTACTTACTACGACCTGTATGGCGCAGCGGTAGAACATTTGACTGCTACGTCAGAGATGAGTGTAAGTGTACAAATATTTGTACTCATAAACGTATCTGTCATATGGTTTGAGTATTATTTCTTGATTTTCCAGTTCATGAGCACGAAGTTTGAGACTAAGTCCAAATTTTACCTCCTTGGTTATTCCTTTGGTGTCAACATTGCGTTGGAGCTAGCAGCTTTGTTGGAAAAAGAAGGTATGTAGAAACGATTGTTGAAATTAAAACTTCCTAGAAATCTGCCAGCAATTATTGAAGAGTGTGCATAATAAACAGACACATTTCTATCTTCGATATAAATTATATATTTTACCGATGTTCACAATCAATCAAGTTGTTATTTTTACAAATATATTTGTAAAAATAACCACTTGGGGATACTGAAAGTGTACATATAAGTGTGCATTTCGGGGATACCATTGGTGTGGTGTGTCTGACACCAACACGGCAGGTAGGTTTGTTCCTTGAGAATGGACTAGGCACACGAATAAAACATATTATTTAAAGATTACTCCTTGAATAATATGTATACCAAACACGAAAGTTTTTAGTCTAATTATATGACGTTTTAAATTTTTAGTTAAGTTTTTTTTTCTAAAACGTTTTATTGTGTATACGCCAGCGGTATTTTTACCAATCATAAATAATTTATTCTAATGATTCCTTTTTTTGAGCATTGACCAAACCCAAACTCTAAAGCAGTAACAGAAAAAATTGAAAAATATCCAATAGCAATGGTGTTAAAAAGCTAATGAAAGCTTTAAATTGCAAGATTTATGTATCAACATGGAAGTCGGTTGTATCTTACTTTATATAGATAAAGAAAGTATATACAAAAAGACTTTCTGTAATTATTTGTAGAAAATTTTGTTTGTGTTTTTGTAGTTGTGAAGTACATAGGTTTAACAAAAAAAAAACATTTACTACAATTTGGATTAAAGTGTTTCACTATTTCAGAAATATTCTATGATTAGAGTAGTCTGAATTACATAGTCATTCCAGATGTATGGTTACAAAAAATTAAAATAGAAATTTGTAAACTGCTATTTCTTGATGCAGAATTTCAAGGTGCAGAATTATTAACTAGTGATTTCACAACCATGTAATTGTTTCCAGTAGGGACAAAACCAACCCTTAGAAATAATATTTCTGTATAGAATTCGAATATTTGTGTCGAAAATACAAATACTACGAAAGTACCTTAGTCTTAATTATACAAATTTCAAGGTCGTAAATGAAATGTGCGAAAGGTAATTACGAAATTTCAGTTTCATTTGTGTATGGGTTGGCGTGTTTATAAAAATCACTCAACGGATAGCAAAAAGGGTCTTTATTAAAAGGGTAAACAAGGTGTTTTGAACGATGTGCTCACAAATAAGGAAATACATACTCTTGAGAATCGTTAAAAGGCGCCTGATTATCGGGTATTTATAAGATTCACTTTAGTGAGTATGCCAAAGCTCTTATCGCATAATTTAATCCTCATCGTTCCTTCATCGGACTTCTAGACGCAGACTAAGGTTCTAACCTTTCATTATCGAAATATTAAAAATGCGAACTAAACGTTTTGGCACCTCTTTCTATGGTTCAATTTGCCAAAGTCTGGAATGAACTACCTGCGTCTATGTTTTCACACAAATAAAATCCTGGAAGTCAAAGAGTAAAGTGAATAGGTTTCTCTCGGATAGGCATGTTACATCTTTGTCTTCCTCGTCACTTTCCATTAGGTGAGTTGGAAGACAAACACCTTATATAATATATAAACATATGCCTTTACCAAATGAAAAAAAAAACAAAGAAATTTGGACCGTTAACTCGTTTGACAACTTGTGGTATTTAAGGAGGATAGTCAGTAAGACGCCTCTCTTAATGTATTATTTCGTTTTAATAGGGACTAACATTAGTTATGTTCAGATTTTTCCGTTGCAAAAATAATATTAAAACCAGAAAAAAATACCAAAATAAGCAACTTCCATAGAGCCACACTCTTTAATATAAATAACATTATAGTCGTCGTACTTCATGTAGATGTTTCTTAATTTTTTCTACACGAATGTTTCCTTATTTACTGCAAGCTACGATAGAAAATACAAAAGTAGGACTGTACCTATGTTTACTTTTCAAATGATATAAAATAAATGATTTACGTGTTAGTGTTGTCGAGTCTCAGGGTTCAATACAACAAAGGAGTCTTCCGGATGACAACAGCTCCAATAAAAGTGATATCTATTGTATCTATTTGTTTTTTTTCAAACAAATATACAATATGCGGGACAAATAAAGAGCTTTGTCCAATTCAAAACTTTGATTATTCCACCTGTTAGGCAATTGTTCAAAAGTGTACTCGAGGTTTCATAGCCGAATGGGTTTCAGCCAACACAGTATTGTTAATCCTCGTTACTAAATAATGCACCAGCGCTTTATCGAATACAAAAAGCTGGTTTTCATTTCACGGTAATCCTAACGATATTTATTTTATGCTAGCTTTCAAATTACAGGACAGATTGGAGTCGTATGTTGTTTGGATAGCAGTCCAGGTGCTTTAAAGATACAATTGGCTTCTTACCTTGGAGATGTAACTGATTCAACATTGCAAAACACAATTCTGGAACATATGTATGGCCTTATGACTGGAAGTAAAAAAGATACACTAAAACATGAATTGGAGAAAACAGTGTCATGGTCAGATAAAGTTGATGTTTGTATGAATAATATGGTCGGGTTGGCAAATTATTCCAATCAGTATAAAAGATTTATACTAGAGTCGGCATATAAAAGAATTTTAATGGCTAAAGAATATGAAACAGATTTGAAGTTGGAGTCAGAGTTAGTGCTCATAAAAGGAGTAGCACAACCGCAATCAGATAATCTTGCTAGAGACTATAGATTATCGAAATATACTAACAAGCCCGTAAGAGTGTTCCAAATAAAGTCTGATCATCCATCAGCGCCATACAATTGTCAAGTATCAAACATTATAAACAAACTGTTGGATAAAAAGTTGCTAGAAGACTATCAGAAGAAGAATTTGTGTGATTCATACAGAGTTGAGTCTAGATAAATTATGTTAAGATACGGCCATTTAAATAAAACATTTATGATAGTGTATTTTATTTTTTTATTTTAGATGCCATAATAACTATGAATAATTAATATTAGGCCCATCACTTGTGTAAATACTGGTTTTTACATTATTGGTTGCCAATAGCAATATACAAATATTTATAATTTATTTTTTCTATCAAACTTTATAAAACTTCTTTAACTTGTTACACCGGTAAAAAATTAAACTTGACCTATTTGAATACTGTCACTGTTAATTAATGTATGAATATCTTTAACATAATTATGAATTATTCAGTAAAATACTGATTTATAAAAAATGCAAGTATTAAAATGGATTTAAATTCCACACTTTTACATAATTACAATTCACTAGCTGTGCCCGCGACTTCGTCCGCGTGGAGTTGTGCATTTATATCGAGTCAACAGCCTAAAAAATAAGCTTCAAGCTTCTAGCTCTAATATGACGACACTTCCTTACAACTTTTCATCCCCATCTTTCAACCCCTTACACCCCTTTTTTCGCATTAAAAAGTAGCCTTTGTCCTTTCTCAGGCTTTAGACTATCTGTGTACCAAATCTCATTTAAATCGGTTCACTAGTTTTGGTGTGAAAGGGCGACAGACAGAGTTACTTTCGCATTTATAATATTAGTAAGGAAGTAAGGATTAACTTATTTGGTATTTCCAAACAGTGTGGTACGACTGCAATAGAAAATGTATTTCGAAAATTCCAAAACTAATCATTTTAAATGCAGTCATTTATTATTACACTTTCAGGCTGATTATTCAGTACAAACTGTTTTATGTGAAAGCAAAAGCATTATAATTCATTATTTTTAAATTAATATTTTCGCTCTAAGAAGGATCCACTATGAGGGAAAGCAAGGAAGGAAGAAAATGAAAAAAGTAGCTTTATGTTAGATACGGTTAATGTCATCTAAAAGCATGGCATAGACACAGTATGGAATGTTTTTGAGAGATCTAAAAATACAGTCAAGGTCAAAGGTAAACCAATCCATGTTTTGGGTTGTTAGTAACAAGTGTATTAGATTACTTCTTATTTGTGACCTTTGCCTTTAACAACTAATTATTTGGGCAAAAATAAATGATCTCTTAGGAACAAGGAGTTTTGGTGTGCCATTAAATATATTTCATTCTCAGAAAACACACGAAGTAGATGTTAGATATGTTGGCAGCTCTGAGCAGTTTTCTTTAGTTAAGATTTAATCAACATTCTCCGGTTACTTGGCTAAGGCGTATCAGAGGTGTATACTGCAGATGCAATAACTAGAGTAATCTAAATGTTAGGAAAATAAACCCGTAGAAATAGAAGTAAATACCTATCCTGCAGCTCGTAACAAGAAACAATATACATATATCTGAGAAGATTCGAAAAACAACAAATACCGTATACAATAATTAGAATAACAAAAAGGAGCGATAAAGTTGTTCTTGCTAAACACCTTTCTTGCTATCTCTCTCTGTTTTTCTCTCTTTATTCCCCGAATAATATAAAATTAAATGATATGAAATCACTTCATTGGTTTTCATTTTTAGAACAATATTTTTATGATATAATGTAGAAATATTTAATGCAGAAACTATAGAAAGACGAAGGCGGTGTTAAGAAACATTGAAAGACAGCCATCAATATATATGTGGTTTATTTTATAGATCCTCACACAAATATTTAAAAAATCGATCTAAACGTCAATACTATTATCGCTCTGGTTGTTCGATCCTAGTTTAAATTCTTCTGAATCTTCAAATTTACTTATTCAATCAACGTGCTATGTCTAAGTAATGACTCAAATATTTAAAGTATTTTTACAAAACAATGGTGTACCTTCTACTAAAGGTTTTCATTTCAAAGTTAACAACAAACGCAGAATTTTGAGTCGCCAATATTTACTTTGTGTTGAGGTTATTTATTTTCATCAATCAATTGGCATCACTAGAGGAGTTGAGCGGGGACGCCAGTATTTACGTTTCGGAGGCTACGTTAAAATGTTCAGTTATTGATAACAATAACTGTAATTATTTAACGGCATTTAGATTGCATTGTGAAAACCTACATTATGCGTCATATACACGTTTCTAAGCAAGACAACCCTAATATTTAAGAAAAAAATCATGACGTCGGCATGTCGGTATTAAAAGCGTAAATTATTGCAATTTATCTTCTTTTAATACTACTACTTACTATGGTACTATCCTTATGATTAGAGTTGAGATGGAACAATACATCCTACATCAATGATTAAACACGACGTAATTTGGCAAAACAATTATCGGGATTTATTGCAAAAATCATGATCATATCACATCACATACGAAAACCGTTGTCCATGATTATATTAAAGTAAAATACATGGGATGAATAAAATATAAAAAAAAATTACGGCGAAATTTACAATTTACCTAGTTTTTTACTGACGAAATAACGTAGGTAACGTTATGGTGGTTTCCGTTACGCATATTTGTAGAACAGATAAAAACTCTGAAAGCCATGGAATGAATTATAAAATTTACGTTACATTTATTTAAACTGAAACTAACATTTTCCAATTCCCTAAACTTTCTTTATGTTATGCTTTTTAATCATTAGAAAGAAAGAAAGAAAGAAAGAAAGATTATTCATTACATTCATAGAGTAAAATACCTATCCTATTAATCATTTAGTTACAGTGTAGGTAATATATTTAGAGGAGCTTTGCTTTTTAAAGGAAAACTGCTTTTATAGGGCTGTTATTTCTTCTACTAGATACGTACTAAATATTATTACGAGCCGAGGTTCGGGATTATGTAAGTACACCAATTTATAAAGAAATAGACACTGTTTATTTAAATAATTAGCAATTAACATAATTATTACAAATCACTGATACAATTCTCACTATTTCCACTCAATTCTGATTTGTACCATTTGCTAGACTTCGCATTTGCTACTCCCAATATCGATCATATAGAACTGAATGTAGATCCCGCATTGCAACGATTTTATATAGTCATAAAAACATCTCATAGAAAGTTCGTGAATTTTTCTGAAAGACCTTGTACTCGAATTTCTCACTTATGAATGAAATAGAACATTCTTATGAATAGACTATTAGTTCCGTTATTCGCTAGAAGATGACATCGTGCGTCTCAATTTAGGTAATGTACAACTTCCTCTACTCGTCAATAGATGACACCCGCATGTCAATTTAGGCTTCCGTATAATATATATATATATATATATATATATATAAATAAATATAAATAAAAAAAAATATATATATATTATTGGCCTGGTATTTTGTGACAGGGAATCCTAGTGCAGATACCAGTCTCCCAAAGGGTTTATGCTAAATATATGTAATAGTATTAACAACCATAGGTTTAAGTTACCTTTGTGGAAGAGAAAACAAATCATTATATTATATTAACGTATTTTAGAAAATGTATAAGTATATCTGTTATTGCTACTATGGCCCCGATGCGGCGACGCTGCGATTTTTTAATAAGTTAGTGAAAGAGCACCAAATACATATATAATGATTATGGTATGATAATATTAAATGTAAAAGTAAATTCATTTAAAGTAAATTTGTAGTTCAAACAAATTCTCTGCTGTACTGCAAAATCTCAGTTTTATATGTTCATTAATGAAATCAAATATGTACATCACAAGTTTTTAAAGAAATAATGCATCATCTATCTTTTTACATAAAAATTAAAATTGCCACATGTATATATGTCGGAGCATCACTTGATTTTAGTGTATTTGTTTTATTGTCGAAATCAATTATGAAACCAAAAAGAAAATCCTACGTTCAGGCAGGACAACCCCTGTGTGCGCTAGGCTTGCGGGTGGCCCTGGATATTTCACGGACCCCGTCGTGGTCCATCCCCTGGCACCTCACACCAGGCCTGATCCTTGACGGAAGGTCGCGCTTCGACGAGCACTTCCGGTCATCGTTGAGTGGGCAGGGCGGTAGCACGGGACCCTTTCCTTCCGACTGACGCATGACTGACCAAAAAAAAAGGACAGCCCCTGTCTGGTTCGCTAGTCATTATAATACATTTATGTGTATTAATTGATAACCTGCAAGGTATATTCCATTTCCATTTTTCTCTATTATTTGATTTCGAAACGGATTACTATAATAACAGTAAAACCATGAATGTTATCAGTGCTCCGGGACAGCTAATCTCGTGGAAACAGGTATTCGTTATTTTTACTAGATGGCGCTGTTCGTTTATAGAGGAGTCATAAAGTTGAGTGGGGCATAGAAAGTACCCAAAGGCTGACATCAAGCGAAAACAGGTCGTTACACTTTACCACCCGACCTACTAAAAAATCATAAAGAAGAAAAATCGGGCAAGCGTGAGCCTACAATTTGTTAACATAGGGAGCCTTTCTGTTTTGACTTTTCTGTATAAAATCTAGATAAAAATTATGAAAAATATATCTACATGTGAGTTCAAAATATTTTTAGTTTTACCTGTATGCGGTAGTAGTAATTTTAATACAAAATAGTAATTAAGGTTAAAAATAATGTAATTTAAATAGTACAAAAGAAAAAGCTATCCCTACACGTATATTAAGTACACTAATAGCTACTCTGAATTACATCCTACACTCTTTATACAAAGATTGCTTAGAAGAGACCGCCGTGGAAGATAACTCCGACAATGGTGATACCAAAGTTTGTTATTTGTCTGTAATTTATATGTTCATTTATTTATTTATTAATTCATTTGCGAATATGGATATACATTTGCAGATCTTAAAAGCTAATACAATTTTTTGTACTTTTACCATATTCTACCATTAGGCGTGCAAAGCGATAACATACTAATTCATTAAAAAATATATATAAAACTTACATTAAAATTATCATATTATGTCATATTATGTTAAAAAAATAAACTATAATATTAATATCATGTCAAAAGTGTGAATATTTTAGGGAAACAATAATTAGTATTCGGTCATTCAAAATATACATGTTGCTCTTGTATACTGACTGCCGTATTACATTTGTAGAAGTAGTAGAATACTTTATCGTAATTAAAACAATTGAAGTTTCATATTTATTGCTTACTATTTAAAATGATAATAGTAATATATGAAGATTTTTAACGCCGATGAGTCTGTTAAAAATTTAAATCAAGGTTTTTGGATGACCATCACAAAAATCAAGTTTGTTGTTGTATAAACCCTAGATAATCAGACCAAAAATATATACATACTGTAACTGCTATCCACTTTTCTACATGTACTTAAGACAATGGGCCCCAATTTAATACAATACTAGACAGAAATCCCTTTGATTTACCGACTCTAGTACGATCGTGTTCACAGGTAGACTAAAGTAAGCTTAACGATATAAGCTTCTCTAGAGACATTCTCATTATTATGTCTTAAAGTTCCACCTATTCAATTTTAGTTGAAAAGACAAGTGAACGCTAAGGACTATTAGAGTTAGCCAAAACACGCGCTTGACTGAGAGAATATTAAACTAAAGAAGTAGAATAAAAATATTCAGCGGCATGCCCGGACCATATTCAAGATCGTAAGTTTCCACATTTAGGCGTCTGATTGTTTTCACTTCTGCAAACAGAAACAACTTCAGAGCGCTCGGATCAAAACTTTCTTTATTTGCAATTAATTTCCACTCTTTCAGTTCGCGAAGAGTTTTGAGCTGAAATCAAAGTTTTGAAACCTCGCCGCTTGAAGCAAGTCTATTTGTTTCATATGGTAAGCGGATAATCATGGTCTATATGACCAAGTTGTCAACTTTATGACATGTAAGTGAAATACCCCCAACAATCAAGTTACCATAAGTATGACAATTCTATGCGTAACGTTGGATAATTAAAAATAAAACAAATAGGTGCACCAATGTTTCCGAAGTATACCACTTCATTCCTACCATTTCAAATTTTGAAATATAGTAAGATCTAAAAAGAAGTAAAACAAGTTTCTACCCTTTACATTTAAATTATTAATCGTGTAATAGAAAAACAATATATAATTTTAAAGCTATAATCCCGTGACATCGCGATATCGACGATGTCTTTGATGAAACGACAACTCGAGTTTCTACCTCGTATCTAACGCGAAAATCCAAAGCGGTAGAGGTATTAGTATTACTTCTTTTATGTTTATTGTTTTGTAAAAGGACGTCTTCTATAAAATTATTTAAATCTTAATGTCTACAAGTAAGGATTTTTTTTATCATTAACTAGCAACCCGCCCAGGCTTCGCACGGGTAGCAGAGACATCTTCAACAATCATCATCATATTTAAACCAATTTACAGAAAACCTTAACAAATTATATTCCTAAACCTTCCCCATGAATCACTATATCTATTGGTGATGGTGGGGTTTAGTAGTTTTTGAGTTTATCGCGAGGAGACAGACAGACAGACGCAGCGGGGGATTTTGTTTCATAATATGTAGTGACTTGCTTTAAGACGATCATTGCTGAACATAAGGCCAAAACCGTCCAAAAGCTAGCACTCAATACGGTAATCGTTGGCAAAGTCATCACTTCTGTTGCACACATGCACTAACTCTAATTGCAGTGTGATGCAAAAAAGTAATAAACGAATTTGTTATTGATTGATTTCTATTTTAACTAATATTATAAATGCGAATGTGAGTTTGTTTGTTGCAAAGTTTTATGAATCACACGTCAGGACAAAAGGACATCCATTCGGAACAAAGTACTGTTTCTGAGGGATTCCTGAATTGTTCGACAAAAACAATATTAATGAGAGGAGCCGCGGGAGAAAGCTAGAATCTAATACTTTTTAACCATTCCGAAGCACATATTAACAACTATTGAATACTAAACTCGAAAGCTTCTTCAATACCGCTCTAATTATATTGATGCCACCGCTCAGATGGTTACGATCTAAGACTAAGAACCCTGTCCATGTTATGCTCAAAGTAATATTTTCATCAAAATAGGACAGTGTAAGTTTGTAATTTCTTAGATTTATACACATTAATAAAATGGTTTTTACTCTAAGCTAGTCAAATGACAACACTTTTTCTTAGTCTAAAGAAGATCAAACTGAGACATCTAAAAAATAGGCTATTAGTGTTTGGGTACTAAATTATAGTATTACGAAATTAAATTCTATCCATAAAATGTAATCATTGCCAAATTAAAATTATCAAACATAAGATAAAATGAGATTCATAGAGTAGATTTATACATATTATGTATCCAAATTTAAAGGTTTACATTTTAACAAATAATAGTTTTCTTAAACAGGCTCTTTTCTTAAAAGCGTTCATTCCATTAACTATACTATACGTTAAGTATATACAAAGTTCATGGTTCATCCCTTGTTTAGCGTTACTACATGTTATGTGTTCACATGTGATTTTTTTATACATTGCATAGACTAAATTTTCAAAACACAATACAACTGTTACAAAAATAGCAGTGTTCTGTTTATACAAGAATAACACAAAAAATTGTTTCGTGTTCATAATCGTGGCATCCGCCATGGAGTATGACTTAACTTGATTTTTGTGATTCAAGTTGCTGAAATTCATAAATACCACAAAATACCTCTCAAAAACGGATAACTTATTAAAGTCTTAGATACAAGCAAACTAGATATCACAATATTGTGATTTGAAGTCATATCCATAAACTCTAAGTAATTTAAAAAAAAAAAAACAAACTTGTAGGTAAGGAATCATTTGTTCGATTTTTATATTAATTTTCTAAATAAAAACTGAGAGCTTCTGTCGTTATGACATTCTAGTAATTATTATGAATAACTTTTAGCGAGGCTTAAATAAACAAAAAAAAATCAAGGAAATGAGTAGTGCACTGAGATAAACTTTGCCATCCCTATGGACAATAGAACCGTGATAAATTTAATTGAATCGCGGCAATTTGAACTTGGAGGATTATGCAAGTTCCAGCAGTCACAACCATATGAAGGTGTGGAAACTTTGTTCACTATGGGTACCACACTTCATGACTGATGCGTGAAGGAAAAGGAGCAGCATGTGACTTGGTTTCGTGATATCTTAAAAAAGTTTGAAGACCGATCCCGATCTAACCACGAGAATTATTGCTGTATTTTTTACTAAAAGGGAAATATTGGCTAAGGTTGTACTTGATAATGGGAAGACTTAACAGTCTTTTTACTCTCTAAACTACTTTTTACTTAACTTTACTTTCTAAACAAACTTTCGTCTGTTTACCATGCAGTAGTAACCTGCTGCATGGTAAACAGACGAATGTTTACCTTAATAATAGAAACTTTAAAAAATAAACGATCAAAGTCAAGACTCAATACTTGGCTATTGCATCAAGATAACGACCCTGCACATCGAGCCGTCAAAACTACGGACTATTTGCACCAATCTGGAATCAAATTAACCCCCTACAGTCCGGACTTAGCGCCATGCGACTTTCACTACTCCCGTATGTAAAAAAAAACAACTGACGGGACGCAAGTTTACGAGAAATAAGGAGTTATGCGGCTGTATTCCAGCTGGGCAGTGGAATAATGCGGTCAGCACCTGGTTTAAACGTGAAGACCTGTATTACTCCCCGTGGAGACTACTTAAAATGTATATATTCCACAAAGTACTACAAAACTTATGTAGCACCCTAGTAGTTCTTGTTAGCGAGACTTCAGATACTATTATACTTGAAGTACGTAGGTACGAGTAATAGGTTTTCATCAATCATTTCTAAAGATTGTATAAAGTATGAAATAAAAATGAAATAATTTTTCTCAAGGTAAGAATTTTAGCAGATCCATCAACGAAAATATATTACGTCTCATTCATTATTTGCGAGTTCGTGACGGAGCTAGATCCGCCTCGGTCCAGTGACTAAAATAATTAAACAGATGTTTTTCTTGTCCACGGACAAAGGCTTTCCTGTAATACGGTTATAGTTATTTTTAAGCTCTATGTTAATACTTGTGACAAGTATGCCGTAATATTTATCTTTCCAGAAGTCCGCAATGTTGCATGGGATAACTTTTAGTCAATCACAAATTGATATATATTAACGCAAGTCATCAGAAAAAGAGAACCAGCTTTTTACAAGAAAACCTATAAGATTTTTATCACCCTCGACTGAGATCTTTATTTTGTGAGAGTGAAGCAATAGCGTGGGATCGAACAGTTTGGATGTTGTTTGCTAAAAAATAATTACAAATTTGTTCTTAATCTTCGCTTTGTTATATGGCGCTGAGTTCGTTGTCACAGTAACATAGTAGCATAAGGACGGAGGAATGCTAGCAATAACGTACTTACTGTCCCTTCTCTTATCTTAATTTTGTCCACCATACTCATCAGCAAAAATACAATATCACGCCAGTGGTACGTTAACCGGGGTCTTCGGTTCTTTTGTTGGGTGGTTGTCCCTACACTGTTGGCTTCAATTACACATCTGCTGAACCATATCCTTCCGCTTCCGTTAAATTAATATTATAATCTTGAAGTATTCAAAACTTTTGGTAAAATAGTAAAAGTACTAAAATTTTTATAATGAATTCAATTCATTGAAAAAATTAAAGCGTATCGATGCGTAAGAAAACGTAAGACCTGATTCTCGAAGAACTTCCAAATTGAAAGTATCATATTATAATGTACTCTAGTCAACAATTCTGACGTTATTAAAAGTTTCTGTGTAAGTTACCCCAAATTATTTGATTACGAAAAGAAATGAAGCATAAAAAAGCAAATGGCTCATTTACCTTTAACGTGATCATGCGTCCAATTACAACGTAAATAACAAATTGGATTTGGTCGATAAGTACGTTAATCTGCTTACTAGACGAAAAAAATCAAAATAGCTAATATTATAAGAACAATCAGCTTTTTTATAGAACATAAATTAACAACGCTTATTAGTTTTCAATAAATTTTAATTTTTTTTTAAGTCAGCTTATAATGCTTGTGCGGCACATCCACAAACAACAAAATAATACTTCAGTGCAATCTAGTGAAGACAAGCTGAACAACATAGTAATATAACGCATAACGAAAGTCCTCTCGCCGATTAATTATATTATATTATATTATGTGCCTAGTGATTGTAACATTGTTATATTTATAATGTCCTGGCAATATTAATAAAGTAAAGTAAATTCGTTTTTTTTATTATTTAAAACTTACTTTTTCAATCTTGTTTTAACATATACTCTTTTTTATTACTTTATTATTTAACACACTGTCTGGCCATTTCGAATATTGCTTCGTAATGTTGAGCAAATTGATAATTAGGACACATTAGGCAAGGCCAAGAAGACATTATGGAAGAACCATAATTTACAAACACGCACTGCGCTGTTTTCTATTCTGTTTTTAATTATGTAGAAGCTAATAAAGGCGGACGGTTTATATTGTTTATATCTCGGATTGAAAACTATTACGAAAATTTGGTAAAGTGTGTTATAATTAGTAAAATTAGTAGGAGAAAGTAGTAATAGAAAGTGTGTTGAAATGGCGTCCAGAGAAAGAGGTTTAGAATACAGTCAATATAGTTGTAAAGGTAGTGTTTGTCAGACAGATGTAGTTATTGCAATAAAAAGTAACTGTGGAACCCAAAATAATAATAATAACTTCACACATCTCACACACAGCCATCTGATCCCAAACTAGGCAGAACCTGTACTATGGTAACCAGGCCGCTGATAAACTTACTTATATATTTCTAAATACATACATATTATAGACAAATTACACCCAGACACAGAACAAATTATCGTGCTCATCACACAATTATTTGTCCTGGGTGGAAATCGAACCCACGACCTCTGGCTTAGCAGTCAGGGTCGCTAACCACTAGACCAACAGTAAAATGCAAAGTGATAATGGCATGTCACTAGTGTCAACACCTCATTTGGGCTATCGGTAGAATGGTATGTCAGCATCGAAATTAAAAAATAAATTAAACTAAAACCACACGATGCAATACTCCGTCACAAATGTTTTTTCTTGTTGAACAGAAGTTTAACTTTAAAAATACGAACACTTATTTTTTATGATTTGTTGTATTAATAGTATTCGTTATTAACTACCTTATATATATATATATATATATATATATATATATATATATATATATATATATATATATACTGTTTGAAATGAAAAAGATCAACAACATATCATTAAAAGGTGACTTTAAAAAAGTTACAGTTCTATACAGATGCAATTTTGGCAAAACATTTTTTCTAACTGTAACTTTGTCGTTACTCTACTAGAATACTAATACTATCCGATATCATTCCTTCATACTAAATCAAAATCTGAAAGTTAAATTCCATATTCTGTATGCTTGTAGAATTTCGAGATGCTCTAGTCACGTCGGCCATCGATCTTTCAACAAATCACATGTCTGACGTATGCTAAAAAAGGGTTTATGCTTTGGATTTAAGGGCAGATATATTACTTGTTTTAATAAATCATCACATTTTATTTTACATACCTGAGCTTAGCGTTTTAACTTTGCATTAATAAAAACATTGTTGCAAATTACATAATTAGCATACATGCCACTCGAGCGTATAGTGCAACCGCTGTTACAACCTTACTGTCGAAAACCATAGACGGTCACACACATCGCACTTATGTCCGAATGGATTGTGGATAAAGGTAGTAGTGAAACGTGCACTAGCTGCTCCTTAGTGTGTCTTCATAAACGGCGATCGCACACATATAAAGTCAATAATCGTAAAATAATGGTAAGTCTCTCAATAATGTGCGTAGAAACTTACATTTATAGACCGATTCTAATAGTTTAAAGAGGAATTAACATGTACATAATCAACCTTGATTATGAAACTATTTAGTTGGATAAGAATTAAAATCATGATACGAATGTCATCATCTTTCGACTCTACCCGTGTTTTTACTTAACCATAATAGTTAGACATATAGCCTTTTGCACTTCTTTGTGGGTATTGAATAGTACTATAAACATATGGTACATTATTTGATGTACGTGTATCATCAATAGTTTTCGCAGCGCATGCCAATAATAAAATTTATGATAAAATTTTTGGTAGCTTAGGTTACATTATTGCAATTTTCGTAGGGATCTCTAACTTTTTGAAAATAAAATACAGCCTATGTTAGTTGCTGATAATTTAGCTTTCTATAAGTGAAAGAATTTTTAGAATTGGTTAAGTAGTATATGAAACATACAAACTTTTCTCTTTATAATATTAGAATAGATATATTTACTATTTTACATTAATGTTTTATTATACGCACTCGATAAATCTTGACAAGATCTGACGATTAAAACTCAAACCAGCGACGTGGCTTTATCGAGTCAAAATTAATACTAAACGCAAATTAGGTGACGCAGCGAAACGAATCGCAGAAAAAAATCATAGAATCTAATTAGGCTTTAGGTTGTCTTTTATTTCATTTTGAGTACTATATTTTAACGCCATTTTACATCATCATCATCATCGTTTTATACTAATTAATTTAATTCAGTAAAAGGGTTCATAAATAATTTAAAAAATCAGCATATAAATTGAGTCCACATACATTATTTCGTTACGGAGCTACTCTAACTTCAATCAAAAATCAACATAATATTTTTCTTCAAACAAATTTCTCTTCACCCAGACCCACATAATCTAATTAACTTTCTTGCACTTACTGTTTGTACTGCTCATTCCTTTTTAATTAAAAGCTTTTTATTGTCAGCGTGAGGGCAATAAATTCAATTATTCTGCTTCAAGTGTTCGTCTACTTTCTGTACTTTTTTTACTTCGGCACGATTTCTTTTATTCGCTTAAATTAGATTTCAGTTCATTGGCTTTCTATGAATAATTGCTTAGTTATCTGCTGTTGTAATTACAGTTTTTTTTATAAATCCTGAACTTTTATAACTAGGAAGGAAAGAATACAGCGTTCGGTTCATATTGCTTGGAAATATTTATGAAAATAATGTAGCTTCTACTTTTTGTGAAATTAATATTTTATATCGACTTAAATATGTTAACTATAATTGAAATCAGACACAGACCATTCCGATATATATATATATATATATATATATATATATTGTTGTGACCAGGGGGTATCTTGGTACTAGGACTTCAGGGTCGCTAGCGAGAGGAGAATAATTAAAACTCAATCTAGCTCGTAAGGCTATAATCAATTATTAGGCTTATCACATTTAACATTGATAACACGATATAATTAATATCTTGATCACATTTATATTCCTTCGGCGAACCGTTCTGTCATCCACGGTCCCTCACATCAGACTTCATCCTATAGTGATAGTTAAACATTTTAGAAGTACAGTTCTATATAACTCAGTACAGAGTCTCACCTGCCAGAAATATTGTATGTCACAGAGGTGTGCCAATATATATATATATATATACATATATAAGTAATAGATGAAAATTCGCTCTCCTATGAAAGCCACATTTCAAATTTCACGTATTGTTTTAGTAAAAGTGTGAAAATATATTGGTATGGTGCCTAGAGCCTATTCATATATATCACAATCTGTAAAGGCGGCAAACATGGGCCTGCTTTAACTTCAAAAGACGTTTTTGTTACGCCCTAATAAGTTTTGGTTCAAGGTGCCATTTCATATAGACTTTATGTTTGTATGTAGTTTATAAAATTACTACTTTATTACCTAGAAAATTATAAATATCTGACTAATTAAAGAGTTACATTGATACCAACTGATGTTTTAATTTTGATAGTAAAAAAATAAGGCCTCATTTCTTTTATGCAAAAGGATTAGTTTGCATATCCTAGTGGGGAATGAAGTAAATTGTGGATATCTTTGATTTTTAAATGTTGATAATATGAGTAATTTAAATTAATTACCGTTTGTTTTAACGGCGATGAAAAACATTGCAACCTCCATACCTGAAAGATCTCACTATTGTATTTCAAGATTTCTAAAATCTGCAAACTGCAATACATGTCCAAAATTTCTTCATGAATGTGAGGCAGTACCCGGGATACAATTCACACGTTATATATTCGTGAAAGACGTTATCATTGACGAAAATGATGTTTCAGGTAATAGATTATACGTGATACGCATGTTTATCTCACTTATACAGAACGTGATGATTATTATCTTAATTTACTTTATTGTCTTGTCCTTACACTTGATTTATTATTTGATGAATAATATGATGAAGTTTCCGCTACGAAAATTATTACGGTAAGGCGTAGACGTAGATTAGATGAGCGCAGAAACCATAGACGGTTTCTGCGCTCATTAAAGCCAAAAGATGATAAAGTTGTTGGATTAATAAAAAATATTACCCGTTACGTACATATTCACGTAAAACATACAGTCACGTCCACGACATTCCTTTTTTTTCTTTTTCGCACCATTTAGTTCTAATTACTTGCCGTGCACAGATTATTCCTTACGAATTATTTATTTTTTTATGCAGCAAATAGGTCTTGCATCATCATCATCTTCTTACCCCTTTCCCAAATTTATTGAGGGTCGGTGCAATGTGTTTTCTTCTTCCCTTTTCCTCTATCATTCGTCAGTTTTTCCAGTGCATCTATCTTTTCTTTGGTCATCCTCTTGTATCTGTCCATTTCCATACATAAAACTCTCTTCACCACATTTTGATCGTCCCTCCATATCACATGTCCGTACCACGGTAATCTGTTACTCCTTAACTTTACATCCACTGGCACTACTTTTATGCACCCTCTTATGTTTTCAGTCCTCACCTTGTCCATTCTACTCACACCACTCATCAACTCAACATTCGGATTTCAGCTAAATGTAGGCGTCTCTTATCCGTCCTCTTTGTTTTCGAACATTCAAATCTATAAAAGATGGCAAGTACGATAATCGTCCTAAAAATTTATCCTTTCAGTTTAATGCTTTATCCACCCTATATTGATTCCATGCTGTAAAGGCCGGTTTATTTCGCCATCGCTTCTTTGAAGCTGGAACTATTCCATTCAGGGAAATGGTTACTGGACTGGAGAGACAGCCGAAATCACAGAAAAATAAGGGCAGGATATATGCAGTTTTGGTTCTGCTGATATTCAAGCGGATATTCTCCAGTTTTTGGTGGTATTTTTCCAGTCTGCGCTGGACCTAGCAGCCGTCTTCACCGACCAGAGTAATGTCGTCTGCAAACAGCATGCATATCATGTAAGAACATTAGGGTTTAGGAATTCCTGACAGTTTCAAAGTCCCGGGACACGACAACCTACGATAAAACCTAAAAAAAAATACAAACAATTAAGACAACTTTTTTGTTTTTTTTGAAGAGTGGTAAGCCTTTTTTGAAGAATTTTAATTGTGTTAATTTCTGGTGAAAGGTATTAAAAAAAGGCAATTTTTTGTAAAAATCAACATTTATTAAACAGAAAATTAAATCTTAATAAATTCGTTTATTTCTTTTAATCACTCACAGATTCACTTTTAAGCAGTTAAATCTTTTAGTTATAAAACGAACTTAGTTAAAAATCATACTAATTCTTAATAATTGTACTATCATCTAGTCATTCTAGTATCAAATCATTGGTCATAATCATAACATTGTTAATTCTCATAATCACAGATTCGTTTCATAATTAATAATCTAAATATAAATAAAAAAACAGACTATAAATCAGTCTTTTAAATAATCAACTAACACATTAATTAGACTTCTTTGCTAATTTAATAAAATAGATTTAAAAAAAATCAGAGCGTCAACAGTTTTGTCCTACAATCTGTTTCTGATTTTTGTAAAAATGCCACCGGACAAGGAGAACACTCTCTCGTTTTCAACAGATGTCAGTTTAATTGTGTTTAAGGCTTTATACAGTAGTTCCAAACTTTCTGTACGTTTTTCCGTTCCTTCAAATAACTGAAACTCCTTTTTTAATGGTGCTCTTGTTTTTTTTCCAGAATCTCGGGTACATTTTCTTGGATATTTTTTATTGCTTGCTCCATTTAATTTACAAAATACTAGTCAAGTTATTCATTAACCTGATGGCGCTAGGCTCCTTCAATTATTTGAAAATAAAAATGATTACATAACAATTTCGATAATCTTGTCTCGTCTCGAGTCTCGACCCAAAAGTCCCGGGACTCGAGACTACTAAAATTACGAAAAGCTCCGGGACTTCGAGACACGAGACATCCCGGGACCCAAACCCTAAAGAACATCCATTTATCAACGGGAAGAGATATGAACTAAGAGCCGATCCCTGATGCAGGCCTATTAAGACCGTCCATGAGTACTAGACTTCCTGTAAATATCACGAATCAATACTTAGCAAGCACTCTTTCTTCCCTCAAAGCTCATCACCTACCCTATCATACATAAACCATATGCAAGTTTTTGTGCGCGCGTCTGTATTTCACAGGAAGATGGCGTATTGCGAATACGGCAACTATGGCATAAACCCAAATTAGTTTTGTGTTTTCACATTTTCCTGTCCCACTCTTCTCTCAATCACTTTCTCTCAGACTTTCGTACTATGTGACATGAGCTTTATTTACTTCTCGATATTTGTTACATTTCTGGACATCTCCTTTATTTTTAAGATAGACCCAAGTGAACTTAGACACCATTAATTTGGGATACCCTCTTTATGCAATAACTTATTGATGAATAAAATTAGCCACTGATATCCGCCCTCTTTCAGTGACTTCCAAACTTCCACTGGTATATATACCAACAGGCCCAATTACTTTCCCTTTTTAAAAGCTTTTATTTAACTTCACGTGTATGTATGCCCTGGAATTTTGCAATCAATATTTCACCCACTTCCATTGAAGTTATCGTGCTAAAATTTGGCACACACATTTGGTTCTCATGACAATTCACAATAAAAGCTTTTTTTCAATTTTTTTTTTTTAATTATTATTATTTTCATTCTTCGTACTGCCATTCTCACTTCGTTTATACTAACCACATTCATTAATGCGATATTCACATGCACATAGTTCAACACTCCGTTCCATTCACTCTCCTCATTCAGAACTTTTTGAAAGTAGGATTAAGTAGCAAATAAGGGTATCACAGCAATCACTTTCTGTTAGGTATTTTTTAAATACAAACTCATGTTATAAAGTCAGCCTCATTTAGTAAATTTTCCACAAGTATCTAGAGTAAAGAATGTTAATAAAATTGAAATAAATTCCTTTTACTCACTTCCAGTATTACCGTTAGAATCAATTTTATGTTTTGGATCAAATAATAAGTAGGTATATCGACTTTCTTCTTACAAATTTTAAGACCGCGAAAAGTAAAAGTAAGGTGTACTTAGCATCCTTAATGAATATTAATTAAATTAATAACAAAGTTTGGTTTCCTCCTTATCAAATAGAAGAATTTTATGTTTCACTAGCAACCTGCCCCGGCTTCGCACGGGCAGCAGAGGCATCTTCAACAATCATCATCATATTTTAACCAATTTACACAAAACCTTAACAAATTATATATCTAAACCTTCCTCATGAATCACTCTATCTATTGGTGAAAACCGCATGAAAATCCTGTTTTGAGATTGTCACGAACAGACAGACATGCGGCAGGGGACTGTTTTATAATATGTAGTGATTAGTGATTTCATCAACAATTTAATTCCACTAGTGAGATGAAATATTTTGTTGTGGAAAAAAATCCCCATTCGCTCTTTTATTACTTAAATCCTTTATGATTAATTGAATATTTGATGAGATAATTTAGTGGCAAACTTACGACAATTATTTTTACGTACTTGCAATCACGTTGATGCTGTTGATGTAGCTTTTTGTCTATTCGTACCAAATATCATCATCAACCAATCTTTAGAAGGTAGAGCTTAGCAGATTTTTCTCGATCCGGGCTGGGTAAGAAACTCACCTTTAGAGAATAACGTAGTTAGAGAAACCGTACGTGTTTTCTTTTGAAGGGTCGCCGGAGCTCCTTTTTCGAGTTGACAACACATAAGTCACTTCAGTGGGAGTCCATGTTTGCTCCGTCAACGCTCTTCGTTCCTGTTAAATATCAGAATGATAATAAAGGTCTAGTTTTAATATTATGACTTAGAAATGTAGGGAGATCCTTAATCAATTTTAAGGCCCGCTGGAGGAAACAAAAAAAAGAAACGTTAGTCACACATTACTAGTATAATAATAATCGCGCTAATCGTAAATGTCAGATACTTACCATACTGCAAAAGCGTGGGCACCACTTTCGGGTAAAATCCTCTCAATTAGGTGACGTCCAGGTGCACGGGAATGCCGCCTCCTCGTAGCTGGCCACTGTAGCGGGTGAAGTGGAAAACCGGCCCCGTCCACTCACGGCCACGCTCAGGGTAGCATGAGGTTCTGGAAAGGGCGCCTCCGCCGCCCGGCGGCGAATTAGGTCCTCGAAATAAGTGAAGATGATCCTCCCGGGCCCGTTCCGCCACCTCCTTTTATAAGATGACATCCTCGCAGAAGGCCCCGGCCATGAACGGTCAGGAAAAAAGAAGGAAGGAAAGAATCCCGTGCTGCTGCCTTGCCATCTCGATCATGACCAGCTGAAGCACTTCCACGGTGGCAAAGCCAGCACGTGGAGCCCCCAGTCGGGACTACCAACGAGCCATCGTGGCTTGACGAGTGGGCCTCACAGCCTTTTCGGGCGGGGAACCGACTGTTGATTCCCGCCCAGAACTCAGCCGTCCGCCTATATACTTTGGTGAGCTCTTCGGCCTCCGAATCCCGCGGGAGTCCCTGCCAACACGCACTCCGCCTCTGTAGACACGGTGCGGTATCCGCGTATGGCTCTAACCACCTATCTGTCACTATCTACCTAACCACCACCACATTTATTTAACCCGAATTAACCCTGGTACCTGTGTACGAGCCGGGTTCAGTAATTAAAACTTTTAAATTAAATACAAAACATATACAGAATACATTGTATCCCAAATAGTTCACAATTGCTTATTATTCTTCTATGTGGCTTCTCTGTTTAATGTTGCTCTATGGCTTCCTCATCTTCATCGTCTAGTAAATATATATAACATATATATATGTATATATATATATATATATATATATATATATATATATATATATATAGCTATATCCTTTGAAGTCAAAATTTTCTCAATTCCTCACTAAAAATAAAGGTTTGCTGAGGTAATTTTTATAAATTAATAATCCATCACTGTGTTCCAATAATAATCCAGGAATAAATTATGTTATTAAAAATAGATTTAGTCTATTTTATTACAAGTTTTATTTTTCAAATATCATGGAGAATGATGCGTGTGGTTTGTATAACTATATAATATTATAAAAATAATAATAAATATTATATATATTAACAAAATACGTATTCAAAATGGATTGAAAACGCTGTAACATGTAAAAATTATTGTTTGTCCCGAATAAATAATATTTAAGTATTTTGTACAAGTTGATGGATTTTAGAAGCGACGAGCAGAACATTTTTTTTTTTTTTTTTTTTATACTGGGGAAATCCATCATGGACTATCCTCCACCTAGGGTGCGGCAGAGGGGTGTGCCGGACTCTTACCGGCTAAAACCACCAGTGTGTTCCATCTCGCACCTTCTGCCGGGGATACGGGAATCACATTCGTCCGCGTCCCCGACGGTGCTGACCCGCCTGTGCAGGCCCCGTCTCTGAGGGGGTTAAATGTTATCCCCCCTCGCTTCCTCCATCCTCCATAGAGGGGCGCACGTGGAACACGTCGCGCTGCCACCTCGGACTCATTTACAGAGAGACGGATTTCCCCAAATCCGCCCCTCACGGGTCAATTTAGGGGGGCCGAAAGAGGGCATTATCAGCCCTTCTGCGACGCCCGGTGCGCCTGCTGCGGATCGGGAGGGTAGTTGATATTTCCCTTACCCTTTCCGCAGCCTCCTTCTGTGACATCACTGTTTCGCAGAAGGATATCACCGCGTCCCAACAACTCTCACTGCCAACCATACTTTGAACAATGGCTGACAGTGAGAGGTTTCCTCCGATCTCTGCGATGAGGGTACGGCGCGGTTCTTCCCACGCAGTACACTCGGCCACCACGTGCCGCGCCGTTTCTTCTTGGCAAACGACGCAGTGATGACACCGGGCGTCCGGCTCCCTACCTATGCGGTGCAGGTACTTCCCGAAGCATCCGTGGCCGGTAAGCACCTGCGTCGCCCGGAACGTTAGGGAGCCATATCTCCTCTTGAGCCATTCTGTCAGTACGGGCCGGACGGCCTCGATGGTATTGAGGCCCGCGGAAGCGTGTAAAAGGCGCTCCTGCCACTCCGCAACTAGGACCTGGCGCAACTCCGACCGGTGCCTCTCGATTTCACGTTGCACCGGTCGTTCTCCTTCCTCAGCCGTACTGTTGCGCCACCGTCGCAGTGATGCGATGGCCCTCGCCTCAAGATCCCAGGGCGGTGACCCAGCCAGTACGCACGCCGCCTCGAAGGAGATCGTGCGATACCCCCTAATGACTCTAACGGCCATCGCCCGTTGCGGTCTTCGCAAGATGGCGATGTTGTTGGCCTTTAGACCATCTACCCACACCGGGGCCCCATAAAGAGCCATGGATCGCACGACCCCTAAGTATAGCTGTCGACAGGCGGTGTTCGGCCCCCCTAAATTAGGCAGCAGTGATGACAAAGCACCCGCGGCGCCCATCACCTTTGGTGCCAGCCGCCGGAAGTGAGGTTCGAATTTCCATCGGCTGTCGAGGACCAATCCTAGGTACTTCATGGTTGACCCGACAGCTATCTGGACCCCACAAACCACGATATGTGAATCCGGCGGCGTCTTATTCCGAGGCCCGTGAAAAGCCATGGCCTCGGATTTGCTGAGTGCCACTTCTAGGCCTAAGCGCCGGATGCGGCCCACCACCTGCGCTACCTCAGCCGTGGCCAGCAACGCTGCTTCTCCGTGGGTTTTTCCCCCGGCCGTGACCAGCGTATCATCCGCGTAGCACGTCAGTCGCACGCGCCGGGGGAGGACACCCCTCAGAACCCAGTCGTAACCAATGTTCCACAGGAGCGGCCCGAGGACCGAGCCCTGTGGAACGAGCAGACCATATCTGAACATGATTTAACATAAAAAAAATGCATTAATTAAATATAATTATGCGGTTTCACTCACGTGTGTATTTGGGGATGTCCGACTAGACTTTATTCTACAGATTTGATGATTTAACTACAAATACCATATATATATATATATATAATATAATAAACTCTCTTGGAGAGAAAGACGGCCTATCTGGAGGTGTTAAACTGACCTATATTAAGCATTGAACATTCCACGGCTGACATGATGAGAATGGTCATCCATAAAAGTTGAGTCAGCTCTTTCAACGGGCTAATTTAATAGCCCTCTTGAGTAAGTCAAATTATGGGGACGGGCGTGTACCAGTTTGCCAATTTCCACCCGTCCAAAGCCTACGTATTCCTAAGCCCTAGTCCAACATACTTGTTGGTGTGTCAATTTACATTCTCTTCTGATTTCTAGGAAACATAGTAAGAGGCTCAAGGCAATTTTTTTAACTATACGTTAGTTCCGTTCAAAATTTATAAAACTTTATTTGTTGGCTTGCCAGCACGTCTCATTTTTTTCTTAACTTTTTTCAAATTGTGTCTTTTCTTTTACTGGTTTATATATAAAAATAAAAATAAAAATTAAGAAGGATATGAATATGTATATATATATATATGTGTGTGCGTGTGTATATATGTATGTATATGTAATATATATGTGTAACGTATATGCATGTATGTGTATATATATATATGTGCGCGTGTATGTATGTGTGTATTTTTCCTTTTCTAAAACACAAAATGCTTGCTGTGGCAAACTGTAAATTAAGTCAACACTTAATCCTTTAATTACAAATTAAGATAGTATTAAGGATGTATCAGTGTATGAAATACGTCTTTGTCTATTTCGGCTCCTGTCATTTCCTCCAATTTCGGATTTTTTCCTTTTTTTGTTTTTGTATTTATTTTTACATTTTTTTTAAGTTTTTTTTAGTGATCAATCATTTGATATAAAACACTGAATTTTAAATGTTTTAAATGAAGCATCTATGAATAAAAGTCTTCAAATACAGAAAATTCCACGAAAAATATTTTCCCCAACGACGTCAAAATCAGGTCACACATATTTTACACATTAAAGCAAAGTCAAATACTGGGGCGTTTCACAAAAGGTCCTTTGCGATTAATCAACGTTTCCCTCTGAATCGTTGACTCCTGAAAATTTAAGGCACACTTCACTCATTACATGAAGAGTGAGGACGGAAGAAAGGAATTTTTGAAATTCACCTCTCTTAAAATAGTTCAAAAGGGTTCCGGAGCCAAATTAAGATGGTGTGTCGGAAATTTTAATAAGATTTTGTGATTATCGCTCTTTGATATACAAGGAATTTTTGTCATGTAATGCAAAATTTTATCCCTTATATGATTTTTCATTGTCTTTGTACTTTAATTGCAGTAAGTCACATAGAGCATTAGACATTTTTTAGGGCTCCGTACCCAAAGGGTAAAAACGGAACCCTATTACAAAGACTCCGCTGTCCGACCGTCTGTCTGTCCGTCTGTCACCAGGCTGTATCTCGGGATCCGTAATAGGTAGACAGTTGAAATTTTCACAGAATGTGTATATCTGTTGCCGCTATAACAACAAATAATAAAAGTAAATTAAAAAAGGCTCCCCTACTAGAGACTTATTTTTTTGGCTGATAGTATTAAATCTTGTACGATGGTGCAGAACCCTTCATGCGCGAGTTCGACTCGTACTTGGCTGGTTTTTTTCTAATCGTTTTAGGTTCAGGAAGTTCAATGAAAAGCAGTGGTTCGACCACCCTTCCATTTTATTGTATTAATAAAATATGTCTGTCAATAAACTGTGCTTATCCTTCGGTCTACTTGTTTAGCTAAAACAGGTAATACTATAAATCTTCAACCCATATTATAGCAACTACTCTGAGCGAAAATGGCAGTTTCGTGTTAATCACATAAGCCGTTATTATTTGAGCAAACAAGGAATATTGTCACAGTTCTCTCGCTTTAAGATAAAGCTGCCTTTGCGTCTTAAGGCAAGGTATATGCTTGTCTTCGTATATCTGAAAATTAATGAAGATTCCCGAGCAACAAAAAATTAAAATCTACAATAAAATGTCGTGACGTCAACTAAAAATTTACGACATTAACATAGTAGGTGTTTTTGTTTTACGAAGAGGTCCCCCCTCCCTTCCAATACGAGGATAAATTGCTAGTGTACAAGCTGACTTTCAATAGTAACTGGAATAACAATTATTCATGCGCTTATTTGCGCTTACTTGCTATTGTATTAGTATGTATAATTAAAAGAAAGTAACATTTTTTTGGTGACTTTATTGACAGAACAAAAACTCATTATGCTGTACAAACTAGAATCAAGTATTGACAAAATACGTCTTTCATCTATTCTCTTGATATTCATCAAAACTTAAAGGATTAAACATAAATACAATGGAAATATAGAACGCCGAAAGCAGAACAGTCAGGAACAGAACAATTAAACTGTTTGTTGAGAATTAATTTAGTGCTTTGATGTACAAATAACTTTATGTTTGACTGTCTGTTACCAGCGACTTACAATACTTAATGATGTAAACCCTTAATAAAATTTAGAACAAGTTTTCAAAGAAATAAAAAAAAAATATTTTAATGCCATTCGTAAATTGAAAGTCAACTTTTAGACTATTTAAAGTGGGTAGTTTTATAAATTGGTTCACTATTAGATAGGAAACATCTAACTGTTAGATTCTGACACAGAAAAAAGAAAACGCAATGACAAAATAAAACAAAGAAGGTTTTTGCAGTAGGACTAAAGCAAAATAGCTGTTCTTAGATTAGCCGACTTCTCCTACCTGTAAAGAAATTGTCTGCAAAATACTTGTCTTTTGGTTTAAGAAAAATCAAACGAATACCCAAAATAAACAATTATTTTTTAACCTTAAGCCGTTCCTGTGAAGAAAAAGCTTCCAAACCTATTTATGAAGTTTACATTATAAACCAGAATAACTGAACCTTATGTCTCTAGTAGCATAATATTAAAAAAAAAAACAGTCAGTCGTAGGACTACACGTCAAAAGTGAAAACATAACTCCACAATGTATTTGCATATACACACACATCTGTATATATATATATATATATATATATATATATATATATATATATATATATATATATAATTGGCTTAAAAAATAAAATGTAGGTAATAACATTTCTAAATGTAAACATAGGGTACACTGGAAGTTCTGCGCTCCTGGCCGCTCATGAATATTTGCATTTCGAATAATATATTTTGTTTAATATAAGAAACTCGGCTCCGTCTTTTATTTATTTATTTATTTATTTGGTTTGCTGACAGTTGTTACATTTATTATTTTCATGCACTTAAATTATCATACACATACTTATTCTAAATGTACAACCATTTATGAGCAAACACCGCATGCTCTGATTTTTACTTTTTTTTTTACATATAACTAGTTACCAGTTTAAATAAAACAAAACAACAGAAGGTGGTTGGTAAATTAATAACTAATAACTTGTTTGTTAGAAAGGAACAATTTTATGTCGCTGCGAAATTTGCCTAAAGAACTTGCAAATATATCAGTACATCTACTACTTTCGTTCGCTAATTTGCACATACGTGGGATAGGAGAATTAGATCCAAGTACGGTTTTACAAAGCGGAGGGTAAAATGGAGTAATTTTGTCTTACGAATTTTCAATCAGGGTCACGTGTCCTGATGCGACTTTAACATTTTTTACTCATCCCAAAAAGTGCACAACGCCGCTAAACAAGTTTTCACTTCAAAAAAAGAACTTTAACATAAAGTTGCAAATGCCCTTAGACTCCCTTAAACCAGCCTAGTCACAAAATCCATTTTAACTAACATGACGTGTCCTACCTTTAAACTGTCAAATGCTGCCAAATTTCAGGTCTGTAGTACAAAAACCAATGACTTTCATCCCAAATTGCTTGGGCCCTTAGACCCCCTAAATCCTGCCCTGTCACAAAATATGTCCTTAGCTTACTTTTCGTAGTCATAAACTACCTTCCTGTCAAATTTCTTCTTCATAGGTTAAGTAGTTATCCAGATTTCGTAATTAGTCCGTGAATGAGTGAGTGAGTCTCCTTTGGCTTTCATAAATATAGTTAATGTTGCTATTACAAACGAACCTTCTTCGTGGTTAAAATAAAATATTTAGTCTTGAAAAAAATTGTTGAATTAACTTTATAATTTATTTATTTTTCATTATTATTTCCTAACCTCTCTAATACTGTCAATGCAAAAGTTTGTAAGTGTGTGCATGCGTGTAAGTTAGTAAGTATAGTTGTTTATTTCTATGATAGATTGGGAGGAAATTTGATTACCTAGATTATGTTTTGCATTAACATAGCATAGGTACATGGAAATTTAGGTTTAACGGGTGGGGCCGGGAGCGAAGTAAGTGAACTTTGTCTGTGAATTCTACTCAATTTCACTCTTTTTTCCGTTTTTTTTTAAGATTACTAATAACTTGGGTCACACATTACTAGTAATCTCGTTAACCCCTCCAGCTAAGCTTAACGCTTGTGTTAGGAGTGGGTTCACAACGGTAGTGCACTGGGTGGGGTTCGGACCCGCAACCACTTGATTGCAAGTCCGACCCCTTAGCCATTACGCTACCGCCGCTTCCTAATCTCTAATCCCTCTTTTCTAGGAAAAAGTTGTGGTCAGTAAAATAAGAAACAAAAGAATTTTACAAATAATGAAGTTATAGAGTAACCTATCCAAAAAGTTAGCTTAATTGTGAACCTGATTCGTGTTGAAATCTTCAAATCAGTCACTGAGAATACAATACATAGCAAGCTTAATAAACCCTATTGAAGCCGTAGCTAAATTCTGAAATTTTCTTTGAAATCTAAACAGCAAACCTGAAGCAATGTTTGGTGTGAAGACAGTCAACTATTAGCCTTCAATTATAAACTAGATATCATATATTATTTTGAGACGACCCAATGCAATATAAAAGAAATAAAAAGGCTCGTGTAAGAAATGAACGTAAAACGTATAAATTGCAAGTCTTGTTGGCAAAAACCACGGTATCTATTAGTAGCAACTGCACTGTCCATTGTACGGTTTAAGTATATAATTATATAAGTAATATTGTAGTTTCCACGTCTTAACTACTCAACTGATAATTATGAAATTTTGCTTACACGTTCTCACATCATGGGATACCTTTTATCCAGAAAACTATAGAATAAGGTACTGACTTTATGTACTGACCAAACAACGCATTTAATGTAGGTATATTGTGATTTCTGTATCAATCTTATGTATTTTGTATTCTGTATCAATTGTATATATTATCTATATGTATATGTTTACACAGACTGACTGCATATACATATGTGTTTATTTATTTTTATTATTTACTTTTATCCATATCGCATGATGTATGCTAAATTATAAGTATGTTATGATTCTTTAAAAATAAAAATATCTTCAATATCAGCACTTCACACCAAAACTATCCATGATTTCATCTATTTATTATCGATTTGTCCATCCAAAGGTTGCCTGAAAGAAATAGCTTTCAGTGATAAGGCCGCTCTTTGTATATATTCATCTGATCTATTTCTTGTAAAAACATTTTTGTTCGTGTACAATAAAGTTTATTTCTATTCTATTCTACCTAACGCACAAACCGGCAAAAAAAAATACAACACAATGATAAATCAAGGACCGTCCCTAATGGGCAACACTTCTTCAAGGACAATAAAGCTCCACTTACTACTGTAATTCTCAAAAATATATACTCATATATATCTTTGCGAGTTCCCTGAAGAATCAAATGAGAAGCTACAAGAGAACGGCAGTAACAGCCCACATTTCTGTAGTAAAATATATTTGCGGAAAACAGTTTCCGATAGCGGTACCATAATGTATTGCCACGATCCAATTATATTCATTCACTGGAATACTGCAAGAGGAATCAAAGTGATTAAAAACACGGTTAGTCTAGATAGATTTAATTGTTTCTGTTTCTAACTATATACAATTGGTTAGTCATGTCTTGAGACTAAAGATGGAAAGTGTAATGATCATATGCAAATCATTGCATATGATCATTACACTTATGGATACACACTACGAATATTTGGGCTAACTATCAAGTTAGCCCAAATATTTGAAGATATCTTAATTAATGGCATGAGTGAGTGTAGTAATTGCAATAAGAGACAGAACAGAGTTTTCAAGTCCTTATGTAACTCGAAAACTAGACTTTCATCGTGGGAGAGCCATTCTGCGGCACGTATGGGCCGGCTCGACCGGAGTGATAAAACGGCCTCACAGAAAACCGGTAGTAAAGCGATTATTGCAATGTTTTTCGCCGAGTGAGTGAGGTTATCGGAGGCCCTAAACCTTCCATCTCCCTCCCCTTCCCCCCCTCCCTTACTCCCTCGCCCCCTCTTCCCCTACTCCAACCTTAGAGGCCGGCAACGCACTTGTGACTCCTTAGTTGCAGGTGCTTATGGGCGGCGGTAGTCACTTACCATCAGGTGACCCGTCTGCTCGTTTGCCCCCTAGAACATAAAAAAGGCAGTCTAGGTTTCTCTTGGATATAAATATTTCTTGTATCATCTTTGTCTTAATTGTCACTTTTTGTCAGCGAGTTGAAAGAAAAACGCCTATTCCGTTTCTTGAAAAATCGTATGTATTTAAGTATTTCGATGCAACGAGACAAAATCAAGTGTTTATCATTTATAAGTTAACAAATAAAAAGTGAAGAAGAGTTGATTTCCAGTAGTATAATTTCATAGGGCATCTACGACCGGCCTTACTATTCTTTGGCCATAAATCCTAATACTTACTTTGATTTTGAAATCATAGACCATATGTCCGTAACTGAAGAATGAACTCAAAATCAAGTCTCAAAACTTTTCCCTTTGGTACAATTAATCTAAAACCTGAATACATATTTCAGTATAAGTTGAATTGAGAATAAAAATGCAATATTATCTTTCAGTCGCTTACGACGTTTTGAACAATGTACATAAGAGTATTATTCTTAGCTCAGAACCACATAAAACAGAATGTGCCATTTCAAGAGCACCCACAAATTATGTCGAACATGCTCATGAAATTTTCAAAACAAAGTTCATAAAAATAAAACGTGAAGATCGTATAGGCTTGTAAAGAGGAAAATAAAGAATTTACGCAATTTTCATATTGCTGGGGAGCAGTCTGTAGCGGTACTTGGCATTTTATTACTAACCGGACTATCAATACATGTGACATCTGTTGAAACGACTCGTTATTTGTTCTTCTGGAAGGAAACTGAGAAAAAATAGACTTATGTTGACTTAAACTTACTACGCTACGAGTCACACAAGTATCAAAAAGGCGTAAAATTTCATTTATTACTACTTAATAATACTTTGACACATTAATAGATAGATAAACTATAAATTAGGTTTCCTAGAAACACGATTGTTTTTTTTTTTTTGCATTTTGTAATCTAATATGACATCGATCACTTTTCGTTTATTCTAATAATAATAATTAAACGGCATGAAATTATTATGTGCGTGTACATATTTATATATTTTGCGCAGAACCCTAATTCTTATTCCAAAATAAAAGTATATATAACACCAGCTGAAGTGATCTGCCAGTGAAAGTCCCGTGGAAATCGGTCCACCCGTTCCGGAGATTATCCGGATCAAACAGACAGACAGACAGACAAAAAAAATAAAAATGATTTTTAGGCATATGTATCGTCCAAATAACTGTATGCGCTTAAAAAAACTATTATTTTGACATTACAAACAGGCACTTCAATTTATTTATTTATTTGTATTGATGATGATGATTTATTTATTTTCTGGAAATATAGCCCTGGGTATTTTCTCTCTTTTAGTTTATATTATCAATATATTACTATTTGGGACTGTTGGGGAATACTCACAAAGTTGTAATATAACACCCCATCACAAAATACCGCCCGCTAAAAACAAACATTGGTAATTTATCGAAAAATCCTATTTTCCTCTAAGTAGCCCCTCCCTAAGTCCATGGCTGTGTCACTTGTCCAAAAGGCTAGATAGGCTGCGTGGGATTCCGCTGTCACGTTTTGCAAGGAAGTAATGTGGGCGGCTAAAGAGGCAACTGAATGACAACGGAAGAATATTAGCGTAAGGTCCAGTCCCACAGAAGACGCACCAGCTGGAAGAAAGCGTAGTACCACCTTCAGTCTTCACGAGCTCTGAGTCTGGTCTGCGGGTAACGGATAAGGCTGCCTGTTATCCTAGCAGAAGTAGATCTGACACAGTGGAGTGATGTATTATTCTTGTTCCTCCCAGAACTAGAGCAGCGCTGGGCTCCTCCACTTAATAAGGTGCCGGCCGGTGAAGAAGCTGTCAAGTTCTGCCAGGGTTCTCAGGAACTTCTCTCTTAGGTTAAACCCGGGTATTTGCAATAAGATCACTTGTGACGAAACACCGTGTGGTTTTAGTCTGATTCCGATATACCACCTCATAGCCCGTAGATACAGTGATGTAGACGATAACCCGTTTAGGTTTTCACAGAAAGGATGTTACCGAATAACTGATTTTTCTTTCTTTGAATTGGTTGTTTTTGTCTCTTGCTATTGTACGGGTGCGGGACAAACTGAGAATAAGTGATATGTTTACCTTTACAATGGATTGCGACCGTGTAACGCTTGATTGAATTTTGTTGTAACAAAGGTATAGACGAGAATTGGACTGGTATTAGCGCTGTCCCTTTTCTAACTTTCTAATCAAGTAACTGAATTTATACAGTATTGGGCGAATGGCAGATCCCTTTCTGAGGTGAGCTTTAACAGTTTGATCCAATTTCATAAATTAATTTTAAAATAACCAATAGAATCCATATGCCTGGCCTGTTGGTCTGGTGGTTATTGACCCTGACTGCTAAGCCAGAGGTCGTGGGTTAGATTCTCACCCAGGACAAATAATTGTGTGATGAACATGATCATGTGTTCTGTATCTGCGTGTTATTTATCTATAGTATGTATGTATTTAGAAATATACAAGTATGTTTATCAGCAGTCTGGTTACCATAAACAAGGCTCTGCCTAGTTTGCGATCAGACGGCCGTGTTTAAGATGTGTGAAGTTATTATTACTATTATAGTTTTACTGACCAAATAATACAAGATTTATTTGCATATAGAAATGGTATGTTTAGCAGCACTCTGTGACATAATTATGTTCAGTTATATATAGGCAATACTCCGCCAGTTCACCCACGTCAAAAGACAAAAATTCATTTTATATATTTCATTTAAAATAAATGCATATTAAAATGCATTTAGACCAATCGTATACGGATAAATACGGAGCATGATTGAGTACCTTATTGAGGAAATACCTTCTCTCTACATAATATTGCACTCAAAATAATAACCCTGTGCTTTATTTATGTCATGAGCAAGATCTCTAAAGGTCCATAAAAAGGCGTTGTACTGAAGAAATACATACGTATTTTCATAGGTTGAGCGAGCGAGTGTGATTTCTCCTTCCGCCAGGTGAGACTGTGGGCTTATTAACATTAGTAATATAAAAAAGAACACGTAATAAAGAAACTATTTTATTTGAAAGTCAATCTTCGGTACTTAATTCTTATAACTCAAGTTGCTACTACAGGAATATGTTGCAAACCGAATTAAATTGGCGATTAATTAATCGCGATAAGCCCAATAATGCTTGTGCTCTGTAATATATCTATTTCAGTAATAGGCAGTAAAGATTTGATATGACGGTAATAAAAATAAATACTTAAAAAACAAATGATGCACTATTTCGTTATCATTCATTTTCTGTGCCGTAAATGTTCTTAAACTCGCTCGTGAACGAATGAAGCCATTTTAAACCGGCGCGAGCAGGCTCACTTCGTTAAATACGGGTGCCTTACTCCTCTTTTCTATCGAACACCGTCTTAGGTAACAGACGTGTAATCAAGTATCTACCCTGCATACCGTCAAAAATAGAAAAGTGAACTCCCTTCGCTATCCGAAATCGAGAGCTTGCTGCGTGACAACGTGTGACCGGAATCTCCACAATCTCCACACAGTTATTTATTCGAAAACGTTATTTGTCCCTTGTGTAGCAACGACCACCTTCATCGCTATTTCGGTCTTGAGGTGTCTACTACATACACCTGCAATAAGACACTAGAAGAAGAAGTATTTTTACTGCTGTAACACACCTGAACCTGCCTACTCCAGTCAATTGCAAATTCATTATTGACTTTAAAATCTTAGATACTAAACCTTTCCCCACAAAGCTTCTCAATAAAGCAAGGGATAATTAATTTGTAGCATAGAGCATGTTAAATTTTCAGATTAATCTTACAGCTCTAGAATATCCTAGAACATCACAGAGAACCTGTCTAGAGAAATAATTCTAAAATGAAAAGAATATTAAAGTAAGTTCTACGCTTATGTGCGCAGTACCGACTTAATATGTTGAAACTTGATTTATTATTATTAAATTTAAGTGCTTCTAAAACGAATTTACTTTAGAATAACTAGATATTCCATATATACGTAAAAACGTTCTACGAATCATGAGTATTCCAGATATACTTTCTAATAAGTTCTTGTTGTATTTATTATATAATAAATTGTCACACAAGATCAATTTCTAAAATAAAATTTATCCAATAGGAAGTAATGAATTTTAATATTTATTAACGTGCAACTTTATGCGTACTTTTATTAGTGAACTTTAGGGTAGGTAATGGAAAGGTCCACAAAGTACCACAAAGGAGACAAAATTTCGTTCTACTTTTTAAGTACTTTGATTATGAAACTGCAAAAGATAGGCGCCTGAATGCCACTCAACATAATCCTTTCTAACCTAATTAATTTCAAGTAGCAGCACCTGGCTGAAGAACTTTTAAGTACAAATCTCAATTAAGTTTACGCCCAGCGACATTTCTGAAGGCTCCCTTGGTAAAAATTAGCAAAACGACTTTAGTTTGCGAAGGCTGTATATTAAAATGTACCGAATTATATTGCAGAACAGCACATTCATTCTTTTTAATAGCACATTATTTTTATTAAACTGTGGAATACAACAGATCTTTAATTGTTTTTAAACCTTTGCGACTTTGATACATATTAGATGTGTAATTCGGGACTTAATCGCGATAATATTTAAAAGGTACAATATTTCTTGTTAACCCGATGTTTCGACCGAATTGCACCGATTGTGGTCACGAGTGGACTTGGTATTATACCTTTTAAATATTATCGCGATTAAATCCCGAATTTTACATCTAAAACAGATCTTTGGTCTTCCACATTTTATCAGCGTAAATCATTATTAACCGACTTATTTTGTTTTAATAAAAATGACTATGATTTCTTTAAGTATAGCTGTAAATTCAGACGGTTAAAAGGATACAACGTGTTTCCGTATGCAAGGTGTTGATATAAAACGTTGAAGCAAACATCTTTTGTTCTTTGAATTTCAAGAAAAATATGTAGGAAAAATGTTAGAGAAAATTGGGGAAGCTTCTATGTATTTGAGTTTTGTGATGTGAGAACGAGGTAAGAGAAGACGTGATGTTTGAATAGTAATGCATGCGAATAAAAGTGGAGCAACTGCGTCGACTTGAGACTATTTCAATGTTAACTGAAAGGAAGAATTTTGTCGGTACCAAAGTGTTTATATCCTGGCACTTAGTGTTGATGTATATAATTGATAGAGTTTTATCTTAATAGCAAAATATTAAGTACATATTTGGGGTTCCGTAGGTACGAATGAAAAAAACAGTACCCTCATAGCATCACTCAGATTGTATTGCGATGGCTTGCCTATCACACTCAATTTGCTCCGAATCTATTGGACCGGTTAACTTTAAATGTAATACACATATCAATTCCTGTGACTCAAATACACATAAATGTAAATAAATGAATTATATGCAACTAGCAGCGCCCCGCGGTTTCATCCGCTTAAGTCCCGATCCCGTGGGAATGTCGGAATAAAAGTAGCCCATATCACAGATAAGATAATAGTTACTTCGTAACAGATACATCACTCCCATACAAAAGTGAAAATACCTACGTTATAATAGCCTATAAAAATTAATTAATAATACCTGGCGTTAGCTGCGACCAGAAATATATCTTATTTACACTTTTTGAAAGTTGAGAACGCCTTGCCCACCGCGCGACCTTTGTCTGTGTGTGTAACCGCTTTGCCAGACACTTTAGGGTTGTACAAAATACACAAATAATGAACTAGATTATTTATTTGATAATTAAATTTATGGGTGTTGAGTTTTATATAGGTGGTGGTGGTAGGTAATGATAAATAAAATTATTTCCCCTAAGTTTAATTTTTAAAAGCAATTAAAATATTCTTCACTTTTAATATTGGGTTCCATTCCCACCCAGGACAATTAATTATGTGATGAGATGATCTTTTGTTCTGTGTCTGGGCTTAATTTATCTATAATATGTATGTATTTAGAAATAAATAAGTATGTTTATCAGCAGTCTGGTTACCATAGTACAGGCCTTGCCTAGTTTGGAATCAGACGGCCGTGTGTGAAATGTGTCAAGTTATTATTATTATAAGAAAGATACTCTGCTTACGATTCAATGCTTGCTTTCTGTAATGTATGCTAAGCCAAGTGAAAGTGACGGGATTATAGAATAAGGGCTTGTATCAATTTGATGAAAAAATTTGCTTCTCATTTATTTAAATTAAGATTTAATATGTGTGAATTTTTAAAAAATAAGCTTAAGATTTGTGCGAGAAGCTCCAAAAAGATGTTTTTCAATTTTAAAAAACAACACTGTTTATTTTTCTAAAATACTGTTATTTTTACAGTTTATAATAGCGCGAGTATGAATTCAGTTCAGAATCATACGGTGAAATCTATTATAGATATCATTATGAACATTTTTACTATTACAACGAAAGTCTACAATTACAGGAGTATTAGAGACAAAAGGTATCTGGCTGCTACCTGGAACTGTTTATATCTTATGAGAGCCCTTTAATCGGCAACACCTTTTATGATATGCGCTCCAATTTAATACTTTTGTAAAACATATTATGTTATCCAAAAGTATTAAATGACAAATAACTACCTACCTACTCGAATTAATACCCCAATCCGTGCCGCTCTCAATATGTTCATTTCAGTCACTCTTACTATATTATTTTCTAGCCTTATTATAGATGGTCCTAATTTAATTTCGTGTTTTAAGAAAATCCTAAAGGTAGGTACCAAGTCAAACGTATTGTGTGAGAGAAGCAGCCGACAGTTCGCATTGCCTACTACAAATGAATACGAGGGCAGTCCAGACCTACAAAGTTCATCACCTTTCCTAAATGTTATGGGTTCATTAGTTACAGTTTAATAGACTACATTTATTACAACATCCACCCTGACCGAACACTCTAAACCTGATTTAGTACAATTTGTATATAACATTGTATAGAATATATATAAGCAATATTTATTTTTTGTGTTAAGGAGATAACTATTATTTATTTTTAGCACAGCCACGCGGCAAGTAAAGAATAAACACCTAAAGTATTTTTAAATTATATTGACAAAATAAGTAATAACTAAAATAATTATTGCGATTTATTTTTAAAGGATTTAACAGATCACTAACATCTAGCAATAACGCAATTTAACATAATAAATACATTTATCAATAACAAAACACGTCCACTGTGCAATAAGCTCGATTTAGCATTTTGTTTTTATTTACGAAGAATATCGTTCAGTGCGTGCCTGCTCTCAGCCACGCGTTGTTGCCCCTACTGACACTTAAACACTTATTCCGGCCACGGATGCTGAATTGGTAGGTATATAAAACGCGACCTCGAGCGAGTGATGTAGCACTGCACATATGTTAATCCAGGTTTCCAGGTACAGGTACAGGTCTACATATCAAGTTTCATCGCAATCGGTTCAGTAATTTTTGCGCGAAAGAGTAACTAACATTCATACATCCATCCATCCATCGAAAGTTTCACATTTATAATATTAGTGGGATAACGTATATACGGAAATTAAGGCGATCACGAAATAGGTATTACATAATATCTTTGAATTGTCAATATATCTCATCATATCATGGAACGTGAAAGTTTTAAAGTTGGTAAATGAATTATGAAAATGGGGGATAGTTTTGGGGTCCAAACTAGGAAAAAAAGATTGCAAACTTACCTTTGTGACATATCAAAGAAAAAGCTTACAGTATATATTTTTTTTTCTTTTAAAGATTAATATTTTTAAAGTTATTCAAGAAAAAAAATGAAAATTGATCATTCTCCTCCACATACCTCCGAAACTACTGACATTTGTAATTGAAATGTATAGCTTATTGGTAATTTTACGCTATGTTGGACTTAGATACACCAAACACGAGTAATTGTTGGGCTAAAAGATCATACAGTGAAGGTAAAGTTGACTACATGATGTCACACGACATCGTGTGCACTCCTTCCACGCAGCTCCCCACTGCGCTTCCCCCACGCACTGAAGCCTATAAACACCGCGGCGCGCGAGGACACGCTCTCTTGCTCCAGTGCTCCAGTTCACGAAGTTAAGTACTCCTGCAGTCACCAGCGCCGGACAACGACCAAGACCTCTTGCCTCCTGGACCTTACGTCCCTGAGAACTAATGTAATTGCTGAGTAATTGTTCATATCTGTACTTCGTAAATTTAACCTCAATATAGATTGTAAAAGTGTTCCACGTGTGTAATTTCTCTCTCAATTTAACTCTAACCCTCTGGAGACCACGTGAATCCCACGTGTCCACCCACAATGTTACAATGAATACATGGTCATAGGTAACTTTGGTCATAGGAAACTACAACTTTGTGTTATCACACAAAAAAAAAAGCTTGTCTTTAATAATAGCCATCTAGCAAGGTCAATATTCCTTATAGCTTCTGCATAAATTAGAGGGAGGTTAGAGTTACAGCATCGCGGCTCCCAACCACTAAATATTTGAACAAATAATCATAATTTCTTTCTATATTTATTATGACAGATTAATCAGTATTGGAAAGACTCGTAAATTCTTTAAAGCTTTGCAACAATGTCCATCATCATTAATCTCCTTCACTTGAAAAAAAAGGCATCTCACGTTTCTTTTCTTAACACAAAAACATCAACCTTCACAATGAATTAAACAAAAACGAAAAACAATACGACTCCTAAAAATATATTTTACGACAGAAAACAATAAAACTTGGCATCATATGAATGGTGAAACATTCGCAATCGAGATATGTACCAATTTGAATAACACGACCAGCTCATGTAGACACCTCATTAAAGCAAGACATAAATAACTTTTGCGTCATATTCCCAGCGTGTAGCAGCAATCACGGAGGTTAAGTTACGCTGGATGTCATGGCAATATTGCAACAAGGAAATAAAAACAAAAGAACAAACGTATGGAATAAGATGTCAGCGGGAACAGCTGCAAAGCTTTAAGAGGGAGAGACAAACTTAAAAACATTTTTGTGTTACATGTATTTTTTCAAATTTATTTAGGTGTAGATAGATAGATAGAATATTCTTTATTGTACACCATTTACAGAAATTCATTGAGACAGATCATAGCTTAAAAATTAGAGTACTATGGGCAATCTTATCGCTAATAGCGATCTCTACCAGACAACCTTTAGATGGAGATAATAATAGAAGTATTAAATAACAATAGTTGATGGCGTACTATATTGAAAATACAGACAAGTATTCAAACGTATTATAGCTATTTAGTAGGGATTACATAGTATATTCTAAAGTAATGTGTGTAATGAATAATGGGTGTAATGAATAATACTAAATAAACTTTTTGTATTGTGAACTGTATTATTCTCGCCATATTTTTAAGCTTATGTGACGGGTTATAAAATGCAATTTGGTAGTTTTAATTTAATAGGGATGTGTTTGATTGATTTGACTGTTAAATTGTTAACTGTTAAACTCTGTTACTTGATTAACATTTTGATCAACCTTTCAGAAACCGGGTGTTAAGACTATTATCTGTTATGTTGTACAAATAAGCAATTTGAACGTTATTTTATTATTATATATTTAATTATATTATTGTTTGACAATGTAATATTTGACACACTTCACACCTTGGTATATTATATCTTTGATACTTTTTTTGTAAATAAATAAAAGGATCATAACTTAAGCAAAATATTGATAAAAAATAATAATTGATTTAGTTTTTTTTAATAGCTGACGGATGTTTTATATACATTTAAGAAGTTGCTATTATTAAAACCCCGCTCGCTTTCCATACCTTACACCATTTCATAATCCATTGTTACGATGTATTCAAATGAAATCCGAGGCATCGTGGCTCTAAAATAGTTGGAACTTCCGTACTGGAGTATACAAACTTTAGTTTTTAAAATAATTTCAGCTAAGTACGCCGGAACGGCGAAATAACTCGTATAACTTGAGCTATGCAAACGCATTAACGTTGATACCTTTCAAGATGAGAGTTTCTCTTTTGTTCTTGTATTTTAATATTACCTCTGTATTTAGCTCTTTGATGTAGTTCAGGTAAATAGACTTTATCTTTCCTTTGTTTCTTATAACACTAGATTTTCAAAAGAGAACGACTAGAAAATAGTTTTTCTTATATTATTCAGTCTGAATTATTATGTTAGTTTTTTTTAATGGCACTTCGCCTACGGCCATCTGATCCCAAACTAGACAAAGCTTGTACTATGGTGACCAGACTGCTGATAAACTTACTTATATATTACTAAATACATACATATTGTAAATAAATTACACCCTGACACAGAACAAATGAGCGTGCTAATTACACAACTATGACCATTAGACCAATAGGCTCGTTTTGTTATTATTTTCTAGCAAAAGTAATCAGTATTATATTTTTTTTACAAAATCCCTTTTCATTAATATTGCATTAAATTACTGAAAACAGTAACAGTGTATTACAATTAGTATGAACCTGGATTCACAAACTACGGGTAGACTTGTAATGTAAAAGCCAGTGTTCTATTGTTGCTAGATTAAGTAAAAAATTTCTATGAGTAAATAAAAATTGGTTAGGTACTTTCCTACTGACACCACAAAGATGTGGTGTAAGTAGATAATTATCTAACAATTTTACAATTCATTGAGCGTGTGTTCTGTAAATTGGTAGCGTGTTTATTGTGGGTCTACTGAGATGATATTTGTGCGTCAAGATAATTTTAACCGTTGGCTATTATATCCAGAAGTAATTATATTTTACTTTTTTGAGATATGAATGGTCAAAGATACGCTAACGATAAGACTTTTTTAACAGAAAGTTTAAAAGTTGGCATAGCAGAGTATATGGTAATCCTCGCTTGTGCGAAGTAGATATACTGCCTGCGGGTATTTACTGTAAGCAGCAGAAACACCCACCAACCAAAATTTATCCATCGGAAGTTTATATATAGCAATTGGTGCATGTGTGAACCACTCATGCACGGATAAAGTTTAAAACCAATACGTATTTCAATAAAGCTAAAAAAAATTTCTTTGGAAGTCATAAACAATAGTAATAATAATAAATGTATTGTTATTTCTGTACCTATGTGATATATACGCTAATTGTTTCTGTAATTTCTGGGTTTCCACGATCTACATAAACATTTTGCTTTTGTACTTCTTTAAACCACTTACATTTTTAACTTTTGTCATTGTTTATATAGATACACTACGAGACTTTTAGAACTTAGGAAGTTTTTATAAAAATAATAAACAATATGTACTCGGTTCACCATAATATTATTGAGAAAATGGAGCATATTTTTTTATAAAAATCTGCCTTTTGAGAGGTGTTTTCTTTTACATAACTTACGCAACAATCTGAGATGACATGACATATCTTTTAGGCAAGAGCCGACAGCGTCTCTAAAATTTTCTCATATTCCCTGTTGAGAAAACATAAATTTAGCGTAGTTGTTCCAAGTAATGAAACTGTTCAAACTTCTTAATAGCATATCGGTTAGATAAAATAACAGAGCGCATTTATTAAGAAGTATTTTACAAGTATTTTAAGAGGACCTATTCATAAATCAATGTGATATCTTAAATAGGGTTGATTGTATTGTATTTTCAAATTGTAATAACTTTGATTACTGTTAGAATGAATATCATAGTATAGGCACATTTCTACATGTAAAGCAATAACTTGTGCTTATAAGGGTTCTTTTACTATTAAGTCATTTAATTAAGGGATTTATTCTAATCTAACAACACTTAATAGTTATACACCTAGCTGACCCGACAGACGTTGTCCTGTTAAAACTCTCCAAAAATATGCAGTTCATGTTTTTCCCAAATTTCCCCATTTACCGGGCAATTATTTAAATTTTTCTTTCTCAAAAAAACCTTATTCCAACTGTTACTAACATTTAAAAGAATAAATTAAATTATAAAAAAATAAACGGGGTGTAGACAATGTAATACTTACTTTAAACTAACTTTGAAAATGCTATAGATTTTCTCAATAGAAGAATTTTCCAAAATAAAAAATTTCTTCGATTTAAAATTTTCAACTTTACACATTGCACCAGCTTTTATGAGAAACGGAGGTAAAAATTGGAAATTCAATTATCATAACTTTAAAAAAAAACTTTTTGTAACTGCATGCTAGAGTCATGCCGTTTCAGTGATTTAAGTAAGTGTTCCAGTGTCAGATACACCCTACATTTAAAACCCTCGTATATTTGTGATCTTAACTTAGGTACATTCCATTTAATTAGAATTGCAATAATTAATTTGCGTAATTTAAACCAACTATTTTATTTGTTTTTGGTGCGATCAATATTATTTAAATTAGAACAATTTTCACGGGGGTTGCCGCTTTTTGTGTAGTTTAGGGATGTCGTATTATTTAATACGCTTCACTTGTTGTTAGAGCTTTAATTACTAACAAATTAAAACTTTTCTAGCTTCAGGAATAGCTTTTCTTTATTTCATAAGCAACGTAAAAGACAAATGGCATAACTTTTTTTTTTACTGACATACAAAGGAACGTTTAAATTTATGATATTAGGTCAAATGTTAGTATGGACATACAAAATCATTTACTTCTGACTAGAAAAATATTTATATAATAATCACTTATTCAGTTACTATTTTGTAAAGAAATAAACAATGCCACTTATAGATCCTGCAGGTGCAAATGTTCGCGATGATTTCTTTGAAAATAATTCTTATACAGATACAGGCCAAAAGTCGCGGCAGTTTCGCCCCATGATGACAAGTTACAATGTAGCTTACTCTTGAAATAAAACCCTAGAACCACACACAGGGGGAAGATCACACACAAAACGATTCCTTTTTGTTCATGTTCGAACAAAGTATTTTAGATTAAAAACTTTATCTTCCTTGAAAGGAAGATAAAGTTTTTAAAGGAAGATAAAGTAAGCTTTGGAGATTGCTAGCCTTTGCTGAAGCAAAGGCTAGCAATCTCCAAAGCTTACTTTACTGTAAATGTGCCACAAACTAAAGAAAAGTGAAGTGAAGGCTAAAGAAGACTATTACTAAAGAGCTAAACTCGCTGGTTTTAATTCTTTATTTGAATTATGCAAATTTCTACTAGTATTATTTGAGACATCTATGAAAATTGATACCATAAAAATCTCAACCAGGAAAACTAAAATTGACATCTGCAATTTTGGAATCAAAACGTACAATTGGGATGGTTTATTATTTAATCTCTATAAGATTTTGAGACGTCGGCTTACATAAATAACTATATAGAATGTTTGAAAAAGAAGGACCTTTCTTTTATGAACCGATCTTTGAAAAACTCGTCTGTTCTAGATACTAAACTCACGCTTAGAACTTAGGAGTTCACAAAGTTGCTTGAAAACAAATGTTGGGTAGTTACCAAAATTCATAATTTACGCAATTAGCGATAAGACAGCTGATTACTAATTTATGTACTACTTATGTAACTAGTTTGGCAACATCATAACTACAAGCGGTTGATCAAAATATTTGATAATTAGATTGTATTGTATCTTGAAACATACTCGTAATGTGTACGGTAACTTTTACGGGTTTCTCTAAATATATAGCATACATGTTACGGCTAAAAGTATAGCTAGGCCTGGTTCTAGCCGGTTAGAACTACTAGGTACATATATGTATAATTGTATATAGAGTGACCGGATGCTTGAAACCGATTGACCTTCTTATGTAGGTACGATAGCTTTATATTTTTCTAACTTACATTTTTTATTTCGGTCACAAATCCTGATTTGTAAATATGGATTATAGTGAAGTAGATGGCTATTGTAGAATATAGATTGAATTCTATTATTATACGTCTTAAATACTGTGTTTTATAAAACCTAGAAATTCTGCAATGCGAGTGTATATATATGAGAACTGAACAGTCCTTAGATGTCTACCCCTAAAAATCAATGAAATAACAGTATCCCTGATTGTCGACTGTCCCAAAAGCCGTTTTTTATCACTTCACAAGACGCTAGCCCGCAGACAATTGAAATAAAATATAAGTGCTTTAGTTTCACTAATTTGTAAACGATTTTGCGTAAGAAATAAATATTTTATCTACATTTGTTCCCAACACAATCACTTTATTATTTTTTTGCCTGGAGTGATTAAAAGATGTTTTCTAGACAAAAAGACAAGTAGGTGTCTTGATTGACCTGTACAATAAAAAAGTAATTTAGGTAATAATAATTTATTTATTTAAAAAAGTATAACGTTTAATAAATAACGATTTGTTTTTTTGACAACACATTATTGACCTGCATTTTTTTATCAAGAATTTTTCATTGCATATGTTTTTACTGTTTATTTTCAAGTATTCTAGAGCAGCGTGAGAATAATTCCTAAATATTAACCCGTTTATATTTTTATTTTTTATGCATGACCATGCATAACTTTTTACAGGGCAGTTGATTTCGATCATTCTTTTTTATTTGATACTTCGGAGTAGGTCCCATTTAAATTTCGAATAAATATTTCAACCGTAAGTGTGGAAAGACAGGAGACTGACTTTTCACCTGTGAACCGATTTTGTAGAAACTTAGCACACATATGTAGTTCTAATGATACTACAACATGACGCGAGACCTGTAGTTGATTATTTTAGCCCCAAAAAACTAATGCGCGGAGCGTCGCTGCGTCCCGTCGCGTCGTTGACAGGTGTGAGCACAACTGCAAATCTTTCATAAGTATGGACTATTGTTCAGGAAGTTATTATTCTAATCTGTTACATTTTTAAAACCATTATGAATAAAGTTAGGCCTCTGTACTAGTCTCCCCGAACTAGTGAAGAGTAATATTTATGTATATATAATATATATGCTCTCACTTTCAATTACATGTGCAAATATTTAAACATGACGAAGCGAGGATTTCGTTATTTCAAATGTAAAATAAAAAATAAAACATATTTATATACAAACGCCCATCACCGCCTGATCGATACAAACTGTTATTCACAGTCACATACCGTTTTTATTTTAAGCCTAAAAATTTTAATATTGGTGGAGTGAGTGGAGTTGATTGGTGAGGTTATAAAATTGAAACGAAAACATAAAATAAATTTAAAATATCCAATGAAAAATATTATCACTGACGAACAGACTACCTATGACAAATCTTGTTTTTTTTTCTTTTATTACGGTTTATAAAATGATACAGCTTATGAGAATTGAATAAATTCCTCAAAGTGAATTCATCAGGCTCGTACATTTTAGTCATTTTCTATAAATTATGTAGTATGTATATCTATAAATTAGAGTCAAGTCTATCTTAGACAATTTCAAGGAAATAAGTGTTTAATAGTCCACATACAGTATATAATACATATATGTATTTTGGATTATTGTTTTTATAAAACAACTAGCAGCGCCCCGCGGTTTCACCCGCGTATGTCCCGATCCCGTGGGAATATCGGGATAAAAAGTAAAAGCCTATGCGTTAATACAGGTCTCCAGCTATCAACATACCAAGTTTCATTGCAATCGGTTCAGTGGTTTTCACGTGAAAGAGTAACAAACATCCATCCATCCAAACGTCCATCCATCCATCCATCCAAACTTTCACATTTATAATATTAGTAGGATTATAATAATAAACATAGCTCACACTCAGTCAATATCAGGAATAAACAAATTAGTAGGCACAGCAAGTCCATAACTCTTCCCCGGGTCTCGTTGTACGACTTTTTAATAAAATTCCTGTATTTCATTCCATAAATTTGGTAAAGGGTAAATTCATTACATTATAATGAATCAACCCCGTAAAAATTCAACTTAAGGTTTTAAATCATATTTATTAATTTTTTGTTAAACTTAAACATAGTAATATTTATTCGCATTTTTTTAAGTGATGTTGGTTTACATACGAGTGTTGTGAAAAAACTTAATACTTAAATGAATTATCTTTACGTTACGGAGATTTTAAAAAAAGGGAGAATACATACAGCTTCTAAGAACGTTAATGTGTATAAGTTTAATGAATAAATATTCCACTTCTCTATTTAACAAAGTAGGAGACAAAATAACAAAATAGGCAAACTTCCTTCATAAAGTGGTAATGGACTAAGGATCGCATCCGCCTTTCATCTTCCCAAAGTTTGGTACCTAGAGTACCTATATAATGGGGAAATTGTTCATGTTGCTCCTCTACTACGTCAATGCTCAAATTTAGATTCTACATGAGTATTGTGCACTAATAGAACGATGACTCCACTGGCTTAACAAAAACGGCTTACTCTAAAAACTATCATAATCAGGAAATATTTTTTTAACAACGTGATGCATCTTAATCGTGTCTGCAGACCTGTTGTCATCTTTAGTCTATAAGTAAATCTGAATCATGTAAGTGTTAAGTGATGAATAAATACATACACCAAGTGTTCTCACGTTGTGTGTGTTGCACGTGTTTTTAAATTTCCTTTGTGACGTCGACCACGAATTGAATGATGCGATGATAGCCGCGGTTACTACCATCTGCCATGTCGGGACGAGCGTTTTTTAGGGCACCTTTTCTAGCCCCCTCCCCGGCTGAGCGGGGAAAGCAGTGCCTCCCTAAACAGGGATGCTTTGTCATCCCGGGTGCTGCCTTCTCTCCGACTAGTGGTCGAAGTGGTCGCCATGGCCGAAATCGGTCGGAACAAGTCAATCAATCACATCAAGTGCCAGTTCTGATCAATCTTTGGCACTAACTGTCTTTAATTCTTGGCACAAGAAAATTAACGTCAGACTTAGACTTAATAGCAATTCTTGTTATAGTATCCTTATTAGTATGATAGTTATATTGCAGCATCATAAAACACATGAAGGCAAAACGTAAATAGGCTTTAGGATATAAAATAAAAGGCCGCATTAACTCCCCAGCTATTATATCAATAGTTATAATCAGAACTTTTTTCAAGCTGTTTAATAACATGATGTTTTATGATGACACTCGATGACTGCACGCAAAATCTAAGCAAAAATCTTTTACCTATGGATATAGCTCCACAAAAAGTGATATCAGCATTAAAGAATTAGTAAAAGAAAAACCATCAGAGCCATTAGAAACTTAAGTCCTACGAGAGTATTGCTTGCCCCGAGCTTAAAGCGTGGTTTGGTCAGTTCAGTATGTAAAATAGTTATGAAAAACTATTCTGCAACACACATTGCAATCAAACCTTTGATCAAGTGTTTCGGTCCCAAAACTATCTCGTAGAAATCAAATTTTTTCAGCAATAAAAATCAAACTCTAACAAGAAAACTATTTCATCATCGTATAAATAAACTACGTAACTAAACAATAATTGTGTAACCAACTTTGTAGAACTTCTTATTACTTAACTCGGTTTCGGTAACATGAAACTGTATTATGTATGTTGATGTGAAGAATATTCGAATGCGAACGTGAGATAGGAGTTTTTTTTTTCAGGACATTTGGGTTGTACGTGTATGATAATTAATACAAAATTTTAGATAATAATAGGGTGGTTGAGTAAATCATAAGTACAGACAAATTATGTATAAACAGTAGAGTTATCGTTAAGAAAAAATAGACGAAACTCTTAAAGGTCAATTATTCAACAAACATGTTTTTGGAACTTAAACCTTAGTACGTCTAAGTGTCTAATAAAACAGAACTGAAATATAAAATAATTGAACAATTTATTCATTCAGTAACCAAGAGTTCTCTGAAAAATATAAATCTAGTGTTAAATAAAACGAGCCTTTATATCCACCTTGTTTTTTATCGAATTGATTTCAATTTATCAAATAGTTACTGTGGGTCTGTGTGTTATTTATTTATAAATATCTAATTAATTTCTTGGATTAAGAGGCATACGCATATTAATATTTCCTATCAAATTTGTGCTTCATTTGCTGGTCTTTTGATAGTTTAAAACTTCTCCATTCCGGCTTAGAATCATCAGTCATAGGAAAAACAGGTAATATATGGATGATGCATATCAAAATGTATTTTTGAAGAATCTGAATCTATTGGAAAAAAAATAGAATTCTGGAAATTAATATTATTTTGGCAACTTGTTTAAAATAATGATATTAAAAGTTAAACTACGTAACGTCCATTTCTATAAGTGATAAGGTCAAAAGCAAGCATATGTTTCCAATAGTAAGTTCATCTAATAACCTGTTTGTACTCATGTAAAACACTAACCATTGGAGAATTATCCTCTATAGTACCAACGTTAATTTCTTTAATAGAACTATTAAGACAGACTTTTTTTTCGCCTCTATTTTTAAGAACCTTGTTAGAGTACGTTCAGATGACGCGCGTTGGAATTTTGTATAGTGTTCACATGGCAAGCGTTTCTCGGGTGTTGAATCGACCCACCGGGATCACGGGTAACCGGTGGAACGCCACGCGTTGTCATAGTTCAGTTTGAGTTTTGTATTCTTTGAAAATGGCCTTAAAAACATAAAATTAAAACATATTTTTATTTCTCTATCAATTCGGGTTCATTTCTTGTATCTTACAGTTTTATTTTAAACAAATTAAACTGTATGAAATGAAGTGTCACCGCATGCTATGTGAAAAATAGTATACGGACTTTTACTGACGCGCGTTCAACGCCCGTCATCTGAACATGGCCAGAGACAACAGAGAATTTTTTAGATCATCACTCGCCAATTTAACACGTTACCAATTTAATACCATGGAGTTTGCCAAACAGGTATTAAAGGCAAATAGATAATAATGAATGTCAAATACGCTAATAACTCGCGTACACTTATCTCAGAACACTTATTAGAAGCAAACGGCAACAATTTGAGCAAAGATATCTTACTCAAAATCTCATATATCTATTATTGCTACGAACATCATATTCAACAAGTTATCTCGATCCATTAATCTGTTCCAAATTACGATTACCTTATTCCGATTCAACAAAAAACGCAAGCAAAAATATATAAATTACTTATTTGCCTGTCAAAGCAAACGGAATTAATAAATCACCCCCGTTTGAAGCCTTGGGAATGAAAGTTGTAAGGAAGACGAGACAAAGGAGGCTATTTCCGATGATCTATCAAAACACTTAAGTAAAGTACTATCGGTGACTAAAGTGCTAGAATTATCATAAAATATTGTGAAATTTTATGTATTTTTTTTTCTATTTGATATTATAAGTTCCTTCGTATTGAGATCTGGAGATGAATACGTAATGTAAAAAGGGATTGTTGTAATGTTACTACTGTGGTCATATGATGATACAGCATTATTTAATGTTGTCTCAAAAAATGTTATCGAGGATTCCAATCTAACTAATTTTATACTTAATTGTGTCATAAACTCATAATTTAGTTATAATATCATCAATATAAATAATCTCATAATGTTAATCTCTTCAGTGTGACTATGAAAGGCACACGTCAGTTGCAATATAAACACAATGATAAAACTTACTAAACAAGTTAATGAATATTTATGAATAAATATCGCAAAAAAATTAAATAAATAATAAAAATATAATGAACTATGGCAAGAAGTGACACGAAACTTGAGTACCTACTGATATATTAATACAATAATAATACTTAATTGTAATATATACACATAATAACTTTATACTCCATAACCTTTTACCAAGAAAATATTTCCTAGCAAGTCATCAAATATGTGTGACCCTCGCTTTAATTTTTGGTTCACATTAATGCTCCTAGATGGCGGCAATCGTTAGGCCGATAAGAATACTTAAGGCGTCCTGGAGCCGATATTGTGGATAAATGGAATTTGGGGACGAGGCACGATAGCTATTGGCTTTCGTCAACGCTCACCTACATTTTTATGCGGTATTAACTGGCGGGTAAAAATATTGGACCTATAAATCTGAGATGGAGGGTTGAGTAATGTCGTAATCAGTTTATAAATGTACCTGCTTATTGGAAACCTTGATAGATTGTTGCTGTCATAAATGAAGAGCCTTGTAATAACGTGCCCCCCACGGTTTTGATCAAGGTTACTTGTGTTTTGACGCCTTACTAAGTGAGAATCGAACCTGAGAAAATAATTTACGTCTTCAGATTACTTTTTTACACTTACGATACCTAGAGTGAACAAGTTTCCGAACTTTCAAATAATCGTGAAGAATACCATGAACAATTGGTGCACTTATCTTGAGGGTTTCCTCGATCTGTCGACATATTACGGACCTTGCACCATCCTAAAGTTAAAATTGCCGCGGTTGAATTGAAATTACCACCGTGCTATGGTCCTTAGAGAGGGATAAGTTTATCTCAGAGCTCTACTCATTCACTCGAAATATTTTTGTTCCTTATGTAGCGCTTAAAGTTATACAAAATAATTGCATGGATGACATAATGAGAGAAGCCCACCATTTTCATTTACAAAACTAATTTAAATATCGAACAAACGTTTATTTGCCTCCAAGTTTTTAGGCCCTGACGCAAAAAAAGCGGTGTTATAAGTTTGACGTATCTATGTGTTTGTCTGTGGTGTCATAGCTTCCAAACGAATGGAACGATTTAAGTGCGCTTTTTTTTTTATTTGAAAGTTGACTTGATCGAGAGTGTTCTTAGATATAATTTAAAAAAAAATTGTTCAGCCGTTCGAAGATCATCAGCTCTTTTCTAATCGTTGATGGGATTTTCGAGTGGGTGGTGTTTTAAATTTATGATAATGTTACTTAGAGTTTGTTTATGGATACGATTTTAAATCACATTTTTTTGATACCTAGTTTGCATACCACAAAACTTATGTAGCACCCTATGTACATAGTGAAATAAAATAAAATTAGAAAGGAAGTAAGGATAATGAAAGAGCCTAGCAATTTTTTTTTATAATTGAATGCAATGAAGGAATGTTTAAAATATGTCTTTGGGATCAAGAATATAATATAATAATTTTTTAGGAACATTATCACAAGGTACAGAAAACAATGGTACGGTAATAGCTGCATCAGTAAAAACTGTGTTGCAGCTATTAACGCCCACCTCCGGATATGTGAAAACATTTCATTACAAATACTGTTTTTTACAATAGTTAAAAAACTTAAGGAATAACTATTAAAAAGAAAAATAATAAGACATACAGTCACTCATGTGTGTGTGAGTGTGTGTGTGTGTGTACGCGTGCATGCGTATTTTAACGTGCAGCCTTTACAATATTCTCGGTATCTTCATATGAAAACATGTAAAGCCATTCAGTGTCACCTTTCAGTTACATTTCTGGATAAACATCCAAGGATATGTAATCAACTCTCTGTTTACCTTATTAGAGTAGAAGTATAGATGACCTGCGATGGCACTTATTACAGTCTGTAGTTTACAAACTCAATCTGACCTACGTGTCTTTGAAATAAATTCGAGGTCAAATTGTACAGTTGCATGCTTTCATAATATGATCAGTACGTATAATTGTCTAATTCTGAGGACTCTGCAATGCCAATAAAGCTCCGGCGTGGTAAAGTTAATCGGTTTATATGTCATGATTTTCAGTATTCATATCCGTGCTCTTTCTAAACACAAGAAATCTGTTTTGTAGTTTCCGCCCCATGTTACGATGCATTTAGTCAAGATTGACTGTGCAAGGCCATAATATACAGTTCTGAGCATGTTTAAGTCCGCCACTGCTCGCAACTTCTTAAAACATACATAAGTTCTCTTGTACGAGTTATTACGTTCTCAATTTTAAAAATTCCATGCAAGTCTACTATCAATAATAGTACCTACATATTTTATGTTATTTGTACGCGTAAGTATTTTACAATAACAACTTGTGTTGGAAGTGTCTCCGCAGAAGTGGTCCCGAATGCAAAATGACTCTTTGGGTTGGGTTGCAGTTCTAAGAGAGAAGGTAACATCATCATTTATCCAAGTTGAGTGTGAGGAGATTTTTTTCTAGTCAGTAAGTCACTACACTCAAGGAGACAAAAACCGCTGAGGAGGTCAGCAGTTTTTGTTAACTTTATCCCAAGTAGTATTTTGAGCTAAGAGCACCGGGTGTCATCTGCGTAGGCAACCCCTACAAGTACTAATGTTAAGCAAGTAGTGCACATTTATGTAAATAAGAAACAATGTGGGCCCAAGCACACTGCCCTGCGGAACGCCATAGTTCAACGTAACCTCATCACTAAATATTACAAAACTAAGTCCCCCGTCGCGTCTTTTTGTCTGTTAGCGATAAACTCAATAACTACCGAACAGATTTTCATACGGTTTTCACCAATAGGCGGAGTAAATCATGAGGAAGGTTTAGGTATAAAATTCATTAAGGTTTCGTGTAAAGTGGCTGAAATATAACGATGATTGTTGAAGATGTCAGAGAAAATTATTATATGCTTTGCGACCCGTGCTAGAGGTTTGCTAGTCACTAATAAAACCGGTTATGAAAACACTTTGTGGACGGTTACTCGGGCAGTTTTTGAATAAATTTAAGTCTAGAATTTACGCTATAATACTGAAGGGTTAATACTAATGCCATTATACTAATTTATACCTCAGGTTAAATTGTCTAGATGCGGCTAGCGTCGGGGGTCATATGTGTATCATGAAATGAATTTATCTTTAATTACACTTTTTAACCCCTGACACAAAAACGACGGGGTGTTATAAGTTTGACGTGTCTGTGTGTGTGTGTCTATCTGTGGCATCGTAGCTCCAGAAAGACTGAACCGATTTTGATTTTGTTTTTTTTTTTGTTTGAAAGGTGAATAAGTCGGAAGTGTTCTTAGATATAATTCAAGAAAATCTGTTGAGCCATTAGAAGATCAGCTCTTTTCTAATCATTGAAGAGATTTTCGAGTCAGGGGTATTTTAAATTGTAAATTTATAGTTATTTTACATTTCTAATTGTCCTATTTTTGTAAAAATGGTACATAATAATAGTCAATATCATACCTGTGTAAAATCAATTCCACAGCTTGATACTGAACTCCTCACATTGCGGAAGGGTTAGATTACAATATGTAAATTTAACTGTCATTACAAAATAAGTAGATTAAGTTGCAGGTAATGTATATTAGCAGTTTACTCAATATATTTAGATTAATCCCACTTAAGGATATAATCACAATTACTAAGATTAGCACTAATAACTGTGCACATTAAGGTAAATTAATAGATATGAAACTATTGGGATACAGTATGTATAGGTCTGTACTGCGTCTTCTGTTAGACGGTTGAAGATAAGATCTCCTGGCTGAGGAGGTTTATAAGTAAACTGTGTTAATAGCATAGGGCTAAAAAATATCCCATATATATATCACTATATCTTATAAAACAAAGTCCCCCGCCGCGTCTGTCTGTCTGTCTGTCTGTTCGCATTAAACTGAAAAACTACTGATCGGATTTTCATGCGGTTTTCACTACTAGACTGAGTGTTTCATGAGGAAGGTTTAGGTGTTTAATTTGTACCCGTGCGAAGCCGGGCTGGGTTGCTAGTTCTTTACTAATTCTCTAACTCTTTGATTAGTTAATTCACGGAACTGTATTGTATTTGTACACGAAACCCTGTTTTTTGTACTATAAAAAACACGAAGTAGAATTTTCCCTTGTTAGTTCCTGTTATTGAGACAGTAAAAAAATACTGTTTCAATAACAGGAACTGCCTGTGACATAAACAACTAACCTAACTAAGACCATTACTTTGACTGAAAAAGGCTTTTTATCAAAATTACATCCTAACCAGTGTCAATGCCCATCAACTTCACGCATCTCCAGCAATCAGAAGGGTGTTGCAGAAATATGTTTTAGGAATCGTAACTTAATTTCCGATTAACGCTGAATTTGAAAGGCTGAGAAGTGCAAGGAAAAGGTAGATGAAATAACCTGTTTTGTCAATAATAAGAATAATTCTTACAAGTAACAAAATGAATTCATTTTCATTCGTTTAGGCTGATTAATTTCCAAACTAAAGAACAATATCAAAATCAAAACTGTTTAAATCTAATTTGATTTCAAATGATTACGTTGTTTCATGTAACTCTTTTAATGAATAAAGTTTATAATGAAGAAAATGTTAACAAAATTTCAGTACTTACTTACTTACTTAGTAAATGTAAATTAAATTGTTTTTATTTATTTACTAAGAGTTTAACTAACAATTTGGTTAACGACAGGGTCTTGATATCAAAATTAGCTACATAAACCTTACTTCCTACTGTGGGCAACCGGAGTGATACCACGGCCTCACTGAAAACCGGCAGTGAAGCAATATTTTCATTATATTTCGCCAAGTCGGTGAAGTTACCGAAGGCCTTAACCCTTCCCTCTCCCCCTCTTCCCCCTTCTCCCCTCTCCCATTCCCTCTTCCCCTTATCCTACTCCCACCAAAGGCCGGCAACGCGTTTGTGACTCTTGAGTTGCAGGTGCCCATGAGCTTCGATAGTCACTTACCATCAGGCGACCCATGTGGTCATTTGCCCCCTATTCCAAAAAAAAAAAAATATATAAATAATAGGAATATATATAGTGATTTACAATAAACTGTATATTAGCCTTATTATTGAAAGATTATTGAAATAATTGAAAGGTTGTCCGGAAGTGATCGCAGACTGCGTTAAGACCGCATATTTTACTACTGCTACATAATATTATATTCCTCGTTTGAGTATATCTGCAGTCACAGCTTTTTTATACAATTGTATTACTACTATTACTCAAAAATATGGCGGAAAAGGGTAATTACTGTCACCACCGAAATGCGCCTTATCAGAGTATTAATATTCCCCATTTTGCTTTATAGTGTCGAGAATGAACTACACTTGCTCGATATCCTTTGTTGAAGGCAAATGTTGAGAATACCGTGTACAAACCTGCGGATTTTCTCACAGCTGAATGTGACGACACGTTTACCTACCATCTGCACCAGTTTTCATTCTTCGCACATGCAGTACGGCAAAACGATGGTACTCTGGAAAAACTTATCGTGGTTGGTAACACTGACGGTAAATGGTCGATCAGCAACCTGATAGACAGATCAGATAAAGGACTCGTCTATTACCAATCTCCATAAGATCATCAGAGATGCAATGGACAGAAGCCTATGGAGACAAATAATCTACTCCAGGTGTAGACCAACCAATGATAACCTCGATCCTCCCTCATGAGAGACCGACTACAGAGAGAGAGAGAGAGAGAGAGAGAGAGATTACTACTATTGCTTCGATAAATAATATACTCTTTTCAAAGTTTGTAAGTTAAGAGCCAGTAATTCAATTTTCATGTTTTAACAGTTTCTTATAAAAATAAAATGTTATTGAATTGCTGTTTGCGTTCATTATATTGTTGGGCGCTATTGTGTCTAGAGGAAAGTTAATTAAAGGTTATCGGTAAAATGTTTTTTTCTTTCTATATTCCGCAACTTTTTAACTTTATGGCGATACATTTTCTTTTGCAGTGGAAGAATATTTTTATTAAAAGTCGTGGTAATAATTCCCTCTATTGATATATCTTAAATAATAACTATTATAAACTATGTAGCTGAATATACCTTACATTATGCAATTTTACTACTTTAGTTAAGTCAGCTAACCGAATGCATAAACACGTCTGAAAAGTATCAAATCCGCACGTAAACAATTGCAAACGTTAAAAAGGAACTTTAGTTTCTTTTGCAAATGCCGCTATAGAAAAAAAAACGGTTTAAGTTAAAAAAAATCCTCCAGTAAATATTAACTGCCGATATTTGGACGTAGAACATATTTTGATGATTCCAGGTGTTCGGAACCAACAACTTAGAGCCAGTCCTTTGACAGATACAGGTAAGGATATTTATACTTTGTATTATGAATATTAAAGATTAGTTTAACATAGTCATAATTGTGGCTAAACTCCGTCAATAAAGATTTAAAAAAAAAACTGGCAATATTTCATTTTTTTAAGTATCATTTACTACTGGCCTCTTATCTGAACTACCACTTAGCAATGTTTCATAACACTAAACAGATACTAATGTTGCCAACATTAGTATCTGTTTAGTGTTGCCTCATTGTGCGACTATCAAAATATTGGCGCCATACTCAAGCAAAAAGTTGAGACACATTACTAAGTAGTTACTTGGTTGAGTTAAAAAATTATCAGTAATTTCTTGTGCGGTTCGATAAAGTGGGTGGAGACGCCAAAAAAGTTGGTGCAAGTACCTACTTTAGATTTGGTTTCATATTTTGGAAAGTGGGAAGAATATGTCTATGAAAGTAAAGTGCACCAAAAATAGATAAAAATTATTATTTTTGAAGTGAAAACTTCTTTAGGCAAGTTGTGCACTTTTACTATTAGGATAAAAGATCCTCTAGAGGGCGTTAATCTAAACATTGAGTTCTGGTAGCTCCTTATTAATTAATCTTTGAAAATACAATTAGTTTGTGCCCAATTCATATGGTAAAATAAACAAAAACATAACTGTAATTAAGGTGAAAATTTATAACGCCTATAGTGCTCAATAGCGAAAACCTTTATTCAAAACTTCGTTGACGCGACACGTCGTTAAAGTTATTTTGTTTATCTACAATTTTATAATGATCAATCTGTTAAGTAGTTAAAACGTGAAAGTCTAACATACAAACAAAATCAATGTCACTTTTATAATATTAGTTAGGATTAGACAGTAAATTATATTCATATATTTCCTTATTAACGAACTGAATAATTTATTTGAAGTTGAGAAGTATAAAATTAATATTTATATTTCAAATACAACAAAGGCTCAATAACATAGACTTTTGTAGGATGAAAATAGGGATTTGTATAATAAACATAATAATTAGTAGCTAATTAGTAGGATTACTTTTATTTTCCTAGAACTTACTGAGCGACTTTGTGCGATTGAAACCTGACAAAAATAAACCTTTCTCTGTCTCACCTTGTTTTGTTTCTTCTTTGTTTCGTTCTTCTTTTTATTTTATTAGTGGTGGGTGGTTAGTAGACGTCATAATGTCTGTCTTTGTACAAAATGTACATGATGTTTAAATTAAAAAAATACAAACTCAAAACTCAATCTTGCGTAAAACTCTTTTAAAAGATCCTTTTTTAATTATGAAAATAATGATTGAATTAAATCGACTTACTATTTGATTCTTCACAAAAAATGTCAAATAGCACGTGAGAGCGAGAAAGAAAGCTTTCCATACTAGTTAAGAACTTTCTAGATTAATTTTGAAGATAATTACAAAAATGGCGTGTTGCGGATAAACATGTAGTTTTATATTGTATGTCTTATTGAACCCAGTTTCCGGCTGAAGCGGTTTTTTAATTTTATCATCTTAATGGATTTTAGTTTCTTAGTTTTAAGGTTGGTGTGTGAGTGAGATCCACTATACTGATGTAAAACGTAATGATTTGAATAAAGAAGTCTGAAAAACAAGAATATAATAAAGAACTACTAATGCATATCTCAGGAACATTAAGGTGTTCTTTCCTTGTATTTTTTAGGAAAATACAATTTATGTCTTTTATACGTACGTACACAGTCGCATTAGTTGTTCCTCCTTTCACGAGTTAGGTTTGATTGTGATGTTCTCTGTAGTCTTAATGCCTAGCATCGCAAAGTCTTAATGCCCTGAATTCGAGTGTAAGATCATTCGCTACCCTAAAATGAAAGTAAGTTTGGGTAAATTACCGTGCAGGAACAAATAAAAGTCGCTTTTATCATAGTCATTTTGAAAAGTATCCTACTAATTTGACTTTTTCAAGACATAAATACAACATTTGAGATAATAAACATAAGCATAGACAAATACGTATGTGTGTATATGGTTAAAGATTATTATTACAAGTGGCTTTGCAATGATGGAGGCATTTGAAGATGAAAAATTAAAAGCCGTTTAAAACATGCATAATTCTATTTATCTTACGGTGTAAATCCACGTATGAGTCAGAAACATTGTGTTTTTTTTTGTGATTGATGAGGGTCATCCAGAGTGTGGCTTTTTATAATTTCGAAGCCTGTGAATAAACGTTACATTACTCCTACTTCTTGAAAAGGTACATAAAACAAATCCTGAGGGCACGAACGAAATCATATTAACGATTTTGAACTCCCGCATTAGGAATGACTCCTATGTCGCGGGGGACTTTACAAACATAGAAACAACGGACACAAACAACACCCAGACTCGGATGGCATTGAACCCACGAATAAAAGCGATAACTCCTCTCTTCTTTGTCTAATATATTATGTGTATTATTATTATTCGATTCTTAAATAAGTTTATTAATTCTAACTACCAGCCAAGATTCAACTTGTTTCTTATACTTATTTTTTGCACATAAGACGATGAAGTAAGTCGTCCACTTTCTTATGTCTAATGATTTGATACTTTAGGTTTGATGGTTTACAATCTTTTAAAGTGTAATTTTATGTTAATTTAAATATTTCTTCACAATTCTGTTTATATATACAACCGGTACTACTTGAAGGTATAACTCATAAATCGTAGACAACACTGATTCATCTTACAAAAACACATTAAGGTAGATCGTAAACCAATACTTCTGACATATATTATAATCTTGGTCCATGCGAAAAGAGGAATGTGTAGAAGTACCTTCAGAAAGAATCACAATTTTCTGGAGTGTCATAAAACTCTTACATAAAACTGTCTAACGTTTATTACTTACGAAACTTTTTATACTACACTGTCCATTTAACAGACGTCAAGATGATATAGATTATAAATTGGATAGATCGTCCAAACGTGGCACTTTATTAAAGGTAGAAAAACATTTTATTTAGAATGTTACATTAAAAATGGTATAAAGATTTAAAAAAATGTGAAATCTTACAAAAAGTATAATAAATATAAAATATTTGGATATACTTGTTGATGTAACTTAAGACTAATCAATGTTTTTCTTTAGAATTCTAGTGTAAAAAGTCGGTATGTATTCTGTCAACGCTCTGTTAAGGAATATTCTAAGAAGCAATTAGTAATTCACGGAGCTTTCAATATAAATATCATATATATAAGAACTAGAATATAATAGAATAGAATACAATAGAATAAACTTTATTGTACACCAGTAAATATTGCTTAAAGTAAGTTTACAAAAATTAATATGTACAAAGGGCGGCCTTATCGCTAAAAGCAATTTCTTCCAGGCAATATGGAAAAATGATGACCAGAAATATAATAATCTAATGGGTAGTTTTGGTGTGGGAATCAAAACATGTTAGGCTTAAAACTAGTAAATGATACCTGGGAAACAAGTGTAATCACTCTGTAACATTAATATATTCATATACACCATACACATAAACATATTTACTAAATAAAACATATATTTCTAGATTAATAAGATTATATCCGATAAATGCAGTAAAGGACAAAAAATGAAAAATTAAGAAGCCACGTAATATTCTTTGACCATTTTCTTGAATGTGGCCAGTGATTAGGCACATCTAATAGATAAAGGCAACGCATTCCATAACCGGACAGGCTGTACACTAAAAGATTTGTCATAAAACCTGATAGAATAATTAGGTACTGCCAGTTCCAGTGATTCCGACGATCTCAAGGATCTTGTATATGTCATTGAGGAACGTAAAACGTTCCTTTAGATAAGTTGGAGTACAGGGATTAAACATAATATTATAAAGTGTAATGAGAATATGAGCATTCCGTCGAAAGCGAATTGGGAGCCACTTGAGCAAGGTCCGAAATTCTGATATGTGATCGTATTTGTAAACCGTAAACCAAATATAAATCTAATACAAAAATTTTGAAGGCGTTCAAGTTTATCAAGTTGCTTCTCAGTGATATCGAGGTAGCTGACAGGAACTACTACAGAACTTAAACATTTATCTATCTAAATTACATTTAATTCTTCTACAAAAATACCATGTACCCAATCTATTGGAGCATTTGTTGAATGAATAAAATATTTACGACCGTTTCCAATTTCGTAAGAGTAAGAAGGTATATCTATCAAAACAATTGGAAATACATTTAAGTTACCTTATTCATAAACGAAGTTTCATAAAATAAGCAAAAATTGTCTATATTTAAAAAAAGTATCTTTATACCTAAAATAAAAAAACCTGAAAAGAAGATTTAAAAAATAATAATTGCTATATCTAGAAATAATACCGATAACCAAACTCAATTTTATTAAGTTTTTATCTGTTTATCCGTTATGTGTTTCGAAGCTTTTCGCATAATCTTTAATAGCCGTAATCTACACAAAGACTATACGTTATTTATACGTATCTAGCTATATATGCTATGAGGAGTGAGCAGTAAAGTGGTTAATGGGTTGTTATAAAAAGTTACAATTTGCTAGTTTACTGGTTGGTATAAATATAAAATATACTATTTACAAGGCATGAACACCGGTGCATTCGTTTACAGGAAGCATTGAAATCGTATTAGTTATCACGATGTATTATCGTATTTATCAGATAAAAATAACGTTCAAGTTCGTAAAAAGTGGAGGTAATTATTTACTTGTTGACCAAAGACTGTATGTTCCATCAAATCACCTGTTGCCGGTGCCTACAATCCAACTCCCCCGCGGAACACTGCATCATTTTAGCAAAGTTTTATATGAAACAGTAATATGTATTTTAATTTACAAAAAAGACTTGAACCCCTTCCTAAGACGGAGTCGAAGAATCATGATTCAAAATCGTTTTTTTTTTAATCCATCTATGTGTAAAATAGAAGCCTTCGTTTCAATAACTTTCCTGTTCAGTGACTTGTTCTTGATGTTGTGTTATTGGAATCAAGTATTATTGGACTTCCAGAATCCAATTAGTGTGTTAGTTAGCAATGTTATCTCAGCTGTAAAAAGATTTGGCTTTCTGAATTATATCATTAATATTATAGTCAGACTTTCTTGTTACTTCGCTCTCTTAAATACTTTATTATTTATCCTAAACATCTTATGATAACCTTAAAAGGAAGCCTTTTTGATCAAAATGCATCCGAGTATATTGTGTGAGTTTTAATGTACTTTAATCGTCGGTATACCTACTTTAGTTTTAATTTGTTGATGGATGATAAACTACTCACCCTGGCTTACAAGACAAAGTTTGAATTTACTGTCTGGACACAGCTTATTTGTTTTATCAGAGGACCATAAAGATCATCACACACTATAAGGGCACTGCAATGGCACAGCTGCAGCACGGCGCCGCCTGAAATTGAGGCTACCGTCCGCCGCCCGCGAGGTGCAAGCTAATTTCATCGTCTTCATGTGCGACACGACGCGAAGTTTTTTCGCTGGTGGATCGCAGTCGGCGCGCTGTAAGCGAGCTGATCGCGAGCTTACAGCGCGCCGACTGCGAGTCGAGTTGTATAGTTGCAGCAAGCGCGCTTACTGCCCGCCGTTGGCTGTTTCATGTTGACATTATGAAATATATTATACAACCACGTTTTATTGCTCAGATTTGAATGACAATTTAATTGCTGGGTTGAAGCCGTGCCGTTACCGTGACGGTATAGTGTGTGATGACCTTAAGTAGACCCTAGTTACCTATCGTTATATATTATGTGGGACCGGATGGGGTTATAGAGCAATTCAAAATACTTGGCTAATTAGAAGGTTATTTGGGAAAGTGATGATATAATAAAGTCAAAACATCGATTTTGGTAACAATTCGCGTTGGTATTTTAATAGGGCGTATCGCCAATTCCAATCTGTAATTGACTAAAATCAGTAATATTAGATTGGTTGAAATAGTTTAGTTATTAAATAACTATGTAATTATGTCGAAATTATTCTTATATAACGCTTCTATTGTGTGTAAAATAATGTTTAATTAAAAAATTTGGACTAAAAAGAAAGAGCTATATAAGTTGAAAATATGTTTTCAACAGTACTTGTCAAGTCCCGAGATTATTGATGTCAAATACTTTTTTATATCTTAATTATTATTGTTGCGGCGAAGGCTATTGTAAGAAATTTGCCAAAACGAATACTACAAACAAGAATTTACTATTTAACCATTATAACCACTATTAATATTACAAGCCAAGCCAAGGCACAAAACATTATAATCCATCATTACATTTTACTTACAAGCATTAGTTAAAAATTTAAAAATCCCTTCAACGTTTAGAAAAGCGTTGATGATCTGCGAACGGCTGAATAGAATTACTTGAATTATAGCTAAGAAATAAGAACACTCTCGATAACGTTACAAACAAACAAAATTAGTCCATTCGCTTAGGATCTATAATCCTACAGACAGACATACATATACACACATTAAACTTATAATATCTCTCCTTTACGCACCGTGAGCTAAAAATGGTCAACGTATTTAATAACTTGTAATTTAATATCTGGTCCTACACGATTACGTCATCAGCCTGGTAACAAACGACTTTAGCGAAGAATCTATCTTGAAGCTTAAGACATGGGTTTCACTAATGAATCCTCACAACTTACTAAGACTGTGCCATGTTTATAATTCATTAAGAAAGTATCTCCTGAAATGTAAGTTATTACTTTACAACATATAGGACCTACATTTTTTTTTACACGCTTTAATACTATGCTAAACAGCATTTTGGTCATTCGTCATTACGTCATGTCCGCAGTGAAAGCGTAAATTATTGCAATTTTGCCAAATAAAAAAAAATGATATTATCCTTAAGATTGGTGAGGGGGATAGAACAATAATCCTACACCGATGTTCAAACATTCCGTAATTTGGCAGAACAAAGTCGGGATAATATTAAAGTAATAATATTTAAGTAAGTAAGTAAGTTAACAAACCTTATTCTTCTATTAACTTAGTTTGTTACTGACGTGATGACGTATTGTCATGGCGGCTTGCATTTTGCAAATTTGTAAAATAGATAAAGAAACTGAAAACATTCCAATGAATTCCAAAATTTTTTTTTTATGTACTGATACATTTTCCGATTGCCTATTGCCTAAACTATTTTACTATCATGTTTTTTGATCATTACCTTTATAGAGTTATTTATTTATTTATATATTTATTTTCATAAACTAAACAACAACTAAAAAAACATAAACTTAATTTATGTTTTTTTAGTTTCACTAAACTATAATTATTTTATATTTCTGTAATGGCAAGTAATAAAGCCCAAATTTGCCTAAGGGGCTCTCGATCTATTCTCCTCCCTTTGTATTTCTTATTGAGTCAGTATTTTTAAACAACTTAATCGACAAAGATGCACACCGCTTACCTGATGGTAAGCAGACACCTGAACCTAAAAAATTGTAACACCATTATTGTCATACATTGGCTTCTTATCTACAGAAAACTATGCCTATACTACGGGCTACGTTACGATACGCTAGGAAAACTAAGTTTATACTATGTACTATGCTAGGAAAACTATGCTATAAGTACGGACTACGAATGCGTGTAAATATTTTGAGAGTTGGTAACGGCGTGTTATGTTCTGCCAAATCAATGACATGGATAGCATATACACAAAAAACGGTGACTTCTCACTGAATAGCTTAAATTTCAGCTAAATTGCGACTCACAGGATTTTTTTTAAACTGTTGTCTCGATTACTTGTCATTTTCTTAGCCTATTTCTTCAAAGTTGAGTCATTTCTCCAAACATAAAAATGTATATCAAAACATATCTATATATTAACTGAGTCTCCAGGTAACATACTAGTACAAGTCAAAAAAGCTAGGATAATCTTTCTTTTTCATAGTATTTCGTTTTAAGAAACCATTCACAGAGAACGACCGATAACGTGATCAACCTTGAAGGAGATCTAAGATATAGAATTCGAATTGAAAACACTATTTTCCTTAGAAAATCAGTAAGAAGTCGATAATACGGTACTGAGTGGATTAAAATTGGTTTCTATAAGCCGTTTCGGCTCATTACTATAAGTAAATTCGTTTTTACATTTAGAGATTGGATAGTGTGAAACGCTTGAGTCGCATTAGAACTTATTTGAGCATTAAATAATATTAAATGAGCAAAGTTTTTAATTTGAAAATAATAAACACTAGAGAAGTGCAAAAGGTTTGTAGTGTTATTTTTTTTTATTTATTAAAACTACAAATTTTAATGTAGGTATCTTCACGGAATCAGATTTTAATTCGTAGTATAATATTAGTAAATTAGTAGATATACCATTATTATTAACATTTCAAAAGATTAATATTTTTTTGAAGTTCTCAAGTAGCATGACGCAGACGCATTACAATCGATTTGATCTTTTCGATTGAAATTTCAAAAGTTTTTTTTTTTAAACTACATTGTTTCAGATGTCTGCGGACCGCCATGGCAAGCGATGACCGGTATATATAAATAGACGAAAGATAACTGTAATTAAAACCTTTTATTTTTTTATTCACAGGCTATTTTAAATACTCAATAGAAATTTAATGTGAGCGAGCCAATATGTTTTTCATCTTCCGTCTTTTATGTTTTTCTTATCTTTCTTTTTTTACTTTAATTTTATCTTGTTTAGTTTTAAATGTTCATATTTTCATAGTTTCATTTTTTTTACGTAAACCTCGTTCCTGAGAATGCCTTGTGTAGAGGTCAAATACATGTAGAAATAATATTGATTGCAAATGCAAACCTACCACGCGTGGTAAGCATATCTCACTGTTGAGGTCGTTCGATTTGCATTTCTTCTGATCATCGTTGGTGCTTACAAGAACTTCAAACCCAATATGACCAACCACCTAAGGTCGTCAACTTCCGATGTCACAAACAATAGTCAATAAAAAATGGCTGTTAGTATCTTTAGATAACCAAACAGTAAGGAGATGGCATTTCCCCGACAGAAAAATTGATATTCAGCCAAATACACTTTGGCTAGAAGCCGACACTAACATATTTGGAAATCATAATAATGATTATTTATTTGCTAAATAACTATATATTCAGTACAAAAACGAAACCGTAACTTTAGGAGGCAAGCAAGAGCAGATTTTCACTCATATTTAAGTTTTCTTTTAACTACGGTAGAACTTACACTACAGAAGAAAGATTGCAGTTAGCACTACTAATCAAATTTATTTATTTATTTGGAGGAAATCCAACAGCTTCAACATCGAAATAGTAACAGTAATATACTACATTTAGCCAATTAAAGGTCTTCACAAATAAGCACTATTTTATACAAATACAAAAAATAAAAAACGTGCGGCCAATTTAGGTGTGTATGACCTTAGTTTTAAATATGCTATTTGTTTACAAAAAAAAAAGGAAGAAATAAATCTCGGCTTAGCACCCGTCGTACTGTGGGTATTTTAGTGTTAAACAGCAGTCAATATTATGTGACTTGCAGCTACTATTTAAGGTCTTGCTAGCTCGCCAGAGAAATGTATTCTATCAGTAATTTGATGATGCAGTGGACAGATGAATAGGTACGTCATGTCTCAGTCTTTACAGGTGCGTAAAACCCAATTTACCTAAGAAGTTCAGGGCAATCAACCTCATTAGTAATTATTTTATACTGTTTCTTTGTGTGGTAGGTTCTTATAGGCAGGCGATTGATGTTCCATACAAGGTATATGTGACCCATTAACCTATTAACTGAACCGTATGTCAAATATATAAAGAATGATGATCGATGTGGCATGTGTGAATTTTATGTCAAATGAATGTAAATATTTACTGTTAATATAAATGGTTGTTTGTTAATTTGTTTAAGCCAAATTATGCTTAAAAATGTTTTTGCATGCAATAGTATATACATATAAAACCTGAAAACTATGGTAAAGTAAAATAATTCGCTTGAATGTGAAGCTATAGCAATTACTTTGTCATAACGAATAAATATCATTGTCATAGTAACACTAGTAGACAGATTACAACACAAATGATGAAAGATAATGAAAAAGATCAAATTCTCAGCAAACCTGAAATAAATGTGTATAATTTATTACCTTACTTTGAAAGTACAAAACAAAACTTTCTTTAAACTTTTTCAGGTCGGGCAGATTTTTTACAAAAGTATTTTTTTAAGTTTGAGGACACGAACTTCCCGCCTGTTTGTCAATCAATCCATCGGTATAAGCAATATCCTTTTCTTACATTGATTCCTTCTTTCTTCTTGCCTAACTTTCTCTTTCAATAAATTCCCATTTTTCCCATAAATCATTCCCAAAATACCTGGTTGGCGGCAATAAGCTTCTACTGCATGAGTGAGACCAAAATGTCATAGTTGCCAATCCCATGGATGTTTAATATGCCTCTGTCTATACTTTCGGGGATAGGCACTGTTAGAAACAGTCTCATAACCACTTATATAAACTATGAAAATCACTAACTAAAGTAACTGCCAAGTTGTTCGTACCTCTATTCGCACTCAAGTAGAATGTTCTCGTCTTATTCCTACCCTTTTATAATCCCACTATTCGTTAATATTTATCAATCGACCAATAGTACTGCGTTACCGGTATAACCAGTCAAAATAATGTCTATTAACATTAACACAATAGTGAACTGTGTTATCATCTATTATAGTTTGTCCCTATTGTTAATAAAATAAATAAGAGTTTTTAATGTGACGACAACAGCACAGACGTGTGTTTGTTTGTATTTTGTTTTTTAAATTCACTTGTGAAGATAACTTTCATCAACTTGAGTTATCACACGCGTTATTTTATTTAATATCAGGTAAATATACCAACTTGTAAACTTTCACGCTCCTTGATATTATTATGGGAATTAACGCGATCACGAAATAGGTATTGTAATACCACTACCACGTGGTATGTAATACCTATTTCGTAATCGCGTTACATTCCGTAGCTATCTAATACCTTTAAACGAGCAATTCTTGTATATATGAAATTATGATGAAATTTTGTATACCGATAGAGTTTTGCATTTTAAGTTCAACTGCATAGATATTTCCTGTAAAAATGCAATTTTACAAAAAAAAAATATGATTTTACAAAAAGCTACCTAGCAAAGCTCGGTCTCCCAGGTACTATAATCTATATATAAGGTAAAACATGAGTATATACACGTATCAGGTAGTCATGTTGAGTAACTTAGCCCATAAACGTGTGTCAAAAAGTTAGAAGAAAACGACATCCTGATGTGTTCCTATTTTGTTTTATACAGGGTGTTTCTTACGTAAAATGCATTTCCTTGAGTGGACACACATGAACAACTCTATTACCTAATCATGATTAGGTAAGGAAATTTCCATTGTTCCCCTCCATGACTTGCAAACACCACAAACACTTAATTCAAGTAAATTTGACTGACAGAGAATCTGATTTTGAAGATTGTTTTCACACAATAAAAATATAAAAATCTTTCCTTCTTTCAAAAAAAAATACGATAAGAGGTTTTAAAAATAAACGTTATAAAAGAAAAAAAGTTAAATTATCAGTCTCATTATCAAGAGCATATAAGTAGAGGAATTATTCCTGCTATTAATCGAATAAAATTATTATGTACAAATATGCTACGCCGTAGTAATGTAGCTAAAAGCACAGCTACGCCGTAGCTTTGCAGATTCGTAGAAATGCTACGTCATGGGATTGAGTGTAAAATGGTTTGTTATAGTATTAATACCCCGATATACCATAGTATTACACCTAAAGTAAGTACTTGTGCACAGAGTAGTAAGCAGTTTCCTTTTGTTTCTTTTTTAATTATATAAGGAACATGGGTTACACATTATTAGTATCTATGCATAATACGTGAAGTTCACTAGTGGGAGAGCCATGCTTCGGCCGGTATGGGCCGGATGGCCGGAAAACCTGGTTTAATACAATGGTATTTCACCGAGTGAGTGAGGTTACCGGAGGCCCTAACCCTTTGGGGTGCTGTCTAGAAAACCTCCACGCGGTGCACCCTGGTAACGTTGGCGATGACGCTACCTTTTCCTCCTCCGTTTTGGGGAGGGCGTCATCGCCAACGGCTAATATTCTAGTAAGGAGAGGAGGCCATTTTTCTTCGGCCACTCGGTCGAGGCTTGGTCCAACAGAGCGGGCGTTTCTGCGGATTCCTCTGTTGGCTCTTCGCTCTTCGGGGCTATGAGGATGAAAACCTCTTTAAAAAATCACAAAGGAGGGACCCTTTCCATGGGTTGGAGCTTCTCCGCTGTCCTCAGCAGAGAAGAAGGACGGGCTCGGCGTGCACTCACACTGCCACCGAGCAGGCATGGGAAACTTAGTTTCCTGGCCACCGTCGGTATATCGTAATCCCGAATGGAGTGGTGGTCATGTCTCGCGACTCCAATCGGGGACGAGGGTCTTGGCTTAGCCGCCCGGACTGCGAGGAAGAAAACCTCTCTAAAAAATCACCCCGAATCCCGTGTTCTGGTGCGTGACCAGGGGATGCATGGCTGATGGGTTGTTCAGTCGCAAGCGCACTCCCAGCCGGGGCACCTGCGAACCCCTCGGTTGGGCATAAATTTTTGCTTGCCCGGGTATTGGGGGATCTCTGCCCGGGTTGACCTTTATTTCTCCCCCACTCGTGGGTTTAATTATGGAAGAACATTTATTATCAAGAAAAACAATTACCGATGAAAAAAAGAAGGAGAATGTGAAGAGGAAGGAGAAAGCCAAGGGAAAGGCGGACGACACCTCGTCTAACGACGAGGAGGTTTTACTCGCGACGCCTCTCTCGCAGGAGCTCCCAGAAGTCAATCTGACTCCTGGGAGCAGAAGGAAATCGGAACGATTACGTTCCAAGGTCACCGGTTCAACACCTAACTTGGCCGAAGAAATGGAGGTAGAGCCCCGCGATGAAAGTCGCAAGCGCGGGCGCTCTAGAGATGAAGATGGCGATGCGTCACAAGACATGCTGCCACCAAAAGTGCCTAGCAGCCAAAGAGGGAGGTCGAGGTCGCGTACACCGATCCCTGCTCGGGCAGGTTCCGCCTTCTCAAGGTCGGAAGCGTATGGGCGAGCTCGCGCAGAAGGCGAAATTATCGCAGAGGAGGAAATAGCGGATCTCCTACTGAAAGTCCGTGCGCCGGTGGAAGGGTGTTCTATCCCTCAAACACCGGTGTCACTGAAGGAGAGGACGACCGCAGCGGTGGCCATTATAAACAAAGTGGCCACCAAGTCCACCAACTTGAAGGGCTCGTTTGTTAGGGCCCTGAAGGATTCCTCCTCCGCTGTGTCTGGGGTCGTAGAAAGCCTCATTGCGGACGTGGCACAACTCCAAGAGGCAAATGATCGCCTGTCGGAGCAGGTTGCAGAGCTGAGTGCTCAGTTCACTCAGCTTCGGGCGGGGGCGCTCTCGGATCGCCCCGAACAGACAAATACGGCTGCGCAGCAACCTGCTCCCTCCACCTCCGAATCCCCCGTTCCTGATGCCCACTTGCGTCAAATTATAGACGCAGTGTGGCGCATGATGGACGGGCGCCTCGCGGGTCTCGAAGCTAGGCTGCCTGCGGCCCCTGTTCTACGGCCGCCACTGGCAGCGGATAAGTCCAAGGCCGCATCAGCCCCGACGCCACTACCCGTCTCGGGTGGGCGCGTTACGGTCTCGTACGCGGGGGCGACGTCAACGCCGGTAGCCGTTGCGGCCGCGCCGAAAGCCGGGCGACCGGGTAAGGCCGCAACCAAATCCGGGCATCCGGCTAAGGCCTCGGCTACAGCGGCGGCGCAGTTCCCTCCGCTCCCCACTCCGGCACCTAATAGGAAGAGCGCCGCAATTCCATCAGGTACCAAGACTGTGCCTGGCCCCTCAACATCTGGCCCCTCCACGTCTGCCCCCACCGACGGGTGGCAAGTAGTCGGGGGGGGGAGGAAGTCCCGAAAGCGGGGTAAAAAGGCCGCGAAGAAAGCGGCCTCTACACCGCAGTCGCCGTCGGTGGCAGTGGCCAGCAAACAGAAGCAGCGGAAACTACAGACGCCCAAAACGGCGGCTGTGGTTGTCACCGTGTCCCCAGAGGCGGCTAACGGTGGGCTATCCTATGCGGCCATCTTTAAGAGGGCCCGGGATAGCCTCGCCAGTGAGTTCGGGGCTTCAGGCGTGAGGATGCGCCTCGCCCAGACGGGAGCTCGAATACTGGAGTTCCCCGGGGCCGAAGGTGCGAAGGCGGCCGACACCTTCGCTGAGAAGTTGCGGGGAATATTCCCAATAACGGATGGTGTCAAGATCGCCAGGCCCACCAAGTGCGCGGAACTGCGCATTTCAGGCCTGGACGACTCTGTGATGGTGGAGGATGTCCGCGTTGCCATTCAAGAGAAGACGGGATGTGGTGCGGACAGCATCAGAGTCGGCACCATCCGCCCCGGTCCAGGGGGCCTTGGCGCGGTATGGGTCAGCTGTCCCGTAGCGTCGGCCAAAATTTTGGGCGACGCCGGCAAGGTCCTCATCGGTTTCGTGAACGCCAGAGTCACAGTCCTGGTAGCGAGACCGATGAGGTGTTTCAAATGCCTTGGGTCGGGACACACCCGCGTCAAGTGTTCGAGTTGTTTTGACTGCAGCGGACTATGTTTCCGCTGCGGTCGACCGGGGCACAAGGCGGCGGAATGTTCCGCCGCCCCTCACTGCCCCGCGTGTGCAGCGGGAAATGTGCCCGCCAATCACCAGATGGGGCAGGGGGGCTGCAAGCCTCCCCGCACTTCTCAGAAAACATCGGGGGCTAGCCAATCGACCCAGGCTACCTCCGATGTCACCCGTGCGTCGACGCCGTCGCCCATGGAGGAGGCTGTAGAGACGGTCCAATAAATGGACCAAGTCTCAAGCCTCCTTGTCCAGACGAACCTAAACCACTCTGCCGGTGCGCAAGATCTTTTCTTGCAAACCATGGCAGAGTGGTCGATCGGAGTAGCCGTAGTCTCGGAGCCCTATTATGTTCCTCCCCGTCCAAACTGGGTGGGTGACCGGGACGGCTCCGTGGCAGTCGTCGGCTCCACGGCGGCTCATTCCCCGCCCTTGTCGCTAAGAGACAAGGGTAATGGATATGTTGCTGCTGCATGGGGGGGGATCACCATTTATGGTGTCTACTTCTCCCCCAATCGGAGTCTGAGCGACTTCGAGGTTTTCCTCAATAACATGGAGACCTCGATGCGGCGACTAGCGTCTGGGCACGTCTTAGTGCTGGGGGACTTCAACGCAAAGTCCGTTGCGTGGGGTTCCCCCAGGACGGATGCACGGGGCGAAGCCGTAGAGGAGTGGGCGGCTTCGGTGGGCCTCTGTCTTCTAAACAGAGGCTCCACCAACACGTGCGTGCGACAGCAGGGGGGGTCGATAGTGGACCTTTCGTTCGCTACCCCTGCTCTCGCCGCACGAGTAAGGAACTGGCGTGTCCTGGAAGAGGTTGAGACGCTCTCGGATCACCTCTATATCCGATTCGAGCTCTCCCGGACCCAGGACCCCAGAAGGGGTCACACGGCGCGGCGTTCTTCCCGCTTCCCGCGGTGGGCTGTTACCAAGTTGGATAGGGACCTACTGGAGGAGGCAGCCATTATTTACTCTTGGCTGTCTCCGCGGCCTCTGACTGAGGAGGTAGACATGGGGGCAGGCCGCTTTCGCGATGCGATTACGCAGATTTGCGATGCGGCCATGCCCCGCGTCCGAGGTCGTCGGCCTCCAAGGAAGGAGGTCTACTGGTGGTCCCAGGAGTTGACGGACCTCCGTGCGGCCTGTACCCGTGCCCGGAGGTCCTACACTCACAGCCGGCGGCGTCGCCGCGGAGAGGGGGAAGAGGACCAGCTTCATGAAGAGTACCGAGAGGCACGGAACACTCTGAAGCTGGCCATTAGCCGCGCCAAAGAGGAAAAAAGAAAGGAGATGCTGGAGGGTCTCGATCGTGACCCCTGGGGTCGCCCATATCGCGCGGCGCAACAAAAGCTCCGCGCGTCGGGCCCCCCCCTTACGGAGACTCTCCAGCCCAGCTTCCTGCAGGAAGTGGTTGAGGGCCTTTTCCCGCAACGGGTGGAGCACGTACCCCCGTCGATGGCCCCCTTGGCCGGAGACGACGGGGAGAACGAGGAGGATGGTGTTCCACCCGTCACGGAGGCGGAGGTAGGGGCGGCTGTTCTACGGATCCGTTCCAAGAACACCGCCCCCGGGCCAGACGGGATCCCTGCCCGAGTGTTGGCCCTGGCCCTCGACCACATGTCCGACTGCCTCAGGGAGGTGTTCGACGCTAGTTTGGCGTCTGGACGCTTCCCTGACTGCTGGAAGAGCGGGAAGCTGGTACTTTTAAGGAAGCCGGGACGGCCTACCGACTCGGTCGCGGCCTACAGGCCCATCGTGTTGCTGGACGAGGCGGGTAAATTGTTTGAGAGGGTCCTCTCTGCCCGCATCGTCCGGCACCTTGGTGAGGTTGGCCCCGATTTGTCGGACGCCCAATTCGGTTTTCGAGCGGGGCGTTCGACGGTCGGTGCTGTGTTGCGCCTGAGGGCCGTGACCGAAGAGGTAGTGAGTTGTGGCGGTGTACTGTTGGCGGTATCGTTGGATATCGCCAACGCGTTCAATAGTCTGCCATTCAGCTGCATCAGGGAAGCACTCCACTATCACGGAGTGCCAGGGTACCTGAGGCGGCTAGTGGCAGACTATTTAGAGGAGCGTACCGTCATGTACGAGGACCGAGAGGGAGTTTTGAGTCGTCGGCCCATGTCGTGCGGTGTTCCGCAGGGGTCTGTCCTTGGACCACTCCTGTGGAACATGGGATACGACTGGGCCCTTCGAGGCGACTTCCCCCCCGGGCTGGGCGTAATTTGTTACGCCGATGACACGTTGGTCACAGCCCGGGGGGTGAACTTTCAGGAGGCGGCGCGCCTAGCCACCAGGGGAGTATCACTGGTGGTCGGGCGCATAGAGGCGCTGGGCTTGCGAGTGGCCCTGGATAAGACGGAGGCCCTTTTATTCCATGGGCCCCGTCGTGGTCCACCCCCTGGCGCCTCTATCGTGGTAAATTCGGTCCTCGTACCGGTTCAGGCCCACATAAGGTATCTGGGCCTGATCCTCGACGGTAGGTGGCTCTTCGACGAGCACTTCCGACAGCTTGCTCCGAAGCTGGTCGGCGCTGCGTCCGCCCTTGGGCGACTCTTACCCAATTTGGGTGGACCCAGCGTCGCTACGAGACGGCTGTACACGGGGGTTGTCCGGTCAATGGCACTGTACGGTGCACCGGTGTGGGCGGGAGCTCTGACCGCCCAGAATAGGGCGCGCCTCTGGCGCCCTCAGAGGGTTATGGCGGTTAGAGCCATACGCGGATACCGCACCGTGTCGACGGAGGCGGCGTGCGCGTTGGCCGGGACACCCCCGTGGGATTTGGAGGCGGAAGTGCTCGCCGAAGTATATCGGCGAACGGCTGAGTTCCGGGCGGGAAGCGGCAGTCGGCCCCCGCCCGAAGAGGTACGCGAATGGCGTGAGGCCGCTCGCCGAGCCACCATGGCTCGTTGGTCGTCCCGGCTGGAGGCTCCACGCGCTGGCTTTGCCGCCGTGGAGGCGCTCCAGCCGGTCATCGTCGAGTGGGCAGGGCGGCAGCACGGGACCCTTTCCTTCCGACTGACGCAGGTCCTTTCCGGGCACGGCTGCTTCGGGAAGTACCTGCACTCGGTCGCTAGGAGGGAACTGAGTCCCGCCTGTCACCACTGCGACTGCAGTGAGGACTCGGCTCAGCACACGCTAGCGGTTTGCTCCGCCTGGGCGACGCAGCGTCGGGCTCTCACTGCAGTCATCGGAGGGGATCTCTCGCTACCGGCCGTCATACGCTCCATGGCCGGTAGCGACAGGAATTTTACCGCGGTCGCGACCTTCTGTGAGGACGTCATCTCGCAGAAGGAGGCGGCGGAAAGGGTCCGGGAGGACGATCTCCACTCGGATCTAATTCGCCGCCGGCGAACCGGGCGGCAGAGGCGCGCATACCAGCGCCTCATGCCGCCCTGAGTGTGGCCGCGGGTGGACGGGACGGGTTTTCCCCTCCACCCGCTGTAGTGGCCCCCCGCGAGGAGGCGGCGTCCGCGTGTGCCTGGACGTCGCCTAATTTAGAGAATTTTACCCGAAGGTGGTGCCCGCGCTTTTGCGGGCAGGCGCTAGGAGGGTTCCGGATGTCTTAATAAAGCTGTTCCCGGATCCCTCCTACTTAAGGCGCAGTATGGCACACCGTGTGGTTTTAGTCGGTTCGATTCCGACACACCGCCCCGCCGAAAACCCCGGCGGGGTGACGGCCCGAGGGGGTTTCCACACGCACAAAAAAAAAAAAAAAAAAAAAAAAAAAAAAAAAAAAAAAAAAAAAAAAAAAGGCCCTAACCCTTTCCTCTCTCCCTCTCCCCCTTTCTTCCCTCCCTTCGCCTACTCCAACCTTAAAGGCCCGGTAACGGACTTGTGACTCTCGATTTGCAGGTGCCCAGTGGCGGCGGTAGTCATTTACCAACAGGCGACCCGTCTGCTCGTTTGCCCGTTATCCTTTAATAAAAAGAAACAATTTTTCTAAAATGTGGATAACTTAATAAATTATGGTCAAAATTCTACAACCAGGAGAGCGCTCTAGATCTTATTAACTCTTAAAAATAAATAAAATGTTATTTTTTCTGTTAAGAGTTCAAGTCAGCTACTCGATCGAGAACCAATGCTTCTGTTATTACTCTAAGCGGTTATTAAAAATGTTCATTTATAACACAAGATCTTTAAAAGACTTTTTAAATAAAAGATATCGTGGTGTTATTGAGTTTTTAATAAAAACCTTCCAGCTACGCACATTAAATGTTTTCTTATTACTTCTTACTTACGTATATAGCACGAATTGGGACAACCCTAGTAAGTTATTAAAAATACTTGTGTCAGGGTTGTCTGTAATTAGATTATGAGATAATACAGTTTAAAAAAAATATATTTACCTATGCCATAGTATCATTAACTACTATGTTAAGATACATATTTACTGATCATCCTTAATTTCCTCGTTTAACTTTCATAATGTAATTCTTTAAAACAAGCTCCTTACAACAATCCCTCAAATTTTTTCATCCACAACTGTATGAATGATTTTAAAACAGCTGTTTATTAAAACTGATCATAAAAATAAACAAGCAAATACATAAAATACTCTCCAACTAATCAATTGGTTGAAATTTATTATTGTAATGGTTTTATCTTAAACAAATTGCGAACCAAATTCAATACATACAAGATCAAAATTGTTATTCTATTGGGTTATTTGAATTTTTATCGCAGAAAAAAATGTCGCCCATCAGCGTAATTAAATAAACGCGTTTATCATAATTTATGAGTTCGTAGCGTTCGTAGCGTCGACGCTAAAGCTATCGGCTACGGGAGTCATTTGGGAACTGCTACGGGCATGATTCGGAGACTGCGCGGCTCCCAGTGCTACGCGAGCCACGATTCGGTACAGACGTACCTTGCGTGTGACGTCACGTGCGTTCCCCTGCGCGGTTAAACTACCGTTACCTTCAAAGTTAAACACAGTTACTGTCTTAACCTAGTACTGCGTGCTGCAAATGTGATTAAATAAATAAACGGTGAGTGAAGTGTTTTTTTTAATATTCTGTGTTAAATATTTTTGAAGTGCCAGTAACATTACTCATATAATAAAATATTACCTGTTATTTTTATGAAGGCGCGGTTTCAAAGGAGATTATTTATTGGTGATGTTCTTTTTGGTTTGTTTCGTACTGTTACAGTTGGTAAGAATTTGTATTTTGTTCGATTAATTATAAAATGGCTTTATGACTTGATACGAATGAGAAAAGGGTATTTATTTAATGTAAAGTTCTTAACGGAGTGGTTAAAAAATAAATTGCTGATTAGAGGCTTTGAGGTGTGAAAAAATTCAGTGACCCATGTAATTTGGTTATGGATAAATTAGTTGTGGAGCGAAAGGTTTAAAAAGAAAAGTTCTTGTAGATAAAATTTTGATGGCGAAATACTTTCAACGAAATTAAACTTTGATTCCTACGACCAAAACCAAACTAGTGGATTACTATGACGTCACTATATATTGTATGTGTTTCAGCTTTTCCTGACACGATTTCTTAGTTATTTTATACTTTTTATAATATTCATAATTTAAAATTTCAATTCGACACCTCATGTATTGACATATTGGTTCCATTTAGGATTGATTGGTAAATGCATTCGATTAAATGGACAAAAAATCTTAATAGTAAATATGTTAAAGCAGTATTTAGTTATATGTATAATGTATTTAATATACAAATAATTAAATTAAATAGAAAACAGACGTTATACTTGTGGAATCCCCCACGGGTCATCATCTCACCATGGCTATTGATGCAGTGGTATGTCGGAATCGAACCGACTAAAACCACACGGTGTTCCATCAAAAGTGAGTCTATCGCAAGGGACTCGGGTATACCTTAGGAAGGAAGTCCCCGAGATCGAATAGGAAACAGACGTTATACTATATTTGTATGTATTACTCAAAAATAACGTTGTTGGTTCATTAATTGTTATCAGTAATTATTTTAATTGAAATGAAAAAAAAAAACATTTTTTGTAAGACAAAAAAAAAGAAATTCCTTTGGATGAATTTCTACACAACCCGGTCGTTTGAAATATCAAATTAAGTATTGTAGTTGGCACAGACCACCTCTAAAGATATCTTTAGAATCTATGTCCAACAGTAAAAGTTTATTGAGATGGTGATGATGAATGAAGAAATACAACATTTCTAAGACAATAACTTCAAATGGTTTGATTAACTCCGGCTGACAATAGTCTTTAGTCTTTAGAAATGTTTAGACGGTCCAGCGTCAAGTCCTATAATTACGTACAGGTCCTATAATTACCTACATTAATCTATACATTGTGGGCATCCATTGTGGCAACACATTTTGTAAAATAGTACCTTCTCCGAAAAAGAATTGTAAGTATTTAAGCGATGTCATGTACGATACCTCAGTGTGGGACTCGTATATTGTGTTGTAGGATTAGAGTCCTTGCTCGGGTGAAATTGTGTTTTCAGTGTGTGTTTAAATTTTTTAAGTCTCATTTATAGCATAGGATAGTCACTTATGGTATAGCATACTTGCTTATGCTGATAAAACATTAATGGTGTATACTATTAGCTATTAGCCTACCATCGAGCGATAGGAGATGTAGCTCGAACTTACAGAAGATTGCGGTTCACCAGCTAGTGCCCTAATATTTAGGCAAGCGATAGTAGTGTTTGTATTTGTAGGCAATGCTTGTAGGCAATTTGAAATTTAAATAAAATTTTCATCGGCTGCTTTTCTTACTGGCCTATTCTAAAGTTTTCAGTGTGACCCATGTAGTATAAAAAAGGTGCACACCCATTTTTCGTCTTGGGTTGTTGCTGAATGCTTCAAGCAGCTAGCCAAACGAACGTAATCTCATTTTGCACTTTTTCAAACATCTCAGTCTCAACGTTTTTGCATTTTTATGTATTTCTACACAATAAAAGCTAAAGGTTCAGGTAGTTCAGTCTTTTATTGTTTTTTTATGGTTTGCTTTGACAGATTGACTACATCTATTACTATTTATTTATATGCACGTATCCATGTATTATCAATTAGTAGATACAATGAAGAACATAGCTCGTTTCTTTGGTGACCTACCATCGGGCGAGAAATTAGTACTTGTTTTCCAATATATATCAACGGAATCATTCATAAAAATATATGAATAGACATTGGCAATATCAGAAGAAATATATGTAAATGATATTCTGGAACATATCACATATATCTGGACACAAATAAGCAGAGCTTGTACTATGGGTTCAAGAACACGGATAAACATAAATACATACATACAATACAAATATGTGAAAGGATTTGTCCCAATATCAGATATGGAAATGGTATTTAGTTCGAGAAAGAACTCGCTGAAGGGACATGAGAAGATTATTTAGGATATTCTTTTGTAGGGTTGAAGTAATTCTTCTTGACAGTCGGCTGCGATCCAAACGGGATTATGGTATGTCGAAATCTATATAAATAAAAACCAATTGCTGTTCGTTGATAAAATTACCTGCAAATGGCTGCTGCGATTTGGCTAGTTACTTTTAAAATATAAATGGAATAAGTTGCCTTAAAACCAAGAAAGTTCGGCAAATCGAAAACGCATTTTTCCACGGGAGTAAAGATGTTTGTTACTCAATTACGAACTTATCACTGGATGGATTTATATTATACATACTATATAGTAATCCACTAAGCGGACGAAAGATGGTTAAAAAAAATATATTCGTAATTCTTTAAAAAAATGTATTTTTTTAAATTCTTTAAAAAAATTCATACAATTCGCAAGTCACAGAGATATGACATACACAAAGTAACGGACACAAAATATACCTATACCCAGCCCTATGGCTCTAAGGTTTGTTTATGTTCTTTTAATTTAATTTTTATTAAATACGGTTTAATTGAAAATGGAATTTAAAAGTAAAAAAGGATTTTATCATTACCTGTCACATATTAGCTACATCGTCGGACCATCATTACTAGCCCCAATCTGTTCGACTCGTCAAATAATAATCATATGAGCCCAAACTCGAGGGGTTTACACTCTCCATACACACGTCACAGTTCCACTATTCATCTCCTAGCCAGATGGAGCCCCATCATCAGATCAGCTTCAAGATATCAAATATTCAACATAGTATTTTTATACTAACTACAAATACACACAGGTACGACAATTAGAAGTAGGTTAAAATATACTTCCAAAATTTGTTTTCCTAGTAAGGTAGTTAGTCATAAGAAAAGTCTTTAATAGACATAACACACACTCATTTCTTATAATCATTAGCGGAACATGGAATAAAAATGTTGATATAATGAGTATTGATGATAATACACAGCCATAATTTTCGGACTTGGCTCGTTGTTGTGCAATTAGAGCTTCCGGAACTATGTTATTAGAACCTGTATCTCTATTTAGCTGCAGTAATAAGATTTTGTTTGTGTTTATTACTCACGTATTTTGTAATAAGGCTGAAACTTTTTGGGGGAATATTATACAACAACAGGAAAAATTGTAACAGGAAAAAAGGTGAAAGAAATCAGGAAATCAATTATACAACATATGTGTGGGTGTTTTGGCTTTTGGTTATAAAACCTAGAGACCCATTCAAATTTTGATTTCAGAAACAGAAAAAAATTATAAAATACTAGCTGACCCTACAGACATTGTCCGTCCTGTCTTAACTATGAAAATTGAATTCGAATCGGTATAATTTGCAGCGCGCATTCTGTCAATCGCGCCAACTGTCAAACGACTGACAGTTATGTCAAAAGCGCTAAGGTTACATTAGAAAAGTTAATATTGTCGTTAAATTTTCTTATTTTCCGCGCAACTTTCTTGTTTTTTCTTTCATAAGAACCTTCTCCTGACAATAACAAACACAAAAAAAAGAATTAGTGAAATCGGTCCAACCGTTCACGCGTGATGCCGTGACCAAGGCAAATAGGGATTAATTTTTATATATTTAGGAATTTGTATCTTAAATAAATGATTCAGGCAGCGTCCTTGTGGCAGGATTTTAAATTACTGTATGGACAGCAGCGCCGGCATCTTAACTGAGTCATTTGATGTCTGAGTTGGTGTAGCGACCTTCGTACTCATCTGTATGCTTTAGCATATGGTATGGTATTTTTATGTGGGAGAGCCATGCTTCGGCACGTATGGGCCGGCTCGACTCCGCTCGTTACCACGGACTCACAGAAAACCGGCCGTGAAGCAATGCTTTCATTGCATTTCGCCGCGTGAGTGAGGTTACCGGAGGCCCTAACCCTTCCCCTCTCCTCCCTCTTCCCACTCTTCCCCCCCTCCCCCTCTTCTCCTACTCCCACCTTAAAGGGCGGCAACGCACGTGCCTATGGGCGGCGGTAGTCATTACCATCAGGTGACCCGTCTGCTCGTTTGCCCCCTATACCATAAAAAAAAAGAAAAAGAGAAAAACCCAGTACCGATCATGAGTTTTGCATCCTTTAGTCAGAGACTTTATCCACTTGTTTCTTTCATCGGCTAGGTCTTCCCATTCGTTGGATACGATCCCAAAAGCCACCATGTCACGTTTTGTGCAGTGCTTGAAGTGTAACATGGGTCTGCCCACCTTTCTCTTGGCGAAAGCAACTTTGCTCAATAGAGCACGTCTTTTTTCAAATATCTTAGGCTCAACGTTTTTGCATTTTTTTTACACAATAAAAGCCAAAGATTCAGTTAGTACAGTTGCGTTGACAGATTGACTACATCTATGGTACATATTTATATATACGTATCTATGTGTGGACAGAAATTGTTTTACTTCAAGGTATTTAAATAATAAGTCTTCTGTAGTCAGATATTATAATTTATTTTGTATCTGTTTCTCCCTGGAATTTAACGACGTTTGAATTTAGTTTCACAGAAATGATATTTAGTGGCGCGTAAAGCGTCTTCAGTTTAACAACTGGTGAGAGATTACTCTTCTCGAATAAAATTAACGGCGCAATTCCTCTGCCCTACAGGAAACCTAAAAACGAATAGCATAATGGAGTGCAAACCACTATCTCCAGATCTCAGCTGTAAACTTACATATGTATATGGATGTGGTCAATAGACGGAACCATTCTCTGTAGAGTGGAAAGTTTGTATGTAAATCTATACTAATATACAAAGCTGAAGAGTTAATTTGTTTGTTTGCTTGAACGTGCTAATCTCAGGAACTACCGCTCCGATTTGAAAAAACATAATATAAGCCAAATATAAGCCAAAAATTTGGCTTATATTATATTGCGATCTTTCAGTGTTAGATAGCCCATTTATTGAGAAAGGCTATAAGCTATATATCATGACGCTAAGACCAATGTGAACGGAGCAGTGACCATAAACGCACGTGAAACTGCGGGGACTGCTAGTTTTTAATAAATGTCAAAAAGTCGCTATTATACTCAGTACTGGACTATTGGACATAATACTTTGTTACAAAAATATACCGTAGTTCTTAGAGTACATTGAGGAGGTCAGTTACTTTGGAACTTTAACCACCGAGAAGACGACGAAACATTGTGACTAATAAGACATTCTTATTGAGTAATCATTCAAACTTATCATTGTAATACAATCCTCGTCAACGAAACGGATATATGGTTATAAGAATTATTACTACCCTGAAGACCCGAAATCATTTCTACCAGTAGAGGTTTTAAACACTACAAAATAAACTTGGCCGGGTTTCAATCTACTATTTTAATCAAATTGCGAAGAACTTGATAATGAAGTTAGTGGTCTCTTTGTGTATCAGATCTGTTCACTACGTTTATACATTCAGTGACTTCGACTTGCCCAAATTAATTAGTTGGGCCTCCAAGTAAATATCTAGCTTATTAGAAGAAAATGCTTTTCTTAATGAAAGATTCTAAAGAAAATGAGTGAGCTGTTCTTTTTATAAATTACGTTGGTTTTGATTCTTTGGCTTTTTAATGTTTAAAAGTGATTTCAACGGCGTCATTACCTTTTATACCGAGAGCTTGGTCTAGAAAGAAAATTGTTGGAAAACAATTTAGTCTTTTTCACTTCTGGGTTTAATATTAATATACTAAACTTTTATTTGTACATTGAAGACGGAAGCTTACATTATCAAAGATATTTTAGTTGTACTCAGGTGTATATTTCGGGAGCGACTGACAACATTCGAGAGGAACGCGTTTGTATGCGACGCATCGGTGGCACTTGACATGAACTCGGTACGTCGATTCACTCCTTGATAAAAGGCTACTTACAGACCTGAAACTGGTTGGGTACCCCGGAAATACACAATTGAGTACAACAGTATATCTTTGATAAGCTCTTTGTTTTAAACGTACGCAATAGCTCAAGAGGAGGTCAAAGTAGCATACCTGTACCTGGAACTGGCTGTTGCTGGGCAGTCAGACCCCAGACTTACGAATTTTAAGAATGAAATTTAGAAATTTACGTAGTAAGTATCAAAGATATATATACAATCTGTATTTTACAATGGAACACTTACTTAAATCACTGAAAGGGTATGACTCAAGGATGCAGTTTTAAAAAAAATTATTTTGGTATTGTTCATGTGCGTATGCATGTTAATGTATGCTGGTAGGATTAAATATTTATATTAATGTGTTTAAATGACTCTCAGTTTCACCGTAATTTAGTTTTTATAACCATTTCGAGACAATCTGCTTGCAGTTACTTTTAAATATATATTAGATATTTTTAGAATTACTTAGTAACAAACCAGCCAAATATTTGCTTAGGATAAAATTAAAAAATAAAATCATGTCAAAAACAGAGCATAAGAACACTATGAACTACTTGCAAAAGCAGCTTCACACTTTTATGGGATCTTCAGCGTAGGAACAGCAACACCGCAAGTTTGTTACAGCTTTCGGTAGAAACCAGAAAGCTGAAGAAGTTCGGCATAACTTTGGCTTATATTATATTGCGAAATTGACTGTAAGAGTCCGGTAGTTTTCAGGATTCACATTCATCCATCCTTCAGTAGTCTGTTCTTTTTTAGTATGTGCCGCGTTTGCTTCACTCAGGGATAAAGTTTACGAGAAATAAGTTAGCTACAAATGTAAAAGGACTGTAAGTTGCTGCGGGGGTTTGTAGGCACAGGCAACGTCTTACTTGTGCCATCAGGTATGCCTTTGCTTGTTTGTCAACTCAGTAGTGCATAAATCCATACTAATCCTTACTAAAATGTAAATGCGAAAATAACTCTGTCTGTCTGTCTGTCGCCCATTCACACCAAAACTACTGAACCGATTGAAATGAAATTTCGTACACGAATAGTCTAGAGCTTGAGAAAGGACATAATTTAATTTTTAATGCAAAAAAAAGGGGTATAAGGGGTTGAAAGGTGGGGATGAAAAGTTGTATGGAAGTATCATCATATTTAGAGCTAGAAGCTTGAAACTTATTTTTTAGGCTGTTGATTTGATATAAATACACTATTCCACGCAAACAAAGTCGTGGGCACAGCTAGTTACATATAATTTATTCCTGTTTTGTATCCATTCAAACAACTTAAGTAAGAAGAATTAGATTCAACTGCTAGAGCTTAATTGTTTTTAAACTTTCACGACTATATAGTCGTGAAAGGGTATATACCCGTGATCACAATCGGTGCAATTCCTGGTTCACACATCAAATATGCTAGAGCTTATTTCAATCTTCTATACCCTTAATTATAATCTTGATATTATATCAAAGCATTTTTTAATTTTTATCTAGGCATACCTAAATCTATATCTCGATAAACAACAACACATTTGTTGTTTACCATACGTCCTCATCACACACAAATATGTACGTAACCAAAATAAAATGTCGGCGATCCACGTATGTAATTGCTATTGTGACAAAGTTCATAGATTGTCGTATCTCATTTTTATCAAGTAGCTTGTATGCTTTTATAACCACCTTAGAGATTCTAAAAATAAAAACAAAATAATATAGTAACTAGCTATCACTAACCACTGTTCATGAAATTCAATAACTTTACTACCTTTGCATACCCAGTTACCCACATAACATCGTGTTCTTAATATATACAACAATACACTAGGACATTCTAACGGGGGCAGCTCTGACTCAAGCAAAAACTACTATGCGCTCTTTAAGCTTGTCTTTAAACAATTGATACCCGAACACAGAACCCGCTCGGCTCTTGCAAATTAAATTATTGGTAAAATGCTTATGATATTGTAAAGTGTATCTCACCACCTTTTATTATCAAAAAAGGATGCCATAAATAATATTTCCTAACAATCCCCACCACCAACAAAAGCTGTAGTTATCGCGTTTCACATAAATAATGGCATTTTGTATTGAAATTTGTTTACGGTATATTTTACTGAAAGGTAAAGTAAATTTTCTCAAACCGTTTGTTCGTATTATCTTTCGAATACTTTGAGCCGAAATATAGTATTTTTACTTTTTTGTTTCTTGATATATTCCCCTTGTTATTTTCTGTAACCAAACAAAACAATTATCTTTACAAAGATCTGAAGTAGTTCGTCATACAATTGTAGGTATACACATTTCATTCTTTCCATTGTCTTTGTTTTTTATCTCTAGCATTTCAATTTTTCTTCAACACATATCAACTGAGTAATATATTTTGACTCTCATTTACACAGATCGACATAGGATGCATATGGATTTTCTTTAACTGAATCTGAAAACTGAATAATATCCGCCGCATGGAAAAAAAAAAAACCAAGCAAATGCTTGGATTTTTTTTTTTGCCGCGATCCACTGATTATATTATATTTCGTATTTTGGTTCCCAGCATATATGTAACTATCCCAAATATTATGATTAATGACAATAGTAAAAACCATAACTTATTTCGTGGCATAATGTGATTAGGAATTCCCAGCGGAAGGTCTGAAGTGCCGAATGGTTCTCCTAAAATAATAGTTTCATCATGCGCGGTGGTTCAACACCACATAAAAAAGGATTAAAAGGCCTAATATTTAAGTTGAAAAATAACCTAATTTTGTGTTCTTAAATTGAACGTAAATTTTTACTTATAATAAGTTTTAATACAGCATGTAGAACCCGAGGGGGTATCCACACGGAAAAAAAAAAAAAAAGAAAAAAGGTATTTGTATCTGAATTATCTGCATAGGTATCTGAATTGAAGAACAATAAATGTAAAGCAAAAATTTATGGTAAAAAGGTTACACAAAAAAAACATTAACACCAAAGGGAATCTATTACGCTAAAAAAATCCAAAATGGATCCCAAGAGGATTTAAGAAGGAGTCCTAGTAGACAGCAGCTCTTATTTAAATGGTAAAAAAAAAAAAAAAAAAATTGGTTGCCTGTAAAGTCGGTATACGGGCGAAAGTTTTACGTGACAACGACTTTGAGTGGTAAAATAATTTTAATGTGAATATTCATTCGTATAGTAGGAAGAAGGATGAAATAATAGTAACAATTTAAAACATTTATTTATACAAAGAATTATATTTAAAACGCGTGCCTCTCACTCGCTCTCATTGTGAGCGCATAACGTGAGCGGAGCGTAACGCAGTTTCTTGAAGTGTCACCCGGCAAACCAATTTATAAGACGTTGTCACGTCAAAAACTATCCCAATATAATAGTCCAAAAATCCAAAAATAATACTTACATTTTTATATACATATAGGTGTTTCTTTACATTTAAATAGCAAATACAGATAGGTACTTACACCCATCCACTACCAAATATACCTACTACATACCTCCAATCTACCAATTTCGTGAGTTTAATATCTGTTACATAATTCCATATAGTATATTTTACAGGTATTCAAAACAAAGTTTAAAATAAAGTAGTATTATTCACTAGATTTATATAAGTCCAACGGAAATCGATCACACAGGCTCATAGGCTGGTGAAGCAAAACGTAGTAAAAATTATTTAGTAATTCCAACAGAATCACCACTAAGATGTTTAAATGTCAAGTCGTTTAAACATTTCTAAGAAGAGAATAATTATATGTCTCAACGATTCTAAGAGTGTATTCGGTTTCTAAAAGACAATTATGTATAAAAGACACTAAAAGGTCCTGTAGAATAATTAATTATTTTAGTAAAAAAATTAAATTTTAGTACAAAATAGGGTCGATATTCCTCTGAGTAGTTTTTCGGTTTCAATATCCCCAGTGGATTAATGGTCTGTTAATATAAACTTTTCTTGTTAATACTAACGAACTAGCAGACAGGTCACCTGATGGTAAGTGGCTGACGCCGTCCATGTACACCAGTAACTCACAGACAACACAACTGCTAATACAGAGTCACAAGTGCGTTGCCTTTGAGGTTGTATCGGTCCAGAAATACCGCAGACAACAATTTGTTCCACAAAGTGATTGTACGAGGTAAAAAGTTTCTTAAGAACCTCGCAGTTTTTTTTTTGCTTTTGTAGTTTTTTTACGCTTTTATGCCTTAACTATTCAACCAATTACTAAATACAATGTTGTATTCAACGTGAATAAGGATCAGGGGCGCAGAGAAGGACATAGGTTACCTTTCATCTAGAAAAAAAGTACCTACTGTTCCTGAGAGATACCTGAATTTATTGACTTTTCAATTTGCCTTACCCTCAAAGGAAGTATTCTGCTTAACAGTTGATAAGATATTTTAGTGTAATAGTAGTCTCTAAATTAAAGGAAATTAAGCGGCTTTTAGTCTAACTGTGTCAGGATTATAGTTTTATTCCCATCATAGTTTTGTTATATATGTAATAAGATACCAGCTTAGGTACATACACGTTCTAATACTACCAGATCCGGGACCAATCAAGTTATATAACAATGAATCCGATAACCTACACCTGATACTTTCATTACCCTTCCTTCATCCCGTATCAAGACAAAAGCCTCAACGGTAATCAACTATTAATACCACCAATACCCTGAATTGAATACCGTATCCTTACATATTTCCAATAAAGCTGAACGAAATAAATTACAAGGGATAAGGGCGGAACCATCGGTCATTATAATCCTGTCGTTGCAGATATCAATGACAGTAAGCTGGACTGAAAAATTAGGGTGGCAACTTAGATTCGATAAGTAAAGAATGAAATATCGATTAGAGGATTATTTGCAGTTAATTTTGGTTGATGAGATCTTTTCTTCAAGGCTAGTGGATGAAAAGGAGTTGTGGTGAAAGTAAATTGTTAGAAACAACAAAATACATTTATTAATAAGATTGTTTTAATTTCTAAGAGTAGGTACCTATTCTACAAATTTAATTATTTACTTATAAAATACAATATAGGTATTTATACTCTTTCTGTTACTATAAGGCTAGCTCAATAACGATCTCAGTTCATACTAAAATACTTGTTTTATTTTTTTATTTATTTTAATAATTAAAAGATTACTAGTAACGTGGGTCACACATTACTAGTAATCTCGTTAACCCCTCCAGTTAAGCTTGACGCTTGTGTAAGGGGTTCACAACGGTAGTGCACTGGGTGGGGTTCGAACCCGCAACCACTTGATCGCAAGTCCGACGCCTTAACCATTACGCTACCGCCGCTCAACTCGCCCGCCACGAACTCGTCTGAACAAATGTTACGAAGTAAGTACTTTTTCACTTTCACATTCACAATATTGTAATCACTAATTACTGTTAACAGGACCAACCTTTAACTTCAGAAGCTAATTTTCAACGTCATTTATTTTAAGTTAATTATTTACACCCATAAAAACATCGTTTTAAAGCAGTCTTCATAATTAAATATAGATTAAGAAAATAACATAATCATTGTAGTCTTACCAATTGATTATTAATTTAATGTTGAACTTAAGTTCCATCACTAATAATTATTATTCAATTATTTCATAAGAAATTGCAAATAATCACTTTTTATTTTCACTAAAATATGATGATTACTGCAACATAGTTATTATAGATATAACTTTGTATACATTCGCAAGTTCGCTAATGCCGAACTAGTTTCAGGCCGTACGCAACGTACGCTAATACATTTTGGACCCGCAAGCTGTCCTTTGCTGTGCTTACACTGACGCGTCATATTTCTTCGCTACTTGGTAAAGGGGTTTTGTCGTGCCCGAGACTAACAGTGATCCTTTGAAATACCATACTTGAGTACAACCGTATGATCTTAATATCTAGAAATAATATTTACAATTTGCCAATAAAAAAGACACTTAACAAACCAAGGGTGATAAATTATTATGGAGAACGAATAAATAAGTACATGGTACCTGAAGTATTCAACAAAATAGATTAAGACAAAATCCTAAAATAAGTACCGGTAAATTAAAGAAAATATTAAAGGATGTATTGTTGGATGTTACTCAAACTATTGGGTTATGGCTACATATTATAATATAAAAATAATCTTTATTACTTATGAAGTCATCTTAAGTCATCTACCTTAAGTTGTTATATTTTATTTTGTTATTTTTGTTTGTGTGATGTATGTACAGTATAGCAGAGGTTATTTTTTAAAAATTAACGAGCGCGTCTCACCGTTAAACAATTATTTTTAGCGAGTATAAAGTGTAAATCTTAGATCTAAGTTATTATTGTGAGTTAAATAAAAAAAAAACTCCAAAATTTTTTTCACGTATAATAGTCAGTGATTTTATGTACTATGTCGTTTTTAGGGTTGACTAGGGCCAAAGGGTAAAACGGGACCCTATTACTAAGACTCCGCTGTCCGTCCGCCTGTCTGTCCGTCGGTCACCAGGCTATATCTCATGATCCGTAATAGGTAGGCAGTTGAAATTTTCACAGAATGTGTATATATGTTGCCGCTATAACAACAAATAATAAAAATAAATTAAAAATTAAAGGGGGCTCCCCTACTAGAGACGTATTATTAAATCTTGTATGATGGTGCGGAACCCTTAATGCGCGAGTCCGACTTGCAAGTGCAACTCATTTCTAATCCCTATAATGGGTTTCCCTAAATTTAGACATTTTGTTATCAAATAGCTAGCGAGGGGATAGGTGGATGTTTGTTACTTTTTCACGTAAAAAGAGCTAAACGGATCTGGATGAAATTTTGCACAGCGATAGATTATAGTCTGGATTTTTACATCGGTATGTGACAATGGATGAAACATGGATTCACTATTTCCCTCCGGAATTCAATCGGCAGTCAGCAGAGTTGATAACCGTAGCAACGTAAGCTTATTTTGAGGCCAAAGGTAAATTGTTCTGCTGCGGTACTTATTGAACCACGTGTTTAATGTTAGAATTTATACAAATACAATCAGACTTAGAAACATCTGTTTGTGAAACTCATTGTGCTCACGGCGTTTTGTTAATGTCAATATAAACACTGAAATAATTACCATTTCCTGAGTTAAAGGGACCGTTGCAAGACAAAATGCAAAGACCTAATACTTTGCTTAATAAACGGATGCAGAATGAAAACAAAAAACTATGAGAACCGAAACAGAGAACAGTTAAGGCCACGTTCAGATGACAGACGTTGGACGCGCGTTTTGCTTCCGCGTGTTGACGCTCATCAACAAGAACACGTATTTTGTTCAAGTCGTTCACATGCTAACACGCGTTTTGTTCCGACGCTTCCTGGGTGTTCCTAGGCGTTGATACCCCGTGAACAGCATCAACGCTTTGAGATCATAGGTTTACCGTACATTCGTTCACATGAGAGCGCGTTTTCAACACGTCAACACGGATGTCAATAGATTCCGGAAAACTTTTTATAAGCCACTACTGTGCTTAAGCGGTGTTTTAATCCCCGACACAAAAATAGGGGTGTTATAAGTTTGACGTGTCTATGTGTCTGTGTAGCTGTGTGTCTGTGTATCTGTGGGTCTCTATGTGGCATCGTAGCTCCCAAACGAATGGACTGATTTAAGTACGTTTTTTTTGTTTGAAAAGTGACTTGATCGAGACTGTTCTTAGATATAATTCAAGAAAATCTGTTTAGCCGTTCGAAGCTCTTTTCTAATCGTTAAAGGATTTTCAAGTGTTTTAAATTATTTCATTATTTTCCATTAAAAAATAATGTTTTATCAACACACGAAACTCGTTTTTTTTCATTGTTTTCAAAATTACAAAAGTATTATCACACTAATATCTGTAACTCAATATTCTTTGTTCGATTTTCAAAAAAATGATACATATCATTTTATGGCCAGTACTTTCTAAAAATCAATTTAAAAATATGCGCTATTTCGAAGTTAGTCTCGAGACTTATTGAACGATCTAGGATAACCAACTTTCAACGAAACCCTTAGAACGAGAGTGCTATTTACACTTGTCCGGCTTTTTAACACGATTTTATTAGCTTGGTATGTATGTAGGTAACGGAATCTTTGAATGTGATTTTCACCCACTTCAAAATTTTAAATTTTTTTTTTTAATTTAAATTTGATTAATTTGAAACTTTACATACTTATCAAGGACCGATGACAATGCAATAATTTAAATAGTTTGTTCTATTGTTCCATTATCCTGATCAGGATCTTCAGGATTAGCGATTTTTTATATCCGAAGACACAGTAGTGTCTTGCACAAAGTATCTACGCGTTTAAAATAAATATGCCGGAAAGGGAGCCTGAGAAACGGCGATAAAATACGAGGAAGGCAGCAGGCGCGCAAATTACCCACTCCCATCACAGGGAGGTAGTTACAACCTTAATAAATGATCGTTGAAAAAAAAAAATCCACGCATTCATGATAAATTGAACTAAAAAGTGAAAAATAAATGATAGTAAAAAAAAAACTAGAGAACACGCTTTAATAGAAAATCAAAATAAAAGTGAAAAATAAATAATAATAATTAAAAAAAAACTATAAAACACGCTTTAACAAAAAATCCAAACTGAAAAGTAGAAAATCATTTTCAAGAAATTTAAATTAAGATTAGTAAAATGTAAATGTAAAGTGAAAAATATTTTGTTGCGTGGGTGCCTTTTAAGATATTTTCATAATTACTCTACTTTTACCAATATCTGTGAATCATTGTTTATTGACAATTGACATCAAGCATTCCAGGCTTTTTTGGAAAAAAAAATTTTTTTTCTTAATCAACCTATTCTTAATTTAAATTTATTGAAAATTATTTTCCACTTTTTAGTTTGATTTTCTACTGAAGTTTGTTTTTTAGTTTTTTTTTTAACTAATATTTCTTACTGTTATAAATGACTATCAAACACTGCGATGTACACTTTTTTGTAGCTTATAATGAAACACATGAAATTAGCTAATAAGTTTTCTGATCACGTTCTATGGGAAAAGGCAGCGCTATTGTCACTTGGTCGGCATAAGCAGAGGCAATAACAATAAGCTTTTATTCTTAGAGTTATCACGGAAATGCTTTTACTGGATTTTATGACACCAATCTTGACAGGATCACTTCTAAAGATAAGTGAAAGAAATGTCTAGTGTTTTTTCCTAAAAGCCCACAGTCATAGTAACAAAAGGTTGTAGTCTTGAAATGCTAAACCATAACAGATCTTGTCTCTAGCAATTGACTATCGCTAACTTTGGTTACATTGTTAAAGACCTCTTTTCACGTTCACTTCTTAACAGAGAAGGAACGTTTGTACTCTTTGAACAGGTCCAAGTTCCAGGGTGTAGTGCCGTTGTCATTGAGTGGTAGTCCTCCTAGAGAATACCTCAACTACCGACCATAGGCTATAGATAGGTAGATAACACTTTATTTGTACACTAGTCGTATAGTAGAAGTATCATACATACATTTGTCTTACAGATAATTTACAAAGGGCAGCCTTATTGCAAAATACAATCTCTTCCAGGCAACCGTAGGATACATCAATGTGTTTCGGAGAGACAGTTGTAGTGGGAGGTGTATTTCAAAACTTTAATGAAAACTATAATTACTACCTAGTAAATATAAAAATATACAGATATTCTGTATATTTTGTCTTTAGTATGCAAAAGTAGACTAAATATACAGAATATCTATAAACAAAATATGTTATAAATATACCTACTTAAGTAGGTATAAGTTATATGTTTTGTTTCACAGTCACTCATCACTGTCCACTACTGAATGAAGTCTATCATATAACATACACACATATGTACATTTATACACAGCATACTATAATACGGAAATGTTGAAACTAAAGTGATAAATAATTTTCATGAATAATTTTTTTAAAAATAGTTATTGATTGCTCTCGCCTAATAGTGACTGGTAACGCATTCCACAAGCGTACAGCTTCAACAGTTAAGGATTGGTCATAAAATTTTGTGGAATGTAGTGACATCTCCAGTCTCAAATCATTCAGATGACTTCAGAGATTTTTCATGTAAATAATGAAGGAACTTGAACCGTTCTTTGAAGTAAAAAGGGGCCTTAGAGTTGAATAAGATATTGTAAATACAACTGAGTATGTGAGTATTTCGGTGAGAAGGAATTGGAAGCCACTTGAGCTTTTGACGGAATTCAGAAACGTAAGGCTTAACGTTAGGCTATAGTGACGTAAACGGTGTATTTTAGTCGGTTCGAGTCTGACATAACCAATTCATCGTGCAATTGGTGAAGTGGTGCGCGTGAGGTTGCTACACGTATAAAAAGGGTGTAGATCCGTAACGCAGCTAAAGTCAATGTAGACACTGAATACATTTATTTTCATTAAAATTGTTTTTTTTTAACTTACTACTATTATAAATGTGAAAGTTTGAATGGATCGATGTTCAATCTCAATCTGCTAGAACGGCTGAACGTATCGAACTGCTTAAAAAGTATCCTTCATCTTAATCTATGTAAAGTCAACACGGAAAAAGAAGCGTGCAGAAGCTAGTTATACATATAAATAATAACGAAACATCACATGCTTTTTAAAGTGAGAGCACGCTGCGCAAACGAGATTCGTAGCAATTGATTATTAAACGTTATGTTTAATGCGTTAACGTTACGTTATCATTAACGGCTTTTAGATATTAACTATGTAAGTAGCCTTAAAGGCTTAGTGTTACCACAGCACTCTGCATATTTTTTTTTACATTCTTTTATAAGGTACTTTTAGAATTGTATCGTTGGTAAATCCCAACGATACAATTATAAAAGTACCTACCTAATTTTAATAATCCAGTCATGAATTTCAGTTCAGCTGTTAACACTAATATCGCCTCAAGTCCGGCAATGTGTGAGTTTGTTTGCTCGATTTCTTCCCTTGCCTTTTTACGGAACCTTCGGTCCGACTCGCACTTGGCCGGTTTTTTTATATTGCAATATATTTTGTTGGTGACTCTGTGTGTTGATCTATATTTTTTAATCATAATTTTTTTTTTCAAATTGATGATTTCGAATTGATGACCAATTTTATGAAATAAAGATGTTGAATTTGAATTTGAAAATTTGTAGATACACAATGAGCGTACATTGCCGCTATGAAATGAATACCAGTTTCTGTAATGTATTGAACAAACTTGAAATTTATTTAAACTGGAAACGTAGTTAAAAAGTACTAACTACTTACAGTTGTAAAAAATGTAGCAGAATCGAAAAGTAAGGGACCAACATATATGTACATACATAATTATGTATCTATGTTATGTATTTATACTCTAAAGGTAAGGAAATAAATACAAACTGCGTCTTGTTGAGTTAGTAGTCGATAAAAAGCGTACTCCCATCTCAAAGGCCGGCAACGCACTTGTGACTCTTGAGTTGCAGGTGTCCATGCACGAAGGTAGTCACTTGCCATCTATACCATTAAAAAAAGATTCTTCTATATATTAATACGTGAAGAGAATTCTTTGTACGCATTTGTTTTAAATCGCATATGAAGAAACTTGAAATTTGGAATAGTTAATATGGAATAGTATGTTTCAAATTAAATAATTACGTAAAAACGGTTTAAGCTACACGCGCACAAATTTTGTAACGTAATCTTTTTTTTTATGGTGTAGGAGGCAAACGAGCAGATGGGTTCCCTTATGCTAAATGACTACCGCCGCCCATGGGCACCTGCAACACAAGAGTCACAAGTGCGATGCCGGCCTTTAAAGTAGGAGTAAGGAGTAGGGAAAAGGTGGAATAGGGGGAGGAGAGGGGGGGAGGGAATGGTTAGGGCCTCCGGTAACCTCACTCACTCAGCGAAAAGCAATGCAAACATTGCTCCACTGCTGGTTTTCTGTGAGGCATTGGTATCACCCCGGTCGAGCCGGCCCATACGTGCCAAAGCATGGCTCTCCTACGATGAGACTGAATTCAACAAACATTCTTTCTTTGTAATAATTTGCATAGAAACATAAGCATAAATATGTTTTATCTCTTTGCCACACTAAAACATAAATTAGCAAAACAATAACCAGGAAATTATTTTTTATTGATAAGGTGAGGAACAACCACACCTTAATAAACCTGGCTATACTTTAGACTTGAAAATGTGCCGAGGGAGTTTGGTACAAATTGTATAGCATAGCACTAAAGCTTCGAATAGAAATTTGGATCTGCTGACTGAGTTTGGGGACCTTTAGAAAATCATAGCAAAATATAATTAGTTGCTCAAAATTCTTGCTATCCAGTTACAGATAATGTTGCCAGCATTTATATGTATGCATCTTTGATAATTATTGAGAAACTAAACATTTTGAGTAATTTTACAAGAGCGCACTTTAAAGCTTTCAAATGATGTTTTACGTAATATTTTGAAAACGGCTGTTTCTGTTAATTAAATCTGCAAAATTTTACCGTGTGTATGCGCTTTGAAACATGTTTTGTTTTATGATAAAGTATAATGTTTTGAGTAGGCTTATGTCAGAAACAAAAATCAAATCCGCCATTTTTCTACGACTGCGACGAATATTTTAGTTTTTTCTTACATTAAAGAATTTAAGAATTGTATAAATAACATTCGTATTTTCTGCTGTTAGCACTAAATTTAATTTAGAATCATATTTACACAAAAACCTTGATTTTATCAAAAATTCGTAAAATAAAATCTTGTTCAGTTCTAAAATGAAAACCTTTGTTTAACGGTATTGAAATGCTAACGATGCTGAAGTTAGGAATTGAAATCCCAAATGGTTAGGCGGTGTGTTTATGGGAAAAATTGTAAGTTATATTCTGAATTGAAACTGATAAATGGTAACTGCGTTGACACAGGAGTATGCAACGCAACATGCGATTTATATTGCTGTCCAGTGCGAGAGTGCATTTCTAGGTATTCTCAGCTGAGTGCTGAAAATTCAGATATTTTTGTTCAAATTTACTGCACTCTAGAGATTAACAACATATAAATAAGAAAATAAAGTGTAAGCTATCAAACTTCAATGAATATATTCGGTTAGATATTTAATAAAATTACACTTTTATTTATTTACGTCATTCGTAAAATTGATTAACACATGAAGTCATATGGAAAGTCATAAGTACAATGACATCAAAAATACTGAAGCTTAAAAATCAGTAATGCTTCAGTCAGTGCTTAAAAAATAGTCAACGATATTTTTTTATGACTGCAGGATTTATTATGGTTTTTCAATACTTTACAATAAAAACTTTCGTGACTGGTATAGTCTTTAATAAACAATTAAAGACTATACGGTATTACTCATGTTTGTATTTCGGAGATGCCCGACTAGTTTCGGATCCGACGGGAGCCCTTTTTTAACGTCTTAGTCTTTAATAAATTTTCAATACATTAACTAAATTCACTGAATAATTTGTTTAACTTACCAATTTAAAGCCACATACGCGTTTTGTGGTCTACGGCTAAAAGTAACTGATACCTTGGTCAATGTAGTTTTCCTTTACTACTGACTTTTGACAAGCCTCGATTGCCAATTAAAAAACAAACGTGCATGCAACAGCCTAAGTAGACGCGCACGGGAACCGTTTCTCCAATATTTTTTTTTTCACTTACAAAGATTGGCATTTATTTATCGTACATAATTTAGTTACTAAAACATGACGAAATAAAATGAATACTAATAGAATACACGTCACGCAAAGATTTTTAAAGTGAAACTTAGGATGTAATCGTTAATACATGAGAATTTAGATTGAAATTTAGGGGCGCGTCACGTTAAGGCACATTTCGTAAGAGAGAAGAAATATATAACGTAGAGAGAATTAGAAAGAGGGAGGCGTATATTTTTTAGAAGTTTCACTTCTATTACGCGTAGGTACGCTGCTGTACGCGACATATTTTTTAGTAAATAATAATAGAAAAACGTGAAGATAGCTTTTAATTACGTAGTTAAAAGACTGATTTTATTAAAGCTCTGGTTTATTTATTTTAACTAATAACTTTATTAATAATGTTTGCGAACATGTTCACTTCTATTAAAAACTCATTATAAAATATCATAAATGTTTACAAACAAAATTGCATTTGCTCATCACAATTGACTGAATAATTATAATAAAGAACTTAATTGACTCAAAGCAACGAGATTTATGACAATAAAATATGAATTACAGACGCTGACATATATATAATCGTTAGGGTTCATTTTCCTCGCTTCGTTGGCTGTAAGCGAAAGGTTTGAGGGAACAAGATGAATTCCACTTATGAGCTTCTTGGCAATTTACCATTCATATTTCCTACTTAACATGGCTTCTAACATCCGTTAATATATTTATGACATTATTACGTCAAGTTACTCTTGTTAGATGTATCCATAGTAACAAAATAAAATGATCAATTTGTATAATCTCTTGGCTGGAGTCTAAAATAATGTGTTATGAAAAGGTACACTGCAATTCTTCGTACTTAGTTAAATTATATTTATATTTTAACGCAACATTTTTTCTCTGATAATTTTAGTTTATCAAAAACGTGTGTAAATTATTATCTTTTCAATCGGATTAATATTCATTATTTTGTTATAATATGTTGTCAAATATCATCACAATATTTACCAATTCAGCCCCATAGTAATGGAAGAATTACCTAAATAGTAGCGTTACCTATTGATGTGGCCTACCTGAAAATGTATGTGTCAGTTTCATGTTTAGCTTGCCGGAGCTTAGGCCGCCGACGCCCCAATTATTGCATAGTAATCTGCAACTGTGTATTCCCAATATCATCATGTTATGCTTGTTTCTAGGAACTGTTTTATGATTAAAATATTTGTCATTAACATGATTTCATTTGAGATTTGGTGCTTAAATTATTATTATATAAAGAAATCGTTCTACTATATTTATACTGTATTTTTGTGTTTATGATTGAAGGAATAAATAATTATTTATCATACGTTTAAGGTCATTTCCAGCACCAATTACTAGTTGGATGCAGTATTTGTACATTAAAATGACACAGTTGGAGATTCTTCTACAACTTTGACTCTTTTGGCCTCAAAGAAAGATTTTTTTTGTAAATAATTACCCACCAGGCTAGCTTAAGTTTTTGGTTCTGTTATCTTTTATTTAGTATGATATAGACTTAGTACGCTGGTCGAAAGAAAAATTAAGAATTATCCATACAGCCTGGTGATAGCGCAAAAGAGAGGCCATCATCATCACCAGACAAAAGACGGTGACTTTCCTACATGAAACGATAGTGTCTCACTAATTTTTAAACTTTCGCGTTCCATTATATAATGATGTATTTATACGGAAACGTCAGGCAATTCAGAGGTATGTAATACCTTTTCGTGAACGCGTTAATTCCCGTATAAATACATAATGATAGTGTCTCATTTGGTCAATACACTCACTTCGAGGACATTTACAATCTTGAGAAGCTCTCATCTGATAGATGACGTTACTACCCTCTCTTTTTTCGTGTTTAACATTGAAGTATCAGTTAATATTTAATTCTGTTATAAACAGTTACGAACACTTTATGAAATCGTATAGAAATAGCAATTGATTTATAAATAATATTTGAAGATTATATCTACAAAGCATATCTCTGGCGTTCGTATTTTCTAGAACAGTATATTGCTTGATAATATTGCGCATTCCTCATATTAATTACCACTGATATTTTCTACAGTAGAACAACCTCTGCCGGGAAATGCTTTGTGTCTACTTAGAAAACTGATTAGTATAAAAACATAATGAAATGTATTAATTGAGTCTTCGCCGATGTTGTTTTCTCGCGTTGCCTTGGTTATAGTAGACAAAAACTGCCGCAAATGTGTAAGTATTAGAGATAGGTTATCCACATGTGTTTCATATTATGAATATAGTAAAAGGTAAATTATCAGGGTGAACTAAAAAACTAAGAGTATTGGTATTAGAAGAGGGCTCTGTTCTCACATTTAGAATCAAAAACGGCTAGCTAGTTGCTAACGACTGGTTAGTTGAGCCAGCCTAGCTCCTTCCAGAAGCACAGGAGCCTCCTGGGGCGTTCACAGGCTTCTAGGAGCGACCTAGCATCCGCGAGGATTCTTGCCAATCGATATTTTAATTTAAAAACTGCCCAGTGTCCAATAGTTATAACTAAAGCAATTTTAAACTCTGAATGTTTATTACGAGCCGCTTCGGCGAAGGTCCGAGAGTATTTCGGCAATACCTTTAGGAATTCACAGCTTTTACATTATTTAGGGTACGTAGAGGAATATTCCAGTTTTCGAGAGTTAGAGACAAAAGTTTTCCTAGAATTGTTATTTTGATATTTCAGTTTAATTAGATATTACCTAAAGACTGAAAACTCTGGTATTAAACCAACTGGATCGGTGTGTGGTTAAGTAAAGTTAGTGCGGTCAGGTCTACGCGTGCGTTAGTTACAAAAGTCAAGCCATTCTCTCACCAAAGACACACGTAAAGCGATCGATCTACGCTGTCACGAACATCTGTGACATTCTATGAAACAACTAGGCCGACTTTAATGTATTTTTTTTATTTCGTATTACGAACCATAATGTCACGGTAATATTATCTATACAGTATTGTATCTTCATACAAACGGTCGGATCGCGAGACATACCTACACGCCTCGAGTTCGGTACACACTCGGTACACAATCAGTCGCGAATGCATCGCAATGACGAACGAATGGTGTGATAATTTTTAAGCCGTAAGCGTGCGATTTGTGTATTTCATTGAAATACATAAATCAAATATACAAATACTTACTTAATATGGCAAAGAGCAATAAAATTACAGACTATATTGTGCTGTTTTTGGTTGCTGAGTTCTTCAAAAACGCACCCAGAGATAACATTTTTTAAATTACCTGGAAACTCGGTAAGACTATAAAATAATTTTTATATACCTACTAGTACGTAACTTGTTTCTTTTTTTAATAGGTAGGTATTTCACTTTTTCCACCGAGTAAAATACCTGGATTAATAAATAAATAAGTAGATTGGGTGGTAAAAGTGACACACGATTTAACGTGGGAGAGCCATGCTTCGGCACGTATGGGCCGGCTCGACTCTGCTCGATACCACGGCCTCACAGAAAACCGGCAGTGAAGCAATGCTGGCATTGCATTTCGCCGCGTGAGTGAGGTTACCGGAGGCCCTAACCCTTCCCTCTCCCTTATACCCGTCCTTCCCCTCTCCTCCCTCTCTCCTCTTCCCACTCTTCCCTCCTCCCCCTCTTCTCCTACTCCCACCTTAAAGGGCGGCAACGCACTTGTGACTCTCGAGTTACAGGTGCCCATGGGCTGCGGTAGTCATTTACCATCAGGTGACCCGTCTGCTCGTTTGCTCCCTATAACATAAAAAAAAAACGAGTAAACTACCCACGCTCGCGTTAAAAAAAACGAGTAGGTAGTTTCCTAGGCTGAGCTATCTATTTATTTATGTATTTAGCTACTTACAAATATTATTGAATTAGACGAAATATCATTATGAACTGATTATGAAAGTAAAAAATCGTAGGTACCTAGTAAGATTTAGAGTGTGTTTTTTTTTAAATCTACTAATCAAAAAACAGGACACGTATTTTTATTGAATACCTCTCATTTCATTTACAACGAATTTCATTTTTGAAATAAAAAATAAATTATAATATTTACAATAACAAAACTAGAAAGAAACTCAAGTAAGTAGATGAAATTACGGACAGTCCAGCATTATTACGTACCGTACGTATTTATAATGCCCGGACAATATTAATAATGAAATGTCAAATCGGACTGTGTGATGAATACTTATACAAACCTCTTTATTTTTCACATTGTCTGACTATTATGAATATTGCTACGTAACTGTTGGGCATGTTGATAATTAAGGTTCATTAAGCAGGGAGCTAGGACCAAGAACATACATTGAAGGACCATCGTCATTAGCAAATACGCTCGTTACCTATATTTTTTTAGTATAGTAGTAGCTTATGTTAACAAATAAAAATATAAAGCGATTCCGACAGAATGGATATTTATTTATATTCTTTCTCGACTGTTTCGAAATGATTTAAATTCATTATTCTGGTAAGTTCCACATGTCAAAAAACTGACAAATAAGGAAAAAACAGGTGCCTTGACTACTTAGAAATATTTTACAAAAATTAATGATGTGATCTTGAAATAACGAGGAAAAGAATATTATGATAAAGCAATTCAGATTTCTAAGCATTTTATATATAAATACAACTAGCAGTTCGCGCTCCGCTTCGCCTGCGTGTACATATTTATATATTTTGCGCGGAACCCTAATTCTTTTTCCAAAATAAAAGTAGCCTAAGTTACTCCTTATCACACCAGCTATCTGCCAGTAAAGTTCCCGGGACAAACAGACAGACAGACAACATTTTTAAAAACTGATTTTGACATGGGTAATCATATATTTGCAAATAACTGTATGAGCTTAAAAAACTATTATTTTGACATTACAAAGGACACTTCAATTTTTTTGATCAGTATAGATCAGTTGTATTGATGATCAGTCACACATCTTTCTTATATTCGTACGTTAATTGTACACAAAATTAACCACTCTACTTTTAATATCAACGTCATAGTAAGTAATACATTTAAAAGTAATTCTCAACTTTTAGCCTGACCTACGACCCAGTTTGAAGATACGATCTGGCAGAGTGGCAGCCTGTTTAATATAACCTCTACAGCAGTCACACCTTTTTATTCCGTGACGCACACCTCTTGTCATATACAAACTACTGATGTAAGTACACTGCCGACCCAAAAGTTTTGGGTAAAAATATTTTTCGTATGAAATTGTTCTAAAGGTCTTGTCCTATTTTCTAACTCAAACAGCTACGTAATGATACGTTGAACATAAGAGATAATTAGAGGAGGTAAAATAAATTTGTTTCTGAGGTCCCTAAGTCCACTTTATAACAAAATATACACAGTAAGATGAATCGTCGTCATTATCAATGTCATCGATTTTTCTTGTTTTATAGTCGTATCATTGAAAAGACTTATGGGAAAATCAGGCTTCTCTAAATGATTTGGTCAGTTTTTTTATCCATAACAATTCCACTGTCTAGTTTTTAAGGGATAGATGGTAGTTGAGGAAATAATGTGTTTAAAATACTATCAAAATTATTTCCATAGAAAATGGTCGTCAGTGTACTTATGTAATATATGAATGTCGAGCATCAGGCAGTCTACACTGAGTGACACTCAACTGTGCGTGACGCGTGACGCCATTTTCTTTTTTTTGTTCTTTTACGCAACACCGACTTCATGGTTTTATTAGGCCAATGTGGTTTTGAATTCTGTGAACGTGTCTGAATATTTTTCATAAAATAAACGCGTTTCTCTTGTAAAATACACATCCTTTGCAGATTGTACTGAAAATTTAAAAGGCTTTAATAAAAGTGTATCGTAGTCACTGTTAAATGGATTCTCGCTGTAATTACAACAATAATACTTTTGGTCAAAGTTGAACCAGTCATGCAAAATTATTTGCCACGATCTCTTTTTTTAACATGCATTTTATAAAATACTCATACTATACATGCTAAAAAAATAGATTAAAAGTAATGTTCAGACGTGTTCGGCTTTAAAGATATAAGAGGCTTGAGCGAAATTATGAAAAAATTGTCTAAATGTTTTGACATTCAACATTTAGGTTTTTATTCTGTTTAAAAAATGGCTTGTATTATTAACGCGTAATGTACGTGAACGCCTTTTATTTTATAGCCGCCAATTATGGTTAGTCACTTTGAATGTGACATTAAAATGTAATGCAGACATAAATTTGCACTTTAACTTTGTATTTTATTGATGTTTACGACCAAAGGTCATAAATTCTTAAATATCAACCTCTCGTAGCTTATATTTTAAATATTATTGAAGCAGCTGACAAGAAAATAATCATAAATTTACCCCCGACTCGAAAATTCTTTCAACGATTAGAAAAGAGCTGATGATCTTCGAACGGCTGAACAGATTTTCTTGAATTATATCTAAGAACACTTTCGATCAAGTGACATTTAAAAAAAAAACCGCACTTAAATTGATCCATTCGTTTGGGAGCTACAATGTCATAGACAGACACACAGACACGTCAAACTTATAACACCCCTTTTTATGCGTCGGGGGTTAATAAAAAGATTGTCAGTGGTTATCGTAATCCAGGGACGCTAATTATATCAATTGTATATTGACTGGCCTGTTAGTTTAGTGGTTAGTGACCCTGACTGGTAAGCCAGAGGTCGTGCGTTCGATTCCCACCCAGGACAAATAATTGCACGATAATTTGTTCCGTGTCTGGGTGTAATTTATCTATAATATGTATGTATTTAGAAATATATAAGTATGTTTATCAGCAGTCTGGTTATAATAGTACAGGCTCTGCCTAGTTTGGGATCAGACGGCCGTGTGTGAGGTGCGTGGAGTTATTATTATTGCTTACATGGGGAGTGTAAGCAGCAATAGCTCGAGCAGGTATTCATCCGGATGAGTAATAACTTTTTCCTTCCAATGCCTTCCCTTCTTAACTACATTTCTATATTGAAAGCAATATAACTTTAATTATCGTAGTGGTTGTAGAGTTGCCCCATATTACGTGAGTGGCAAAATGTGGGTGTTTAATACCCCTCTGCCTGACCCTATGTATATTAAAACCGCAGCAATTTTTTTTATGGTATGGTAGGGGGCAAACGAGCAGACGGGTCACCTGATGGTAAATGACTACTGCCGCCCATGAACACCTGCAACTCAAGAGTCACAAGTGCGTTGCCGACCTTTAAGGTGTGAATAGAGGAAGGGGTAATTGGGGACCAGGATGGGAGAAGAGAAGAGGGAAGGGTTAGGGCCTCCGGTAACCTCAGTCACTCGGCGAAAAGCAATGAAATCATTGCTTCACTGCCGGTTTCATGACTGACACGCCACAGAGGTCGTCAAAGTTTTAGGAAAAGAAGTATAAATTAAAAAAAATTAATCTCCCTGACGATTTGAAAATAGCTAAAGTTTTTCAAACGGCTGAACAAATTTTCTTGAATAAAAGCTTAAAATAGTTTCGATTGAGACACTTTTTAAAGAAAAAAAACTAAATCAAAGTTACTATGATGCCACAGATACATATATTAAATTTTTAATGCCCCATTTTTTAGCGGCGGGGGTTAAAAAAGTTGTTCAATGAAATTTTTCCCTCTGTCAAGAAATGAATATTAAAAAATAAAGAGTTTTCTTTCAGTAGAAAATATTTAAAATTTCTTACAATATGGTAGTTAATTGTTTTTACCTAACTTTAACTTGGGACTTATTTGCGGTAATTATTATAAAGTACGGTAAGATACCTTTTGTTTAAAGCAACAATCGTGGTCACGTTTGAACTAATGTTTCACGGTAATTAAATCCCAATTTACACATCTAATAAGATAGTTTTCTATCATTTAATGATATAAATAATTTAAAAGTTGCCTGGATATGAAGTGATTTATAACCCTTTAAAAAATTATTATTATTCTTTAATATCAAACCAGACAATAAAATTGGATGATTACTCAAGTAATGGTGTCATACGAGCTTCTACTAAATCCGTTGTTTTGACGTTCATTAAGGAGAAATCGATTTGAATTAACAGTCAGCCCCCATAGTGCTACTGTATTAATAGATCCCTAACACATTTTTTATTGTCTAATCAGTACAAGACTGGCCTGTTGGCCTAGTGGTTAGTGACCCTGACTAACATAGCAGACTCGGGTGGCAATCGAACCCACGGCCTATAGCATACCATAGGCCGTGGGTTCGATTGTCACCCGAGTCTGGGTTTTCTTTGTGTCCGTTCTTTGTATGTTTGTAAAGTCCCCCGCGACACAGGAGTAATTCCTAATGCGGGAGTTGTTTTTATAAAAAAGAAAAAAATATATCTTTTGTAAAAATAAAAAGAAACTTGAAATACTATCATAGTTTGACTGTTAAATATAAACTCTGCATATGATATCACATTACTATTGCCTCATAATAGAAACATAAACAGGTATTTGGTTCGCTACAACAAAATGCTATTGGATTGCCACGGAAAATGGAATATAGACTCCAATTGGAACTGTATCCGATAATGAAGATTAGTTTGCTGTAATCTCTCTCTAAATACAGTTTGAATATAGAACTGCTTTTGGAATCTCCACCATTTCTGTTTTATCAAATATGGGGGTAGCGCTTTGTGACGAAACATACCACATTCATTCATTTGTGTCGAACAAATTCACCCGCTTGCTTCGAACCTATAATGTTTGCAAAATAATTAAATAAACAACCCAACTAACTCGCTCTGGAATCCTGCCATGGTTTAAGTGGGTTAAATTGCCTTGCAACGGGTACAGCTCTGGTTGCAGTGCTTTTTAAACAACTTGTATTTTTTTCATATCCAATATTTGTGAAAGCGAAACACAAATAGTCATAACAGAATATGTACGTACTCATGAAAAATGAATGAAAGGAATAAGGGTGCATATAATAGAGATGTGCTCAAAATATAAAGGAAAAAGGAAAAGAGACAATCTTTGTAAGTTAAGATACACGGAAGCGTAAAACAAGAGGAAGCCTTTAATTATACGGAGATCCGCAATATTTACTCAATCGTGACTAAAATATATATGTGGGTATAGGTTTTTATTTTTGTGTGTTCGAATATTCCAATAATTTCGAAAATGTGTGAGTTTGGCGACATCGTATCCCGTGTTTTTCCTTGCTTCTATGATTCCGCAGTTAGATACGTCATAGTTAAAAAGTCGATAGAAATTTTATTTACATTGATTCCTTCCCCACAAAAGAAAATATTGTACATTAGACCGTAATATATAGAACCGCTCCTTTGTCTCAAAAAGTGCTTTTCGTCTTTTGTAAATACCAACACCGAACAATAGGCAACTAAGTTTATTGCTTATCAACCATTTACTTTGTTGAGTGTCAGTGCTTTGTTTTCGTAAATCTGTATTTGTATCAAGGACGTTGTTTACGCACAGGTAAGCGTTAAGCTTTTAAGATTTCTGGTTTGTAGACGGAGTGTATCGTTAAGTAATATAAGTGAGATAATAATTGTATTATTGCTGAAGTTATTATTACACTTCTTCGATTTTAAATAGTATATAAGATTTCACAATCTATTTGTATATTTCGTGAACAATTATACAATGTATATTACAAGCAGTAGCTGAATGTCCCAGCCACAAGCCACTACGTTCCCATATATTGCTAACTAACCGAGCCCGGCAGACGTTGCCCTGTCACTGTATATTTATTCACCCTTTTAAAATGGACAAATCTGTAGGTATCGTACAGCCTGTAAAGTGTTTTTTGGCGTGTTTTAAATAAATTGATTCAAGAAAAAACATTTCAATGTGAAAATTCTGGTGGTCATTCGGAGTTTGACATAAATCGTTTTAAGTGTTTTTATGTCTTCGCAACTATTATACATAAATATATATCTATAAGACCACCATCGGTTTAATTCTATTAAAAGTTAGGACAAGCTAGAAATTGTGTCCCAATGTATAAAGTTAATATTAACGTTTTATAATAAGATTTAATTTAATTATAAAACGTTAACTTATAAAAGAACTTGGTCCACCGCACCATTTTGCATTGCTTTTAAACAATTTAAAGTTGCTTTTGTTTGTCCACGTTTTATAAACAGCTGGTATTTAGAGATATGTATGTATGTGTAAAGTTAATACAATTATCCAATTATTTAGATGGAAATCTATGATAAAATAACAATAGAGGAGTGACCAGCACTTTTCACTTGTTTAATGTTGATAGTAGGAGAGCTAGTGAACAATTTATGGTAGGTTCTTGAGGCACTATGAAAAATTTTGTAATAGTCCTCCCAAGAACCCTGAATAATAAAGTCGAGGTCTGGCTAAAGGGTAGTGGCCCCCTACCAAACCTTGAATTTTTTAACACGTTCCGGGACAAGAAACTGGAGGTGAAAATTGTGATATGACACTTAAGAATTCCTTACATTGTTTTTTGACCGTCGTTGGGCGTGTTAGTGTTTATCTTACATCTTTTTTGGTGATGGTTGAACACAGTATTGAAATGATGTACGTTGTGACCGCTACTGTCTGTTTCGTAAAGTACAAGATGCCCACCTATGGCCGTAGTGTCATATCAATCTAAAGTAAAAAGTAAAGTAAAATTACGGCTATCGACGTATTGTCCCAGAATCTGTTAAAAAGTTTTTTTTTTATTAAAATAATGCTTTTAAGGGAATCATGAAGAGAACTATTATTGTTAATAATAACAATAATAGTTTTCGTTGTTATTTTTATTAATATAGTTGTTGTATTGCATTAATTCATAAACATCTGCTCTGTATTCTGTCAGTTAACCACTCTTCAATTTTTTTATTGTGCATATCCACTGATACTCAATGTACCTTAGCAAATTAATATTTTTTCTGTCTATTCTTTGATAACTTTCATTTAATCTGTTGTTGATAAACACCTAACATCTCAAGCTAAGCATAGTGCTCTTGACACGCACTTCAGAAAAATCAAGCCGTCGAAGCCGTCAGAAAAATCATGATGATTTAGATCGTGTGGTGTCCTGGTCGGAGCAGAATTCGCTTGTACTTAATCGTAAAAAGTCAAAATTTATGATGCTAGGTACAAAAAAACAATTGCAGGCCATGATCTCATATGACCCGAAAGTGATCATCAAAGGCGAAACGGTTGAGAGAGTAGATGTCGCTACAAATCTTGGTCTCACAATAGATCCTTAGCTCCATTTTGAAGCTCATATTGGTAAAGTAATGAGTAATTGCTTCTACCGGCATAAGGTGCTTTATAGCATTAGACAGTTCTTAAGTTTACCAAGTCTTAAACTGGTGGTGGATAGCTTGATACTCTCTAGACTAAATTACTGTGACACAGTTTATGGACCTTGCTTATTGAAAAGAACTGAACATCTAATTCAACGTATTTAAAATGCCTGTATTCGTTTTTGTGTCCATGTGCCTAAAAGAAACCATATTACACCATATATAAATGAACTAAGAATACTTAAGATGGCTGCTAGGCAACAACTACATTTATCTGGTTTGCTTTTTGGGTTCATCAATACAGGGAAACCAACTTATCTATTTGATAAATTGAGTTGGAGACACGAGAAGCAGAGATTCAGCAAAAGATCCATGGCGAATCCCCTGTCAGTACCTAAGTACCGCACCATTGCATTCCGTGGCTGTTTCAGGTATGCTGCAACACTTGGCTGGAACAACTTGCCAACGCCAGTACGAAACCTGAAAACAAAGCAAACCTTCATATCACATATAAAAACACTTTTGTTGCAAAAGCAGCTACAAGAGCCTCAAACCTATTTTTGAAATATTCCCACTAGGTATCAATAATATGTATGTTTATCAGTATTAATAGTTTATATGTATTTTTTTCCTTTTATTTATTTAATACAAACACAATTCTTATTATAAGTCTTACGACATCCAATTATGTATCAATTTATTAATTATTATGACACTGACATTTATGTTGTCTAGTGTTTATTTTCTGTATTTGGGTTCAGTGAGATGGTTGTACCCATTTCAGTGGTATTTATTTTTTACTATCTCATTTTTTTTTTATTATAATTCTTTTGACATCCAAATATTAATCAATTTATTAATGATGATAATCCAGATATTCACCAAGTCTGGAAATTTAGTTGCTATATTTGAGTTCGGTATAACTGTATAACTAGGTGGAGTTTATTCAAAAACGTATAAATACTAAGAATTTAGCACAATAGAGCCGGTTTTTAACACAGAATATGTGAACTGGAAATACCTTATCGAGTGTGACCTTACTTGATCTTCATAAGCCATGAACTCTGCATTTTTCACAACAATAACACAACACAAACAACACTTCACACAGGCTGGCAACATTGACACACCGGGGTAAGCTCCAAACATTCATGTCGTCGCAGGCGCATTATTTGTGCAAAAATAACAATGTCTTAGAGTACATGTTACAGCCGGAAACAACCTATCTAAAAGACGAAGCGTCCCGGAAGTTTGGGGTTTACAGCGCTTGCGTCATTTGACGGACGACGTGCCACAATGTTACCAGCCATAAATAAATTGCTCAGTTTATCTTCATTTGTGTAGATCATAATATAAAATATTATATAAAAAATATATGTATATTTATTTATTTATATGTGCACACCTACTCCACATGGTCACCACTGAAAATCAGCACTGCTTGGCGAACAGCAACTTCCTTGATTGCGCCATCAGCATCAATGCTGAGCGGTGACCAATTTCAATAAGTGACGTGCAAGTGCGTGCAAGGCAATTGTCACTCTATTTCGTTTTTTTCTTTATTTTTATTTGTATTCCTTTTTTTTTAATGTTTCATAACTATAAGTACTGTAAGCACGAACGTTACTGATTAAGAAATAAATACTTTTTCTTTCTTTCTTTCTTTTACTTATATTCTCCGTCATCTGCTAGGTGAAAAATTTCACCAAATTGATGATTTTTGAGATAATTTGTTTTAGTTACCTACATTACTCTCCCAAAATCTCAAGTGCCTCAACAATATTTTTTGACCTTGTTTAAAAACCATTTTTCAAGAGTCTGGTTAACATTTTTGATCTGGCTTTTTTAATTTTCTGTTCCTTAAATATTTAACTTTAAGATATAAAATTTTATAATGCCTCAAGAACATTTTTTTAATAAAAAAAACTCTTTTAAAAAAATTCAAGGTTTGGTAGGAGGAGGCTACCCTTTAGCCAGACCTCGACTTTATTATTTAGAAGTCTTTCGAGGACTATTACAATTTTATTTAAAGTCCCTCAAGAACCTATCCTAAATTGTTCACCAGCTCTCGGACTATGAGAGAGCGCGGTTTTGCTGTCGGTACTATAATCGTTGAGGTTTTTATATTATATTATCAGCATTAGACTTGATCAAGCGAGAGTGAATTCTGGATTTTCAACTAATATAAATAATGATATGAGCATATGTTAATTATCCAAAGAATTAACTGCTAGAAACAGAAACCAAAGTAAAGACTTATCATTTGTTCTGTAGTCGGAAACTAACACAATTTTTTTTTTTTTTTATTTATTCTTTATTGTACACTAAAACTAGATTAATAAAAACAAGGAAATGGTATGTACAAAGGCGTGCTTAATCCAATTTACAAACCATACAAAGGTATTTAACATATTTTAAAAACAAGATCCTTTGTTACAGTAAAGTTAACAGGATTGTACAAGGAACAATATTTACCTAACAATTTTCTTGAACACAACAATTTGCTGGTACACAAGAAGTTCCTTTGGATGTATTTTTTTTTCAACCAGTCTAAAGTGTACAGGCGTATTTCTGCTTTGTGTTAATATACCTTTATTAATAAATTTGTAGCATGTTTCAGACTGCAAAAAATCAGTTATCTAAGGTACTCTAGTAATTGTATTTACCATCCGGAATACAAGATAATACATGCAGCGTTATTTGTACCTGCTTCAAAAAAAAAAGGACTAGGACAATATTAGTTCGTCGGAATCTATTTTGTTTATTTATGTTCCCCGATCACTCGAAGACGGCATGACCAATTTGGAAATTTCTGTTTTGTTTGAAAGGGTACACTTCAGGTGAGGATGTGATGATGGGATCCTAAAGAAATCGATGGAACTTTTCAAATATTACCACACCTCTAGTGATTTTGGATTTTTTTTCGACTCAAATAGTCAAGTCGAGAGTAAAGTTGAACTGATGATGAAGACTACATACTGATACCCGAACTACTCATACTTTGATGGGTTGCACTTCAAATACTTTAATATGTTTGCTAAGCAATTTATACTTGTCGCAATGCCGGTGGTATTAGTGGAGTGGAGCTGATGATGAAGTACCAGGATAACTTCTCAATAATTAAGATAACTTATAGAAGGTGATGAACAGTTGACATTAGGCTATTGTAACGTAGATAAATTACAAACCAAACCACAAAAAAAGATAAATGAAAATATTCAAACTTAAAATCTACTTCAAAGAAACGAAGACATTCTCAATTCAATAATTATTTTGTGTGTGCAATGTTACGCGATATCTTTACCAATTGTGAACCGATTTCGTTAATTATTTTTTAATTGAATTGGTTATACTCAAGGTTGGTCCCAAAATTTCAGCTTTAAGGGTGAAAAATTAAGGAATAAAGTATACAACTTATTATAATTGATCATGATAAAGACACATTGCAGTTGGTTACACTTTTTTAAAGATAATCATGTTTCATATATAAAAATAAAAAATCTCTGTCAGTTGTATGTTAATAACAAATAAATTTTAAATAGGTTCTAACATCAGGTTATCAAAAACACGTATTTCTTTAATTACCAAACTTGACTGTCGTATCAAATGAAATATAGACAGGCGAATCCAACAGAGCCATCTAAGTTTAATCTGTTCGTCATTTTACTACTCTCCCGGGAGTACCGCAGCAGGATATTGGCTTCTCCGATGCGACGTGAGACGGAAAGTGATGGATGATTTAGTAAGAACCGAGACCGTATGATAGTGTATCTATGGTAAATATATTTTCTTTGCAGAAAACATTTTACATACGTATACTTGTACTGTTCTTTATTGAATTTAATATCCACATGTGCAAAAATATAAAAAAAGAATATATCTTTTAGGCTTTTGCGTTTATAACAAAATAAGTGGGAAGGGACGGTTGCAGTGTCTATCTGGTCTCTCTAAGACAACTTTGAGTTCGATTGTCCGACCGTTTGAAGTGTTTATGCCTCGTCGACCGCGGCCGGCTGATGGTGGAACGTTTTATACACATTAATCAGTGCAAAAAACTTTGTCTGCGCGATGTAGTATCTGTCTGCCACCTAGTTCAGGTAGTCTACATAAGATGATGCTAAAGTATATGTTTGCTATACGTGGATGTCGCAACAATAATTAAAAGAACTGGATAATGAAATGTTTATCTTTCATAGCTTGATGCTTTATGAAACAGAGCGGGAAACTAAAACAATATAGCATTATTATAAATTATTTTCTAAGGAACATGTATTTCCGGTATCTGCGGTAAAAAATAATGGAATCAACAAAGGTTTATTCAAAAATAAAGCAATAAGAATTTCCATTTTATTTTAGTGTCTTCATTGTTTCGTTTTCATAATACAAAGGGATAACTATCTAAAAAATCCGTTTAAAAGAATTTCAACTGTATTCAACAGAAATTAAAATTGGATACACCCAGTAAAATATGTGGATACTGCAATGATTTTTATGAAAGTATGCTGCGTAATCGATTAGTGAATATTGAGGTAGCTTGAAAAACAGCTACAAAGATTAACAAATTCCATACTATAGAAAATAATAGTGCTTTAGCTCTTTTAGTATATCAGAGAGAAAAATCATAAAAAATGAACATACTACCATTTCGGGCGGTCAGTTTTTATCGCCACGTGACATTGACTGATGTGTATTTAAGGGTCTCTCTTGTAAGGTCACCTATATTCTTTGAGCCCTTATTTTTACAAGCCTTTGTACCTAAGCCTATAATAAAAAGTGGCTTACTCGACGGAGCTACTATAATAACCTTGTAAAGGTTTCGGTTGATGTTATAAACTAACACTCGCAGTATATTAATTCTATAAATTTAAGTTAATTTTCAGACTCGTCGAGAACTATTTAGAAGAAAGAAAAAAGTGAACACTAATGTTAACCTCATTATTGCTTCTTTTTCCTTTCTTATTTTTTTTATGTTTAGGGGGCAAACGAGCAGATGGGTCATCAGATGGTAAATGACTACCGCCCGCCGCCCATAGGCACCTGCAACTCAAGAGTCACAAGTGCATTGCCGGTTGCTTTTAAGGTGGGAGTAGGGGAGGGTAGAAGGTGGAGGGAAGGGTGGAAGAGGGGGATAGGTGGAAGAGGGGGAAGGGAAGGGTAGGGTGGAAGATGGGGGGGAAGGGTAAGGGCCACCGGTAACCTCACTCACTCGGCGAAAAGCAATACAAGCATTGCTTCACTGCCGGTTTTCTGTGAGGCCGTGGTAACACTCCGGTCGAGCCGGCCCATACGTGCCGAAGCGTGGTTTTCATACGTTAGTTAGAAATTTTAACTCCGGTTTTAATATGTCGAACTGATATGAAAAATACCGTAAGTAACTCATAGGTTTTTTAAATTAATATAAACTTATTTTTGCACTATTTATTAGAAGTATATATTCTAATAAATAGTGCAAAAGTTACAATAATTGTGTATGTATATATTACGTAAGTACAAAAACACTTTTACATTATTTTCTGAAAGTACCAAAGTACGTAAAACAATTAGTACCACAATAGGTATAACGGTGACATAATTAAAACAACTAAACTGAGACAGAATCTAGTACAATACCGACAATGTTATTACTGCGGTAGAATTAATTGCGAAGACTGTCTCACTGTTACTGGTGGTCGTGGTAGGTATGTAGCAATATTAGTTGTATTTCCTGTTCAGAGGCTGCTAAAAAGCCTTTATTGGATTAAACATACGGTACTGTAATATGTGATACACGATACCCACATTTCTGCCTGATAACTGATTTTTTTTTCTTTTTGCCATCAATATGTAACTGATTATTCGTAGAATTTTAACATCGACCTAGTTCAGGTACCTATTACTTTGTATAGTAAAAGTACGTACATAATATTTGTAATACATACAAACATATGCATATGAACTAGTTTTAGCCAGCAGCTTTCGGCAGATTTTATCAATCAATTTAGGTATGTTTTTTTATGTTGTAATATGCAAACGAGCAGACGGGTCACCTTATGCACCTGCAGCTCAAGAGTCACAATTGGGGGAAGAGGGGGAGAGGGAAGGGTTAGGGTGTCCGGTAACCTCACTCACTCACTGCCGGTTTTCTGTGAGGCCGTGGTAAGCAATTGCATGCAGCATGGCTCTCCTACGATGAACTCGGGAAACGTACTTTTTTCTCTTTAAGAAATGTACTCTATGAATGAATTAATTTTATGATGATTGGTGGAGTAGTTAGTAACAAGTAACGACGACTATAACTTGTTCCATAGTTAATAAATATTGGTTAGTTTTAAGAATATGTGATGGCAACACCACTAGATAAATAAAACATGTCTGACGCAACCTTTAGATAATTAGATAATTATTCTATTCCATAAAAATTAATATAAAACACAAGTACCATGAATAACATATTACTTGATACTTATTAAGTCCTCCAACTAAACTTTATGTTTGCGCTACGAGGGAGCTCACGTCGACGGGCTCACCCGTAATTATAATAGGTCAGTATATAGGGTCAAACCCAATCATTTGATAGCAAAGTCCGATGTTGTAGCTACTGATTTTTATTTTACCCTTATAACAAAAAGATAATAATAACTCCACACATCTCACACACGGCCGTCTGATCCCAAACTAGGCAGAGCCTGTACTCCGAGCGAGAACTAGTACTCTCCCGTCCCGAAGAAGAGGCATCAGGTGCCGGAGAGCGCAGAATGATCAACGGCCTCTATGAGCGCTGGCCTGGGGGTAAAGGGTGAGGCTGCCCGTTAGCCTAGCAGAAGCAGGCCTGAGACGGTGGCGTGATGTGTTCCGCGTGGGTCTCTCTAAACCGGAAGGAGGGCAAGGCAATAGTGTAGCTGCCTTCTGTTTGAGAGCGGCCAAATTCTGCCTGGGTTATCGGGGACTTCCTTCCTAGGGTATACCCGAGTTCCTTGCAATATACTCACTTGTGACGGAATACCGTGTGGTTTTAGTCGGTTCGATTCCGACATACCACTTCACCAATAGCCATGGTGAGGTGATGATCCGTGGGGGATGACACGAAAAAAAAGGCAGAGCCTGTACTATGGTAACCAGACTGATGATAAACATACTTATATATTTCTAAATACATACATAATATGTATAAATTACACCCAGAAACAGAACAAATTATTGTGCTCATCACACAATTATTTGTCCTGGGTGGAAATCGAACCAACCTTCTGGCTTAGCAGTCAGGGTCACCAACCGCTAGACCAAAAGACCAGTCAAGATAGACATTATATTATCATAGACCTTATTTTAATACAACGTAATACACAAAATACATAATATGAATATTATGTATCTGTGTTTTAGGAATAATTTGACCAATTTGTGCGAAACTCAAGTATTTGTTTGTAGTGTCATTCATAGCTTCGCAACTAGCAATATTCACGAACTCGGTACTTATCTTATGATTTTCCAACACGTATTACACACACACACGTGAACACCTATTTTCAACACCTATTTAGGTCATTATCTCATAATTTACTTTTGTTGAAACAATATTTAATTGCTACATACATATAACATCACATTGCAACCTTTAACTATAACCGAACCTCAATGCTAATGTAACTGAAAACTGTAGTGTATTGTAATAAAGGTTGTTAATTAGAGAAACCCAGTGTGGCTGTAGAAATATGTATATTTATGTTGTTTCCATAGTTGTAGTATAATTAAAAGAGAGAGCTAATAACTAACTTACAATATCTTTTATATTGAACCAATTCCGTGCGTCATCATTATTCGTAAATGCCACTGATAGATATAAAATGCAGTTATAAATAATGAATTAAGGCAATATGCCACATCTCCCCTGAAAAGTTAACCATTACACCCCCGGATTTTAAAGATTAAAAATGGATGACACGCGCAGTTGAGTCTTACATTTTTGCTTACTTATGCTGTGCGTCTGTTTATTTTTAGGAACAATATAGGGTTTATTATTTTTTAATATTTCAACATTAGGTGATAAATCTCTTAAAACTTTATAAGGACCTAAATAAATATTGTCTAATTTATTTCCTATTTGGTTTTTTAAAAGAACCACATCACCTGGTTTGTAACTTACAGGATTCATTTTCTTTTCTTACAATAATTTCCTATTATATTTACTAGTTAGCAGATTATTTCTTGCATCCAACAAAGCTGTTTGTAATCTATATTTTAATTCTAACGGGTAACTAAACGTACGTTGTATTAAACGCAAAACACCAATAACTTAACCAACTACTCCAATCGCTTTTATTGTGACTACATTGCATTCGGAGATACGCACCGAGACTCTTATGTGTGTTTTCTAGTCCACCTAGGGTCTTATGGTGATATGCTGTGGAGTGTATTTTTTTAATTTCTAACAAACTGCACACATCTGATAGAACGCTCGACATGAACTCAGTTCCTTGATCCGGTAAGATCTGTTTTGGAACGCCGTATCTTAAAATAAAATTGTTTACAAATAATCTACTAACCGATTCAGTATCCTTATTAGATAAAGGGTAAGCCTCAACGAATTTGTTACACCAACTTGCTACAGCGAGCGCCGCTCATGCGGGCGCTGCGGGTGCTCAACACGATATCAAACGAAATTGATATTTTTTCATGTGCACTGAACGAATTCATAAGAGTTGCGTATTGTGTAGTGTCAAGTGTGTGATTAAGATTAAGTTTGTCTATTTAATATTGATCTTTGTCTGTACACTATTGCCAAACTATTGTATTAGGTAATAACCTGTAAAATAGATAGAGGTATAGAAATAAATAAATAAATAAATAAAATTTCGTTAAATGGCATTGAATAGTTAAAATATATTTAAAACTATAATTATCTACATCTAAGGGCCCAACTATATCTAAGCTAATTCTTTCAAAACCAGTACTAGGAGTTGTCGTTATGCACATTGGCTCTCTAGTCTGTCTGTTAGTATATTTATTTATTTGACACTCTTTACAATTTTTCACATATTGAGTGACGTCATTACTCATTCCTGGCCAAAAATAATATTTTTTAATATTATTTAACATCCTATTCACGCCTGCGTGACCGCTAGTGGGTAACAGGTGAAAATCATTTAGGATTACTGTCTTTTCATCCTTGTCATGAACTCTGTGTAAGTTTTTAATTACTAATAATCGCGGCAAAATTTCTTGCGACGCATTTCTTTCTTTTAATAACTTTTTGATTAAATGCGCATTATTTTGGTTTTTCATCAAAACAAGTTCTTCAATATTGTGTCGTTTGCAAAACGTTTCTAAGTCACTCGCTAACACACTTATGGTAGGTAACGATCGGGAGGTTAGATTTATTGCTGATTCTAATTTGATAAAATTAAAGTATCCCTTATCACTCAGTATTGGTGATACACTAGAAATATTATTAGAACTTGGACTCAAACTTAACTCTATACTGTCAGTAGGTCGTTTGAGAATTTCTACAACTTTTGGATGGCCTATCCTAGAAGTTGAAGGAATCTCAGAAGTCAAGTCTGTGTTGTCATTATGTGTCTGAGTACATAGCTTTCGTGATTGTGCGGCTTAAACGAACTATTTGAACGTCTAAAATGCATGGTTTCACTATCTCTTGATGACGAGGACTGTTCATCAAGAGCACTTCTTATAGCTTCTGGGAGAGAACTAAACTGCCTAGAAGCAATAATGGTACTAAGCCTGGGGTCTGACAAACCATCTGCGAAGCGTTTGATCGCAGTGCTTTCGTTAATTGGACTTAGACGTCGTCGACAATAATTCGTACTTAGGCGAATCTTCGTCCGATTGCGCTATGGTCAAATTAATAAAAAAGTTCTTCTATCTCATTCCCAAAGGATTCTATAGTACGACGTCCTTGTGCAGAGCGATATAATTGCGATTGAATTGTTTCAGCTGATTTTTTAGGGAGCAAATATTTTCGCATATCATCAACTAAAACATTTACGCTATTATAAGATGACTTTAAACGAAGTTTAGCGCTAGGAGATAATCTAGGTTTGAGAACAAAATTTATTAATAGACTTTGTGAGGCGTCACTGATCATGCTACTGTATAATAAAATTCCATCAATTAATTGCTTAGTAATCTTTTGTTTTATCATAACCGATAACAAGGCGATCGCCGTCCTAATGTCGAATTCAGACATTTTGAAATTTTCAGAGACAAAATATATTTCGCTAATATCGCTAATTTCGCATTATAAATATACATAGAAATTAATAGCAAGTACCTTTAAAATAAATTCAATAAACGCTACTTAGCTACAATAGTAGACGGGTGATACTGCTGACGAGTCGTTCTTGCGGGCGATGACCGGTGTGTAAAACCGAAGTCACGAGGCGCTGCCACACGAGGCGCTACGTTGTTGCCACGAGGGTCGCTGGCACTGCCATATGGTGCTCACTGCTATGGGCACGGGGCACGATGATTGGACCGGGCTATACCCTGGATCCGTGGGCCGGGAATTCCCTGGACACCGCTCCTTCTGGCCGGGCTATACCCTGGACTCGTCTCCCATTTTCATTCGGCTACTTTATATTGCCAGAACATCTTCTATATGTTTGCAGTAACTCTTCATTAACTAAGGTTACAGCAACTCTTCGTTGAGTAAGGTTACTGGAACAATGTCGAACTGGCCTGGCAGGGTCGCCATGTATTGTAATAAAGGTTGTTCGTTAGAGAAACCCAGTGTGGCTGTAGAAATATGTATATTTATGTTGTTTCCATAGTTGTAGTACAATTAAAAGAGATAGCTAATAACTAACTTACAATATCATTTATATTGAACCAATTCCGTGCGTCATCATTATTCGTAAATGCTACTGATAGATATAAAATGCAGTTATGAATAATGAATTAAGGCAATATGCCAGTAGTTATGTATACTAAAAAAAGAAACAGGTGAGGCATACGCAATTATTGTTTATAAACTTTCGCGACTTCGAATCGCAGTAATATTTAGAATGTACAATACGCTTTTTGGTTACCCGACGTTTCGATCAAATTGCACCGATCCTGGTCACGGGTAGACTGGTGACAGCTTAGCGACGCCTCCATGAAGTGCGAGTTTCGGCAATTGATCTTCATTGTTTTTATTTACGTTGGCACTGTCGGTACTTCGACATACCACACTCACGAAGTCCGTTGAGTGTTGTAATTATTACCGTCCCGATTTACACATCTAATACGCAATTATGTGAATAGGTGTCATTTGCAAAATAAGGTAAGGAAATTGGGTTATTAGTCAGTTGATGTTCCTGTCCTAGTGGCCTCTCACAAGACGGACATACGGGTAGGCGACCCTGGCCTCATCGAGTTACTGGAGTCTCAGTCCTGTTTCCCCATCCGAGACTGGCGGTATACCTTACCCTAGCTCCGTTGCTCTATCCGTTTTCCTTACCCCAATTTAACTTCTCCCTTTGTCCCGTCTAAAAACGATTATATTCCCAAGAAACAAGCCACAACACTTTGCAACGTTAAAAAAAAATCCTAAAAAATAATAACTGTATTACCTATACATTGCGCCGACCCCAAATAAAATTGGGAAAATAGCAGGCAGATGAAGATTGACAAATTAAATTGTTTCACAAAGCAGTTTATGCCCATCATGCCATCAATCTATCAAGCCCAAAACAATCAACAATGACACAGATTGATCCGTGAAACCTCGTATAATAATCTAGCCAGCTACCCACTGACCCAGTTTTCAGCAACTATCTAAATCAGCTATCACTTCATTATTCAAGCTATTCTCAGTAAATGTATGGCGGTTTTCCTGTTCGCAAATCATTAATATTCAGGTCACTTTAGAACAAAAGTTTGTATAAATTTACTTTAGAGCACATAAAATCTGACCGATATAAACTGATGGAATATGATACGAATGAGTCTCGGAGTGTATCTTGACTAGTCATTATTACTCATTATACAAACTACACATAGATAATATTTGCTTTAAATATATAAGCTTCCCTTTCCCAGTTCAGGCATGTTCCATTTCGTTATATTTCGCTTACATAATTTGAGGCCATTTTCTGTCCCGCCTGATTCGATTGGATGGGAGTGTTTTACTGCATTGATGTGTGGACAAGACCCTGAACATCTCAAGACGTTCCGTACGATAGAGAACGCTTAGGGGTTCGGTGTAAATTTTCAAGAATTTATCGACGTACGGAAAGAATAGGCGATTTTTTCATAAAATATATTTTGCAAACGCACGGGCCATGTGATGTTAAGCGGTTGTCGATGCTTTTAAACACCTGTCCTTCAACTATCGGCCAATGCTATTCCTTTCCACCTTTTTCGCCTTCGCAACTTTACTGACCATGACCAGTGCTGATTTATCACAATCGTCTGTCGAATAGTGTTGTGGCGACTTCCACATACATCAACATTATCTAGCGAAGACGACCTGAACTATGTAGTAACTACTGAATACTGATCCTGCATAGCGCAATTAAAGTTTTCGCGCTGATTAATATTTTACAACTTCACAACATCAACCGTAGAGCCGCTGTCCGCCAGGTTTGATCACCAATCCGGGTCGGAGGATCCTCCCTTTGTATTGGAGGGACATGACAACGCGCTCATCTGCAGTGAAAATGGGTTAATTTACTGGAACGGCAAATTTAAGTCGCGCCTGAAATAAGATCTGAATATTTTTTTAGATATGTATTTTATTTATTTATTTACTAGCAACATAAGCTTACAGTTTTCTGCAAGATGATTATATGCTGCAAAACTACAAATCATAGAACAACATACTCGGGACTTATTTTTGAAGTGAAAACTTCTGTAGGCACGTTTTTGCACTTTTTCTATCGGGAAAAAGCACTGAACTCGTGACTGTCACGCTACTAATACATGTATAGATCCACTAGAGGGCGCTATTCTAAACATTGAGTTCTGTCAGCTCCTTATTAATTAATGTCACCAACCTGCTAACGTTTTAAGTTCACCGTTTCGTTTAAGTTTTCACTTCCGTCGGCAGTCCCACGATTGCCTATTTTTTTTTTGGTTCCCAACATAGATTACATACATTTGGATTTTTTTGCAAAAATATGAATTTCTTAAACAGCTCTAAAAGTATAGCTACTATACGCCAAAGAACGCCAAGACGGTATATTTGAAATTGTACGTAGCATAACTACGTAGACTTTGTATTATTACTGTGCATGCCCACCGTATAACCACTAGCACAAAAAATTATGCATCAAGAATCAAGCACTCTGTAATTTGTGTGGTAACCCTCTGTGGTAATTCCGCTTTTTAGTAACTTGAACTAACTTTAATTGCTTACACAGTACCCTAGGAACATGTTTAAACTTGTGATTTGGCGCCCCAAATGCAATTTGCAGCGCTACATTTGCTGGAACGCTAATGCAGATGACGTTATAAAAATGTGTTTCAAAACAAAGGACAGTGCCTGGCTTAATTTTGAATTAAGAGAACTGTTTTGTATTTGGAACGGCTGTAGTTTCACTTAATATTTTGGAATATAGGTTAAGTACAAGTCGTTGAAAAGGTTGTAAGGTGTTATTATGGCTTACGTGTTTTTAATTTTAAGCTAGTACTCCTATAGAGCCTGTTTTGGGACTCACTAACCTTTAACAGGGTTTATGTAAAGTAAATTATACTTAATCTAGATTTTTATAGCACTCATTACCCACAACATCTGTCACTACTATCTATGTCAGCCAGGAGCGACGGACCTTGTCAGGCATAGGGGCCCTCCTGAATTTTTATAATCAGTCTACTTATCAATGTACCGATTTTTTGACGATATTGCTTTTACGGCGTGCTCCAGCACGCCGATAAAGCAATGCCGGCGCCGGCGTACCGTGTATGACGATATACAATATTTGATTATTATTACAGATTTCTTATAACACTAGAAGTCTTCCGTAACTTATAAATACAATGCCTAAAAAAGATAAACGTACTTGTAGATAGATTTATAAGAAAAGTCAAAATTTCAAGGTTTTCAAAATATGTTCCGATAATTTTAAACACTTTGGTAACCTTTCAAACCATTCTCAAAATGTGCCGACCTCTGATCGTGGATATGTATTTTACCTGTGAACTGAAAGTTGTCACAATAACTACGTTCAATTCTTAGATTTTTTTGAATAATTGTGATGTCGGAACCGTGTGCAAGTCATTTTTGACTTCTGAAAAATATAGTGAGTCTTTCTCAGAACCAAAAAATGAATCAGTAACATCATCATATTTTTTTTACAGATTTTTTACAGATCTTTATAGCAGCTAGAATATTTTTATTGGACTAAAGCACAAATTGAAGGTTCATATGAATTTAAAAAAAACCTTTTTTAAATATTACAAAAATAAATAAAGTTTCGTATAGTTTTTCTTCAACACTTTCCGTATATCATAATTGTATTTTTGTAAGGGTAATGGGAAACCCTTACAAAAGTCATATTCAAATTTATATTCAGAAAACTTATTCTTATGTATTCCTTTCTGGTAAACTTATATAAGTTCACCTGGGCCCCTGATTTCAGTTTCAGAAACGGAAATTGGATTGTACCTTGTCCGAAATTGAATGATGTTCTCAATACCTGTTATGTTAGAAGGTTGGCAAAAATCATTGACTAAAACGAACTTGGTTAGCTAGTAGGTATAACTGTTGAAAATATAAAATACACCAGATGAATATATAATTTATAAAGAGCTTAAGTATTTATATATTTAAATGAAATCCCAAAAAAGGATTGTAATGTTTTTAGGGTTCAAGTATGTATGCATGTGTGTGAGTTTCTTAATTCCACCATAACTTATAAAAACCTGAACAGATTTAAATGTATGGGGTATCGTTAAAATCCTTACATCATAACAAATGACACTGGCTTTATTTTTTATGAAAACCATTTAATATGGCGGCTGTATGGCGCGCAATTCGTTTTTGGGCAGAGCAGTTGTGTATTTTTGTTTAATTAGTTACTTGTAAACAATGTCAAATGTACCTATCTCTTATTCTATGGAATTTATTTAACAACAAAATAACGATATTGGCGATTATCAAGAAATTGAAGACTATCTCACTAACATGTACCTACATGTTATGTGATCTAATTTATTTAATTACTATTATTTGAATATTACTTGACATTATGTAATTATATAATGAATTAGTGTCTGTAGCTATTGGTTATTTTACAGATATAATCCTTGTTTCTCCATAATATATTGGCTTCATCATCATCATCATCATTTTAGCCATAGGACGTCCACTGCAGGACATAGGCCTACCTAAATGACTTCCAAGAAGACCGGTTGGAAGAGGCCTGCATCCGTACATATTAAAAAACTGTGTATACATAAAAGATAAATACAATAAAATAAAAAATAAACTAATTGAGGGTTTTCGAATCGTTAGATATGTTTTTTAAAGTTCCGTACCTTCAAATGAAAAAACTAAACTTTATACAGTTTAATACGAGTCGTTTGTCAGATGTTATTTTTTTCTGAATCTCCAGTAGATTCAGAAAAAAATTGAATTAAAAGTTGATACAAATACCAATTCAATGAATTTTGAATATGGTGGTCACTTGTGAAACCTTGTTTCATGTGACATATAATATGAAAGGGCTTGATGTAAGGGTCTTAAATATGTATTTAATTTAATTTTAAGATTATTAGTTTTGAAGTTATTTATGAAAATAGATGACAATTTAACACAAAATTTTAGATTCAGTAATTTCGGAGATGACGGTCTATCTCTCTGTCAATACCCTTTTGTTAACGACGCTATTAAATTGAAACTAACATCAAATACTTATGTTTGCAATTCCTGGAAGCTGTTAGAGAAGCAAGCTTCTTAGTCAACGCAACCAATACATACGGCCATTTAAGCCTTAATTTCGATTTTAAAGAATTAAATCAAAGCTTGCAGTAAATTTGGCAAGAAGGAAGGTCTTACAGCAAAAGTAAAGGAAAAAATCAGAAAGTTGTTAATTTGTAATAAAATAAAGTTTTTTTTTTTATACATCTACTGCTTGTTTGCCAGCTAGTAAAATTACAATAACTATAATCGGTTAACTACTATTGCAGTTTTGTCAACACATTCTGACTCAAATACTGCTCCAAATTTTATTTAATTCGATTTAAGAGAACGGGGGATCCAGACTCATCTCTATTTTGCTAAAGCCATACACTTAATTTTGGTTGATCTCTCAATCAAGCAAAATGATTATGTTGTACGACGTGATGCGCGCTTTACTTACGTCTACCTACAATATTTCATAATTTCAAATCACAATTTGTCGGGGCTCGGTTAGACGAGGCGAAAGATTTTTTGTAGCCACCTCGTTGGGTCTATTTACTAGGCAACAACATTCAAATTTCTATTAATCATATAACAACGTGGGCGAAGGGCAGCCACTGCACGTTGGCCACACGGTCATCGAGAAGACTTTTAACATAAAGCGTAGTCAGGTAAAACAGCACAAACGTGTTGGATTGGTGCGAACAAATTCGTCACAAATAAACACGTCATAAAGTATTTTATACCCAAAAAAAAACTCTAAAAGAATCTTTGCGGTCAGAATAATATATTAATTGTTATTTAAAATTAATAATTATTATATTATTCTGACCGCATTAAAAGATTTTTTATTTATGTCTTTGTAGATTTATTTTACTAATACTGCCGGCCGAGAAGTGTCTTCGTAAACTAGGGCAGCGGAAACGGAACTTCTTTCTATTTTCTTTTTGGAAGTAAAATCTAGAAGTGAGATAAAGTTATTTTTGTCGCTCTGTTTCTCCGGGTGTCCCTCTTACGATAGGATAGTTTCTTTGGGAGGGATATTGGTATTGGTTTAGGGCTCTGTTTCCGCATTTAGACTCATAGGCGGTCCATTCTGCGTTCAGATGAGACTGACTAGTTGAGCCAGCTTAGCTCCTTCCAGAAGAGCAGAAGCCTCCTGGGGTGTCACAGGCTTCTAGGAGCAACCTCGCACCCGCTAGGATATTTGCCCGTTGTGTAGCTACTGCCTCGCACTCCAGGATAACGTGCGCGGCCGATTCCTCCGCGTTGGGACATCCTCTGCATGGAGAACTGTCTGTCGCATTGATGGTGAATAGGTGCCGGTTTAGGGCCATGTGACCCGTAATGGTTCTTACAACTATCCTGATGTCGAGCCGGTTGAGTCTGAGCAGTCTACAAGTTAAACGAGGTGAGATCTCCGTCAGCACCACGTTTTTTTTTCTTTCGGATTGGTGACATAATCTGAAAATCTTCTGTTTGGCCATTCGCATAAACCGTATCGTCAACATTATCAATGAGATAAACCACAATTGGCAGTACCTAACCACTTTTATTCAAGAATGGAATCTACTAGGTATTTTGAGCGGCTTCTCTCCTTAGTGTACTTTTTGTGAATCAATATGTCCCTCGGGAACAGTTTTTTTTTTTATAGGAAAGGTAACCTATGTGCTCTGCTTTACCATATGTATGAAAATTTGAATGATGAACGGTTAAGTAGTTAAGACTTATAAGCGTAGCAAGCATGCAAAGTAACTTTAACGCGCCTAAACCTCATTATCCTCGGTTACCCTGCGCTACACACATGTTGCAAAGTTAATTCCAGATTTATGACTACATGTCGTTCTGACAAGACTGTAAGTATAAGTGTAATGTATAGCTTTGTCATTTACCATTTATTTCAAACTAGCAGCGCCCCGCGGTTTCACCTGCGTAAGTCCCGATCCCGTTGGAATATCGGAATAAAATGCCTATGCGTTAATCCAGGTCTCCAGCTATCTACATACCAAGTTTCATCGCAATCGGTTCAGTGGTTTTTGCGTGATAGGTAACAGACATCCATTCATCCATCTATCCATCTAAACTTTCACATTTATAATATTAGTGGGATTCATTCGAGTTACTATGCATCCTCATAATATAGAGGAATTCTCGATCCACATACTCAGTTTTTAGTATGTACACATTGTACACCTGGATCTTTTATAATTTTACTATCTCGAGGCTTTGAAAACTAGGGCTTGAAAGGTTTTAAAATGCCGTTTGTAATATATCTACTCAAACCAGATGTGCTGGGCTCATCTCAAACTGGTTTATTATTAAAACTAGCAACCCGTCTTGGCTTCGCACGAGTAGCAGAGACATTTACAACAATCATGATCATATTTCAACCTCCTCTTCCTCCTCCTTCCTCATGAATCGCTCTGTCTATTGGTAAACAGACAGACAGACAGACGCAGCGAGGGACTTTGTTTTATAATATGTAGTAATTTGCTTTTAGACAGCGGTATTATTATTATACACATTGTTAATACTTACTGATCATTTATTTTTCAATTTCAATCAAAATTGTAGACGAGAGACGTTCTCTTTCGTTAATGAGATATTTCAAAAGAGACGCGAAGTCTTATATTTACCGTATCACCACTACTTAGATAACAAAATATTTCGTTCACGTGGATAGATAGGTCGATCTAGTACAAAACATTACGACAAACTAACAAGAAAAAATTAACCTACATCACTTTCAAGGACAAAACTTTTGGATACAACTCAGTAGTAGAGTCATAAAACTTACGAGATACGGACATTTCCTTTTCTTGGCAAACTAAAGGTTTTTGCCTAAAAAAAACATATTCAATACTAACACGAAGCTAGTTTACAGCTGTGACCATACATTGGTGACTCAAGGGAAATCTACTCGTATAGTTGAGAAAGTTAGAAAATATTATTCGTAGTAATTTACATTATGGATTTTATGGATACTATTGGTTTGCAGTGTTCGCTTTTATTGATTTATGATATGGATACAATGTGTTATAGATATTTGTGTATGATAATCTAGTTTACCAGCACACGTTTCAAATGAAATATGTGGAATACATGTTTGATTTAGGCAATACGATGCATCGAAAGGCTTTATTACATAACGAAGATTAATAATATATATGTAAATAACCTTTCTTTTTGTTTTTTGCTGTATTTAAATCTAGTGCAGTCAGGAATAAATATTGACTTGTTGACCAAGCGTTCAAAAATATGTTTGAGTACTAATATTCCAAAACTATGTAAATTATTATAGACCAAATATAAAATACAAGACATACAGAAATATCTAGTCAATCATAAGTAGTATTTTTTAAAATTTGTACCTACACGTTTAATATAACTAAGTTTAATGTAACTGTACCGAAACAAAAAAATATGTTCATTGATATAAAATGTCTGGAAGGATTTTTTGATGTGCATTGAACATGGCATCAGTTCATTGTTTTACTGAACTGTAATGAGGTAATGAATTTTATTTCCCTGAAAATTAAATTACCGAGTAAAGAAACAAGTGATTGTTAAAAAATAATTAGTTTGTGAATTAAGGGCAAAATATTTTTTCGGGCAAACAAAAAGTGAACTCCTAAAAGTAAAGAGCGTAGATCTAAGTTTTCAGTAAAAACCCTTACGATTCGTCATCCTACAGGGGTTCAACGGTTGGGTGGTATATCGGACTTGAACCGACTAAAACCAAACGGTATTCGGTCACGGAGTCCTCATTGCCATGACATCTAAAAGGAATCCCTGTGAACCCCGGCAAAGTTGAATAAGGCTGTGGTGTGCGAGGGATCTTGGCCCCTGTCGGTCAAAAACGGGACGGTCTCTAAGCAAATGCGAAATAGGTATCGCATTTGTGGATCCCATCCTCCCACATATGTACAATGCGATAATGAGTCTATAAACCGCATATGAAAAAATTGTATTTCTTAATAACTATTATTCGAAAATTATGAGCATAAATGTCAAATGTCATAGATAACAACAAATACCAATTAATAACAAAACAATAATAGTCAAATACAATTGTCTTACTTAGCTACTAAGCTGTGAATACGTATTAAACTTTACATTTCGAATAATTTTAGACAAGAGGTTTTTTACTATGTCTGTTAGAAAACGACCCAATAATTGCGAAAAAAATGAGAAATTTCAGTGACATTTTTAATCGAGTTTGAACTGTGAAATACCTGGTGAAACATCGCCACCCTACTGAAGACTGTGGTTAACGTAACTTAAAATTAATTTTTCGTTAGTTAGTAGAAGGAGAGCTAATGTTGGCAAAGTATAAATGATACCATTAGTGTTAATATCTACTAGCGTCGGTAACCTTATACCATCAGGTGAAGCGTGTGCATATTTACATACTTACTTTATGCATTATTTTCTTTATTACATTAAGTAAAAATATGTCAAAAACATACAAAATTTGTTTAAAAATAGTTTAAAATCTGGTTAACTTGTAATATGGTTTCAAATATCGCTGAATAACTAATTTGACTTACTTCAACTTCAATTTATTTTCATGCCTACGCTCGCTTCGAAATTTGTCTTCATTTAAACAGGTCACATCTTGAGTCGTAGTAGTAATACTACGGACATTGCAACGTCTCCCAGGAGGAGAATGTGTGATGTTAAACAGGTTACTAGTGTCAAAGTTAGGGGAGCATCGAGACAGAGTCCAAGTCACATCGGTAAAATTATGTATTTTTAACCCCCGACGTAAAAACGACAGAGTGTTATAAGTTTGACGTGTCTGTATGTGTGTGTGTGTGTGTCTGCCTGTGGCATCGTAGCTCCAATCCCAACCAATTTTGATTTTGTTTTTTTTTTGTTTGGTAGGTGAATTAGTCGGGAGTGTTCTTAGCTATGTTTGATGAAAATTGGTTCAAGATGGCCGCCGCCACAAAATGGCGGTTTACGTTATTTTTTCACAACTCCCTCAATATGGGTATCAAATGAAAAGCCTTCAGTAGTAGAATACTAAACACTATGGTACATTTCAAATCCAAGATGGCCGTTCTTACTATTTACGAGCATGATGACGATGAAAAAATCGAAGCAAAATTGAAATCCTCCAAAGCTTTCCTTGAATTTTGTCATTGTATTTCTGGTCAGGTGGTCTTTAAAATATATGTAAAACTAGAGAGAGATAACTTTTTCGCGGTGATATATTTACTTAAGATACATATATGTATATATACTTTCACTTACTTGTTACCTCACGACTTCTCATTTTTGTGTTAAATACTGCATAATAATAATTTTGTGACTAACTTTTTACAGCGTATATAAATAACTACATGTCTTCTTTAGAACATACAATTCATGTGTGTAATAAATTTACACTTCAAACTATAAGTTATGTTCTATTTTATCTCAAATACATTCCACAGTGTTATACATTGAACACAATAGAAAGTTATGTATTATCAGCATTTCACGCATCGCGAATTAACTGAACTCTCATTAATTAACAATGATACTGTTACACTAGGTATTCATTTTGACTATTAGTTACGATTTTGGATTATGATTAACTTTTAAAAATATTCGCAGCTACAATAAAACAAAATGAATATCATGAAAATACTAGGTATGTATTCAGTTCCACTAGTTTCTGCACGAATACTCTTGATTGTCTATTGTTTCAAATGCTAGAATACAATAGAAATAGATTTTTTGTTGTATTTTTATAAATTTAAATTTGTTTACACGAAACGTCAGGCAATTCAGAGCTATGTAATATCTATTTCGTGATCGCGTTAATTCCCGTATAAATACATAATTAATAATAATAATAAATCTCTTTATTGTACACCAAAATAATTTTAAAGAGTAGGAGCACAGCAATGTTGGGTGTTAGATACAATTGGCGGCCTTATCGCACTGAGGCAATATATCATGGAACGTGAAAGATTAAAAGTTAGTAAGAAATAGTTATAATAATATAACATGAGTATCCTTACCGCTAAAAGCAATTTCTCACACGTAAACTTTGAAAAGATACAATACACTAAAATTACATATTTTATTAGGATAAATCCTTGAAGTTGTAATAAAATCAAGTAAACATTTCACAGGTAAATCAGAACCTATAGGGTATTTCCCATTGCCCTAGAATCATGAAATTTGGTAAGCCGCAAGGTCTAACAACACAACGAAAGGGAAAAATGCCGAAAGTGGTTGTTTTTATATCACATAAAAACAGTAGTTTTTGTGATTACAAACTTATATTTTGGGGTTGGAAAGTTGATTTTGCCGTATATCGATGATGTCTGTAAATGTTTAGAATATGTGTAGATGTGCTGTAAACTCAAACCAGAGCTTTGTAGATAATTGTTCGCTTTTAGGGTTTCGTGAATCAGATAAGAAATATAACCTTACGAGTATCACTATCGAGTTTCCTTATATTGTAATATTAAATTTATCAAAGTTCCGTATGAGACTTACGGGTGAATTCAGCTGTCTAGTTATTTATATAGGAAATTAGGTAACTAGCTCAAAGAAAAAAGTACGTTTGTTACAAAGTACACCAAACATACGGCACAAACCTCTCCGGTATGTAAGTACACGTGGTTATATTATAATTTTAATTAAGTGAATCTGAACTTGAACGAGCACGTGTTTCAGCGTTTCTGAATAAATACACATACATACATGTCACGCGATGTCACGCGGTGAAACCTTAATCAAGCTAGTTATGAATAAATTGGCATCCACCTTCACGCTCCTTCCATATTACTCAAAATTGGTTCTCAGAATTAGAACTTCATCATTGGTATAACATTAAAATATGGCAGCAAATAAACATCAGATAAAACAATACGTCATATTGCGTATCCAAACCACATCAATGATACAATTAACCGAGGATGTTCCGCACATGTAAAGGGACACCAAACGCCCTCGTATTTTCATTATGTATTACGAAGTTCATTAGTTTTATTGCCAACAATTCCCCGAGGAGGTTGTTACGTCACTGCCTAGGATAACGACCTCTCGACCGGTAGAACCTTTTATCGTTTGCTGATTTAGAGGAGACCCCCATACCATCTAGTTAGTAAGTATTACTGAACCGCTTAAATAAATAAGAAAAGGTCTGTTCATAAAAATATACATGTAGGTATTTCAGTTTTTCGTAAGAGTATTTAGGATATTCAACAAGCCCATATTATAACCATATTATATTAGGATACATTCAATAAACCTATTCCTAATTTGACTAGGCTTTTTGGCTAAAGGTCTTTAGGAAAAACGTATGCGAAGCCGTGGAAGTCTGAGTCTCAAAAAATAGTTCTTTTTTGTCAGTACAATTACTGATATCGTCTCACAAAGCTATCACTATCAGCAGTGTTTAATATTTAGGAACTTGAGATAGTGTTTTATCTTGCAATCAATTACCTCGGTACCTAAAAAGTCTTACTGTGATATTGAAAGTTTAACACACTTTTAATTAGTAACTACTAGCAGTACGTGTTACACATTACCAGAGTTCTTTTTTCCTCTCAAACTAAGCCATGTCCATGTCCTTGTAGTAGGAGTAGTTTCACGTCAACAGTGTATCGCATCATATTGTTCTCAACTCAAAACCAAAATTTTAATTTTAGCATTAAATTTGTCTTCTAATTTTTCAACCAGTGTGTGTTGCCAGTGATGACATATGGATCCGAAACGTGGTCTCTCACTATGGGCTTGATGAGCAAGCTCAGAGTCGCTCAACGAGCTATGGAAAGGGCTATGCTTGGTGTTTCTCTGCACGATCGAATCAGAAATGAGGAGATACGCAGACGAACGAAGGTTACCGACATAGCCGAACGGTTCAGCAAATTGAAGTGGCAATGGGCGGGGCACATAGCACGTAGAACGGATGGTCGATGGGCCTGAAAAGTTCTGGAATGGAGACCACGGACCAGAAGGCGCAGCGTGGGACGTCCATTGTCGCGGTGGACAGACGACCTGGTAAAGATCGCAGGACGTCGGTGGATGCAGGCCGCTTTCAACCGGTCTTCTTGGAAGTCATTAAGGGAGGCCTATGTCCAACAGTGGACGTCCTATGGCTGAAATGATGATGATGATTATCTTCTAACATATATCATACTTCTTTGCTTATCCTGGCTACCTCCAGTTTTCATATCTCAATGTGATGTACAACATTTAGTGGTGTATGTTGTTACTTTCTACTTATTTCTTACTTTTAAGGTAAAGATGATCACTTTGATTTAGATAATGTTTATATACTTTTGTAAATTGATTTTTCGTTACGTTAGAGTATATATACCACGTGGTCGGAGTATGTTCTACTTTGCTACATTAATACGGAAGTATTTTTCATCAAAGACAAACTTGTTAAATTTATAAATACAATTTTTATTGCATTTTTTTTATATCACCTTCGCATTGTTTTCTTGTGAGCATTTTTATACTTGGTTTTATTTATTTTTAAATGACGCGTGGGAAAGTTAGGCTTTTTATACTACTTATAACTTCGGTGACTAAAATCTTTGAAATAGTAAATCCGATAAACTGCTAATTGAGTACATGTATTCTTTGTATTTCTTTAAACCTTTGAAAGTAGAACCACCAAGTAATGTGGAGTCTATATATTTTGTACCTAGACAGCAAAATCGTACATCCATATGAATTCGAGTGTATGCTGAAGATCCGTTGCTTTGAGAAAACGTAGTAAACAAAGGTGGCTATTACGTCATTGTCAGGGATAACGACCTCTCGACCCACCTCACTTTTTATCGTTTGCTGATTCTTGTCGGCAAAAACATTTATTTGAAAGTCATAGCAGCTTAACCAACAATTGCTTGAAAATCCCTTAACAAGCGGCTTGGGCTGAAGGCTGAAGGATTTTGATCTTTTTTTTCTAGTATTGGTATATTAAATTTTGTAGATTGATGAACGTTCTAGGTACATTTTATTGCTTCATTACTGGAAAAGTAAAAATAAACGATTAAAAACATAGATAACATTTATATTCTTGTCTTATTCTTTTTATCGTATTTTTAATACGTCAAAAAGCATAAGATACGTCATGCCGCATGATCGTCTAGGGATCGCTTTAGATTCACTTGTAAGTAACTAACTATGTAAACTAATCTTAGAAGTTAATTTTAACCTACTTTTAATTATCGTATCGAAATGAAACTTTGTATGTATATGTAGTTTGGGTGACAATACTATAATTTGGCATATTGGAGTTGATCTGGCGATGGAGCCAAGAGTAGTGGTACTCTACACTGGCTGTAAGTAAACCCTTCTAACTTCGCTCATATGATTCGTTTTGGCGAGGCCAACAAATTGGGCTTTCTAACGATGGATGATGGAGCTAGGAGGTAGATCGTAACATTATTTTTCAACTTTTTAATTCAGTTTACTATTATTCGTTTTTTTTTAGTTTTTCTAAACTATAATTTATTTTATGTAGGTATATTATTTTTGTTCCACGTTCTTATCAATATTATAAGGGCGAACTATTCTGTTTAGTTATTACTAAGAAACCAGACCCGGCTTCGCACGGGTAGTAGAGACATCTTCAACAATCATCAACATATTTCAATCAATTTACACAAAATCTTAACAAATTATACACCTAAACCTTCCTCATGAATCACTCTGTCTATTAATGAAAACCGCATGAAAATCCATTTAGTAGTTTTTAAATTTATCGCGAACAGACACACAGATGCGGCGGGGGACTTTGTTTTATAATATGTAGTGATAATGACTACACCTGGAATTTCGGACAGATATTCGTTCATTATGTAAATCTCATATACATATGTATATACCACTTGCTTGGTACAAATTATTATCGCGGCGAGGATTGAGCTCTATGTTTTGTCTATGTATATGTTTCTCTTTCATTTGATTTCCAATAGATTAGTAATATATATTAGAACAAGTGAGGACGCACTTCTGAGAAATTTCTGTTTAAAAAAATAAACTAACGGGATTTGTTCAACAAACTAATAAGTTATTTATTCGTCAAAATGTATTTTGTCACCTTCAAAGTAGGTATATTTGCTTGCAATACAGCTATGCCTGGCCCTCCATACATTTTTTGTAAGCTGATTGAGATATGGTAATCAACTCCTTCAGCGAATTTTCTTTAATAGCTTTAATTATCTTAAAACGTCTTCTTTGAAGTGGTAATTTTAGCCTCGGGAACAGGAAAAAGTCAGACGGAGCCATATCAGGTAAGTATGGTCTTTGGTCAATGACATTAGTCGAGTTTTTGGCTAAAAAGACTTGAACAATGATGACTTTGTGCGAAACATTTTCATGGTGTAAATTCCACGAATTGTTGACTTGTATGCATGTCGTACTCATAAACCCATGTCTTATTGCCAATTGATATGCGTTTCAGGAAGGTGGAGTTTGTTGAAACTCGGAAAAACATGTCTTCAACAACATGCTTTCGATGCCTTTTTAAGCAAAATTGAGCTCTTTTGGGACTAATCGCGCGGTGACACATTCCTTGCCCAAAATATCAGTCACAATATTATTAACGATTTTAAAAACACGTACACCTTTACAGCTAACTCTCTAAGACTCATACGATGATAATCAAGTACCAACTTCTTAATTAGATTGATAATTTTGTAATTCGTAGCGGTTGGGGGTCGACCGGAACGAGGCAAGCCAACTACCACTTGTCGGCCTTCTTGAAATACTTCAAACCATTAATATGCCCGTGTATTAAAATCGTAGAGCACTTAAAACAATGAAGTCAAAAACAGTAACTGTAATTAGACCGAGTGACAGATAGCGCTCAAAATTCGCGCAGTAATTTAGTACAGTGCTTCTAACTTACGGTACTTTCTACAGAGAGTAGTATTTCACTTAAAATCAATATAGATTAAATTGTAATAATTTTAAAGAACCCTCTAAAAAAATATTTTGTCAAGATGAGGAATATTCTTAATAATGAATTTAAGAATATTCCTCATTTTGACAAAGTATAGAAAATATTCACATTGCATATTCACAAAGATCAAATAATCACTATCAAGATTAAATAATTATTATTTTTACAAATTTCAAGATGTCTTATCCATATCATGGTATATGCTTATACATCTCAGTATTGAGGGTCTGAATTTAAAAGATTTTCCCTGTACCTTAGAAACATGAGCAGGTAAAGTAAGTGCTTAAGGCAGCGAGCCACGACAAATAACTTACGTAAGGCATTTAAAAGCGCCTTGGGGAAGAATAGAATAGTGATGGATTTTGTCGATATTTTCGACTAATAAAAAAATTTAGGGTAAGACTAATTCTCTAGTTATATTTAATAAATTCTGTAGATAATATGGATCTTTGCCTTATCAATAATGTGCTCAAAAAGATTTAATTCCAGTAAAGTAGTTAGTACTTATTTTATAAAAGGACAAGCCTTGTATAGTCTAACCCCTCTCTAAATCTTTTACGTTTATATTTTTTACCAAAGTTCTGTTCTAAAGTGCCATCATTTAAACTCTGAAAAATAATGATCAAATTCAAGATTTAGATAAAATTATATCTTTTTACCGCAAACTTAAGTTCTAGAAGTCGGTAAGCCAAAATTAAACTTACAATTCATCTAAGATATAGATGAAAAACTCGCTGGTTAAACTCTCGCTTTTTTTTATTAATTTAATAAGTATTACGAGTGGTTTTATACGCGTTACTAAGCATATTTATAACCCACTTGAAAAAAGAGGATATCTTTCTTTTTTCTACATATATTTTTTTATTGGCATAAGTTTTCCGCAAAAAGGCTTAAAAAAAACAACCCTCCATGTTGAGATGCATTAAAGTGCCTTGTTATTTTTTAAATATATCCTATTCTTGTTATACCAATACGCTGCTGAAATAACTAACTATCAAAAATGACAGTACTACAAAGTTTTCGATTTTCATATAATTTCAACGCGTAATTTGAAAAAACACATTACTATACAAATCTAACTAGGAGTGCATATTGTATAATATAGTTAAAATTCTATTGTATGTGATGAAAAATAAAATTAAAAAGCCAAAGCGTGTGTATGTGATGAATGGTCTGTGTTAAACATTAAAAATAGCAGGTACATACACAGAGAAAAGGGGAAGTCTGTATCACGCACGGAATAAGACTTCACATTTACAAAATGCTACCTTAAAAAGAGTAATAAAAGTAGTGTCGCGCACAGTGTGCATACTTTCTGAAGACTTACATACCTAGGTTGAATTTTATCCTTAAAGAAATGAATTATTATGCAAGTGACATTTTTGAACTCAGTTTTACTTTACATGTAGAAATACAGCTTCCTGCTGCAAAAGCTGTGGAAAGCTCAAGAATTCGTGCAATGCTTGCGAGTTTTATTATCCCAATGTAGTGTTTAAACCTGAAAATTCAACAGAATTTTGGTTTTAAAATGCGATAGCAGTATAAAGACAGTTACTTTCTACTTTTAATTAAATATTGCATGCCTTTTCGACATATGTCGTATGATAGCGTAAATCTATATTAATATTGTAAAAAACTAATAAGAGAAGTTAAGTTCTTTATTTAATTAAGTTCAAAAATAAACTAGTAGAACTATAGAGCTCACTTGAGAAGAAGCTCGCAAGAAACTTATTATTCTTTTTTAATCAGTAGGTATCTATATATTAATCCGCGAGGAGAATTCTTCGCACGCAATTTTAAGAAAATTTCGCTAACGCAGGAATCTGAAATTTGGAATACTTAAAGTTTATGTACAGAAGAAGTGCAGAAAGCTAAAATTTTACTTAAAAACGCGTACATCAAGCTACCCGCGTCCAGTATATATATGTTGACTTGTCACGTACGTAAGTCATTACAACGACAATTCAAGTTATACTGGCAAATGAAATAAACCAAAAATTGGTCGAGATTCAACCACCAAGCGATTTCGAGAATATTAAAAAGGTATTAATATACTTAGGGTCCATATAATTACTCACAACGCTTTATCATCCATTGAAAGTTTTTTAGGTCTTGCTTTTATGATTCATTTGTCTTGACTTTAAAAGACTTGGCTGTGTCATCAGACACGTTTTTATATCCATAACTTATGAACATTATTCATTTTTATTACTTTTATCTTCTTTTTCTATTGATATACGAGTTTTATAGTAAGTTACTAGAGCTCCATGAATACGCCATTGTTAAAATTAATAAGGTAGATAATACATACATAATGATGTTCATTGATTGTCTTATATTATAGCAAAGTCAAAAACCTTTATTTTTCAAAAAGATACTGCCAGATATTGGTGTCTGACAGTATCTTTTTGAAAAATAAATGTTAAATTAAAAACGACTTAAATGACTCTGTTAAATTTTAAAATATTGACAAAAAAATTGCAACACTTTATTAAAAGTGTATATGTGCACGGGCTATATGAAACGTGACGAGGTGATCTGGATAAATGTTGAACTTTGTGAATGAAATATACGAGCTTTGTTACGAGTAAAACTTGATAGGGCAAAATAATAATATGTATATAATAGAATAGAATAGAAATAAACTTTATTGTACACCAACAAAAATGTTCTTACAAGGAATACATCAGGTGAATATGTACAAAGGGCGGCCTTATCGCTGAAAGCAATTTATTTCAGGAAACCTTTGGATGGACAAATCGACAATAAATATATGAAATCATGGATAGTTTTGGTGTGAAGTGCTGATATTGGAGATATTTTTATTTTTACAGAATCATAACATACTTATAATTTAGCATATATCATGTGATATGGATAAAAGTAAACAATAAAAATATTTAAACATATATGTGTATGCAGTCAGTATTAATAATACATATATACCACCTGAGGAAGGTAGCTGGGAGGGACTGGATGCGGAAGGCGGAGGACCGGGTACTATTGCCCACATTGGGAAAGGCCTATGTCCAGCAGTGGACTAGAATAGGCTAATTGATTGATTGATATACACACTAGTACATATGTATAGTCTGTGTAAACATATACACAGATAGAATATATGTTTTAGGCAAATAATAGATTAAGAAGTCAAGTAATGTTCTTTGACAATGTTCTTAAAGACAGACAAAGTTTTGGCACGTCTAATATGTATATAGTTGCATTTAACCATTTTAGTATTAACCGTATCTATAATGGTGGTCTTCAGTCTTTGGACCTCACTCTAGCTTTCCATCAGGTGGTTTGAGGTCAATCTGACGTTTTATTATAAAAAATACTAATTCCTTTTTTCTATAGTAATGCTAAGCAAATTTCAGTAGATATATCTTTTACCAATAAGCAGACAATTATCAGAGATATCTAGGTACAAACAGTAGTTAACTGTCAAGCGAAATCAGTATCACTTTATTAAACGTTTAAACTATTTTGTACAAACTTGGATGAGACTGCAGCTTATGATGTCAAATTTGTTATTATCAAATAATTACATTTTAATGTTTGGTTTAACACTTAATAATAATAATAAACTTGGAAAAGATAAAGAAACTTTTTTAATTTATATTTTAACTAGCAATTTCAACAAATTATACACCTAAACCATCCTCATGAATTTCTGTCTATTAGCGAAAAGCGCATGGAAATGTATTCAGTAGTTTTTCAGTTTATCGCAAACAGACACCGCGGCTGGGCACTTTGTTTTATAATATGTAGTGATTTCATGAAGACTGTCAAATAATTTATTGTAACCATAGTCAACTACCATAATATCTTCTTGTTCCATTTAATAGTTGAATCTTTTCCACGCAGGCAATTTTAAAGTAACCTTTTGTACCGAGCTGCTTTTTACGTAGCACTCAGAATAAAGCGGGGTCATTATGGCTTCGGCGTCGCATGGCAATATGACAATGTAATAAAATACTAAATGACTAAGATATAATTGCAAAAAGTTTTAAACATTGTTTTAACTATCAAAAATTAAAAAGGTTTAAAGCCTACCAGTAGCACAATTAACTCGAACCCTTGTCACGAGTTAATTTTTTTAAATAAATGGAGTAACGACGAGAGCCTTCAGAGATAATTTATTAAATCTAGTAGGTAATTAATATTAATATACAATTGTTTAACTAATGGCTTTATAGAAGCATATTCAGTGTATTAATTAACACATCTATCGTGAAACGTGAGTATCTCTTACCTATCTCCTTCCGATGCCTTCATTAGACATGTATCGAATAATGCATCGAGATGTTCGCTTGGTACAAGAGTTCCGTTGTTCAATTTATGGTTTATGAAATTCTATTTTTAAATACTTTCGATTTATGAAAACTTTATAGGTTTTATTAATTCAAAGTATCGAGTCTCTTATCTTAAACTTCATCCAGTTTAACTAATCAGCTGTACAAGACGTGTTTGGTCGTGTTATAAGATTATATCTACGGCTTTTTTCAAATGTTCAAACCATTCCCCAGTGACACAAAGCTGCACTACAATTTGAGAGTTTGAGAGTCCATCAAGTTAGAGAATGACTTCCGAAAACGTTTTCTTAGGAGAACACATTATGAGGTTCTTCAAAAAATATGAAAAGAATTTTATGAGGTCGGCACCACATAAATGTCACTCACAGCATTACAAATGTATGGGGACTATGGTGATCTCTCTCAGCCAAGGGCTCGTTTATCGTAAGTAGGTATAAAGAAAATCAATAGTTAATAAATACAAATATTTTATTATAGTTTTTATTGGTGTTCCTTTAACTATTTTTCCCAAAAAACTTTCCAATAATATTTTTTTACAGAAAGACAATTCCCGCACCAGGAATGATTCCTGTATCGCGAGGGATTTTACAAACATTGAAGTAACGAGCACGAAGAACACCCATGCTCTGGACAACTATTAATTAGTAGATCACACAAATTTGTCTCTTCGAGGAATCAAACCCGTAACTTGGTGGCAAGGCGACTACTTTAACCCCGCCTTGCCACAGTGAGGGAGCAGTCAATTAGTATTTATTTCAAATTGTAACACAAATATGATTCAGTTGTATTAGGTATATTATACGATCGGAGGAAACCTCTCACTGTCAGCTATTGTTCAAGGTATGGTTGGCAGTGAGAGTTGTTGGGACGCGGTGATATCCTTCTGCGAATCAGTGATGTCACAGAAGGAGGCTGCGGAAAGGGTAAGCGAAATATCAACTACCCTCCCGATCCGCAGCAGGCGCACCGGGCGTCGCAGAAGGGCTGATAATGCCCTCTTTCGGCCCCCCTAAATTGACCCGTGAGGGGCGGATTTGGGGAAATCCGTCTCTCTGTAAATGAGACCGAGGTGGCAGCGCGACGTGTTCCACGTGCGCCCCTCTATGGAGGATGGAGGAAGCGAGGGGGGATAACATTTAACCCCCTCAGAGACGTCAGCACCGTCGGGAACGCGGACGAATTTGATTCCTGTATCCCCGGCAGAAGATGCGAGATGGAACACACTGGTGGTTTTAGCCGGTAAGAGTCCGGCACACCTCTCTGCTGCACTCCAGGTGGAGGATAGTACATGATGTATTTCCCAAGTATAAAAAAAAAGGTATATTATACGAATATTAACAGCAATTACAATTAATATGACTTGTGTGAAAAAAAAGGCTAACGTTTTAAATCAATATTAACAGTCTTAAAAATAATTCTCATTTTGCATGCAATTTCCGTGGCATATTTAATATAACTAGAGATCGCGTGGTGGTCGAGTTTCGACCGTGGTTTATTTCATTGGCCAATATTACTTGACCTGTCATTGTATAGACTTTTGTACCATGACAGGTCAAAATAAATGCTGAACACTCATAGCTGTATGTACCCGTTTTTGCATTTTTTTTAACTTTGTAGAAAATATTGTTCAAAAATTTTAGCATTCGTCACTTCTTCTCTGTATAAACTATAAGTGTGCGAAATTTCATACTCCTCCGTCCGCCCAATTTTCGTAAAAAGGGATCCAAAGTTTTCGTTTCACGTAATCATATATAGATAAATGTATATTTTGTGCTGTCTCATAATGCTCTTAGCCTCACACCAAATGTCGTGAGATTAATTTCATGCAAGACTTTGAAATCAAATAACCCAAAGCGGGACTCCTTTATTAATTTAATCTTTCAGATTACAGAGATAATAACTGCAACTCTGTATAAAGCAGGAAGGGATGTTTGTGTACAAAACAATTACTCGTACTGATACAACGTGTTATAGAAAACTTAGAGTATGTAGTAGTTTAGAATCGTGTCACCTCATAGAAGGAGGCGGCGGAAGGGGCCCGGGAGGAAACTCTCCCTTCGGTCCCTATTCGCCGCCGAACCGGACAACAGAGACGCGCGTCCCATGCCGTCCTGAGTGTGGCAGCGGGTGGACGCAACGGTTTCTCCTCCACGCGCCGTAGTGACCGGCTGCAAAGGGGTGACGTCGCCTTAACACGTTACCCGAAGGTGGTGCTCGCGCTTTTGCGACTAGGCGCTAGGAGGGGGCGGCTAATATCACAACAACAGTCATTTCCTCACCCACTCCTAATTTAGGCGCAGTTTGGAGTTGGACACATCGTGGCAACCGGGTTAGATTTCGACACACCGCCCCACCACACGTAGAATAAAAAAAGTAGGTTACCTGGTTTGTCACATAGTTTAGAATCGTGTTGTTTACCTTGCAAATAAAGTAAAATTTATGAAAAAATTTGATCAAAATTTATGATTTTTAATTTACCAACAAAATTTTGTCATCAGACCTACCGTCCTGTATGAATTTTAAAGTTGAGCCACAAAGAGAACGGATGAGAGTCGCCTTCACATAATTATAGATGTGTGGTGTGACTAGGATGGGCAATGTGAGAAATGAATATATCAGAGGGAATCTGAACGCGCTAATCTTCGAAACTACCCGTCAGATTGGAATAATTATTTTTGTATTAGATAGAGTCTCCATTGAAAATGGCTGTCACGGAACATCACGGAACGACCCTCAGTACCGGAGCAATGTCTAGAGTATCACTCCGGTCACGAAGTTGAAACTGCAGGCTAGATTGGTATGGTATGCATTTAATAAATACCGAAGTTGTTTATAGAATATCCGAATCGGTCTGGAAATATAGATGAAAAAGACAAACATAGCTAAGTCATATTTTTTTTTATATACGAGAAAAATAAATTTCCCAAAGAAAAATATTTTTCATTTTCTTCAGACTAATTTAACTATTTAACGTCTTTACCTTAGATCATTTCTATGATCTGAGATCTATACATAATGATCCTAGATTAGAACAACATATTTCTGTAATATGTTGTATGGACCAGACACTGGTCGAGTGAACTAAGGAAGTTAATATTAACGTTAGCGAAGCACGCCATTTTAAATGCCCGACTCATGTTTTTATTTTACATATTAAATCTTCCTAAGAATTGGTTCTTTATTACACTAAGCGATCTAAAAATAGTCCCGTACTCAGTTAGGAAATCTTTAATTGAGAAAGAAAAGATTGGCTGTGTTTTTTCGTAGAACTAATTTGGCGAACAAGCACGAGGCAAACTTATGCAAAATATAGGGTGTTGTTGTTTTAGTATAACTAATTTAGGTGAAGGGGTGAGATATATGACAGTAGTAGTAATTCTATTTTTATATAGCCGGGTCATTACGCTACCGTCAATCTTCTCTCGGCATTATACTCTCAACGGTACGCTTGTGTTTAATTTCGCTCCTTAGGTAAAACCTAAGATTACTACTTAACAAGTCTAGACTTATTACTTACCGCGAACTATAGACATATACAATACACTAAAAAGGACATTCAAACTCTGATCCATTTTTAACCCCCGACGCCGATGTCTGTGTGTGTGTGTGTGTGTCTGCTGATCTGATTTCGATGCGGTTTTTTCATTTGCAAGCCAGTTACCTTGCGGTGGTTTTTAGCTATGTTTGGTTAATATCGGTTCAGCAGTGAAAGAGTATCAGCTCTTTTCCAAAATGATGTAAGGCATTTTGTAATCGTTGAAGGGATTTTCGAGTCTCGGGTGTTTTAAATTTTAAATTTATAGTTATCAAATATTTAATTATTGTATGATCATACCAGTTTCTCTTTTCGTATACGTCTATTAACACTTATAATATTAACTATATAATAACTCGAGACACCTCACCTCTGATCCCAAGTAGGCATAGCCTGTACTATGGTAACCAGACTGTTCATCAACATTCTAAATAAATAGACACTATAAAAAATTACACCCAGACACAGAAGAAATGATCATGCTTATCCCACATTTTTTTTCCTGTTTTCGAATTCACACGACCTCTGGCTCAGCTGTCAGGATCCTGACTAGAATTATTTATTAGCTAATCAAAATACTGGCATGTACCTTTAAAAACATATTAATAAAATATAATAATAAATTGTGATTGAACAGGCAAATCACACAATATTTATATCTAGGTACATATAATTATATCTAAGAAAAGAGTATCAAAGAGACATCAGTTTGATATGACTTGATGTGAACAGTAAAGCAAGCACGTTTTCGCTTCATGAATAAGAAAATTGAATACATAATCGTTTCTCAGACATTTCTAAATTATATGTGTCAGGTTAATGTAGAACAGTATAAGATACGTATGATATTATGGTTATTATTATATTTAAAATAAGGATTCATTTTAAAATATTACTCTTGCTTTATTCAAAACTTACATAAAAGGCAATTTTTCACTTGACACATGTCAAAAAAACATTGATTTCAAGTATAGAAGCTTCACTAAATACTTGCGTCTTATTTGAATTAAGAACATTTTAGATTTTTTGCAATCCTTATGAAAAATTATAAATGAACAACAACTAGCAGCGCCCCGCGGTTTCACCCGCGTAAGAACCGATCCCGTGGAAATATTGGGATAAAAAGTAGCCTATGCGTTAATCCAGGTCTCCAACTATCTACATACCAAGTTTCATCGCAATCGGTTTAGTGGTTTTTGCGTGAAAAAGTAACAAACATCCATCCATCCAAACTTTCACATTTATAATATTAGTGGGATGAAAAAAAATTATCTTCATTCGGACGTACGGAATCCTAAAAACAGATTCAACTGTACTTTACTACGTGTGTACTTTTTGAAGTTCTCCATACTCTCTGACGTATACAAGGATAAAAAATCGTGGCAATACTTAACTGATTTGAGAATAATGTGTGTGTAGTTATTATTATCCAAAAAATACTGTTCCCAAAGGAAAATGAATTCATTGAGATTTTTTTTATAAACGCGAGCGAAGCCGCGGGCACAAGCTAGTAATTTATAAAATTAAAGCTTCGCCCTAATATAAGGTCGTGAATAATTTATTCAGCAATTCATTTGGATGATGTAGGTGAGTACTTGTCCTAACACAATGAAGTTAACATAGGACCTTTTAGAACATATTTCGCATAAATTAAAAAAGAATGACGATAAAGCATAATATGTACGTATGAGGAAGGGTACAGAGTTATCTCCTCGATTAAAACCACCCGACTGGGACTACAGATGACCGCTGTTATGTCGTAGTGGTGCTTTTATTAACTTTTCAAGGTACAAAGGTATCAGTTACCACTTACTACTGGGCTAGGCAGAGTGTTTCTTAAGAATTTAAATTGAATAAAACAAAGACAAATCAAAAATACTTCACATGCACACTGAAACATGTACAATATTTACAGTTCGGTAAAACTAAAAGAACACGCTTAAATGGCGAACCGAATTAAAAAGTAAAAAATTAATAATTAAAAAAAAAAAACAACAAGAACCTTTTAGTGTGAAGTGTTATGAGAACCAAACGTGTGTGCCAAATTTCAGTACGATAGCTTCAGTGGAAGTGGGTGAAATATTGATTGCAAAATTCCAAGACACACATACACGTGAAGTTAAAAAAAAGCTTTTAAAATTGTTCAATATTTGAATTGAAAGGCGCATATTATAAAAATAAATAAAAAAATATCCAGTGCTTGTACACACTATCAGTTCTAACAGAAACCACAAATGGAAACATAACAAGAAATGCATATTTTGGAACCGTTTATCCACTATTGACTTATGGTATAATATATTGGGGAAACTCAACTAACGTGCAATCCACATTCATACTGCAAAAGAAATAAATGTTTTAGGACAATTTATAAAATGCACAGTACCGAGTCGTTAAGAGACATATTTAAAACAAAGGGGTTTCTTACATTAACTGCAGTCTACGTCATGGAGTTATGTTTATTTGTAAGAAACAACATGCATTATTTTGATTTCAAATCTGATACAAGAAATACTAGTCGCAGCAAATACAAATATAATATTAATTTACCCAGGATCAATAATATGTTATTTTACAAAAGTACATATATTACTGCCATCCGCGTTTATAATCACTTACCCATAGCTATTAAGCAAGTTTACAACAAAATATTTAATAAACTCAAGAATTGGTTACTGGATAATGTACTTAAAATCTGCTAGAGTATTTTAGTAGTAAGCACTGATGTAAAGATGTAATTTTGTTATTGTAATTTGAGACGTGCATTGCAGTGAATATTTGAATTATTAACTTTTAATTTATGTTGCATGTCCGAAAGGAAAAGCTGTTGGACCACAACATTTAGTATAAGACCTACTTGTACACAGCCAAGCAATAAAATTATCTTTATCTTTAAAAAGTGTCACTATCCATCTTCTGGCTTCATGATTAGACCATGGTTAATAAGCCGTATCTGTTGGGCTCGCAAAAAGAATCATATGTGCCCAAACTCGAGCACTTTACTAGTAGCCACTGAAGAGTTCCACTATCCACCTCCTGGCTTCATCATCAGATAAGCTCCAAGATGCCAAATTATAGTATTGTCATCCAAATTACTTACATATACAAAGTTCCATTCCGATATGGCTATTAGAAATAGGTTAAAATTGACTGCCATACAAGTTAAGCTAATAATAGCGTGTTAGAAATAAAAGCCAATGTGACTAAAAAGACTAAAACTTATTTATTTTAGTCACACTGACTCATGTTAAAGTTATATTATCTACAGACTGGTGTACACGTCTTTTATGTTCAAGTTACCTTTCAACGTTTTCTTAATATAAGTGCCGTAGATTTCAGATAACATTATCTATTCATTGATGTGTAACATGCAATAGCAGTTTAGCTGCTCCCTGACGCTGAAATGCGCTCATGTATTTCCAAGGATGTATGTATTGGTTCTCCGTAAGCGGTTGAAGGTAAGCTACGTGTACATAGCTTGTCTGAGGTGAAGTTTAGGTATAGGTCTTAGTCTTGACTTAGTAAATTATCTGTATTGTACAATGTTTGATATACCTATGTGTTCTACTAGCTTTGTAAGTGATCATTCTGTTATAGTTTGTGAGAATAAATAAATGCATTAAATCAGGTCCTGCTGTGTTATAACTCATGAATCGGCACAGTTTTTTTCTCAGAGCCATTGTTATGACTGCTAGATGTTGATAGATGATCACGTCATCACACATGTATGTACAAATAAAATCTCCAAAGTCAGAACGAACTTGGCAAAATTATGAAACCCTTCCAAACGACGAACAAGTATTTATGACAAGTGACAGACACGAGTGACATCATCGCAACTGCAAGTCCGTTTTCACGCGCAAATTTAAACAGTCAGTTTAAAATCGCATTTTTGCCAATAAAATATATTTTTTAATATACTTGTGGTCAACTTTAGACCACAATATTCCCTATTGCGGGCTTATGAATGGCGAAAGCTACAAGCAAGAGAAGAGCACAAATCTTGTCAGATTTCTGTTCTTTTCTTTACTAACCCTAATTTCATTTACCCCACTGCTAAAAAGAGTACGCTTCCACGAGCTTCTGGGTATGAATCTGGTATTCCTTAAACAGTCGAAACATCCTAAGGTCTTAATACAAAGAGGTATTATATTTATTATATTATTGATATCGATTATATTGTTGATTCTGCCATTCCAAAATGGCGACTGATCCGAAAAGAAAGACAAAAAATAATACGTATGTACTATTGAGTAGCATATTACTAAATAGGTTTTTTGAAACCAAAATGAATTATTACAATTATTTAAAAGCAACGTTTGCAAATTACAAAAGCTGAATGTTTTGTGCAACTAAAAAGATATAAAAGTAAATGAAAGAAAAAAACTCCCTACAGCAAAAAAATAAAAAGGTCGAAATAAGATAACGTAGGAACAAAATAAAACATTGGATAATATAAGATAAATACCTAATTACAGACCTCCGACTGTCAGACTCATATTTTACTTGTTGCCTGCTGCTAAACGTATGCTCAACTGCAAATATTTTTATTCCTTTTTTACGCAGCTGTCTTTTTAAAATATTTCTTTCTTCCTTTATTTGCATTGCTTCCCCATTTTTACTATTAACACGTCTGTAAGAAGAGATAGAGTTGTCCGACATGTGACACCTTAGTAAGCTTTGTATGTTGTATGCTTGGAGATGAGTACGGTCTCAATAGCTCTAAGGCTTTGTGTTACTCAGCTTATAAACACGTGGCTATATATATCGCGCCACCTTTGCAGGGCAAAGAATCCTTCAACTGTATGGTTTTAGTGGAGTTGATAAAGCAAATCCCCTTTCTTTAGTTAACTGCTTAGACTACTTTAGTGATCTACAACCAGATGTTGTTAATTCTTATTTGCCACTTTTGTCGTGGCCAGATGTTAAAATTTATCACTACATGATGAGTGCGAATATTTCATGAAATATTCATATTTCATGAAATGGTCGGTTACAACACACAACACCTTATGGTCTGAATAGATCAATGAATAATCAGTGTTTGACGATATGAATAGCTAAACGCATGACTACTTCATAATATAGTCAGCAATCAGTCAACAATTAGTAATCATATTGTTAAATAGTTACATTATCCAGAGTTAGAGGCTGATATTGTTTTGTTTTTGTGATGCGTCATGGCGGCCGACAATTATAAGCACGACGTACGACAATTTAAAAGAGTAATACACAAGTTCCTTCTTCATTTAGATTTTTTATTTATCTTTTTACATATATCATGGAGCCCTATATTAATGATATAGCCAAACGTGGATGGACATGTACTCAAACGTTGACGTTTAAACGATACGGCCAGTTTTAACTGGCTATATCATGAAATACAATAATTTCATGAAATGGTGAGACACATCACAAATTCTAAGATCCATGGCCACGATTAGAATTTTAAACTCATTTAAAGCCTATTTAATGTTTTCATAAAGATGAAAAAATCCAGTCCTTTTAGACGCAATCAACTTAAGAAGAGTGTGAAATATCGCTGTTGAAGATCGAATATTATTTAGGGCTTTATACTTACTGTTTTACGCAAATTTGCCTGTGCTATAGATATTTAACCTAAACTTACAGAAAGAGTCGGTCTCTTATTACAGCCACGCGGAATCACTTTGAGAAAACATTGATTTTTACATTAATATTTTTGTTCAACAGGTAAACAATGACCACAACCGGATACCTGTAAAACAATTGGATGCTTACTAGATGGTAAGAATTAAAAATATATACAATTATTTTTTTACTTAATTTAAATTCATGTAAAACACAATTAATGTTTAAATACCATAAACGGTTTTAAAAGTAAATATAGCAGAAGTACTCTTGCATTACTCCTTCACTTTATTTGTAAGTGGAAACATCGGAATACGAATAAAAGGAATTACGCTAGTTCTTTGTTGTTCAGCGATGTTCAATAAATTCAAGTACAAGATAGCTAGGCGGTCGATAAGGATTTGTTACGATATTAGCATGAAACTAGCCGGTCTACTAGAACTTTTATATTTTGTGTAAAGCGAGTCGATAGTCCAGATGAATAAGCGAAGCTTTCTTTGTGTCGATAAAGTAATGGTGTTCTTATCTTAAAGCTTCAGAGTAAAAATCTCAAAAGCATTTCTAAATGTTACTCGAATCTACTCCGTTTACTTTAGAGAAAAATATATTACTATGAAAACGTGAGAAATATGGCCATCTAACACTGTAGTAACAGTCTGAATTTTGTAAATAATGGAAGAGATTTTGTTATAAAACTTATCGATACGTCAATTTGACCACCTAAGGTGAGTCCTCTTGTTGCAATTTCACTTGATTTAGGCACATTGAAGTCGGTGATACATTTTACTTAATTATTATTTTTAATACTAATAATTTTGAAAAAGACAGTTTTTCTGACAAAATTATTCCCAACATAAACCTAAGATTAGACATACTTTAATTGTTTGTTGTGTATGTGTAACAGTCTTACCCCACCTTCGATCGAGCTTAATTGTTTTCAATATTTAATTAATTAAGATTTTCGACCTCTGAACAATCAGTTGTCATTAGAAAAAACACAATTTTATCTTTTGACGTAGGTATAGCAAACAAAGTTGTACATTTGGCAAAAAATATGCATTATTTTTTCCTTGCTAAGCATACACAACAATTAGTTTTGTAATACGGAAGTATTAAATATGCTTCAGATGTTTATGAGTAGAAGCTTTCGTCTATAGCGATAAACCATTTTCCTTAATCATCTTTCATTCTCCTGTGAAGCTTTATTCCCTAAGTAGGTCCTCTTTAATATTACGCAGAAACCTACATTATTTTACTTACGCCGCATCACCACCAACTCGATCGCGGCATTATATTTAAAAAAATATATTATCACATCATATGACATAAAAATAAAATCTAACTTGAAAAGCATACCCTCTTGCAAAGGGTATGACTGCATTTCCCTAACCCGGTGTACAAGAGATAGAATGGCCTTACTGCCACCACCAAGTCGTCGTCGTGACTTTTTCCAGGACCAATCCTAGAGGATCTCCGTTTCTGTCTATGCTAGTAAGGATTACGGCCTGAGTATGTGGAAGTCTATATAGGACAGTATCCACTCCCTGCAAACGACTCCATAGACAGTGAGCTATAAAACTTCCGAGTTACAACACTACAGGAGCAAGCTATAACACTATTCTTTTCACCTGCAAGATTTTGAGCAAAAAACTATTTTTGGGTGTGTACCATACAACCACACTAAACACTTTTACCAAAAGTTTATAAAACCATTTTATGCTGCAAGTAATTCATTTCCTTACCTTCGACTACTGAAGGACTATTTTTCTTTCTTCTTTTTCGGACTTTTAAGGGTCCTTTTTCTCAAAAAACATCTCTGTCTGGTCTGTCTGTCTATCTGTCTCGCTGTCTGTCAAGACCCTTTTACTCAGGGACGCGTGTACGTTTCTAGTTAAAATTAACATCAAATATGCTGCTCACTGCGGTGGTATGACCCTTTGACCTGTAAAAAACCAAGCTTCTAAGTTAACGCAATCAAAAGATGCCGTATCTTTTAAGTATTAGATTTTAACAAATTTAAACATTTTGCAGGTAAATCCAATCCTTTAGGGTACTTCCCATTGACATAAAATCATGAAATATGGTAAGAAGCAATAATATGCCTACAGCACAATTAGATTCGATTGCCAGGATATTTAAAATCGTCTTGACCCCTTGGCGTTGCGGATATATGTAGCTTCAGTCTGCATTCTCTATCGCTTGTATTATGGGGAGTGCTCCGAAGAACTGTTCGGACTTATACCAGCATAGCGTTCCGCTTTGTACAATCTGTCAGTGAAATAAATTGTCGCTTGCGGTATTTCCAGATCGATACCCTCTTTTAACTTTTATGAAAAGAGCGTACTCGCACTTCAAAGGCCGGCAATGTACTTGTGACTCTTGAGTTGCAGGTGTCTACGGGTGGCGGTAGTAACTTACCATCAGGTGACCTGGCTGCTCATTTGCCAACTATGCCGTAAAGAAAAACAAGTAAAGGAAAAAATCCAAAATCCTAATTTGTTGTTAGTTTAACTACAAAAATATCTTTTTGCAATTACAAACTTATTTTGCGGTTAGAAAATTGACGGTTGGACGGATGGTTACCTTTATCGATGTCTGGGTGAGTATTTTCAGAACTAAGTTAAGTTTGTCTTTCAAAAAACCCCCAAAAATCTTCAAGGATTGATTCCTGAGATGTTTTTTTTATGGTATCGGGGGCAAACGAGCAGACGGGTCACCTGATGGTAAATGACTACCGCCGCCCATGGACACCTGCAACTCGAGAGTCATAAGTGCGTTGCCGCCCTTTAAGGTGGGAGTAGGAGAAGAGGGGGAGGGGGTGGGAATAGGGGGGAGAGGGGAAGGGCGGGAATAAGGGAGAGGGAAAGGTTAGGGCCTCCGGTAACCTCACTCACGCGGCGAAATGCAATGCAAGCATTGCTTCACGGCCGGTTTTCTGTGAGGCCGTGGTAACGAGCGGAGTCGAGCCATACATGCCGAAGCATGGCTCTCCCACAGAAAGGTATGAATTATCTACATAACAGTTTGTTTCCTTACGGAACCTTTTTTAATTGAGGCTTAATATATATGTAAATGTTATTATCTATGTAATAGCAATAACTGTGTAAGTAGATATTTCAGCAAGATATTTAAACTGTCTGTTGTAATGTTACAGTCTTCAAAACAGCCACAGGCTCAAATATTTACAAACACAGTTCTCTCAAATTGCTGTTTTAACTCAATATTTTACTTATTTCAACTACACAGTATAACGTCTAAGTATTCCTTTTTTGCATACCAAACAAAGTTATATTGAAACTTATAACAGGCAAAGACATTCAAACTGTATAAGTTGCTGCTCAAAATTCTGCATTAAATAAAAGGCGACAAAAGAATTTGGAATGAAAAAGCACCCGTTTTGTATTTCTATAACCCGTCTCTGTCAAAATTCATGAATAAGACAAGAAGGGTAGTTGGGAGGGAATTGAGTCGAGTATATCATTTATGATAATGTTTCAGCTTCAGGATTTCGCACGAGGGAATGTTTTTGGTTATACAGTGTGAACCTAAACCGTTATTTTGTGATTTGATGGATGTTTTTTTTTTGCGTTGTGGTGTGAACGTAATAAAAGCTTCATGTCCCTTTACTGATAGACTTGAATGGGGGACTTAGTCTTAACAACAAAATGAAAAATCTTAATTCACTCAAGTTATAAACTTGTGCCCATTACATTCAAAAGTTTGTGTCCATTTTGGTTTATCTAAGTTATGACACAACTTATTGCTTACTGTCATGGTACGGCTACAATTGTGTTTTTAGTCAAGGTGGCCACCCGTAAAATATCACTAATTGCCATTAATAAGATTTCTACCTATAAGCCGGTACCTAGAAACTCTCATAATGTGTCTTTGTGTACTTTACGAAACTCTAACCTAACTCATCACTAAGAATATAACAGTAGTATTAATTAGCAATGGTTTTCTACTGGATGTGTACGGAGCATGCATTGCGAAATTGCAAATACCTCGTATCGTCATAATTCCTCATTCATTTTCATTTAAAAATTATTTCACAACCATATATTGAATGCAGAGTATATTCTCGCTATTATTAGTAATATCATTCTATGTCATGGGCCTTTTATGTATCGTATCATTAAAGAGCATCATATATATCAATAAAGACTGCTTGGTAACAAGTTTAACAAGGTGAAGATACCTCAAACGTTGTGCAACTCCAAATTATAATCTATACTAATATTATAAAGCTGAAGAGTTGGTTTGTTTGGTTGAACGCACTAATCTCAGGAACTACTGGTTCGAATTGAAAAAATATTTTAGTGTGAAAGTGTAGTGTTGGAAAGCCCATTTATCGAGGACGGCTATAGGTTATATAACATCACGCTATGACCAATAGGAGCGGAGCAGTGACCATAAACGCAGGTGAAACTGCGGGGATGGCTGGTAATTAAATATATGGAATATCCTTTTATTTCTTACCGTTATTAATGTGGCCATGTGCGTCTTATTATTTTAGTGGTATAAAAAGGCAATAAAAATATTTTAGAAGGTTTAATCAAGAGGTTTTGGTATATTTGTGTGTATGATGCCTGGATACAAATCGTGCATGTGTAGGTAAATTTATATTGTTATTTTACACTTTTCGTATCCCGTAGTTTCTTCCGCGTTATATAGTCTTTATTGTTTCTCATGAGTCTGGTGGAGTCTGAATGTTTTGAATCCGACTCTCAGTTCCAGAGATTAGCGCTTTTAAAGAAACAAAAAAGTCTATAGCTTTATTATATTAGGATAGACTAGCAACCCGCCCGGCTTCGCACTTGTAGCAGCGACATCTTCAACAATCATCAACATATTTAAATCAATTTGCACAAAACCTTAACAAATTATACACCTAAACCTTCCTCATGAATCACTCTGTTTATTAGTGACAACCGCACGAAAATCCGTTCAGTAGATTTTCAGTTTATCGCGAACAGACGGGCAGACAGACAGACGCGGTGGGGACTATATGTTACTAGCAACCCGCCCCGGCTTCGCACGGGTACAAATTATACACCAAAACCTTCCTCATGAATCACTCTATTACTGAAAACCGCATGAAAATCAGTTCAGTAGATTTTCAGTTTATCGCGAACAGACGGGTAGACAGACAGACGCGGTGGGGACTATTTTTATAATATTTAGTGATAAAATATAAGTTACCTACGTATATTATATTTTTTCTGATAAAAAATAAAACTATATTTATATATATTCAGATTGATGTAGAACAGAGTATAACAAAACCAAACACAACTAACAATGTATTCTTTTACATCTGACTGACCTGTTGACCAAGAGGTTAGTGACCCTGATTGCTATGCCATGGGTCGTGGGTTCGATTCCCACCCGAGTCTGGGTGTTTTTCGTGTCCGTTGTTTGTATGTTTGTAAAGTCCCCTGCGACAGGAGTAATTCCTAAAGCGGGAGTTGTCTTTTCTAAAAAAAAAAAAAAACATCGTCACCTAAACCCTCGCAGAGTTAAGAGGTTTTTACCAACCCTTTCAACAGCCATGTTTATACAGAATCTGCTACACATACAAAGTTTTAATTAATACCTTTAGGTGTATAATTTTATTCTATGTATATCTATTCGGAAATTGTGTCGTCACGTGTCTAGCTCAAATTGTTCTTAAACTTTTGTTTCAAAATTTTTAACCTCAACATAAAAAGTTATAAGAAAATCATATCCTAAATAAGATCACATAGATGCAACTACTTCTTAAATTAACATATTTAAGCGGCGTAAGAATGTGTTGACCATGAAATGCAAATAACAACTCGTAGTATCGAAAAGTTTACTACAAATATTCTACAAGCTTTAATTCAAATCAAGTGCTTCGCACTTCGTTGCACTTCTATAAAATATACCATCGAAGGTTACATATTAATTAAAGTTTGAACAAAGGTTTATCATATCAAGAAAAAGAAAAAAATCAATCCATATGCTTGAAAACTCGTAGAATTATACGAAAATAATGTAAACTTTTATTGATAATACTGGGAACGTTATTAGGTATTGGCAGTTATCATTTTCATTAAACACAAATACATTTGTGGAAGCTGTGCTTTTTTTGAAGTGAAAACTTTTTTACGCATGTTGAGTACTAGGCAAGGGGAAAGGCTCTGAACTCACGTGAGCATCACGTTCAGATACATATATATAGATGTGTGATTCTTTTAGGAACGTTGGGCGCTTTTAGTACGTAGAAAAAAGCACTGAACTTACGTGAGCATCACTTTCAGATACATTATATACAGATGTGTGTGCGTATGTATATTTCAGATTTTTTAAATCACTTCCTTTACTTTACTAGACTTTCTATCGCTTGATAATATAAAATAGACTAGCTGACCCGACAGACGTTGTCTTGGCTTTACTATGAATATTGATTTCGAATTGGTATAATTAATTTTAAAAAAATATCCCAAAAACATAGTTCTGACCGATGCATCTGTTTTAAACGATATTTGCAGCGCGCATTCTGTCAATCGCGCCAACTATCAAACGACTGACAGGTATGTATGTCAAAAGCGCTTTGGTAAACGTTGTCCTGCCGGAACGTAAAAAATATTTTTTCCTGTAACCCTATCGCAGCGCCATCTACCGGCTCCAATTGTAAATCTAAACCATTCTCGAATCCTCCTGAAGATACACAAAAAAAAATCATCAAAATCTTTTCATCCGTTTAGGAGGAGTTCAGTAACATACACACGTACAGAAGATAAACAAAATAAAAGAAGATAAGCTTAGGATCAAGTAACGTGCTACACGGCGGAAACTTTAAGTCCCTCAAGTTTTTGTATTAGATTATAGCCTACTGTTAAAGCAAAGTGCAGTTAAAGTAACGTTTTGTTATTTTTCTCCAAAGCTCCTTAAGGCCGTACTCTCTAACCGGAGTGTGTAACCACACTTTCATACAAAGTTAGAACAATCAAACTTCACAATTTTATACTTAACGTTAACAACTCAGCATGATATCGATTTATTTTATTATTAACTAAGAATATTGGTGGGTATAGAGCAAGCTAGAGCAAATTATATAGTGTCAAACGTTTCTTAAGCACGATTCACACCGAACAGGCCGCTCCGGAGCGCGTCGAGTCGCGCCTCGGTAGACGAGCGCAAGTAGACGAAGCCAACCACCCGCGACGGCAAGAAGTGCCATGTAAAAATGAATTTTAAGTAATGAGTTAAACTTCAATTTCCATCACCGTGCTAAAAACGCACTCCGGCGCGGCCTGTTCGGTGTGAAGCGTGAACGCTAAAGTTAGCGTTTCTATTTCTAAAAACATTGACAACCTTATGAAAACGATAAATAGATTGGTAGACAAATACACTTTGATTTAGCGAACGCTAATTCTATTCGATCTTTCTCTAAAAAGCAGATTGTTGTCTATGGTTTTTAGCGCGTATTATTTAAGGGGGCGTCCATTAATTACGTGAAGAATTTAGAGGGAGAGAGGGTCCAAATCTCAGTGAACCGTGTAATCACATAATATTTTTCGCGAGAAACTGTATAAAGTAACTAGAAACCCCTCATGACTCCCTGTAATAAGTGTTTTTTTTATTATTTATTTATTTTATTGTTCGATTACCTTACAGTGATTATAGACTATGTTAGTCTGAATACTAGTGTTCACTAGTCTTAAATAAAACTAATTAAGCAATTTTCATATTTTCCTTTATACATCCAATGCAATCAAGCATATATTACTTATTGACTACAAAAATACGCAGTTTAAAAATCTCACTAAGATTAGTTTGGGAGGAGGAGGAAGTGGATCAAAACTACACATCCAACATCTCATCAAAGGGAAGGAGGTCGAAAAATTGCTAATATGGTCTCACGTAACTAATGTACGCCCCCTTTAAATTTTCGAATATGGAAAGGTGAGCTTCACTTACCTAGTATTTTAAGTTTTTTGTAAGTATAATTCCGCGTTATGGGTAGCCTACAAAACAACGCAACAACTGCATTTTACAGAAATTTTAACAATTCTCACTACATCAATTATCAGCTGATTGTAAAAATCTCTATTTTTTTTCCTTGACATTCGCTCAGTAGCGAACGCTTGGTGCCAAAAGCGTTTGTCAAAAGTTTTACTTGTCTACCATTTCAAAGTTCTCTTCGCTTAGTCACGTGATATTTCTTCAGCTTATGCTAATCCCATACATTTACTTTTCTATTCTACTGTCGTTATAGAAAATGAAGATCCACTTGTCTAGACCTGCAGGGCAGTAAGGAAAAACTATTGAGACTTAAACTTATTAAAGCGTAGCACGGCGCCGTGGCAAGGAATATGTTGTAAATATAAATAGGTAAAGATAAGGCACCTTTTCCTTCTCAGTTTTTTTCTCTTCTCTTAATCTTTTTGAGTGGTTAATAGCTGTTAATGAGCTTAAGTGTTTTTGATATAGTTGTTGGGATACAGTTTTTTAGGTAAGGAACCTTCGACCGAGCTACATTTTTATTAATAATTTATTGAAGAACGGTCAAATTTCTACCTCTGGGTGACCTCTAGTTATTTGTTAACATTCATGGCATCGTGGCCACCTGTCGGTGAACCAAAAAAAATACTTTAATGAACTAAGCTTTCGTATGCTTACGTAGGCAGCCACCTTCACCTGAAAATGTTTCTTTAATTTAGTTTTGAATAGACAATTACTAAAAAATAATCAAAACATTTTATTAGTTATCTATAGATATATTAGGTATCAACAAATACTTTAAGAGATATGTACAAAATATTACTTAGATACAAAGTACAAAAGCAATATAATGAACGTAATTTAGTCTAGGTAAATATGAAGAAATTAATGTAACATTGCTAAAACATATTATTTTAGGAAACTTGAAGGCAATAATGTTTTTATAGGTATACCCTAGGAACCTTCAAAACATGTTTTCCCTCTCAGAAAGGGTGTAGAACAAATGGAGCGTTAATTTGTTACATATAACGTACAAAATACGAGTGACATGTATGGCGTAATGGCGGAAAATGGGTCAACTGTTGTGGTGTATTTTAATTTACTTTTTGTTTTGTGTCACTAGTATTGAAGTTTCGAATTGTTTAAAGAAATACTAGGATTATTTCGATATTCAACAAAGTCCAACGGTATTTAATGATGATTGTATATTTTATTTCACACTGAAAATATTTTTTGGTATTTATTTGGAATTGTGGCTTGAATGATGAACGCAAACATAATTATTGTATGGAGAAACGTTATGAGAATGAGGATACAGAATTAGAATAAATTTATTTTGTAAACAGACATTTACAAACGCCAATTTATACACCTTTGCACAAATACTATGTTCAAGAATGTCCAAGATTTTTTTTCAATTAATCAAGTATGTACTAAATGGTTTTGGCCTAGTTATTTTTAGTCTATGTTTTGTGTTAGAGACACAATTAGAATGTGGTTTTGACTTGTGATTGGAATAATATCTTACTGATTTGATTACAACTTTTCTTCAAGGAAGTGTTTTTCCAAAGCATAAATATCTATTATCTACTACATTTGGAATTTATTTTATTTCTTTATCAGTACGTACAATAGATCGCATAGGAGCCATTGACGTGTTCACCATTGTTATGGTTCGTCCTCAATACATTTTTCCCCTCCCATTGTTCGAATATATTTCTTTTCTTGTTACTTTATTAAATTTGAATCATTCTGGCGCGTATAATTACGTATTTTTTTCACGTTTATGGGTTCCTTACGAATTAAATTAGGTTATCAGAGTATATTTGTGTTAGGTTTACAAAAATAGATATATTAATTTGATATAAATTCGAAATATTGTATTCGTTTGTTCATGTTTGGGGAGTGGAAACGAATGTAACGGGCAACACCGAATGTTTACCCCGGGAGAACAGTAAATTTAGGCGGCCTATTTGCTCGTGGCCAGCATCGAGTTCGGACGTGTGTTTAAAAGTGTATTGAAATGGAAGAATATATATCTACCCTACAGTATTCACGTGAGTTTTATTGTACTGTCAGTTTTACCTTTATTTGAGATATCCTACATTTTCAGAAGTGGAATAGGCCCACTTTCCTCATTTTATTTAGATTATAGTGGCTAATTGATTTAAATACGGATGATTTCATTTAAGAACTTCGTATCTCCAAATGTTAAAAAAAAATATTACAGAAGAAAAAAAAAAAAATATTAAGTACCTTACTAATTATAAAACATAGACAAATAGCATTATTTAAATATCTATCATTAATTGGGCTTATATTTGTTGTAATCATTATTTTTATATCTGATAAAATTATTAAATAAATGGACTTACGTATAATTCTTAAACATGTGTAATGGATTTACTAAGTATGTAGGTAGTTTTATTTTTGTAAATACAAAAAAACAAAACTAAAAACAATTTGAAGATACGATGATTGCATGGTGTTTGTTACGGCATCATACACAGATTACATCAAAATTTCGAAATTTTTGGATTTGCGAGATTTGAGAATTGAGCCATCGCTTTAACATTTTTGTTAGTGTTATACCTTTGTACGAAATGGTATAAGTTTTTAAATATTACATTACACATCTCAACATCTAGTTGCTAAACGTAGCGGTGTTTATTTGGGTGTCTAAAAAAAAAAAAAAAATTAAACGTTAATTTGAGCTAGGCAGCGTTGTTTCCGAGATACCCTATAATTTTGAAATAACATCACAAAGCGTAATTTAATTTTATATATGTAACCGTTGGTGTATATCATCTGTTTGTTAAATTATATTGCAATATTCTTCGTGGTCTCTCAATAGTTCAGTGTAAGCAATGAACCATGCAACTGCAAACATAATTGGTTTTCAAAGGATCGTTACCGAAATATCACGAATAATGTTCAAGTACCTTGCAGTAATTTTATTCTGAAAAAAAGGCGTTTTTAATTATTTTACATAGCTCCTTGTACACAGCTCCCATGCATAAGTTTCAGAGTAACGATGCTGTAAGAAGAGTAGTTACTTCAAAAGCGGTTAAGCACGCCGCCATCTATCGAAATATTGAGCTCCTGTTCGAATAGAAAAAGTCGCAGACAAACACGGGTTCTGCATTCAAGATAACAAGATGAAGATTTTCGAGACAGAAGCTTGCAACGTACACATAGCCCGTTGCTGCAACGCGAGCAAATGCCGCTTTATGCACCAGGTCGCTGCTCGTGGCTGCTGCGACGTCGATGTACAGCGGCTCCGGGGAGCATCAGATGTCGAAATCGGCGCATTGACTTCAAAGCTGAGTAAACGGTCAGACAGTCCAATTTTTACTTCGAAATATATTTTAAATCTAAGAGTCATTAAGTAGTCGAAATGTAAATTATGACATTTAACAGTAATGGTAAGATGAACCACAAACATTCGATCTGACTTTGACCCCTCGATTAAAAGCCAGCGCATAGATATTTCAATTAGAAAGTTAACCAATGTGCCATTGTATACAGTTGGGAAAGAAAATAACTATCATTCTTCTTGTAATGCAGAAACTATGAGGATTAGCTAGGATGTGGCATGAGAGGCTAAACTCTATACTATTCGTTCGAGATGAATATATTTGATGAAATGTTGTTAAATGTTTCCATTTGAGCAAAATTATGAATAAACCTTGAAGGATTTGCTTAAGCGGAAAAGTTAGTTTGGCGAACCTCTGACTGAGATACTTGCTCAACTGAACGGATGTGATATTGATGGTAAACGTACAATTAAGTGTTTCATCCAGGTGTTGAGTGATAAACCCTGGATTAAACCTTTAGGTCTAACGCTAACGCAATGTGTTGTTCTCATCGCGAACAACTAATTAAAATACACACAACGAACAGACATTTCGATGATAAAGTAAACATGTAAATAATGTATACGGAAACTATATTCGAGTATACTCTGCTATTCAGGTGACATGCATATTATTGAAACTAATAATAATACGTTACAATACTCTTGCATTTGCATGAATATGAGTACAGAGTTAGACAATATATTCATTATATCTGCTTGTTGGGCTTGCTGAAGTGTTAAGAGTTCACAGTATGTTTATTAGAACCGAGTCACGACAGCTCTACTATACCTATGAAGGGTTTTGGGAAGTGCGTTTCACTCTCGAAAGGTAGTATTTCTGAAGACTTAAATATTTATAATGTAAAACTACTGTAACGTCACAAGTAATTGAGAACAGGTTTCGATAGATGCTGATAGGTCTTTCTTTTACGGAGCAACCGCATATCGTGGTATACAAAAATGCAGAAGAACTTTAATGCTTTTGATGTTGTGAATCAGCTCTGCCCCAACTGAATGAGGACGAGGTTATGGCGGTCACCGTATTAGTTATCGCTGATAATGACGTTTACGGTCCAGCCGTAGTTAAAGCTTGTGTCGAGACTCTAGTGAACGGAGTCATTACGTTTTCAGTAGGAAAATTATTGGTAAACCGGAGTCAAGTGAAATTTGTTAGCGGAGGAACGTACCGTGTCAGGAATAGTCATGTTTATGTTTACGTGCACCCTTCATCAAAACTTTATAAACTACGAATGGGAGAAATTTTATCGAAAGGCACGAAGGTGCGAGTCGTTAGGCATGTAATTTCCAGAAGTGCTCCGTAAGTATAGGTATTGAAATGAGCCAATGTGATTCTATCAACGAGTCGTAGCAAGAACAATGATCTTGTTAGAGATGCACAAGCACTTCGCAACTTCCTTGAAGGAACTAGGATGTGCGGGCTTCACTGAGATGAGTATCGAATGAAATACTAAATGCCCTGTTGTATACAAACCTTGCAGGTTAGCTTGTAAATATATAAAATATATAATAGCAAGAACGGGAAATGGTTGCAGAAATTATGGAAGTTGGCATCATCCACGAATCGGTTTCAGAATACGCTAGTCCTAATTCTGGTTTGCAAACAGGATTTTAAATAAGTGTCGATTTTAGACTGCGAAATTCGATTACGATCAGCGGTATCCAATTATTTCATTTTTTCCATAACCTTGCATGTCTTCTGGTCACTATCAAGTACCTAGATCTGAAGTCAACCGTTGAGATCGTTTTGTTACACCGGAAAGTCAATACGAAATTAATCGCATGCCGTTCAGATTAGCAAATACACTTGGGTCTTAGGATCAGTTCGATTTACCAAGGCAATAGTGATGTCATCTTTGTTTATGAAAAGTCTATCCCTGAATGTTTGGATAGATTCGATCGATCGTATCTGAAACTAACCTTATCCAAATGTTAGATACTATTTACAAAATAAGGTTTAGCGATCCAACCGCACCACTCTTAGCTCTTTAACAGCTCGAAGTTTCAATTTTGATAAAAAGATTGGGAAGACAAAGTGGGTCATCCCATACAAAGCCAATGGGGCATAAATAATATTAACCACAAAAAGATAGGACTCCTTCCGAGGTTATGTTTGGATTGAATATGAATGCGGAGATTGACCCACGGTTGAATGAGGTAAGACGTAAAAGTAACTAAAATTTGAATTTAGAAATATTGGTTAAATCCGTCAAAAACATAATATATACGTACAGCAAGGAAAATAAAAACGTGCATGTGACAGCAGCCGATCGTATGTTACCATGCCTTCATGTAGCTACCATAAACATAGACGATGATGATGACGATGATGATGATGATACAGAACAGGTAAAAGAACAGAAAAGTTAAAATATTCCGTTAACATTAGTATATGTGTGTGTAGTGTGTGTGTATTTTGCATAGGCATAAGGTACCGAATAAATAATTATTTACCTATTGCACAGAATTCATAATAGTTAAAGTACAGAAGTCACACTTTACCAAATCATTTAATTAAACAAGCGACTCCTGTTCCGACATAATAAAGTCTCAACTCGGGTCACACAGCGCTAATTATCTACAGGTATATTCAACTAGCAGTTGCCTCTTTCTATCGCGTAACTCTTATCTGTTTCGACAGCACCGCGATATTAGGGTTGTCTTTTTATTTAAATTAATTAATGTGAATATTTAGTTACTGCCTTATTTTTGTGAACAAATAAACCTAGACCAGGTACCAATAACTCGATAGTCTACATATGAAAGAATGACGCGACGCATATTGTGTGCTCCAGCATCAAACAAACGGCGCGCCGCATCCCACTGAATTTTGGCACGATTGGTCGAACCCGAAGTGTAATTGTAGCTTTATACCTACACTGCCAAGTAAACCTGGCATGCTTATTGTGACTGCCTTATACATTCAGCTGAATGCAATAATTATTGTCTATCGGTACAAACTGTAAATATGATACGGAACAATTGTATGAGAAAATATAGACTATTAGTATAAAATTAAATGATTTATCATAATAAGCTAGTTACATATTAATTAATAAGATGTGACATAACTATGCACTTACATGGATAATATAATATAAACAAAAAAAAAGGCGAGACAGCAAAAATAAATGATTTATGATGAGATATCACTACATAATAATGGAGCGGGGTCCCCCGCCGCGTCTGTATGTTCGCGATAGACTGAAGAACTGCTGGGCGGATTTTCGTGCGGTTTTCACTAATAGACAGAGTGATTCAGGAGGAAGGTTTAGGTGTATAATTTGTTAAGATTTTGTGTAAATTGATTGAAATATGTTGATGTTTGTTGAAGATGTCTCTGCTACCCGTACGAGGCCGAAGTGATGAATAAGATTACTAATTGTTGTCATCCGCCGCGCTGGTGTGTAAGAAGGAAGGTTCACAGCCAGTATGTCGCTTGTGGGAAGGAAGTACCACTAGTGACGTCCGCTGGTTGGTGAGAAGGAAGGTTCACAGCCATTATTAGATATATGTATGTCGCTTGTGGGAAGGAAGTACCGCAAGTGACGCCCTCTGGGTTGTGAGAAGGAAGTATCACAGCCTTTATGATTATAATTGTTATATATTTATGTATGTACCTGTTGCTTGTGAGAAGGAAGTACCACTTGTGACGTCCCCTGATTTGTGAGAAAGAAGTATCACAGCCTTTATGAGTTATGTCACTTGTGGGAAGGAAGTACCGCAAGTGACGTCCCCTGGTTTGTGAGAAAGAAGTATCACAGCCGTTATGACACATGTCACTTGTGGGAAGGAAGTACCGCAAGTGACGTCAACTGGTTTGTGCGAAAGAAGTATCACAGCCTTTATGATTATAGTTGTTATAGATTTATGTATGTACCTGTTGCTTGTGGGAAGGAAGTACCGCAAGTGACGTCCCCTGGTTTGTGAGAAAGAAGTATCACAGCCGTTATGACATATGTCGCTTGTGGGAAGGAAGTACCGCAAGTGACGTCCCCTGGTTTGTGAGAAAGAAGTATCACAGCCTTTATGACACATGTCACTTGTGGGAAGGAAGTACCGCAAGTGACGTCAACTGGTTTGTGCGAAAGAAGTATCACAGCCTTTATGATTATAGTTGTTATAGATTTATGTATGTACCTGTTGCTTGTGGGAAGGAAGTACCACTTGTGACGTCCCCTGGTTTGTGAGAAGGAAGGTTCACAGCCGTTATGAGATATGTCACTTGTGGAAAGGAAGTACCGCAAATGACGTCCCCTGGTTTGTGAGAAGGAAGGTTCACAGCCGTTATGAGATATGTCACTTGTGGGAAGGAAGTACCGCAAGTGACGTCCCCCGATTTGTGAAAAAAAATTCACAGCCTTTATGATTATAATTATTATATATTTATGTATGTACCTGTTGCTTGTGGGAAGGAAGTACCACTTGTGACGTCCTCTTGTATGTAAGGAAGTATCATAATCATGTTTCTGACGCAAGGCACATACGTCCGTAAAATTGTAAGTCTGAATTCGATGCTATGGAAGATTACTATTGGCCGAGTGTTAGGTTAATATGGCTGTTTTTGCGTGCGTGCATGAGGACATGCACGACGTCAGGATGGTCGAGTGTTAGGTTTACAAAAATAGATATATTAATTTGATATAAATTCGAAATATTGTATTCGTTTGTTCATGTTTGGGGAGTGGAAACGAATGTAACGGGCAACACCGAATGTTTACCCCGGGAGAACAGTAAATTTAGGCGGCCTATTTGCTCGTGGCCAGCATCGAGTTCGGACGTGTGTTTAAAAGTGTATTGAAATGGAAGAATATATATCTACCCTACAGTATTCACGTGAGTTTTATTGTACTGTCAGTTTTACCTTTATTTGAGATATCCTACATTTGTAAAATAAACAACGTTGAACGTAAAAAACGACCCAAAAATAATTTTTATTTTGTACTGTTAGTAGTGTAACTGTTCTGACTAGTACTACTATAATTTCGTGTGCTTAACAGAATGCGTAAAATTTTGTAAAATATATATCATTGGGTCAATTAACAGTTAAGTTACAGACAATGATAGTTATCGTGTTATGATAGTGAAACTAAATAAACATCTTTTATTACACAATATTTATGTTATGTTTAAGGGCTTGGAGTTCTCTGCTGTTGCTAGTTCAAATTACAAGTACTGCGACCCAAAAAGGCTTGAGCTATCGCTTATACTCTGCAATCCATCCGCATAACAGTGATAAGTAAAAATTAATAAGATTAATAATTACAAATTACAGTTACATTGTAGTTAGTTAATGAAATAATTTGAAATTGAAATACATTGTAATTCATTTCATTGCACATACAAAGTATAAGTAGTTTGCTGGAAGAAAACTCAACTATGGGTTAAGCTTACCTTTGTACATGCTATTTTCTTTCCTGTACTTATAAGATTGTTATTTTTGTGTACAATAAAGAATATAAGAAAGTAATCCTAATAACAATGTAATTGAATACTGTGTAATAACGATGATATATTTTACATTTTAATAAAATTATTTTGTAATTCAATTATTAATTGGATTACATAAGTACTTACTACTGGGCGTAACTGGTTACGCCCACCACTGCCGTATAAGCAATATCCCTTACCTCCCTTTTACTTTCCATATACTACCAATTCTACCTATCTTTAATTCCCAAATTGCCAAAGTAGACTGCAATAGACTTGCCTTACGAGTGAGACCAAATTATTTGTTGCAAAATGTGGGTGTTTAATAGGTCTCTGCCTAGCCCTTTGTGGAAACACGCGTGAGTGTATGTGTATATTTACTTCGAATCCACTACTTAGAAAATTGCCACCAAGTAAACTTTGTTACTATGTCACATACTTCGAATACCATCGGATATGCTCTAGCGAACATTTTGTATGTTTTCTCTTGGCTACAAGGTGGCTGTTCCTAAATACTGGCCACTAGAAATAGTGATCGCCTACTTGGAACACCGCTGCTGGTGTTCAAAGTATTTACCTTTATCGGTTACGTCTTATTATATCGCTGACCGCATGCTCGTTATATTGGTAGTATATAATATTTTTTAAAGGAGGTCCGTTATTATCATTTTTCAGCAGCATTATTTCTACCTCTTCTCTTGCCTAAGAATGACTAAATCGTTAATATAACCAAATGAATACTTCTCTTGATAAAGTATTATTTTATCACTGTATTTTCTAAACGTGTGGCAAAATCCAATCCTATTCTATAAAGTTATTCTCGCTCTGAATAGCATAAGTGGTGAAAACTGACTGAAAATTTCCATTTTTGCTACTATCAAAGCGACTTCTATCTCTTTTTTTTTAAACAAAAGTACGCATTTATCTCCTTTTCTTGTGTTAGTATGTCCGTGTTTGAAATATGTTATTTTAAAACATATTTTAGAATTTAATTAAAGTGCAAAGGCATATTTATCTCCACCATAGGAGTATATACTGCAGACAGGCTTCTACTAAAACCTTCTGAAATAAGGAACGGTACCTCGAAATCACTGTTAACTAATATTTTAATACTTCTGTCAAAATATGTTTCTAAAAAAATACCAATGCTCAAAATCAAACATCATTTTGTGATAAAAACTTCTGTCTGAAATTACTAAGAGTTAAAAGATTATTTATTACCTTGAAATAAAGTTATCGAACTAAAAATATCCGACCCAAATTCACAGTCAATTCCCTGTCCCTCACGCCTACCGACTTAATATTACAGTTACCAACTTCCCCACAATTATGAAAAACGCGCACCTGGTACTTATTAGCACAAGAGCATAAAAAAGTACCGCATTGCGCCGCCATTACGAAAGGCTCATGTTATATTCAACACACATAACACAAATTAAAGTTATCTTATGTAATATTAATAATGTAGGAGTTCCCCTTTCTGTGGCTGAATAATTATATTTTAGAATTATAATTTTTTTTTAATTTTAGAAGACTTTTTAATTGTAACCTTCCTTAGAGAGTAGAGTTTTTTTTTGGTAAAATATGATAGTATAAGGTACACAAGTCTTGAGCTATCTAAGAATATTGGAAATATTCTCTCCTGATACTAGGTATGTTGGTAAAGTGGGGAGGTGAAATAATAATATGTACCTATTGTACGCATGGAATGAAGTAAGGCACAATAAAATTCAGCTCTAATTGGAACCATTGGACTGAATGGTAGGTACTATATATATTTAATAAAATAGGGTGCAATATATTTTCACTAGAAATTAGCTTTATATAGAGGACTATTGGTTATCCAATTTTTTAGATGTAATGGTAACCGCTTACGTTATGCGTCATGATTAAATAACCTTATTTGTACAAAAATGGTTTTTAACAGACTTCAAAAGGAGGAGGTTCTCAATTCGGATGTTTTTTTTTTGTGTGTATGTTACGCGATATCTTCTCCTCTTCCCCTTCTCTTCTAGGAACCAACTTCAATGATTATTTTTGTTATTCAATTGGTTGTACTCATGGAGGGATGCATTATCCAAACCAGAGCCAACACGAAACCACGACCACTCTGTCATGAGTGAACGACTGAAGAGGAGGACTTATGGTTGCTCTTCCTTCATTAAAATTTGAAAAAAAAAAAAACCACCTATAACCTGTAACTTAAGGAATGAATAATACAGCTTATCATAATTTATCATGCTTTAGGCTCATTAAAGTCAGTGACACATTTACCTTATTATTATATACTACTTATATACCAATAATTTTGAAGAAAAAAATGTTTTATTATAAAGTTATTTCCTCTACAAATTTTAGATTAGACCTATTATTAGACTATTTTTATTAACTTCCCTTCTCTTATCCAATGTATCATGGGCGCTAGTCTGTGTTTAAATACCCAATATAAGAAATAGTATTTCAGTAAGACCTCAGTGCATAGTGCATTCGTCTACCCTACCGGGGGTCGCGGATTTGGCACAGCTGGACGGGTTTGGATGAAAATTTAAATGGAAACAGTTTATACCTGGAATACACATAAAATGAAGAATATAGTCTTATAGTGCGCTCGTAATAGAACATTACCATAGTGAATTGTATTAAACATGTCAACCAAAGCGTGGTATGATTTGATGTGCATATTTGCACTTTATAGTTTGGTTATACGTGTCAATATTATATACATTCATAATATAAATTTACATATATACGTGAGAATAAATAAATATCCGAACATACATGTAACCGTTACTAATATATGTACGTATAAATAATGTTTTATTTCTTTCAGTTAAGAAAATCTCCTTTACAAGCTTAATGTTCGTAGTGTTTATTCCAAGTCTTATTACATAAAGTCATAAGGGAACCTAAATTTATGTAGGTGAAAGTTCGTTATTAAAGAAATGTAGTTTATAAAACACTGAAGGGAAACTTTTTAGGTGCGTTGAAGTTGGTTTATTATTTTCTTGAAGGACATAAATTGTTGTTACGATGCTCCTTTCACTAACCGACATGATATTGTGATAATTTATATTTTATATTCTACATTATTAATATCGTACAGCGTTTAAAAAAATATTTTTATTTAGAAATTTTATTTTGAACCTGACAAATTGAACTTGAAAATTTACCGATAAACTCAATATTTCGTAAGAGACGGTATGAAATTAAAGCAATTTAATCCTAAGGATGTTGATTTTTGACAGACTGTCCGGGTTTGCAAAAACAAACAAATACAAATTTAAAGAAGTGTGCTCAGCAGGTAAAGTAATTTATGAAAATTTTGTTTTAAAAACAATATATTTTAAGTAGTAATTTTTTGACTTACGTAACTATTTATAAATGACACTTTTATGATTATACACCTTTCGGTAAAATGTTATATGGTTGGGTCTTAGTAGAAATCCCATTACGTATATTTGAACTAATTGAAACCTCTGAAACATTACCGTTGCACACATTAATCTCCTTAAAGTATCTATTCAGCCGCAAGCCTCTATGTGAAATTCTGAATCAAAATAATTAATTACACTTGAGTACTAATTTACTAACACTATCTGCAATCCACTTACTTCGCAGCTAAACAGGCAGATACCAGTTCATAGATTAGCAGAAATGTGTTGAATTAACCACTTCTAGCCGACACATGCTAAAGAAGAGACCGTGATTAGGCAAATGTAGTGTAGGGTGACCTGCGGCACAATGGGCTGACGACCTGAAGAAGGTGGCTGGCAGTGTATGGATGCGGATTGCCTAAGACTAGGATAGTTGGCGCTCCTTAGGGGAGGCTTTCGTCCAGCAGTGGATAGGCTGATGACACGACGAGCACTTCTATTCAAAGTGTTTTATTTTGTTTAAATAGATTATTATCTTTAAAAAATTTAAAAGTATTTTTATACAGGCAGTGTATAACAATGGAATACTTACTACTAGAATTACTCAGTTAATGAGAAAATCCATAAAAATTAACTTAAAAAGTTTTCAAAGTTAGTTTTTTATGAATTTTCTTAGTAGCGGAATGAAAAATTCCAAAATAAAAAATAAATACGATTTTAGATCTTTAACGTTATCCATTCTACCTGCTTTTCAGTGATTCAAGTGAGTGTTCCACTGTCATATACTGTATATGAGAAGAACATGGTTGACTGGTAGATAAAGCCATGTGGCATTAAGTCCGCCCCGTGCAATATAAAATGCAGGAAGTATTAAATAAATAAATAAATAAAAAAAACATGGCCCTCTTGGTGGTAGGCGGTTGAAATGCCTATAAATACTCTCAACAGTAGTAGTTGTGTCACTTATGAGTTACTAAACCTATCCGCCCTCCATTGAGCTCTTGACCCTTTTCAAAAGCAGGAAATCCAGAAGTACGGTCTTAACGTGGAAGTGTTATCTAATTCTTTGAGAAATGTATACATGTTTATGTATATTAGAACAGTAAAAAATGTAAAACATCAAAGTTTTAGAATGTTCTTTTGTTTTCTTTTATTTATGATCACTCTCGTAAGATTGAATTGAATTGCTTTTTGTATGTACAGTTACTGCCACAACAAGAAAATTTTACTAATAAAGTAGGATATTAAAATTACCAGTAAAACAATAGCAGTTAGAAGTCATGAATAGAATTTTTAAGGCAGTTACACAAAAAAGGTTTTGAAATGAAAAAATCTAATAAACTAAAGAGGAGACCCCTTAATTTTAAAGCACTTGTGTCAATAATTATATGCTTGTTTACATATTGAATAAGACATACTTATAAAGTACCTAATATATTCGTTCAACTAACCATCCCACTATATATAATATTATAAATGTGAAAGTTTGGATGGATGGATGTTTGTTACTCTTTCACACAAAAACCACTGAACCGATTGCGATGAAACTTGGTATGTAGATAGCTGAAGACCTGGATTAACGCATAGGCTACTTTTTATCCCGATATTCCCACAGGATCGAGACTTACGGGGGTGAAACCGCGGGGTGCTGCTAGTATATTATAATTGTTTATAATACATGTCGTTAGCTAACTGTAGTGACGTCAAAGTTACTGATTGAACGCTAATCCCTTAACTTTCTAGCTGACTCACTAGTTGCCGATGATCGTCCGTGGCTAAACAAAAGTTTTTGAAACAGGTCCAGTTACGGTTCTACAAACTTGAATCCAAGTCAATTGTTTGCAACTGTTTTGTTCTGTACATAGTTATGTAAGCAACTGTAACAACCTTTCAATTAAGCATTTAATAGAGAAAGTATATAACTTTGAGAATTACCTTAAACTGTTCCTGGGAGAGCCATGCTTCGGCACGTATGGGCCGGCTCGACTGGAGTGATACAACGGCCTCACAGACACCCGGCAGTGAAGCATTTGCATTGCTATTCGCCGCGTGAGTGAGGTTACCGGAGGCTCTAACCCTCCCCCCCCCCCCTCCCCCTCTTCCCCCTCTTCCCCTACTCCCACCTTAAAGGCCGACAACGCACTTGGCTCATGTTAAATAAAACAAAAAAAATATGGTAACCGTCATCCCATATAACTACCGGAACCAACACTAACCATGTTTTTCAGCTATTTTCTACAAAGCTACCAAAAAACAAACCAACCAATTTAAAGATAACATTAAACATATCCATTGACAAACGAAAGCTGCCCAACTTTATATCTGAGTCACGTCGCAAAATAACCATTGACGGCTTAACAAAAGTGTTTAGAACAACAGCCACATTGCTAGAGAATTTTATTTCCTTCAAGTAACACGGTGTAGGTACATTGTACGACAAACGACAGTTCCTAGCCAGTTTTGAAGGCAGTAAACAATTTGTGAAGTTTACACAGTTGTAAGCTTTCACTGCGGGTGTGCCTCGAGCGTACATAAACTTTGTTTTGAGTTAAAGAAAATGAAACCGGATGGGGCACTTAGCTAAAGCGTCTTATGACTCCCAGATCGATATTTGTGTAAGTTAAATTCTAGTTTGCTCTTTGTAATAGATTCTGGGGTAAGTTGGGGATCGTGGAATATATTTTGTGCACTTGTTGGTGGTGTGAAGTTTGGTGGTAAAGTAGTTTGGGAGTTACGTGCGGATTATTTTCATCAAAATATTAAATTTGTTTCATCAGACTCTGGAAAATGAGGTATTTGTTACTGTAATAAAAGAGATCTTTGAATCTTGATTTGCTATATCAGACGATAATGAGTGGAGCGCTAGTGTAAGTACTTTTATAATTAATCAATGGCATATACCTTGTTGATGGGGTGTAATATGAATTAGTTTGTCGTGTAGGAATACTATTTTATTAATTTACAATGGACTAGACTAAACCTAATAGATACCAACAAGATCTTGACAAAGAAATATGTGTCGTCGCCATATCAAAAACTCTTATTTATTTTATTAATATTAGGGACAAACTATAAAAGATGATAACACAGTTCACTATTTAATAAGAATAAGTTAATAGACATTCTTTGACTGGTTATACCGGTAACGCAATGGTATTGGTCGATTGATAAATATTAATGAATAGTGGGGTTATAAAAAGGGTAGTAATAAGTTGAGCACATGGTCTTGAGTGCGAAGAGTGGTACGTACCACTTGGCAGTTACTGTAGTTAGTGATTTTCATATTCATTTATATCAGTGGTTGTGAGAATGTTTCTAACATATGGAAACTTAATAATACCCATACCTAAGATTAAAACCATTCACATTCCCCGACTGGCGTATATGTACGAAAGGTACTAAAAGACAACATAGCCTCTAACATCCATTTACAATTAAATTAATTAAGCCATCTACAGTCTAGACTAACGATTTTGCTAGGCTTCAAATTCAAGTCAAAAGTGTTAATTATCGGAATTTTGTGATAGAAAATTAAAAAAAAAACATGCGCTTGACGGTATTTTTCAAACAAACAATTGTTGCAAAAAGGTCAGAAAGGAATCGTACAATAACTTTATTTTAAACTTATTCATGACCCGGGTCGTAAATTATATATATACCTCATTATTTTTAACTACCCTAACTAAATCAAATTGTTTATAAGTCCCAGAATTTTCTTTGATTGACACAAAACATTGAAACAAAATAACAATGCTTACTCAATATTCTATTCACTACTATAACTAACGTGATACGGGTAACGAGAGGGAATACTATCATAGATCTATCATTTATTTTGGATTGATATTGATGGATGATTGGAAAAAGTGAGTCTAACAGGTGAACAAGTTCTACTCACGAGTGAATTGCTACAAACTAAACTTTCTACCCTGTCAGAATCGGTAACATCTCACCTGAAGAACGATAAGAGGCCTTTTCACTTGCCTTGCCTAGCGTTAGATTTTAGCGCAGCCAAGTTACGATCATAGGTTCTGGTTTGGCTAGAAATCCTTCTTTACAAATCCTCATATAAAATTTATGCTTTGTGTAGTGTATTTTTGTAGTGATTAAATTTATTTACGTGATTTTTTAAGTTTTGTATTATTTATTCCAAGAATTATCCAAGACCATGATCTTGGATAAAATATAAGTACTTGTAAGTTATAAATATAAAACATGCAACGACATAACATTTTACAAAACAGTGACAGATTGCTCAAGGAATATTCTCGTAATTCCCTTAAAAGCAGCAATTTCCTTATAATAAAATGTAGGAAACTGACACAGCTTTTTTAGTTCAATGAAGACTATCATCGGTATTTGCTTGCAGCTTCTATAAAAACAAACGTATTTAAGTTTTTTTATGTTTTGTTCAGTCTTGAAAATTCTAATCATATAGAAATACTTTCTTTATTAGTTAGCAAACAACAGAATTTTGCTGTTTTATATTTCCTTTTCAGTAATATTTTCTTTTAAGAAATATATGCGTGAGATACGTTATAACTCCTAGGTTAAAAAATCGGCGGTCTAAATAACATAATTGTGCACAAAGTCAGGTCTGTGAGTCACATTAACGACAGAGCTACGAGCCAAAACTTATAAATATGTAAAGGCCAGCTATGGACTGAAGCTAACATGTCAAAAGTATGTTGCATTATTTACATAATGTAATACCATAAGTACTTGTAGAAGATTGTCGGGACGAGAGCATTGAGGGGGAAAGTTTATTCAATTGTGTTGAAATGCATGTTTTAGTTTGTCTATGTAAAAATGAAGATTTAATTGAAATCACTTTTTAAAACTTGAGAAGTGAATTGAATGATTATTCTAAAACTACATGCAAACGTTATTTTTTGAAGCTTTATACTGTGTAAATAAGCAAAAGCATATATAATGATGTTTTGCTGTAACTGCGGATAAATACAATATAACTGCTATGCTTTAACTACTAACACCCTATGTTTGTTAATCCTTGAATTTTCGCAGATGTATGTGTGAAATCGGGTATATTTTCATAAGAACACAACAAAAACTAATTTAAATTATTAGCTTACCTGAGACTGATGATAGTAATTCGTAGTTAGAAATTATTTTACTGTAAAAATGTGTTCTAATCTGAGAACTTTGATTGTAGCAATATACATTTTATATGCAAACTCAATTCAGCTGTTTGTCTAAGATGTTAATTAACGTGTACCTAATGTTAAATAATCGATAAACCTGTGAGCTAAAGCATGCAAAACAATTCTAGTCTAGTGAATTTACCAAATACTACGCTACTTCGAGTGTTAGTTTCGGCACTTTAGTAGTTACTTCAGGAATTAGACTAAGAACTTCGTCAATTTTACATGCCCTTCGGTATATTGCATCAATTCATATGTCAACAACAGAAACATCAAAATATATGGAATGGAATTTAATTTCCAGTTAAGGCATATTGATAATAATAATATGAATCCATAAAATTGTAAGCTCACCAATGTTTTTAAACACTGTTTTTGTTTGTTGCTGGCTGTAAATATTAGAATATAAACGGATTAGGTCCGTTTATATTCTAATATTTAAAACTTAAACATAGATATCTACAAAAATAGGCATCCACATTAAAAAAAAAACATGTATCTGGTCAGTGCCAAGGGATCAATCACAAAATCACACAGGTGAACACAGCAAGCCTTTTCTGGAAAATTGCTTAGTCAAGTTGAAGGACGCCCACGTTTACGTAGAGGTCGGGTTGTTTTATTTTTAGTGGATTTATACGGCCAACAAAACATGTCCATGGAACTTTACTACTTAGGCCCTTTTGAGAAACATAAACTACAAGGCTGCAAGTAATTAAAATAACTTTTTTATAGCTGTACTCTAGGCTAGGATGGCACGGTACGTAAACAAGGATAAGTAAATACCTAGAGAGTAGTATTCTTTGTTCATAGGTAAGGTCAAATTCTTCCAAGAATTACTGACTTATAAATTTTAATAATCTAGCATTCAGCTATAATAAAAGTAGTAAAACAATTAAGTCTCCATCTATGGTGTACGATGTGATCAGTGCAATATTATTTACAAATCTTCAATCAAGATCGACGATTCTGGCCACGGTCATTCTCTATTTTTTTTTTCTTTTTGGTATAGGTGGCAAACGAGCAGACGGGTCACCTGATGGTAAATGACTACCGCCGCCCATGGGCACCTACAACTCAAGAGTCACAAGTGCGTTGCCACCCTTTAATGTGGGAATAGGGGAAGAGCGGGAAGACGGGAGAGGTTGATTAGAGGGGTGGAGAGGGGGGAGAGGGGAAGGACGGGAATAGGGGAGAGGGCAAGGTTAGGGCCTCCGGTAACCTCACTCACAATGCAAGCATTGTTTCACGGCCGGTTTTCTGTGAGGCCGTGGTATCGAGCGGAGTCGAGCCGGCCTATACGTTAAAGATTAAAAAGGTATATTTCTTTATCAATAAAATAAAAATTTTCAATTGTTTTATTGATTTATAAAAGTATATAATATATACAATGTAAAGCACTTAAAAATACCCAACACGTGATTTCTGCTTTAGCAACAACTTTTTGGGAATAAGATTATAGACTTGATAATTTATCGATAAAACTAATATTTCATAGTTAGGAAAGAAAACATGATTGAAATTATAAGTAATAAAAATAAGAATGTTCACGTTCAAATAATATCTTGAAATTGGCATAAAGTTCGATGAGATTATAATACGGAAATGGGAACACTCTCGGATAGGAGGAAGGAATATGATATAATAAATTAAAATCTGTTACTGATTTCAGAGTGATTTTACAAAGTAAGTACTTATAACATTTTGTATATATTACAAATCTATTTATAACGATTGTAAAAAAAGACTACGTTTTATGTTATGTAACAAAATATATTACGTAATTACCATATTGTTGAATATGTAACATCAAATAACTTTCTACGGTTCTTTCGGTTGATAGCCTTTGACCACGAGTACTTTCAAAGTTACATTGTGGTAAACATCTTCATGTGTTCTCATACTATACGTAGCTGAACATTGTTTGGCAGCATAAATTCAGTTTAGTGGCTATATACTGCAAGGTTGTTAAGCTCTCATAAGAAATCCGGGATTATGCAAAAATTATTACGTTCAAGTAGTACTTGGTGAAGTATGCAGATTGTGTTCTTGTTAGTATTAAGCAGTTCATATGAATTGTTGGGAAAGTTAACAATACAATAACATGTACTGAATACGAAATGTGGTTTCAAGTTTACAAAATACATTTATGCAATGTTACTACATATATAATGTAAAAACAGATATATGAGCTTTAATCAGACATGCATGTGTGTATGTGTATGTAATTATGTCAACAGTTGTTGTAATTTAACCACAATGTCTAAAACCTCCACAAAAGGTTTTCTCTTGTTGACTGTTACAATTTGGTTATCCTCTTCAAATAGTTGAAGTTGTGGGTATAATTATGTGTGTTTCTTGTAAACTCATGTGTTTACAAAACATACATTAATGTTGTGAATTTGTTTCTGCTATGTACGAGTGTACATCTGTCTCCGTGTATTATCATCTACAGATATATTTTATTTATATAATTTAATTTGAATTGATTAAGTACACCACTTTTTCCCCAGAAGGTATGGTAGAAATAGAAGTGGTAATGGAAGGTATGTATGAACGGTATGTCAATCGCAAGGTCGTACTTGTTAGCAGTACAATTTAATACTAATATCAATTAAACATGTTTATTACAATCCACGGCATAATTTTCATTAATACGTTTCAGTACTTTAACATTAACGTAATACATATTTGAAACCGATTCTTAAAGTAGATTCACATTTAAGAAAATATAAAATAAAATACTGAGAGTATTTTTATCGCCATACCCTTTTTGGTTACACTTAAAAGGTTAACAAAACATTTATACGGGAACGTAGCAGTATTCACAAAAGGAATAGGTAACTACTTCCTACGCTTTTGTTTTGATTTCGCGATGTGGGTACAAAGACAATGGGCCAGACCCTAGGGACTTAAATTCGTTACTTAAGCCGAACAGACAAAGAAAGTGACATGTTAGATTACGTAGTATATCAATATATGGAGGAGACGCCAAAAAATGAGAAGAATGTTTAAGGAATCAAGAGAAGGTTCGCTGAAGTCACTGAAGGTATTTGGATCCAATTATTGTTTAATCAGATATTAATTGAGAAGCGTATACCAGTATGATGCCAAATTAATTTGATCGGATCAATTTGTAAACCGAGATGATTCATAATATAATATTTTATGCTGAAATATTGAACGTGAATAGATGTGGTGTGTATTGTATATAAGGGTGATATTGAATTTTACAACTTTAAAATAAATTAAATAATTAATAAGAGATATATCTCCCATGCCAACTCCAAAATCAACTTTAACCTCTATTGTAACGGTTGATATAAAACTAAGTTGACAAACAAGAGCCTGCGAGATTGTAAGTGTTTGTGGTACGTACGTACCTGTCACTAGTTGTCAACCCCATCCTCCTTTAATGAGTCTAATAGAGGAGGATGGGTTTTTTTTTATTTTGGTTCAAACTTTATGCATTTGGTACATAGGCAGACTTAATGTCTAAGGCATTCTCTACCAGTCAATCTTTAACCACCAGCATAGCACTACGCTAGCCACGCTGTCTAAAAAGAATATCCTGTAAAGTGTAGTAGGTCTTAGACAAGTTATTCTTAACTTAATCAACAAACAATAATAAAAGGTTGGAAAATCTGGTAGCATTTAACGTTTTCACACGGTTGCAAAAACTTAAATGCCAGTATCCAATGGATCTTCCACCCTGATGACACTTAGTAAAGTATTCGGTAAAATATAAGTTCGTCAATAAGTAGCCTTAAGTAAAGTGCTTGAAACTTTACCACTTAGTTAGGTCAAATTTTCTTTACCAAAAAAAACAAGGTGAATGACATGACCTCAAACTGGCGGCTACAAAAAAACTTGTTTGTGAGTCGAATCTAAGTATCACAATCTCTCAGCAAGCGTCAATCAAATAATAGAGTGCTCTCGTAAAGTAATATATGTTTTGGGCTAATAACATTTTTCTTATAAATAACCGATCAAGTGCGAGTCGGACTCGCGCACCGAGGGTTCCGTAAATTTTTTCCAATTATATGATGTAACAAAAAATTTACGGTTTTCACAATTTTTCCTTTATCTGTGCTATAAGACGTTGCTTTGTACCAAGTTTCAAGATTCTGAGTTCACGGGAAGTACCCTGTAGGTTTTAATTCCCTTGCGAGTGTTGAAAATTTGCGGCATAAACGGCTGTATCTTTTGATTGCAGTAAACTTAAGTATTTGATATAAGTTCCAGCTTGATACCTCCACGCGTTCCTGAGAAAAAAGGGTCTTGACAGACAGACAGACGTTCGGACGGACGGACAACAAAGTGATCCTATAAGGGTTCCGTTTTTTCCTTTCGAGGTACGGAACCCTAAAAACAAATGAAAAGTTCACAAAATATTTAAACTGTTAAATATTAGAACAGTTTTGCAAGTTGCCTCCACAAGGTGATCCGTTACAATTAGGTCTATTGCTGGGGTTTGGGTTTAACCTAAAACAGAAGTCCCTGAGAGCCTTTGCGGTGCCGCTTTAAACTAAATGTTGTGTAAAGATGAGAAATTCCATCAAAAATAATTATCATATTAATACGTGAAGAGAGTTCTTTGTACCCCTTTTTAAGAAAATTTCGCGAACGTAGTAACATGAATTTTGAAATATTTACAGTTTACAAATAGAAGAACTGCAGAAAGTTAAAATTTTTAAACAATATGTCTTTCAACTTTAAAAATTACGTGAAAACGGCTTAATGTAATTACACACGTCCAGTATATGCGTTGACCTGTCTTGGTAAGTAAGTCCATACAATGACAGGTCAAGTTATACTGGCCAATGAAGAAACCATGGTCGAAATTTGACCACCACGCGATCTCTAGTAATTAAAAATTAGTAAAACTAAAAGACACGCTTTAATGACTAACCGAATTAAAAAAAAAAAAGAGTTCCGCTATAGGTCTTCTGGCTTCGTCATCAGACCATCATCACCGAACCGTCCAAACCATATATACATACAAAGTTTCATTTCGACACGATAATTAAATGTAGGTTACAATTGACTTTCAAGATTTGTTTACATGCAGAAGTAAGAAAAGAGATATTACTTTTCCGGATGGATTAAGAGAGTCGTGGGTTCGATTCCCACCCACAAATAATTGTGTGAGGAGCTCATGCTCATCACACAATTATTTGTGGGTGGGAATCGACCAGACTGCTGATAAACATACTTATATATTTCTAAATACATACGTATCATAGATAAATTAATCCCACTAATATTATAAATGTGAAAGTGTGGATAGATGGATGGATGGATGGATGGATGTTTGTTACTCTTTCACGCAAAAACCACTGAACCGATTGCGATGAAACTTGGTATGTTGATAGCTGGAGACCTGGATTAACGCATAGGCTACTTTTTATCCCGATATTTCCCCGGGATCGGGACTTACACGGGTGAAACCGCGGGGCACTAAAATATAATATAATAAATTATTAGTAAAATAGGGCTAGTAAAATATAATATAATAAATTATACCCAGACACAGAACAAATGAATGATCATTTGTTCTGTGTCTGGGTATAATTTATCTATAATACGTATGTATTTAGAAATATATAAGTATGTTTATCAGCAGTCTGGTTACCATAGTACGGGCTCGGGCACCTGCAACTCAAGAGTCACAAGTGCGTTGCCAGCCTTTAAGGTGGGAGTAGAGGAAGAGGGGTAGAAAATAAGAGAGGGGGAGAGGGAAGGGTTAGGGCCTTCGGTAACCTCACTCACTCGGTGAAATGCAATGCAACATTGCTCCGCTGTCGGTTTTCTGTGAGGCCGTGGTATTATTTCGGCCCAACGTGCCCAAGCATGGCTCTCCCACGAAAAAAGATCTTAAAGATTTTAAAGATTTCTTAACAAAATTGTAATAAAATTCAAGCGAGCTTTGATCTTTTTTATTAAAGCTTTTTGTTGAATGTATTTGCCTTTTTTTTAATAAATTTATTTAATAAATAATAAAATAAATTTATTTAATATTACATATAGTTACATGAAGTTAATAAATTACATATGTACAAGACGAAAAAAATAATTTTCTTTGCAACAAAATTATTTAAAAAAAAAATTAACAAATTTGTGCCTGTAAATACAAAATTTCGTTTATAGCAGCCAGAATATATTCGCCACGATATGAATTTGCATGAAAATTTTGTCTCTAAGGCTGTATTAATCCTGAACAAGGTACATAAATAGTTGTTCAGGCTGAGAAAGCGTTCTCAAAAAACCTCATGTAGTTCGCTAACCGCGGACATGTTTAGTGACGTAATAAAAGCAAGATTAAACCGTTCATGTTGTGCGGAAACAGTGACGCGGGTTGGTCTGTCCGCTAGAATTAGGGCTGTCGCCAAACCTCGGACAGCCCGGACACGTCTCTATTAATGATGTGTGGGATTTCCGTCCGGATGTCCTGATAGTCACGGTTGGATGTATTAGTACCAGGTTGAAGCGTTTTAGTGCAAAGTAGCTGATTTTATTTTAACTTTTTTAGATATAAATCATTAGGTTTTAAACTACTAACAATTTACTTAATATGTGTGTACATTTATGGTTAATATTACAAATAATTTTTTTAAACATGTGCATAGTAAATATACATTTAAAAAATATTAAAAAAATGTAGACCACCGACAACGGGTACAGGGACCAAGACACCACCTCACTAAATGGGCCTCGTCGAGAAGAACTGCCTTTTGCATCAGTCCCTTGATCACTGTCACGAGGTTATCGTCATGAGGAACGATCTAATTGGTCTATCATCACTATATCAGGTTTATTTGGCAACGATAGTTCTGTCAGTGATGATAGATCGATCGTAATACAATGCGGTTCGACCATTTTCTAGAACTGGGTCGGGCACACCTGTAATATAGCATCCTCTGTAAGGGGTTTTTAACTATGATTAGCGTCGTGTATGTCTGAATACATTTGCCGAGTGTCCATGATAAAACTTATATAGAGATTCGAGGACATTGAGAGCATACGAAAACGATACCAATTTTTTTTTTGTAAACTTCATTTTATTTTTAGTGATAGATGTAATAGGTACAATTTCCACCCTCAATGAACCACAAAAACTAAGGAAATATTGAAAACTACATAACGTGAAAGAAATAGTCCAGTTGTTAAAATTCTAGCGTGATATTGTAAAGCTTCGCTTTGCTGGGGTTGTAGTGTTAAAGTGTGAAAGGAGAGTGACTGATAGTCGACAACACAACTAAAAGAATATATATTGAAACTGATCTATCTACAACAATAATGAAACTTTGTAATGGCTTCATAGAAGTGGCTCTGCAACTTGACAGCCGTCCACTCTATCTGCTAGCGCGGCGATTTTTCGGCTTCCATTCCTTTTATTTTGAATCTATATAATTTAAACTCACAACAACGAAAAGATTCAAATATTACGTTACCAGCCAGGCTTGCTCTACGCCGAAAGAGGTTCAGGCACTACAATATGTTATAAGCCTCTAAGTAAATTTTAGTTATGTTTTTATGGTTAGCAATTAGCGTTTAACTCAAGCCTCGGATATTACTTTTGACTAACCTCGTACAGTAAAAATAAAAGCGAAAATATATTTTAAACTTTGAACCAAGAAATAGATAAAATAATAAAACAAGTAAGATATACAGATCCTTTCTGTTTAAGATTACGTCGTTTTGTGCGACACCACGTAATGAATGGCTCTTTTCATAGCCAAGAAACATAAAACATCATTACAGTACCATTAATATCTACTAATGCCTCCACTTTTATTCATCCGGCAACGTGAAAAGCCATAACAGAGACAGAATGAACTAATGGTTTCGTCTCATCAATCCTATAGTCAAATGACATTCGGGACAAGGAAACAATAGCTGCGACTGATGTATTTCCGCTGGTTGTATGGAGTGTACTTACACAAAGGGTTTACAAAGTTACGTGAATAAACTTGGGAATTCTCACATTCCGTGTTCATCGGATAGGACTCGGATATGACTATTAATTTTGTTGTTGAAGCAGAGCCACGGCTTATATTGACGATGTGTTTATATTCGAGGAGGCTTTGGTGTTAGTTACATATACAGAATAAGGAGAGAAGGGTTTTTTTGTTTGAATGTATTCATTGCTTTTGGTTTGTGTAGTAGACATGATAAGAGAAGATAATTATTAGCAGAATTAAATTACAATAGAATTATGTATGTATCTACTGTACTATGCAAGTTATCAAGCATTATGGGTGCTCATCCGTGTTGCTTGATAACTTGCTTGTTAGAAGGTAATAGACTCCTATTACCTTCTATCAAGTATGTTCCCTATTCTGTACCGTTCGTTCAAGAATTCTGCTGACTCAAAAACCTAACAATTAAATGCCGCACCAGCTAATTGAACCAAGCCATATTTATCACACGGATTTATTTTGTTATAGGTACAATTACTTTATAATAAAAATCGTGAAAAAGCAGTACACCTGTAATTCTTGTTTTCGTTTCTATCCTAATAATAAAAATATAATTACTTGGGTACAATGATAATCTTTCGACCAAAAAAGTAACATGAATTTTAATTAACTTGAAGTATTTTTTTGTGTTATATCTAAAGTAAAATCTATATTACGTATAATAACACTGTGAAAGGTTTATTTTGAAATATCAAAAAGATAAAATAATACACTATTATGAAAACACAACACAAACTCCTTCAAAGTTAATTGACTTTACACCATAATTAGCTAAATCTGTACCAAATAATTTTTAACCATGACAATATTAATAACGTTCATCGGAATAGGAGGTAACCCGCAACTAATCTCTGCTCAAACTAATTCTGAGTAAAGAAGATTGTCAGTCAAGACTTTCTTCAAAGAAGTAAGTATATGTATTATTGTGTCATTGAGATAATAATCTTTGTTCATTGCCTATGAGAACAACGAATATCTTAATGCAAATCTTTTTATTACTAGTGTATTTAATTTTTATTAAAGGTATTCGTTTGCTCACGTGTTCGACTAGTTTCGAATCCGATGCGACCCTTTATCAAGGCGTTAAACCGTATCTCATCAATCAAATAAATAAAATGGAAGTGTCTAAGTGTGGAAGAATTGAAAATAAAAGTAGCATAAATTAGTCCTTATAACACCAGCTGTCTGCCAGTGAAAAGCCCGTGGAAATCGGTCCACCCGTTTTGGAGATTAGCCCGCACAAACGGACAGGCAGACTATTATTTTGACATTACAAACAGACATTTCAATATTATTTATTTGTAGTGATAAATTTAAATTTATTTTTTTTAGAAAGCTCGGACTTTCCGGTAATAACCAGTTCGAGGTACGCAACCCTAATCTTCTCGAACTATTGTTCACACTTCCCAATCCATCCGATAAAATAGAGACAGTAGAAATAAAAATGGGCCTAAGATAAACATTAAAACAAAAGTCAGAGACCTGTTAAAAACATTCAATTACCCCTATTATATTAAGAATAAATATATTCGTATCGGAATGTTTGATGAACGATTGACTAGGCACATTCAAAGAATTGAATTGGCCTGGTTTATATTCTACGTAAACCAGGCCACCAGTACGAAGAAGGGGCGCTTCTTCAATCAGTGAATTTTTACTATAAAGGCTCGGATTAAGGATTGTTATGGATAAGTCTCCAGTTACAGCTAAGAAAACCATGGTTACCGTTTTACTGAAAGAATAATGTTATTCCAACCGCTTTACTGTGAAACGTGAACAAAAGTTCTAGTTTTTAACTATGAATGAATGTTTAAACAAACCATCAGTTTAAACCTAGTTCTTTTGAAATTTGTAAGAAAGCGGTAAAATATTCAAAATGCTAATTCAAAATACTAATAACGGTAAAATTTTTTTTTGCAAATTTTACGTCATACCTACTACTGAATACAATAAAGTCAATTATCTTTATTAATATTATAAATGAGAAAGTAAGTTTTTTACGGTTTTACCCCTCAACTACTGAACAGGTCATCATGTCATTTTGCAAATGCACACGTCATCATGGATACCTTTTATCGCGAAAAAAAAGCAATACCCGAGGGACACCTAAATTGATTGACAATATCTACAAGCAATGGAAAAGCTAGTGTGAAAAATCAATTTTAGACTGATGCACAAATACGTTAATGAAATATTCAGGTATATTATATTGTATATTGCGGTTCAGTTTCATAATATGAGGCTCCACTTCACTCATTACGAGTGATAAGGTTGGGTTTTGCGTACTCGTTATATATATGAAAAGATACATTTTACAACGCATGCATACTTAGGTACATTCTCTCTTCATATATTATAAATTTGTATATAATTTGCATCAGAGAAGGTAGATACATGTACCTGGTAATAAAACTAATAATACAACGATGTGCTCCAAAAAGGTTTAGATTCTAAAAACACAATTACAATTATTATTATAAATAGCATTAATTTCAAGTATTTTGTAGTGTCAAATGCATTTCATACAACTTTTGAAGTGAAAACTTCTTTGGCCCCGTTGACTGATTTCCCGACATGCTAATGTGACGTCACGTACAGTTATTTTTCTAAAGTTTAAGCTTTCATTTCTGGCGGCCTCATGAATGCCTATGGTTTTAATGATTGACATCATTTATACTATAAAAAATTACAAAAAATGATTTTAATTTTGATTTGTTTTAGATTATTTTCAAGGTGTTCATTTAGATTATTATTCAGGTTTTAGAAAGTGTTTTAGAAAATCTAAAATATACAGAAGTTGTTTTCTGATATCTAAATTCATATTGTCAGGTGAGTTGATAGAAAAGAAGAAGACGAAATAGTTATAAGCAGTCGTAATTTGTTGAAAATGAAATAAAATGAATGATTAAATCCCAACAATACTTCCCTAAATTGAGAATCTATGTTCTTTCTTATGTCCTAGGCACAACCCTAATCATACGTAGTGTGCGATTGATTGGGTTGTATCTATGACCATAGCTGCGACTCCTGTACAAGTCAAGTACGTACGTCAGTACCTGTCAAGATCCTAAACTGTGACAAAAAAAAACGCTACGAATATTAGGCTCCTAATAATATTTTTCTTAATTTAATTACAATCGTTTTAGAGTAGTAAACGTGTTGACAAACGATGAAATGTATTTGTAGGACGAATGGGATATCGAATAGCACAAACGTATTCGTCTCAATATCGTAAACGCACATGACTCGCCAAGCTGTCACATCCATCATCCACCCTTTCGGAGTAAAGTTTCTTAACAGTCTGTTCTCCAAATAATGTACGTTTAAGTCGATACAAACAACGCTTTATATGGGTAGACAAGAGTGTTCCATCCTAAGTTTCATCGTCATTGAATATTCAGTAAAACCTTTGAAAAGGTAAATGAAGGTCTTTGGATAATTTCAAATAGAGCAGATAAATTCTTATTGTTTTCATGAAAACAATAAGAATATTAACTGTTTTTATTCAATGTTACTATTAACTAAAACTACTTGAAGTGTTTAAGATTGTTTAACCAAATTCAATAAAAAAATACCCAGGGATTATTATTAGTCTTAGTAACATCTCAAAGTGACGTGTTGTGCATAAAAAGGCTTAATTCACAAAATTGATTGCCAAAGAGGTGAATGAAGGGACAAAATATTAAGTGGTTTTTTATTTGCTTCTAAATCGCTCTAAAAAGTCAACTCCAAAGGTGAAAAGGTCTCGAAGTATCATGTCTTATAGAAGATTATTAGCTTTTGCCCGCGCCGGAATACAAAGAATTTCTATTTACGCTCACACTTCAAATAAATTCTAAAAACTATATATAGGATACACAATAAACAACCTTGTTCCAAATTTAGTACCATGTCAAAAGATAAAGTCAAACAAAGCAGCTAAACAACATTTTCAGTTTCAGAACAATAGATGGCATTAGTGGCGTTCCCGGAAGGTTGACTCGTAGGGTTTATGTGATATGAATATGTTTGCATATTTACAGAACGACCACTTTGTTCATGGGTTGATTTAACAGATAAGATCTGATTATTTCTGCGTCAATTTATGTACGCGAAAGTGTAACAAGTTAACCAAACAGCGGGTACTATAGTGATATGCACGGTTTTAATAATTATTATAAGTTTAACGTGTATTTGCGTGTCCTGTTTTTGTATCTGTGTGTATGTTTATGGTATCGTAGCTTCCAGACAGCTCAATGTTTTTTTTCTTTTTTATTTAAAATATGACTTGACTGAGAATATTCTTACCTATGATGAATTTAGAAAATCTGTTCAGCCGTTTATAGACCAACAGCTTGGGGCTCTTTAACTTCTTTTTCTAAGTGTTATACATGTGAATAACAAACCCTAAGATTAATCGAGACATTTCTTTTTATCCACGAGATATCTAGAATAGAATAGAGTAATGTTTATTGTTTAAATTGTGTACAAAATATATTATTTTATACTATTTCTTAATATCCAGAATATGTTATTTCCAATTCATATCTGCTACATTCGATGTAGTTATCAGGGTATAAAACTTATACTATTATCTCTACGATGTTTTATAACGTTCTAACAAAGGGAACACGATACCAATCGTGACATAAGTCTCTTAGATTGTAGATATCGGGAAATAAAGTCTGTGATAAACTGGTAGATTTCTAAACGTTATTTAAACGAAAGTTTAAAAGTTATTTAAACTTTCGAGTTCCATGATATACTTATGTATATTTACGAGAGACAGGTATTACGGTGACCATGGTCAGTGCACCCTGGTCCAAACGTCAGGCAATTCAGAGGTATGTAATACCTATATCGTGATCGCGTTAATTTTCGTATATATACATAATTAAAGGTAGCTTTCTGATCAATACGTTTGAATGTTTAAGCAATGTGTATAATGCTTATCTATTAATTGACTGTAAAAATGAGTCGGATAACACATGCATCCCAAATTTTTCACATGTTATGTTATACAACTAAGATAGATAACTATCACACGGACTTATATGGTGTCTATAGACAACTACAGCAGTCGTGTTCTATCTTAGTCTACATGAAGCACGGCAACTCTGCTCACCATAAAAAATAAAGCAGTTATGCTGGTTCACCGCAAATACAAGATCCAATCGATGCTAAGCAGATATCTATGAACACCAGCAACGCCACTTTTTATCAGCAGAAAAGCTGAGGTTAACGCCTTTGTAGGTTAAACGTGCTTCTCCAGCACCACAAATTCAATAGAAATATGTTTCCTGTCTAGCTTCTAAATTTATCTGAAGTAAATTCTGCGCATATACTTATACCTTTAGTAAGTATAGACCCACACATAATTTATTTCAGAGACATTTTTGAAGATCGATTTTATGTCCGAATTTCAGAACCTTGAAACTAAAAAAAATAATGTATTAAAATCTTCTATCTGGCGAGCCACAATATTAACTTTTATAGGAACATAAGAAAATAAAACTAACAATTTAAATAAATATAGAATGAAAAACCCAATAACAGTAAAATAAAAGTGTCTCACGACTGCACTGAACGAGGGCCCAATATTGCTTGGTAGAAATAGGCGTCTGGTCATAAAATTGTTAGGATGTCTTTAATATTTTAAGGAAAAAAATCCGGAAGAACTATTTGAGGCTTACTAAAATACTTAAACGGTTTAACAATAGTGGTGATAGATAACAGATAACTCTCGTAAGAGAAAATTGACCATGTGGTGGCAAAACCTGTTAACGACCCAAGAAGTATTATTCCGTCTCACATCGAATATAGGACAGTCAGTGTTGTGACAATTGACGCGGTGATCACTTAGGTGATCCGTGGACCTTATTTTCTGTCTTACACTAGATATAATAACAAGGTATAAAAGCGTTACTTTAAAGGTTAACCGTGCCTCGCAGTTTCACATCCGTTTATAGTACCTGCTCCGCTTCTAAAAATATTTTTTTTCAAATTCGACTGCTCGTTTAAGGGATGGCGCCTTCAACTAAAGAAACATACTCCGCAGTTTTATTATAATGTATTAGTATAGATGTCGTATTCTACTCAGTCAATTTAATTCATCATTGTTATCTTTTATCATGTTAAGTGTTCTTAGTTTAAATCGTATTATCACAAAACTCACACATAGAAAACTTTTGTCCGTATACACCAAAAAACTAATCTCGAAAATTTATATAAACAGTAATATCAAATCGAATCTACCATGTTTCGGTAATTTTGTGTCTAAACTGAAAAGGAAGATAACATTCCAATACTGGATTTTGCGTAGAGAATTTCTATTCCTAATTAAAGTTATTTGGGGCGTGACTAAAATGACATCTGTGAGTGCTAGTAATGACTTGGTTGTTGCCAAATGGATACGGTTAGTCGGATAAGTCGTATCGTGAGCGGATGGCACGTTTTTGCGATATAGTGGTGCCAATGTCGATGTAACGTGTGCTGGGTTATTGATTTTGTTGGTTGCTGAACAACGGTGTACGAGTAGTCTTTAACAAAGGAATAAATATATCTTTAAGGAATGATTTTAATGTAATTCAAAATTTAAATAAGCGGCGGTAGCATATTAGCTAAGGCGTCAGACCAGTTTGTCAGATTCTGTGAGCAAAGATTGGATCTATTGTTTCAGCGTTGTTTAAAAGTTGACAAGTAAACTCGCTCTCATTATTTTGCCGTTTTATGTGCCAATAAATAATCAAAACTTCAATCGGTCTAAGCGAAGGCAACCCTATCCCTTAATTACGCTGCCAACCGTAATCACCATCAAGAATACAGCACTACACTAGGAGTGCTTACTAACAGAAGTTTTTTATCGTATGGTTAACTGCCATAACCAATTAAGAGCAATCTTCCAACTTCAACATTTCATAGTTACATAGTTCGCTATCGCCACAAGTCCCTCCCATCAGTAACAAAGTTCAGGACCCTTTGGCTGCAACTAGACGGGTTAATTTCTATATAATTACAACTAAGCATGAATTAATATGGGCCATTTCTCATAAACTTGTACCCACAAGTGACACTTAACGTTCAGCACTGACTTTGAGATACGATCTTTGATAAGTAAGTACATATCACTATCTGGTTTAAGCAATTCAGACGTCACAGTAGACAGAAAGTTAGTTAGATAGATAGTCTTTATTGCACACCAAAAAATGGAAAAACACAAGGAATATAATATTTAATAACAGAAGTATAAATGGCGGTCTTATCACAGTCTGTGTTCTCTTACGGACAGCCTTTAGATGGATTCATGCTCTGTAGGAATAGGTAATTTTTGTACTTTAATTAACAGCTAAAAATAATAAGGAAAGCATAGAACTTGCATACTACAACATACATATGTTAAGATTATTGAATAAAGTAATAATAGCACCATCCATATATAACTTACCTACAATTATTACAGCCATAAGTAGTCATCCTTAACGAGTTTCTGATAAATGGTTAAAGACTGCGCTCATCGGGCATCGTCTGGTAGTGCATTCCACAAGTAGGGAGCTTGTTCTGTAAAAGATTTAGTAGTAGTTATTGTTAACAGTTTAAACTTAACTAATTAATACGAAATTATGCCATGACTTTTTGACGTAGTTACAAAGGAGTCCAATACTTACTAGTTTGGTCCTCCGTCCATAAAAAAATGTCCTTATTATAATATTATCAGTCGTAAAACACTTTCATCTATATCTTCTGATAACTTGATATATAACTTATACCTACAACACTTCTTTATAACGTTTTTGGTCTGGTATGGTATCAATATCAGTAACACACATTCAGTACTTGTATGCAAATATCGATATTAACGTTATTTAATAAAATGCGTGCTCAGTATTTAGATCATGCTCGTATAACAATTGCTAATTGAAAACGCGGAACTGCATTGTGCGCATTCATTGCAAATAGAATGTTTTATTTAATTATTCTACAAATTCAATTCATCTCCTATCTGTATTAGATAATAAAGGGTAATTGATATAGAAGCACGAACACCCGGATAATTATGTAGATCAAGCTGATTTAAACGTTACTATAGGAACTTTTAAATATTACCGTCGTGGTGGTGTAATCCCACTAATATTATAAATGTGAAAGTTTGGATGGATGAATGGATGGATGGATGTTTGTTACTCTTTCATGCAAAAACCACTATGCGTTAATCCAGGTCTTGGTTCAGTAGTTTTCACGTGAAAGAGTAACAAACATCCAACCATCCTCACAAACTTTCACGTTTATAATATTAGTATAATTTCTAATAACATAGGATAACTAAGAGCACAATTGAGAATATAACCTTGCAATAAAACTTCACGGGATTTTTTTTTTAATTCAAATTTATTTTAATATTAATTTAACGGACGGACGATGATACAAGTACTTACAAGTATACTAATTATTTTTATTTTTAAATGCTCTACCATTATGAGGAAATAGGAATTTAGGAGGTAATAGAATTTTTTATTTAAATACAACGAAATAAGAAAATAATGCGAATAAAGGTTAAAAAATCGAACGAAGTCAACCATGTTTATTAAATTTTAAGGGAGGAAAAAGGAGGTTCTTAAGTCAACCCGTATATTTGTCAATCATGACGTGTCTTTAAATACTACTTTAAAACGGGATGAATAGAATCAAAATTGTGATATAAACTCCGTCTAAAAAAACATGTAACTCATAATGATGTCTTGTCACCCCATTTTAGGAATGCAATTTATCATAAAATATTTAAATTTATCAGACTACAACTACTATAAAAACTATGTACATTAGAACTTGAACGTACTCTGCGTCATCATGACTACACATTTAAAATCCACCTCAAAGCCCTCGCACTGACTCTCCACAGAAATTCTTCACCACTATCGACTCATTATTTCAGTAAGTCCCCTTTGTTTGTCTGCGAGATAATGAAGTATCTTTCCCAGATCAGATAGCAGCAATGCCATTGTTTTAAACAATGGCCGAGTTCTGTAAGAATTTCGTGATAAATTTTCCTACTAAGTTTTTTGGTGATTAAGATAGTATGGAACAAAAGTTTAAAGGTTAGACGGGGTAAACGATGTCAAAGTGGAAGATTGTTTTATTTAAATTTTGATGATTTTGGTAATCTATGACTTCACTATTCTATTAGTAATTTGTTTGTAGATTTACACCAAGAAATAAGTATAATCAAAATGTATAAATTACTAGCTGTTAACCGCGGCTTCAGCCGCGTAGAAGTCGTTATCGCGTAAAATCATAACCCTCCTTTTGCGCAGTCGGTTAAAAAGTAGCCTATGTCCTTCCCAGGGCCTCGAACTATCTCTATACCAAATTTCATCTCAATCGCTCCAACCGTTTAGGCGTGAAAGCGTAACAGACAGACAGACAGAGTTACTTTCACATGTATAATATTAATATATAGTAGGGATGTAAAAGTATACCTATGTACATATGTATGCAAAGCAAATTTAATTTGTGTGAATGATTTGAGCACATTCCCAGGATTTGTCAAGTGTTCGGTGAATTATGTAGACGAACCACGGCCTCGTTCTTATGTAAATTATATACAGTATATAATATATTAATTTAGATGTACATGAATAGAATAGTAAAAAGATTTTGATACTTGAATATATTTTGTTAAGGTATTGGCATTTTTTCTAGTTTGACGTAAATTTAATAAAAAGCTTTACCATATAACTTGTATATAAGCCTGTGTAGCGCATATACCGCATTGCGGTAAATTGTCTCATAAATAAAATCTATTCTTCTATAAAGTTATGACTACGTATGACCTTATAAACCTGTCAATTTTCCTGCTAGGTTTTTTATTGCCTCTATTATTCAGATGCATCGTCATGTAATAGATATAAGCAGCAACTACAGCTACAGCTACTCTTGTCTGTAACAATTAATGCCGTGTAAGGCTGTTGATTTCGAAAATGATCAAATTTAAACTGATCTTGTGATGAAATTTAGTTGAAGTCTACTTATTCAGTTCTTTTCTCAATTTTACTAATATATAAATATTTTTAGTTTACTAAAACTAAAAAAACACGCTTTAATGACAAACTGCATTTTTTTTAAACCCTCTATCCACTTCCTGACTACATCATCAGACCGTCGTTACCAAGCTCAATCTTCGTCCGGGCTCATCAAAACGAATCATGTAAGCCCCAATTCGAGGGCCTTATTAGTAGCCACTGAAGAGCTTCACTATCCACTTCCTGTATTTATCATCAGATCAGCTCTAAGATACAAAATTATAGTATTGTCATCCAAACTATATCACTACATATTATAAAACAAAGTCTCCCGTCACGTCTGTCTGTCAGTCTGTTCGCGATAAACTGAAAAACTACTGAACGGATTTTCATGTGGTTTTCACCAATAGACAGAGTGATTCATGAGGAAGGTTTAGGTGTATAATTTGTTAACTTTTTTTGTAAATTGGTTGAAATATGATGATGATTGTTGAAGATGTCTCTCTACTCGTGCGGACGGGTTGCTAGTATATATATACGTACAAAGTTTCATTTCGATACGACGATTAGAAGTAGGCTAAAATTTACTTCCAAGATTGGTTTACATAGTTAGTACACATTAAAAGCACACAGATACATGATAGTGACCATTTTAGTTTTATTCAACAACTTGCAAAGCTGCCACACCGTTGATAGTTCATATCGTTTGCCACGTTTTGTTACTTCTCAATAAAAAATAAATAAACTTAATGTTATTGTATTGTAGATTAATATAGCAAAAAAATACTTGTTTCTATCTGACATCAAAACCCTAAGATACCTATCCCCGTCCATTTTCTTCAAAGCTTCACAATAAACAAGCAATAAAAATGAGACTCTTTAAATCCGTCCCGTTTTAGTACTGCCCTCTTTGTACTATCATCATGTAAATGAATTAGTTTAGTTGGAATTTTACAGCTCCTTTGTAGTCTAAGAAACAATATTACTGCTTGTGAAGTTGATCGAAAAAACAAAGAAAGTGCGATGTTTACAATGTAGGTCTTAGGAAGTTACTGCTTGCATTGTTGATGTTCCTGTGTCTTGGATAAAGCAGCTGGTTCTTTTATTTCTTAATGCTTTTTGCGAGACTGTCTTGGATTTTTTTGACCTATTTTTATGAAGGGGACTGTAGAAAACTACAACAACGAGTAAATGAAAAATGAAGTGAAACTTAACTTTGTTACAATCTAGTTCCATGTAATTCATTTTGAGAATTACATTTATTAAAAGTTGCTTTTGTACTCTAAATATAAAATTATTTTTCAAGTGAAGTAACAGAAAAGTTTAAACGTTCGTTTATATACAATACGTCGTGTATAATTTGTTAAAATCTTGTGTAAATTTATTGAAATATGTTGATGATTGTTGAAGATGTCTTTGCTACCTGTGCGAAGCCGAGGCGGGTTGCTAGTACATAATAATAGGTATAGACTGGGGAATGTAAACAGCAGTTCGAGAAGGTCCCCAAACTGGCTATTGCTGGGAAGTTCGAGTCCTCTAACATCCTGCTAATATTATAAACGTGAAAGTTTGTGAGGATGTAGATGTAAGAGCAACAAACATCCATACATCCGGATGTTTGTTGCTCTTTCACGCAAAAACTACTTAACCGATTGCAATGAAACTTGGTTTGTAGATAGCTGGAGACCTGGATTATCACATAAACTACTTTTATCCCGATATTCTCACAGCATCGGGACTTACGCCGGTGAAACCGCGGGGCGCAGCTAGTCCAATAAACCCTGCAACTTATCATTTAAATCATAATTAAAGTAAAAGTAATCGTTTATACTATTTGCCGTCATTCTCTTCATTACTTAATATACTCATATTTTTTAATATAAGTTACATTAAGTCACCTAGTAACCTCACCTACCTCTCCTAGTCTATTAATATAAGTTTAAAAACGATTCTAAATAAATAAAACGATTTTTAATACCTATCTAGTCTAGTTAAACTAATATTAAAATTAAATTATGCCTCCATCATAATGTTAAATACCTAGGGACTTTGAATAAACACGATGCCTTTGTCAATAGTGTGGTCACAGTTGCGGTGGGATCGCTGACTTGTATAGCTGCAGCATAACTAAGGTATATTGAAATATATTTCTATTTGACATTATTTTGTGGTTACGTCGTACAACATATGAATTGTTTCATAAAATATTAAATTTGGAGATACCACTACCAAACTTACACCTCGTCTAAGCGTAAGCAGGTAGTAGATAAACCATTATTTCCTCTTCTATGAACTTAATCTTTTCATAATAATCCTTTTTGACTTGGTTTTGGTGCACGAAACTCCAAGATAACAATGGCAAAACCTAAAGGAGAGAGGAAAGGCAAATCAGCCATCAACGAAGTTCTTACTCGTGAATACACAGTGAACCTACATAAAAGGCTTCATGGAGTCGGATTTAAGAAACGCGCTCATGGAGTCGGATTTAAAAATGGGAACACCTGATGTTCGTGTAGGCACTCGCCTAAACAAATACCTTTGGTCAAAGGGAGTCAGGAATGTTCCCTTCTATGTCGTGTGTGTTAGGCTGTCCCGAAGACGTAATAATGATGAGGACTCTGCCCACAAACTGTTCACTCTGGTGACCTATGTACCAGTAGCCTCCATCAAGGGGTTGCAGACAGAAAATGTGGATGCTAGCCAAGAATAAACTTTAATAGTAACTTGAGACATCTCACACACGGTCTGATCCCAAACTAGTTAGAGCCTTTACTACGGTAACCAGACAGCTGATAAACATATTTATATCTTTCTAAATACATACATCCCGTCCTACTTTTTGGTAAAGACATAAGTGACCTATGCATTATAATGATAGTTACGTGGTAAACATTAATGTAATAAAAAAAATAATATTAAAATATTACTACACGGAAGAAACTATACCAGTTAAGTGTTATGTATAAAGAACAATTTTATCAATGTCCAATAATCCATATAAGACCCCGAAATAAAATTGACCTTACTTCAGTTCATTCGAACTTAACAGTGTAATCTTGTCGCCTAATAAGTGTTCAGCTACTTCCTCTAGTCCCTAGTCAGATACTTCACTAAAACTTTGCCTTTATTTACAGATCAGTAATAAATAAATTCTTACTTCAATGAACAAGGCGGTACTTTAAATGGACAAGGTTGTTGTGTACCCTCTATTCGATTAGCTTCTAGACTTTAATGGTAGACTCATTCAATTTTTTGTTCTATGTAAGGAGATATCGGTTTTCTATAAAACGTACAACGACTCTCATAGTGTTAGTGTACACTAGAAGCATAGTGTATACGAGACTTAGAGACTTAGAAACAAATCCACTGAAGTGTTATATTTAGAAGCGCAAATACTCGTAGTTTTATTCTAGTTAGATCCTACAATCGCTCATTCCAAATGTTCTTTGTTTTGTTCTTACTCAATTATTTTTAAATAACAAAAAAAATGGACATCGGGAAGTATAACGTAAATTAATAACAAAGTGTTATTAAAAGTTTCATTAAAGAACCTAAACAATAAATAAAATTTTTGTATACGTTTTTTTAATCTTTAACATTAATTTAACATTTAAAGAAAACGGGGGATTTTAAATGCTCTTTTAAAGCGCACAAGCAGCATTAAAAAAGAGCACAATATCGCTTTTGATATATTTGTAATTTACTTTTAGCTCCTTTAAACTTTAGTAAATATACTATGTTTAATATATAAATCTCAATGTCTTGAATAAAGTCAGAAATGTTTAACCACCGTTAAAATTAATATTAATATAAAATATAATATAAAGTCCAGAATCCCAGTAAACCCAAAAACGAATATCTTGAAAGGAACCGTTACTTTTTTTTCAAATTTTCTGCTGACTGAATAACATCGCAACGTTCAATCGAGGAAGAAATATTCGAGAATCAGATCAAGCGTAATGAGTAAATAATCAAATAAAATTCAGACTAGGCCCCATTGATTTTTATTAGTTATTTTCTACTACACATAGCGCGGCCAAGAGGCTAGATTTATCCGATTTCATAATACAAGTCGTTTAACACAAATAGATATTGGCGAGCACTCGGTTCGAGTAAAAGTCGATTCACAATCGAAATATCGGATTCCTTTTCCCGATTCGTTTGTGTTCAATTTCTCTATATGAGAACAATCGGTCTCGACTTTTCTGATATATGATAGTGGATTGATAGGATAAATTAAGTCGTAACTACAGATAGATTTTCGTGTTTGTTTATGCGAAGAGCTGCAATGGCTTTTAATTAGCCTTTGATTGTGATTCGATAAACCCACAGCTTTATCGGAGATACTGAAAAAGTATCAGTTTGCGAAATGTTGTTCACAGTATCATAAAAAAAATATCATATGTGCACTCCTGAGTTGCAGGTGTCCATGGGCGACGGTAGTCACTTACCATCAGGTGACCCATCTGCTCGTTTTCGCTAATTATGAAAAAAATGTATATTTTGATTAAAGAGGCGATTAAAATAAAATTATACATTGTTGTTGAATCTTGGTACAGGATCTTAAGTCGCTTGATGGAATACCTCCAAGTACAACTATGAAGACCACTGAAGAAGTAAACGAAGATAACTAGCAAGGAATCAAGTAAATTTTGTACATGAGAAGTTTCCGAGAAATTAAAATAAAGCGCAGAAGTCTCCAATTTGAAAACAGGAACACCACCACTTTCCATTAAAAGTAACACCATTGCCACTTTAATTCCGTTATAATAATTATGGCCTCTTTTATAATATTTTTTAAATTCATATTCCCTTATAATTTAATGCTATTCGGTGATTTTTAGTTGAAAACATAGTGAGTGGGTGGATTTTCCTCGCCATAATACCTCTCTGAGATTAAATTGAAATGAGGTTTTTACGTGGAAAATTAATGTAAAAGCAAAATAATATCATCCACGCCTACAAGTATTCATACATGGTAAGGTAGTTAGCACAGAGTGTCTTTGATGTTTTATAGTCAACACATTTTTTATATTGGTTGTTATTTAATTCAAGCTTAATGTTATCTTGTTTTGTTACACTTTACTTAAGCTAACCCTAAATAAACAATATAAACTAAATAACATATTATACACTATCGGGGAGTAAATTTAATGCCTGTACGTGGGCCAAAGGTTTACTGAACTCATATCCGGTAGCTCACGCTTATTATATATCCCATAATGATGCTTACGTGTTGATGGGTGCGAATTATATGAGGATGTGAAGTTATAACATTAAATGTGAGCTTAAGGGTGAACTGGAGTAGGGTCAAAACGAAGGAAATACGAGTCTCAAAACGAGGTTAGATTATTGCATCAACATACAGACAAAAACATTCTTAGTTTGAGAAAGAAATATGTATTTGAATATGTTGCAATAAATAAAACTTTTTAGGTATTCTCTGACATTTTAAAATTTTGCCAATTTTTTTTGACACGCGCTATTTGGCTCTTACACGTACATATATACATATTTGTATTATACTTTGATCATGTGTTCTGAGTCTGGGCGTAATTTATCTATACTTATAATAAAACTGTAATAGGTCCAATACTGTACATTGAAGATATTTCGAAATTTCTTTTTGGAGGGCTCGCTATAATCGATACTGAAGCCAAAATTATATTTTTCATTTTTGTCTGTCTGTCTGTCGGTCTTTCTATCTGTCTGTATCATTGCCGTGTATCACGCTAAAACTACTGAACGAATTTAACTGAAATTTGGTATGATTTGAGTTCATACTACGAGGCAGGACATAGGATACTTTTTTATCCAGAAACTCAGGACGGTTTCCTCGAGAGAGAGATGAAAACCAAAATGTGTACTTCATTAACCGATTGCAATCATTCTTTTTATTGGAAAGGAGGTATTTTAAAGATTGTCACATAAGCTTCTTTCTTCTAAATCTATATGTATAATAAATCTTTAGACGTGGAATTTGTCGATTTGGTTGCTTCACGTAAAAAGTACAAAATAATCGCGGAAACGCGCAAGTATTGTGTGTAATTCGGTATATAATCGGTTCTATATATCCAAAGAAAAAAAAATTAAAGTTTTCAAGAAAAATGTATACAACACGTAACCACATCTGTTGGTCTCAAGTAATAACTTTTTTTAGGACAGCAACTTAACTTTTTTTTAGATATTTATAATTAGCATAGAACATACGCATTAGGCATATTCCTGTGTCACGGGGGCTTCAAAAACATTTAAACAATGGACACAAGGAACACCCAGACTCGGGGCAACTATTTGAGGATCACACAATTTTTTTTTAATTCTGAGTGGGATTTGAACCCACAATTTTCAGCGCGAGGCGAGGCGTCCACTTAAACGATTGCTCCATCCGTGCGTCATATAAACAAATACATTTTACCCTTTAAGTAAATATTTGTAATGCAATAATCATTATAATTTAATAGAAACTAATACAATCTACATAGTTATGTATAGAAATAATAAGTCTATAGAGATTGCGTTTGTATATGTTCAAAAAAATTGTAGGAGTGTTAGAGGACAACCAGCTGAAACCATTTTTGGAATTTGTGTCTGTTTGTTTAGTTGTGCTTGCAACATGTAAAGGTACAAAACAAACAGCAAAACAAAAATATTGTACGTAATTCACTCTACCCATAGAAATATGGGCATTTAAAACATCCCAGAAAAATCATATCATTATAATCTAGTTAGTATTACTTTAGATTAGAGCAATAGATGTCGATAACTTCCGTTATTGGCCCTAATTAATATGAACACACGGCTGCTATTTTTTCCTGAAACAATAATATTGATTATTTGTTTATTTAAAAAAAAATGTTAATTCTTAGATTCAAGAATAAATATTTTTACAAAATAAACGATTATTTTTTGTTAAATTTAATACTTGCCTAATACAAGTGCACCTAACCCAAAGTGTTGTATATGTGTGCTCTATAGAGGGCTTTGGCGAAATTGTTTGAACTGCGGTGTTAAGATTCTCCGTAAAATAATAACCTTTGCGCATTTATCTTTTTTTATTAATCCTTAAATTGACGTACTTGTGTTTACTCTATGCAAATTTAAAATTATTTGTATGCGATTACAAAATAATAAATTCGTTCCGTTATGACAGATTTTCAGTCTTAGGATAGCATAGGGCAGAGCGCAGTCATCTGCTGACCGGGACCTGAAAAACCTAAAAGGGAACTAAAAGGTTACGTTTTGGTAACTTTTGACTTTCAATTTAAATTTAGCCCTTTGAATGGGTAAATCAACTCTTGGTTGTTTCTCACAGCCGACTCACTAATAGGCATCATGTCTTAATCCTCTCACAAATCACTAAGATAATAAATTAACATGTAACCCTTCAACTTGTACCTTCAAAATACATACTAAAGTTTCACATCCTACAGCTTGAAACACGTCCAATAAAATCTAAGTTTCGATGTCTTTCCTTCGTGACTTTGACAGTTTAACATAACCCCTGCTCTTAGCAACGTGCGAACTAACCGTAGCGTGAGGAGGGTTGAATAGATGTAATGGTGCACTAATAATAAACTGCGAAGGTAAGTTTATTTATGTTTTTAATCTGACTACCTGTGTCTCTTTATAAACATGTTCGTTCATAACACACAGGTAGCACGGGCACTAGAGAGAGACATGATTACACCTATTTATATCGAGGGTATAAAGGAAAGTGTTTGTCCTTTGTTAGAAATTGGTACGATCGATACTTTTAATAAAAATGTGACCTGCAAATGAAATGACACGTTAAGTATAGAAAATATGAAGTCAGTAGACTGGTATACAATCGTTTTGATAACTGATGGAGTATACGATATTATTTAAGGGGTTTAGGGATTCTATATTCCGATCTTCTTCTGATCTATTAGCATTCTTGAATATCAATAAATTAGAACTTTAGAATATTTTTTTTAATGACAACTCCCGTATTAGGAATATTCCTATGTCGTGAGGGGCTCCACAAACATTCAAACAACGGACACACAGAATTCCCAGACACGGGGCAACTATTTGTGGATCACACAAATTTTTATCGGGACGTAGTGGCGAGGTGACAACTTAAACCATTGCGCCATCCGTCCATTTTACATTTAAATGTGTATACTACTGTCCAAGTAACCACTTTCTATTCTTTCATATTTTAGGGGTTAATAAAGATTTATCTGTCTATTTAGCTATTTATGATTTTTTTCAAGCTATAAGTGAGAGATCTGTGCCAAACCATGTCACCCACTTCCAAATTAATTCAGAGGCAGTGATAGCACTCCATTCTTGGCAATGTCTTTACATTGACGAAACCAAACCATGGTTAATACTAGGTCGTTTCCACCGCCCCAACGAATCTAAACACGATGGATTTTCTCGTCACAATTTCTCCACTGCTTCGTGAAGCTTTATCACTATCCCAGTTGCCGATGGAATACCGGCACTAATTTATACTTTCTGGAATAGAATTTTATACTTAATTATAAACTAAATAAATGATTAATGATTGACTGTCCCTATAGAACTCGATGTTACACTACAACCGGACATCTGGCTGGTTGAAATAGAGATTACTCTATTTCAACCAGCCAGATGTATGGTTGAGTTAATGATAAGGAGTTCTTTTTTCTAGCTTCTAGCTATTCCGATGCAAAACATGATACTAAATTGAGATAGCTTTTGATTTTCACCATGGTAAAGGTGAATAATACCTTCTATAAAATAGGGTCTTCGTACGCTATTGCTGACAATTTTCAATCCTTATTTAAAAACCGCACCTGTGACAGTTTCTTTTACCAAAAAAATGATCCAATACATGTTTTATTTGTAACCTTACCTTGTATAAAAAGCCCACAATATTCTATCCAATTTTGTACCTATCTAAGGATTTAGTAAGACTGATGTATTCAAGGTTTGCCCCAAAGTTATACCTTACGAGACCTCAATACAACATCAAATATGTTTCATAAAACCCAAACAATGCCTGTCTTGGCTGACTTAGGTTCCTTGTTTAACATAATATCTTGCGTTAATAGGCCAGGCCGACCTCCACAATATGTAAGAAACACTTATGAAAATGTAACAAAAGATTCATTGTTATCTGAATTCTTCTCATGGGTTTATTTAACTAAATTTGGTTTTGGTCTTTGTTGAATACATTTTGTCGCTTGTTATTTTTAATCAAAGGGTTGTGATTTTTGAAGGAGAGAAGCGTAGCCGTATCAGTTTGTTTAGATAACTTGTTGGTTAAGTGATAAAAGGTATTTATATTGACTTCGTAAACAGTAAGTGCAAAAAGCTTCAGTGTGTATTTTCAACAAAAAATTTTCTCAGTAGAGTTAGAGTTTTTACACCTTTTAGGTTTTATAGGATTGATTTGCCCATTATGTAAGTAGAAAATAATATATCTAACGCTGTATGCGTGATAAGCTAAAAAGACCACTTAATATTAAAAGGCCGTTTCAAAATATTATTTTATTAATTAAATTTTTATTGAATTTAATTCTACCACTTTGAACTTAAGTAGGTCGTTAAAAAATAATTTTTATTTCTTATATATATGTGTAAAGTTTACTACGTTTACTTAGCAGTGGTTGTCAATAAGATATTTTATCCAAAGATTACTGTCTTGATACAACAGAAATAAATAATGATTGGAACAATAAATGGATTAAATACCTGAAATTTTAGGATCTCTGTGTTTTTTTTATTATGTTATAGGGGGTAAACGAGTAGGCGGGTCACTTGATGGTAAATGACTACCGCCGCCCATGGGCACCTGCAACTCAAGGATCACAAGTTTGTTGCCGGCCTTTGAGGTGGGAGTAGCGGAAGAGGGGGTAATATGTTGACTGATTCATTATTTATTTATTATTTATCGGCCTGTTAAAATTTTATTATATTTAGTATATAAAGTAAGAGTGAAACCAAACAATGTGGAAAAATAATACCTGTATATTCTGTCATCCATAGATTGGGCTACCTACCTATATGCAAACTTAAGGCAATATTTTTTTTACTTAAAGTTTATTTTTTTTATTAAGTGTTAGACCTATGAACATTCTCATCATGATATTCATGTGATATTTACTTTATTAAGTGTTTGAATTGTCCAAAAAAATATTTTGTCTAACATCTATCCCGCGTGTAGAATCAGTGCAGGAATTCTACTTTCTAGAGACCCATGAACTCTGTATTATCTGGACTTCAAGACACACATTACTTTATAAATCTAGACAATATATTTATTTAAGTCTATGTCAAGTGTTTATATATTCCTAGTTAAAAAAAAAAAATCACGTCTCTTCATCCATCTTGAAAAAACCCTCTATTTTGTCTTTGTAGGTTATAAAAAATGGTATATTTTAGATCAGAAAATGGAATACTCAAAATCGGAAACTTATTCCTAAATAAGGCGTATTTACCACACGTGTTAGGTTACTAAAATAAAGGGCTAAATGTGAAAATTATTCTCGGCTGACTAGTGCAGAAAACTAATGGTTTCCTACCTAAGCAATTCGGACTATTATTTTTAAGGTTTAGAAATCAATGTGGTAAATAATAACATGAAAACTTAGTTAATATGTATATCACTTATCAAAAGTTTTTGCATCGACCAGAGCTGTTAATGTGCAAAGTGTGTGTGGATGCACGCGTAGTTACATAGTTGAAAACTTCATCTAAATGACTTTCAATGGAAATTGTACAAAATGTTAGTTTTTATTTTAAGTTTAAGTATTAGTAGTTTATTTAAGTATTAATGGTCAATTGTTAGTTGGTCAATCATATTTCATATTTCTGAATGCCAATTACAGAATTATCACTCGCTACAAAATCCATATAAAATTATTTAAGTCGATGTAGAATTGGTCCATATCAGTATCAACTGATAATAATCCCTCGAGACTAGAAACATTGAAATTGACAAACTGAATACTATCTAATAACGCCTTTCCTTTGAGAAAGGAAAAACAGGCTTCTAGTCAAGTTACGCATCGATCAACCGTTATGAATATTCTTTATTGCCGATAGGCAGTCACTCGGTCCTTAGATCTAATCTCAACGACAAACGCCTCAACAATATAATCGCTGATAAAATTACTACATCAGCACCTTTTAAGCGATTTTGCGAATGCTTGGATTATTGTCAAGAGTGTTAAGGCCTGATTCACACCAAGGGCCTAGCATTTTCCATGATGCTGCTATCATATCGTAAAAAATATGTCGTTGGAAATTTAGTGACGATACAAGCAAGACGATCTAAAAATATCACAATCAATAATAAATATCGCAAAATTTTTTCAGCACTTTTAAATTACATTTATCTGCTTGAAAATAGTTAAATTTAGAAATTAAAAGACTAATATATCAAACTTTTCAGATCCTATTATAAATCAACCCCTTCCGATGACCACAACAAACTTTGAAGTCAGTGGTTATACTCGCATTTATCCTATATCGATATACCGAGTAAAGAATCTTATTAACATATAACCCGTTCCTATTTGAATTCTCACCAAACAAGTAAAACTTTTCTCATCATGATATTCATATTATGATTAAGAAGAAATTTGTCTCATATAAATTCATTTTGTTTTGATTCTTTGGAAACAGAATCTTAAATCAGTTGTATATTTGCGCATATGCGGGTTGGTATTAGGATTGCAGGTAATATTCTGTAACTCGCTTCTTACATGTTTACTTTTGATTATTTTCATAGTATAAACTTTGAACATACCTTTTCCTCTAGTTTTGAAGTGACTGGCGTGTTGGTCTAGTGGTTAGTGATGCTGAGCCAGAAGTCGATTCCCACCAACGACAAAGAGTTGTATGATGAGCACGATCATTTGTTCTGTGTCTGTGTGTAATTTGTCTATAATATTATTTATCTATAGGATTTAGTAATATTTGAGAATTTTTAACCATAGTACGCAATATGCCTAGTTTAGGATTGGACGGCCGTGTGTGAGATGTCTCAGGTTATTAATATTATCATTGTGGGTAAAGCTAGGATAGGAGAAACAGGATAGAAGAAGCAATACCTCTTAGCCTTTTTCTGTGTAATGTGGGAACACTTTATTATCTGATATTTGCCAGTAAATGTACTGTAGAAGCTAGGTAAGTTCATAATAGCACTGTATAATCACCAGAGTATATTTATCGTTGCTATTAAAAGAAAGAAAAACAAACTAAACGTTTTAAAAGCGTACATAATTATAATACAGATAAAAATATGGTTAAAGAACTAGGACTTTCCGGGAATACCAAATGAACGAATAAGTTTGAGTTACAAATAGGCAACCCTGACTCACTGAAGCTATTGCTTGCACTCCCCCAATCTATCTTCTTGCTTTTTTCCCTTTCAACATACTCTTGACTTTCGAATCTTTAATTTCCAAAGGGACCAGTTGGCAGCAATCGGCTTGCACGACTTACGTGCGTGGGACCAATTGCAAGTGCCCACAATTTTGCTTAAAAGGATAATATTTTTCCGAGGACATTCACGTAAAAATATTAACAAAGAAACTATTCTAGTTAAAAATTCATACTAAAACTCAGTTCCTACGGATGGACGGACCGACAATATATCATCGCTGTCGCAACGGAGTAAAGTAAAACATCTCGTAAATTATAGGGAACAACAACGGCAGGTGTCTTCGCGTAAATTATACTTGAGTGGAGAAAAACTTTTAGGTTGAAGCTAGTGTTTTACCTGTGTGAAGGAATGAATACATTTGGGGTTTTATGTTTAATATTTTTTATGGTAAAAGAACGGTTTTTTAAATATAAAATTCTTTTTAGTGCTATGTATTCTTGTTTGGATTTATAGGTGCTACCTATTCTTGTTGAAATAGTGGGATGTGTTGTCTACTCTTTAGAACATGTTTATGTTATTTTAGGCTTGATCCAAACAACTCTTGTGTCTATTCTTAATTACTTATATTTTACACATTAATTGGTAGGGTAAAGGAAGGTATATTTGTGATGTAAGTAATTTAGTGATATCTCTTTCTTCTATATTTTTTAGGAAGAATACGACACGGATACCTGTACAAGCACATACAAGAAACAGCGCTAGTACATGAGTTGACAGGCATAAATTACGCACTGCAGTACACCCTTCCTGCGTTTAGTAAACAAACTATTTTCTTGATATCACCTAATTACATATATCACCAATATGCCTTCCTTTACCATATATGGTAAATGTTGTATGTACCTCTAATGGGCATGCATACCGTGTCGTGTATGTAGTATGCTGTTGGTATACTAAAATAAATAAATAAAACTCCTTGAACAAACATAACAGATAATAATATTATATTAAATAGAATTTAAACTTTAAACGAAAACAAGGAGATCTTTCGCTGGGATTTGAATTCAAATTCTAAAGGCTGTATAGTAATAGCTGAAGAGTAGGACTGTCGATCAAGTACTTGCGGGGTGAAAACCCAATCCTAATACAATCATTTCGCTTAGCTGGAGGGTTTAACAAGAATACTAGTAAGGCGTGATCCATATTACTGATAGTTTCTTTTATGTTTAACTTAAGATACAAATGAACGCGTCACTAGCGTTATATGAGTTGATGTGTGAAATTAAAATTAGAACGTAAATCAGCCCTTGAATGTGACAAAACAAAGGCTTTACCTAGAAGATACAGCCATAGAATGTTGTTAAATCCAGGATTATAAAAATGTTAATATGAGAATTTTAGTTACGTAATTCTAGGTCCTAGTAAAACAGATAGAATATGAAGTATTTTAAGTAATTAAACCGACTCATTAGTGGCAATCCTCTTGAAGACAACACTAAACCTCTAAAATTCTCTTATATTAACTAAAAGATTTCAATTTATCTTATGGCATCAAACTATATTTGGATTTCATTTAAACAACACCAAATTTGAATCTTACTAAGGTTAAAAGATGTACTTTATTATGTTATTGTAAACATAACGTCTAATTTTAATTTAAGGTATTTTTAACCGACTTCAAAAAAGTAGAAGGTTATATTATGTTCACCTGTGTATACTTTTTTTAGACCTAGAGCATCATACGTACAAATCAATACGAATAAAGCAATGTTGTGAACTAAGTTGATTTTAAACTTTAAACGTATTAAACTTAAATAATTGTAAGTTAATTTGATACAATTTTGAAACGTCGTTTGAGAGGACCAAATTAAATGACTAAATCTTAGTGATTTAAGTCCAGCCTATTAAGCTTTGCCACAATAGACTCTGCACAACCAATTAGTAATTAAATCGTTTACAAAATAGTTAATGTTTCAAAAAATAAGTTTTGTTGTTTTAAACTATTTTGGTTCTGTGTCTATAATAGGTATAAGATATCAAAACGACGTATGAAACAAAAGTGTTCTGGTTTTAAATACTTAATATATATGTAAGAAAAGAACTATTTTTGTTCTATTTATTTTATTCATAGACTTTGCTTTTCATAAATATTATTCCTATTACAAACTCGTGAAAACGGCTAATACATTATAATCATTGTAAACCAATCTTGTTTGAGTTCCTTTTCTTTAATAGTCTAGTACACGTAGTACAAGGTTCATATTAATATGTATAATTCATTACGTTGTTAATTTAATTAAATAATTATCTAATTACCGTACGCCTCATATGTATAATGAAATGTTTTGTAATTAAATTACAACCTCCTTTCAGAGTTAGATCAAAATGTTTATAGTCCTTTCCAGTAACAGAGTAATTAAAAATCTTGTTACGTTTCTTAGGTTAAGTAATAAAGAAAATTTCCATTGTATTATTCTAACCGCGATGTATATTTTTGCTAATATCCTGTGTGTTATATAAACCGACTATAAATTAAACGAGGCAGAAGAAAACAATTTTATATTGCATGGGTTTTTAATGAAAATATTTGTGGAATAATGCTGTTATAAATAGCGATATTATTTTATATATGTTCATTCAAACGTTATAAAATAACAGGGGTTTTATGCATATTTCATATAAATAATAATGTGCTTTCGAAATGAAGGCAGGGCATGACATTTTGAATCCTAAAACAATAGTTACGAATACTTGTATCAACACACACAAAAACATCTAGTTTTATTGTGATAGAAATTTTCTAAGAACCTGTTAGTATAGTATGTGACGGTACATGGCGAAACCAAAATATCAAAAATGTGCGGGTGGATGAAGAACCTTCTACCTTTCACCACTCAGCAAGTCAGCCTCTGACCATGGCCAGTGCAACCTGGCATGAAACGTCAGGCAATCCAGAGGTATATAATACCTTTTCGTGATCGTGTTAATTCCCCTGTCAATACATAATTAAATTAAAATCATACGGCAAACTAAAAAAAAAGAATTTGATCATCAGTATTCACTAGACTTAGAGAGAAAATAAAATAGAAATACACTCGAGTTGATACAAAATATAATCACATGTAACACCTTCACTTGAAGCATGATTATAATAATATGAAGTAGGATATATTATGTTTTATAAGCGCCTGACGTCTACAATTTTCGTAGCACGCTACGAATTTTAACAGAGCTCTACGTGGCGCTACGAAGTTACAGCTACGTGATCCTATTACATGGCTTTTTAATTCTCGATTTGTTACACGATCTTGTAGCAAAGAATCGATCAAGAGTTCTAAGAATACTTTACGCTTAATTTGTAATGGATGATTTATCCAGGGTATTTCGTATAACCTTTAGGAGTTAATTGGATGAGATTTTTAATGGCTGGCGTGGGATGATCATGAATCTATTCTGTATTTAGCCACCTTGAAAGCCAATATCTTTAACATCGGAGTCATGTAACGAGGTAATTTCCAACTGTGCTACAAATATAGAAGATGTTAAAAAAATGTGATCATATTTATGTATCGTTTATGCGTACATAAAAAATAGCGAAAAGAATTGTAAACATTTTTAAGTACTTTTCCAACTTAAACAAATTTCGGCATTCCGTCAACATTCTTAATTTTTTTTTTTGGGATTTGGGGCAAACGTGCAAACGGTCAACTTGTTAGTCCTTTCTTTTACGAAATTTTAGCTTTATTAGTCAACTAGCTAGTTGCCCGTGCCTTTGCTCGCGTTAGTATAGATATAATAATGATTTTTCAACAATGTATCTCTAAACAAAAATTCACCAAGACATTTAATAAATTTTTAAAGTTTAATCCTACTAATATTATAAATGTGAAAGTTTGGATGGATGGATGGATGGATGGATGGATTGACTGAACCGATTCCGATGAAACTTGGTATGTAGATAGCTGGGGACCTGGATTAACGCATAGGCTACTTTTTGTCCTGATACTCCCACGGGATCCGGAATTATGCGGGTGAAACCGCGGGGTACTGCTAGTAAACGTATAAAGTTAAAATAAACTAATATTTATTCAGTTACACGAACATAAAGCACTTTAAACTAAATATTGTTTTTTAACCAAACCAAAAAGGTAATTATGTATTTATACGTGAATTAACGCGATCACGAAAAGGAATTACATACCTCTGAATTGTTTGACGTTTCGACCAGGTTGCACTGGCCGTGGTCACAGGCTGACTGGCTCAGCGGTGCACGCCCTCCGTCGTCGTCGCAACCTGGTCGAAACTTCAGGCAACTCAGAGGTATTTAATACCATTTCGTGATTGCGTTAATTCCCGTATAAATACATAATTATATCATGGAACGCGAAAGTTTAAAAGTTAGTATACCAAAAGACGTACCTTACAGTGTAAAAAAAGATAAAAAAAATCCGAGTTCCTTCATTTGCACTGCATCAAATTATATTTTTCTTGAATGAAAAAAAAAATACCAAAACAAATAATAAATAAAGGATTTACTTAAAAGACTTTTGGTCCAATGTCCCATTAAAAGCATTAGAAAGATTCGGAGGGTAGTCTTGAAACATAAGATTTTTATTAATGGAGTCCCTTTGTTCTGCGCTCAAATAGTTTTGCTTTTGTTCCTCGAGATAAGTTTGTATAAACAAAGACGAATGAATAGATGTTGTTTTCGTCTAATCTAATACACTGAAATGTTATTTGTAAACTTTTTTAGCTTCTGTAAAGACACGAGATCAAGTAAATCACTTAAAACGATATACATTATGTACAAACATTATTAACCAATCAAGCAACAAAGAACTGTCTCGTCTGGTATTTTAGGGTATTCAACTCAATTTCTTAGCAGTTTTGTCTCAAACTGACTTTAAGTATTGGTCGAGCATTCGACTGTAACATCAGAGGGGGGGGAGGGCAAATCCCGCATTTTGTCTATGTACTCTAATATGCATGTGTTTACTATTATATATATTATTTACAAGCAGTTACGGCGTGGTTTCGCTCGCGTGTACGTATTTATATATTTTGCGCGGAACCCTAATTATTTTTCCAAAATGAAAGTAGCTTAAGTTATTCCTTATAACACCAGCTATCTACCAAGGAAAGTCCCGTGGAAATTGGTCCACCCATTCTGGAGTTTAGCCGGAACAAACAGACAGACAATATTTAAAAAAAAACTGATTTTTAGGCATAGGTATCTTGCAAATAACTGTATGAGCTTAAAAAAACTATTATTATGATATTACAAACAGACACTTCAATTTTATTTATTTGTATTGATTATTATTATTAGCGTATTATTATTCACTTAAAGAAGGATTTGAATGACAAGGTCCAATGTTTTTTTGTCATCTAATAATAATTAAAGCGCTTTCAAATTTTCTGACTTGTGCATGCACATGATTAAATTATTTTAATCCTACTAATATTATAAACGCGAAAGTTTGTAAGTATGGATGGATGGATGTTTGCTACTCTTTCACGCCAAAACTACTGAACCAATTGCGATGAAACTTGGTATGTAGATAGCTGGAAACCTGGATTAACATATAGGCTACTTTTTATCCAAATATTCCCACGGGAACGGGACTTACGCTTGTGAAACCGCGGGATGCTGCTAGTTTTATAATATATTAATATTGACAAGTTGGATCCTTTGGCGATCTCAGCGATCCCGGAGCTGGAAGTACTTAGTTCTATAACTTGTCTGCCTAAGACGTATTTGTCGTCAACTTCGAGCGTAGTTGCCCCAACAGCGTTAATACACATAACCTTCTTCTTGAATCATCAACCACCTTATATTAAAACGTGGTAATTCCTCGAATCCAATTACTGTAATAAGTTCAATCATAAATAAAAAAAATACTCCCCGACTTGAAAATCCCTTCACCGATTATAAAAGAACTAATAATCTTTGAACGGCTCAACAGATTTTCTTGAATTATATCTAAGAACACTCTCGATCAAGTTACCTTTCAAACAAAAAAAAATACACGCAAATCGGTTCATCCGTTTGGAAGCTACGATGGGAGCTACAGTATTTTAGTGTCGGGGGTTAAAAAACAGTTGGCGGGCGAAAATAAAGCGCTTTAAAGCGAAAACTCGAAACGGAACCCTTATTTTAAAATCGCGCAGTTGTACTTATAAACCAAATGTAATAAACATTTACACTTCTCTAATGATCCCTAAACGGCAATTGCTTTGAATTATGACTGGGCCATAGATAAAACAGCGTGTTAATGTCTCGTAATAGCTGTCTCGGTTATCAGTGCTCGGGGATAGAGGGACTAAGCGCTGTGAATGTGAATTTACTAAATTTTGTACATTGATTTGCGTAATTTAATTATGGGTTCAAATAATAACATGTGATTATAATTAAAAACTAATAGTTGTTACAGTTTTTTGCTCTATTCACACTTTTTTTTAAGTGAAAATTTCTTTGGGCACGTTGGGCACTTTTGGTATGGGGAAAAGCACTGAACTCGCGTGACTGTCACGCTCAGATGATATATATTGTCATGATGACATATATATGGTCTGTGTATATGTATGTGTGTATGTGTTTTCACTTCTGACGTGCAGTCCTACGACTGACAGTTTTTTTTTCTATTGCCTTCACTGTCATCGAAACATTGTTTTAACGTTGTTTTGAAGCTAATTTTGTATATTATGAAACTAGCTTTTATTATTATCAATTTTCATTAAAATTTAAATAATTTTTGTTCTTTTTATGCTAACAATTTTGAATAAATACGCACATTCCATTAAATCCCTTGGTATTAAATACCTTCAGATACATTCATGCTGGTCCTTTCTCTTACTAAATTTTACCTTTAATAGTCAAATAGCTAGTTGGCCGCGGCTTTGATAGTGTAGATATTTATTTTGTTTTTTTTTTGGCAGTCCATTTAAGCATCCCTCGAGAACGGTACTTTTTTCTAGATGAAAGGGACCCTATGTCCATTTCTGTACCCCTGGCAACGTGTATGCAAAATTTCATGATGAGCGGTTGAATAGTTAAGGCTTGAAGGTGTAACAAACAAACAAATTCACATTAATAATAATAGTTAGGATTTAGTTTTAAGAAAATAGGTGTTAAATTATGTATGGTACTAGCAACCCGCCCCGGCTTCGCACGGGTACCAAAGACTTCTTCAGCATTCATCAACATATTTCAACCAGTTTACACAAAACTTTAACAAATTATATACCTATATATAAACCTTCCTCATGAATCGCTCTATCTATTGGTGGAAACCGCATAAAAATCCGTTAAGTAGTTTTTGAGTTTATCTCGAACAGACAGACAGACAGACACGGCGGGGGACTTTGTTTTATAGTATGTACTGATAAACGATTGTGTGTTCTTTTTTTAAATGTGTTCTTTATAGTGAGGGGATGTGATGGACCAGTGTCAAAAGTACAAGTAATTTACCTATTTAACAAGTATATGCATTTTTTGCTTTTCCTAAGTATATTGTTTTGTTGAAAGAGGTTTGACCAAAAAGGTAATAATGAATATTTTAAAACCACCCACTACTTTGTGACCCACACACTAGTATTTTTGTTACACTTTTCAACAAAACGAACTAATTGAAACAAATAACTAAAACCCGTTGATCATAAAGTACGTCGCTGTAGCCATTATATGTACCACCGCTGTTTAGTGTTGTATACTATTTTAATGACAAACCTAAACTAGACATAATTTGTAGAATCTGTGCGGAAAAAGAACCGTCGTAGGATTTGAAGTCGCAGCAGTGCTAAATTAACTTTTTTGTTATGTTGACAACACTGTTACGTTATTATAGTTCGACAGTAAAAAATACTGTACAATACAGTAAACTATAATGACGTAACAGTGTAAAAAGGTAATTTAGCACTACTACGACCTCAAATCACAAGACGGTTCTCTATCCGCACAGACTCTAAATATTCTAAAATGTGGTTACTTTAACTTACTACTTTACTTTACGGTTACTTAATGTGGTATGTTTTTTTCTCTTGTAACACTTACATATATAGTGAATAGGCGTTTGTCTTCCAACTCACCTGATGGAAGGTGACGATGAAGATAGTACACGCCTATCAAAGAGAAACCTATTCACTGTACAAACACTTGACAGAACAATGATTCTGCAGGTTTCTAAGGAATAAATTATAGTAAAAGAAATCTTTGCTGATTTGAGCGTGGAGTACTTTTTACTACCTATATTTTTCTAACTCTACTTTTATGAATAGCTAACTATCAACTATTTGTAACATTTGATGTAATGGCAGACTACGCTTTTTTTAAATCAAGATTATTTTCTACTTTTTGGTTCGGTTTGCTATTAAGCTGTTTTTTAGTATTTTAACTATAATTTAGTTCCTTATTTTAGTCTTGTATTGCCATTGGTCATGAGAAAGATTCCTTGACATAGATGGATAGATTGATAAATACAGTTATAAAAGTATACCGAAACATACCTTATAAAAATAAGGCCAGGCCTGGTTCGCTCTTCGCAAAATGATCTCCGGCCTCCATGAGCGCTGGCCTGGGGGTAACGGGTCGGGCTGACCGTTACCCTTGCAGAAGCAGGCCCGAGACGGGGACGCGACGTGTTCCACGCGCACCTCTCTGATCTGGAGGGGGGTTAGGCCCCCCGTACCCCATGATGTGGTCGCCTGCTAAAGGCGGCCAAGGTCTGCAGGGGTTCCCGGAGGACTCCTTCCTAGGGTATACCCGGGTTCCCCTGCAATAGACCCACTTGTGACGGAACACCGTGTGGTATTAGTCGGTTCGATTCCGACATACCACTTTACCGTTAGCTCCGGTGAGGTGATGACCCGAGGGGGTTTCCACACGATAAAAAAAAAAAAAAAAAAAAGTGTGGTTCGCTCTTGTACTCGGCGACAAAAATCTGAACCGGCTTACATTAGTTGATCGTCACCCACTCACTGTACTGTGTTGGTATGAATTGCCGTCAGAATAAAATACACTGTCTTGTATATGTTGGACACATAATGGCTTCGAGATAAAATATTGATAATTTTATTTAGCACGAGCCAATCCGCACTTTATTACATGAGCACGAGAGTTGCTGTTTATTTATTAATGAAAGAGTTTCTAGTACGTATCATTTTTAGCCATTCTGTCAAAGGCAAAAATAATGAAGAAAAAAGGAAATATTAAAAAGTAAAGATAAAAACTTTTCACCTAACTTATGTAAAAGGATGTCAGTTTCAGATCTTTAATGAGTTTCTTTAACTACTTTAGACGGCTCTAGAGAATTATACGACTTCTTAGGGAAAAGTGGTGTTGAAACGGCCAATTTTCGACAGTTTTATTTTTTTATTGCCTCAAACAACCTCTGTTTTAGTTATGACGCTATCTGTTTCGCTGTCGATTATTATCACATCAAGCCTCCAATCTCCACCAGGTTCTGACTACAATACTTCGCGACCCTGTGCGACACTATGTTATTCTCACCTCTGTCGTGAAAAGGCAAAACACTGTATTATGAAAATGTTGATTTTAAGAAAACGGCACAAGTTTAAACAGTTTTTGGGCTCTCAAAATAGTAAAAATGGACATATTAAATGAAATTTGATACAATTTTAAAGATATTTTGAATGCGGTTTCAGCCATACATAAAATATAAAGTCACGGCGCTGTCAAGCCAAGACACTATACACGTAGTTGCAGTTTAATGTCTTGACGAAAAGATTTTTTTTTAAATACAGGCTATTTCAACTTCTAATATCTTGGCCGATAAGCATCGTACACCAAAAATAATGGTTTTATGACATAGTAGACCTCATGTAGAGCAAAATTAACGTTATAAAGCTAAAACACTGTGTTTTAGATTACAGTATTTTGCCTTGGCACGACAGACCTGCAAATAGCTTATTTTTTTATAAATGTATGTGTAGGTAGTACATAAATAAGTTTATATGACAATAAAATCGTTTACTTTCTATTTTTATGCAAGTCAGAAAAATTAAAAAAATGTGTCCTTAATCCTTCGAATATATTATACACATACATGTCAAACTTATAACAACCCCTCTTTTTGCGGCGAGGGTTGAAAACACATGTTTACCATGACTCGGGGTATGTGTTTGTTTATTTTAACTTAGTGTAATAAAAAGTCTACATCAACAAAAAAGTGACATCGTAAAACCAAAAAGTGATATCGTAAAACTAAAAAGTGATATCGTAAAACTTAGGTAAGAAGGAATGGACTTGCGAATCAATTTACTTAGCTCCTAAGATACTTACTTCTTGCTAGTCGTTGTGTGTAAAAGTTAATACTCAATATTCTGAGATTTAATACATACGATAATCATCTTTACCCTTAACAAATTCTTATTGATTACCTCACAAGTAATTGCGGCGTTGAAGTATTACCTTTAATGATTGAACTAAAATAGTACTCAACATTCTTAGTTCAAATTTCAACATAACCCTCTTGAAATATCTATTCAACATAAAATTACAAAGCAACACTCAAATAGATTTAACTAAAATAATTAACACATGTATATTTCACATAATGTTAATTATACCGATTTCCACGTAATAAATACCCATTCCCGACCATATTGAAACCACAAATTAAATCTGTACCTCACATTTCACCTGAATACCCTGTACGATCGACAGGTAACCGAAACAGTCTTTTAAAGCATTGTGTTCGATAAATCTGTCAACATAAACCGTTCTATTGCCCATTCACAGAATCCTTTTGCGGATTTCAAAAGCTTTTAGGTGGGTAACATACGTCCGCCGCAAAACCAATATAATTTGTGAGTCGTTCAATTAATGAAATAATAAATAATTAATCTAATAAGCACAAGGAAACAATGTCGTATATGTGTTCATTATGAACATAATAAATATATACATATGAATAACGTACGGAAGTCAATAATAATAACAAATATGTAATTCGAGAGATACATACCCGTATGTAGCTACATACACTTGGCTTTACTAGTGTAGTGCTTTTAGTTATCTAAGCGGTTGTCAGATTTCTACTATGACGTCAGATGTCTAGCAAGCATAAGACACAGTAAATATTGCATTGAAGCTGACCGACTGTAGAAGTATCTCCACTGCCGAAGATAGCCATTAAATAACTTTACCGCAGTATTTTTGGTGGTAAGTTACATTGCCAGATTTCCAAGATAATTTTCAACAATTGTAGCGACTGTTTAAAGACACCTTTTATATTATCATGTTAATTATAAAGTATTAAATCAATATTCAGGGTTAGCTTAAGTAACCAATAATGTATCTCAGTGCGTCTGTTAGCCTATCGATTCCCAAATCGGTTGAAAAACATTGCCTGTAATGCGGTCTCTGTCAGAAAGTAGTGCTACTTCATGTGCAAATAATTCGTAAATATTAGATGCGAGACCTTTCCTACCGTAAAGTTCCACTGAATTACACCAATCGATCTGGGTCACAGGTGGCATCCGAATTACATCTAATAGGTATGTTCTACTGTGTGTCGAAAATCTTATGCCCTAAAAGGATTTCAATGGCCAAAAGCGATAGAGAACTGCTCTAAAGAGGGGCTTTGGCTTATCAATGTGTTTATTTCACGCGAGCAACCTTCATTTAAGCTGCTTGATTGGTTGGGAGCTTGGCCTATTTCGGGAAACGCCTTTGGAGTTTTAATTTGTTTAATTATTTCAGGAGGGAAATTGAGAATATATTATGCAAACTTCATTCCTATTAAGATTTTGGTGTTCGAGATAATGTTTTCATTTAGACATTTTTAGCTGAATGAAAAATAATAATTAAATTGAATGGAGCTAAGCTAACTATAAGGTTAAAATAAATTTGTTCAGACAAATTTCGGGAAATAGCTGTAGTCGTAAAATAACTGTTTAGTTTGTCTTCTCACCCCACATTACACCTAGAACTCGCGTAAAGCCATTTCTATTTCTATTTCAAAGCCAGTAATAGAACGAAACGAAACGAAATATAAGATATATAATTAATTCCTATAAGAGATTCTATTTACTGCCGAAGTATAATGCAAGGTTATATCAGCTGCGATTTGTAATTTGCCTCAGTTAAGTGGTCCCAGATATTTCCTATAAAACAATCCAAAATGTTGAGCTGTTATTTAGCTTTATTTTAGTCAGTATTAAAAAAACGGATTATTTTGTTTGTATATTGTATGAAAAAAATAACTGCAAACAATACTTTTATTAAATAATATACGAATGCCTGGTAAAGATGAATATACTTTACAATTGGTACCTTTAAATCATTATAGTCAGAATATGGAACACTACTCGCGTTGTAACAAAGGCAATGTGTCATAGATCTAGCTCACCAGATGATGTATACCCTTAGTCCAGCGGATGCTGCCAAAACAATTTGCATGCAATTAGTCGATATGAGTATCCTATTATTCATAGAATGTAAATATGTTGCAAATATGTTCACCTATGAACCTCAATTGAAAACACAGACGAAGCGAATTGTGTTATTTCATATTTTTGTACTCGTACAGTACCTGTGCGGTATTGTTTCAGTACAACAATGTTCCAATTACTCGATGCGTACTTTTCATTTGCAGCCGTGCAGTCGCACAAAAAATCTAACTAACCTTTTTTTGATGTATACAGACAGGTATTTTTGTGAATGTATATGGTTATCGTACCGTGTGTACACTTGGAATAACAAAAGCTATTACAGTTACCGACCCTTTAAATCCCATTGAATGATGCTGTAAATTCGTTGAATAAAAACCAAGTATAAACGCACGTTAATAAAGTAATAAATACGGTTTTTATACATAGCCAACCAAATATTTTTTTATTAAACAATCCTCTAGCCCGATTGTGAATTACATACTCAGGCATTATTTGTATACTATTTGGCATGGTTTACGTTTTTTAAAGTAAGTTTGAATGCCTTTTATTGTTTTAACACTTACTGCATTAATCACTTAGTACGCAAAAGTGTATCTGCATTTATTTATAATTAATAGCCATCCCCGCAGTTTCACCTGCGTTTATGGTCACTGTTCCGCTCCTATTGGTCGTAGCGTGATGTTATATAGCCTATAGCCTTCCTCGACAAATGGGCTATCCAACACTTAAAGAATTTTTCAATTCGAATCAGTAGTTCCTGAGACTACCACGTTCAACCAAACAAACAAACTCTTCAGCTTTATAATCATCACTACATATTATAAAACAAAGTCCCCCGCCGCGTCTGTCTGTCTGTTCGCGATAAACTGAAAAACAACTGAACGGATTTTCATGCGGTTTTCACTAATAGACAGAGTGATTCATGAGGAAGGTTTAGGTTTATAATTTGTCCCCGTGCGTAGCCTGGGCGGGTTGCTCGTATTAGCATAAATTTAAGATGAAAAAAAAAATTACTTTTACAGCCATTTTTTATTCAAGAGACAAAATTGATGTTAATTTTTTGGCCCACTTTTTTGCAGTCCGTTAAAAGTAATAAAATCCTGGAACCTAATTACTCACAAAAAGTTGTAAAGCAAAACAACACCAGAAAAGATAAAGTGATATACTTGTAGGTAGGTACGAGTGACAAAGATATATGGAGGTAAGGAGTTTTTCTAAGGACCTTACACAAGTAAAATGTGGGATGTTTATCTTGTCCTCTAATTAGTGAAACAACTGAAAGAATTGGGTCGCTGTGCTCGACAGAAAAGCTGGCTACACTTAGACTTAAAACTCGACCCGGTGTAATTGGTCTATGAAATGTGAGAAGCTGTGCTGCTTTAACTTTATTTTCATTTTTTATGGTATCACCGTAAAGGTGAAACGTTAATAAAAAAACTCGAACTTTAAATAAATAATATGTATAAACTTTTTTTGATGCGCATAAATGAAATGTACATAGTTATACAATATATATACAAACATAAAAAATAAAAATGAAAACCTCACGCCTTGCTTCCTTCGGCGTAGGCAGACAACAGCCTGCCATTTGCTTCTATGCTTTACATACCTTACGAGCTTCCTCTATCATGTCATGAAATATTTCATACAAGTCCGCCGGTTTTTTTAAATAAAATATGGTTACAAGAATTAGATAACCAAACGTGTTAACAGCTTTAAAAAAGGAAAGTATTCTTTGCAAAAACTTTAACACAGAGCTAAGGTTAATCCCACTAATATTATAAATGTGAAAGTTTGGATAGATGGATGGATGGATGTTTGTTACTCTTTCACGCAAAAACCACTGAACCGATTGCAATGGAACTTGGTATGTAGATAGCTGGAGACCTGGATTAACGCATAGGCTACTTTTTATCCCGATATTCCACGAAATCGGGACTTACGCGGGTGAAACCGCGTGGCGCTACTAGTTCTTTATGAGTTGAAAGCCTGCCCCGCATGTTGCAAAACCTCAGCCTAACTAATAATAAAGAGATTGGACAATGTCTGACGTGTAAAAATTGCTGTTTAACTGTAGTTTTCTACAGGATGGAGCCAGTACATCCACCCTACAGGAGATTAAGTTGGTCAGCAATTCTCGCGTAGTACTGTTTTTTCTCCGGGTCACCGGAGCTTCACGCATTGTCGCTTTGATAATACAAAAAAAACAAGTAACATTATTTTTCCGAGTGTTTATTTTACCGATAACAACGTAACTTACTAGCAAGTAGGCTCTGTGTTTGTTTCCCAATTTATTTACATGAGAAAAAATACAAGAACAGAATTTAGGAATTCTTATTTTTCTAAGAAGACACAACACATTGTTTTTTGTTTTTTACATTCGTATAATATTTTGTGTAAAGCGGTATTGCCGTATGGGATCTCACATTTTGAGTCCAGAATGAATCTCTAATAATCAAGGTAGTAACGGTCGGGTAGGCCATGTATTGGAAATCTTTTCAAAACTGCTATGTTTACAGTGGACATAATATAGAGAGAGGGTTTATATAATCTTCAGCTAAATTAAAAGCGATAAATCACTCAGTTTAAATATTTACTTGAAACTGCCATAAAAATAAGCAGTTAAGTATTATAATAATGCTCCACTGCTTGATTAAACAGGGTGTATTAGCAGAGTGCAATAATGATACTTTAGAAGCGTAAGAAGTAGGTATAATAAACATAATTATAAAAAAGAAACAAGTAGACACACACGACAAGGTAAAAACGGTGAACAAGTACAACTTAGCAACACCAACTTTTGAGAGGCATGTTACGAAAAAAATATGAGAAATATCAGACTTTTTCATAGTGTAGATAGACTAGCAGCGCCCCGCGGTTTTACCCGCGTAAGTCCTGATCCCGTGGGAATATCGGGATAAAAAGTAGCCTATGCGTTAATCCAGGTCTCTAGCTATCTAGATACCAAGTTTCATCGCAATCGGTTCAGTGGTTTTTGCGTGAAAGAGTAACAAACATCCATCCATTCAAACTTTCACATTTATAATAGTAGTGGGATTATCGTTGTGCACATACGACGTTTTACAAATATATTCAATAGGTTTGTAAATTTAAAATTTTCAACTGATGTGAACTTTTTTTTTTTGGTTACATGTACACTTGTTCAGTGTGCTGTGAGGCTTACTGTATATCGAGAGTAATCGTAAATCTAGCTTGTTCTGTATGCAGAGGGTATTGTGGTCTTCGTTTGATTTATAAATGGCCTAGTCGAACAGGTTCGGTTTAACTCACGTAGAAAGCAGATGAGTATTTCATGATGGTAAATATACCTATATATCCGTTGTATGTATTTAAATTTTTGAAAGTATTTAAGAATTTCAAGAAATTAGAATTGTTAGGGATACATGCTTTAAAACGTTATCTTTAGGGTTGAGATTTTATTTGATTCAATTGTGCATTTTTATCAGTTTCCGAAGTATTTTTTTTTATTAATTATAAATATTTATATGGTTACAACTGTCGTCGCCACATCAAAAACTCTTATTTATTTCATTAAAAATAGGGACAAATTATAATAGATGATAACACAGTTCACCATTTAATAAGAATAAGTTAATAGACATTATTTTGACTGGTTATACCGGTAACGCAATGGTATTGGTCGATTGATAAATATTAATGAATAGTAGGGTTATAAAAAGAGTAGAAATAAGTTCAGAACATTGACTTGAGTGCGAATAGAGGTACGAACAACTTGGCAGTTACTGTTAGTTAGTGATTTTCATCGTTTATATAAGTGGTTGTGAGACTGTTTTCCTACAGATACGTGCTTTGAAATGTTATCTTTAGGATTGAAATTCTATTAGATTCAATTGTGCATTTTTATCAGTTTCCGAAGGTTTTTTTTATTAATTAAAAGTATTTATATACTTACAAAAGTATTTAATTTTAGTACTTATTATAGGTGTTTTCTTTTTCTTATTGCGTGCAGTTCATGCACACCTATTCTTAAAATAAACTTGATACTACGAACAATATCCATATTGCTGATCTACGCGATGATAAACTAGTAGGGCTTTGGTATAAAATAGAGGTACCTTTTAAAATCCAAAGTCATCAGAAAGGCGGTAGGTACAAAACAAAGTAAGATAACATCTACGCAGATAGTAAACAATTGAGACAAAGAATATTAAGTCGTAAAACGAAGTAAATAAAGTACGTTATAGAATATACAAAAATGTGTAAATCACAGCTGCACAAAGCTTCAAAAATCCCATTTACAGAGTTAGATATCAAATTCACAGAAAAGGGTTTTGTTTTCATAAGCTATCTTCGGTGTCAAAGGAGTCTGGTATTTTTCATTTAAACCTCCACCAAGCGAAATGCGGCCGAAACATTAGTGGAGTTAGATGCGGGGCGATCGTTATGGAACCCTTGTGACCCGTTAAACGCTGTGCGGTCCCCCTTTTAGCATTCGAAGGGATTGCCCATTGAGCTTGACAGGAATGAATACTGAAAAAAGATATAAAGTCTATACATAAACTTTGAATGGGGTAAAAAGTTACAATGGAAGGATGAATACCAATTGTTGTTGTACAAGGTAATGAAATATAATATTCGTTTTGCGCAGTCGTGCATAAAATATTAATGATACTTTTTCAGTCGATCAGATAAGAATCAAAATATTAAAAGAAATCGATGATAAACATTATAAAATCTATTATCCAGCGTAGTCTTGAAGTACTTAACAAGAGGAAGGTAAATTACATGTAAATATTTTATGATGAAAAACAAACCTTTAAATAAACTGTAAAACAAATAAAAGCGGAAGTTAAGGACTATAATGTAAGTTTCCAACTCACTAATTAGATTCCGTTCGACAAAATAAGCAGTCAAGCCATATTCCTTAACCCTAACTCTACCATCGCCATCGCGGTGGATACTGACTGCGTTTCCCAGGAACACTGCTTTGTCCTTTGTCATCTGAAGGGCTATGAGATTATTTTATTTATTTATTTATAACACTTCCTGCAGATAAATTGCATGAGGCGGACTTAATGCCGTAGGCATTTTCTACCAGTCAACCTTTGGGTGATACAGAGACGTGCGTGGCAGTGCGTGGTATTATCAAATGTAAGTTTTCCTACATTTTGTGTTTTTAATTTTTGTCCGTATTTTCATTCGTAGAAGAATCTACGAAAACCAGATCATTTATTATCTAAGTTAAAATAGTTAATTATTTTCTTGCCGTAGCGTGACGGTTAATAACATATTACCTTCCTCAATTAATGTTTCGAATCCGACATGTAGTTCCATAGATAAGTGCGTTTAAACAAACAATCAAACAAAAAAAAATCATTAACTTAATTATATTAGTATAACATAGATTGTTACGAATGTGTATTTTTAATTCAAGGTTTTGTGATTTTAATTAATAAATATTATAAACATTATAAGATAGACTGAACAACAATGTGTTCTGCATATTCCAATGAGCAAGTTTATTCTCTTCGCCTATTGTAATATGTTTCGTATCATAATTAATATTTCGTTTATTATATTTAATAATAAAGTAATTTATTATCTAATACATTATCTATATATACACACACACACATATATATATAATATATCTAATTTATTATTTGTTTTAATTTGCCTTTTATATTCATTTCCACTTTCATTGTTATTATAATTTGTGATTTGTAGTTCTATATTACGCAAAAAATCATTCAAATTTAAAAGATATACATGAATGTATATCTTTTAAATTTGCATGGTTTTTTTAAAGAGCAGAATGTACCCGGCTTCATACTCAATCTTTTCTATTTACATACATTCTATGCAAATAAAATGATTTGATTTGATTTGAATATAACACAATAGTTTTAGAGCACATTTCAAAAGTAAATAATTCAACATAATTTCTTTCCATCAATTGAATCCTTCAAATAAAGTAAAATACTACATTACATATTTGTCAATTGTTTACAACTAATTTAGATGGGTAACAAAAATAAAACCGGCCAAGTGGGAATCGATTCGTGCACGAAAGGTTCCGCACCATTATCTATACAACATTAGACACTATACTTAAATATTTATTTTATTCTGTTTTTGGTATTTGTTGTTATAGCGACAACAGAAATACATCACCTGTGAAAATTTCAACTTTCTAGCTATCACGGCTCATGTGATACAGCCTGGTGACAGACAGACAGACGAACAGTGGAAGTCTTAATAATAGGGTCCTGTTTTTACCCTTTGGGTACGGAACCCTAAAAATTGGAAATAGTTCCTTTCACTACTCACGGATTCACTACACCTTTCCATTCGGTAAGTGTTCCGAGCGTCTAATTTTGTCAATAACGGCGTACGCTACAAAAACGATAAGATACGTGATCTAATGATTGCAAATAACATCCGAAGAAGAAGAAGAATCAAACTCTCTCGCCGTGTCGAACATACCAGATACGGTTATATTCATCTTCCTCAGTATACACAGATAAATCATTAATGAATCGATTTTTGCAAATACATCTTTTCAGACAGTTTTACATGTCGATTTCTTCTTTAAAGTTAGACGGTGCCGGTATTTTTTATGACCAGCCTTGAGAAGAAACGCCGAAACAAACTCAATAATCCAAGACTACATCAATTTCAACCATGTAGGCGTCCGGAGTGGTCTGTATACGAAGGAACCATTTCAGTTTTGAGTTGACCAGACACGACACCCAGTAGACTAGATAAACCAGTAATAACGGAACTGAACCACATCTTAGGGAACTCCAAACAGCATATACAGCGATACCAAACAAAATGAAGGTAATCGCTTCAATGTGTAAAAAGTATTACTGCACCACATTCGAAGTGTTTTCTTCTTTTTGCATTTTGCAATAAACCTTGAAGAAGGTGACATTGATCTCTATGTTGCATCGCGAAAATCTGCGCGCTATGTTCCTTAGTTTCTCGATCAATATCGGTTAAAACATATCAATTTGAAAAGATTGGAGACGTAAATCCTCCCTACCCTACGTAGTCTCTGTTTACATTGTAGCCTAGAGAGTCACTCAATCTTGTACAATTAGTTTAATTTTCTTTTATCTTACCATCCTACTAATATTATAAATGTGAAAGTTTGTGAGGATGTATGGATGTATCGATGTTTGTTACTCTTTCACGCCAAAACTACTAAACCGATTGCGATGAAACTTGGTATGTAGATAGCTGGAGACCTGGATTAATGCATAGGCTACTTTTTATCCTGATATTCCCACGGGATCGGGACTTAAGCGGGTGAAACCGCGAGGCGCTGTTAGTAGTTAAATATTTTTATTTCCAGATTACACTCTCCGTCTCATAAGTTATAGTCAAGTGTCTATATGTGTACAACATGGTGTAAGTGTTACGCAATTACGTCAAAAGGTCAAATTTTCAACGTAAAAAACTTGCCTGAGGAATTAGCATATTTTCCTGTATTAAAAAAAACATTTTCTTTTGAGTGTACCCTTGGTGAATAAATTACATATTTACTTATCAAACGTGAGAAATACCAGACCTTTACATTTAATAAGAAGACTTTACACGGATAGGTTTGGTATACTAATAAAGGATCAACCTTTATTAGTATTAAAATCCTTTGTAAAACCAATAAAATAGCCATAAAGATAACCGAAAATTATTTTTAGATATAACGAGGTAATCATTATAAACGAATGTATTACATGTATTTTTTATCCAAGCAATTACATTATATACTTAAAAGTTATTAAACTTTGGCCATGCATCTGTTGACTAGGTAAATAACTAGGCTTTTTCGAACCATAAAATTCTACACTTTCTCAATTCGTATGTTGTAGTGCCCTCAATCGTATTTGCTTATTCATCGGTTTTATTTCATCCGTCAAGGATTCATTAAACCATATCTTGGAAATCGCTCACATTTCAATTTTCTAAGACGGCACAGTCGCAATGTGTTATTTGACCTTTGTTGCGCCCATCCTCTGGTTATGTGTTTTAGATAGATAAAATTCTACTAAAACATTTATTCAAACTTTTGCGGCGTTATCTACTATAGTTTTACAGTTATTTAGAAATTCGAGAAATATCCATGGAAACCATAGAAACCCATTTCTTTCTCTCTAGATGTTATCTTATTTAAAAAAAATATGATATGATCGAAAAACATTAAACGTAACAATACATCTACAGAAATTCAAATAATCAACCGCTTCTAGGGAAAAAAAAAGTATTTTCTATGATTTCCAAAAAAAATAATTCTCGAGATTCTCCACTGAATAGCATTTTTTTCCAATGCACATCTGTTAATTACAATAATGGCAGGACTTCAGAAATATTTAATTGTTTCAGGTCAGGGTTCTCACTAACCTACATATTATATCTATAACTTAAAGTGACCGCTGATGATGATGAAAATATTATCCATCGCGATAAGTAATATTGTCTGTTTGTCTAAGGAGGGTTCATGAGCTCTTAACAAGAAACGTTAGTAGAATCATATGGTGAAATATTAAGAATTTGCAAAATCCTTTCCGTCTGATTCTATGAACGTGTCGTTTGTGGTAAGGGTAACTTCAATACCTTTATCATTATTGAGAAGCTACCCGCTTCTCAATAATGATAAAGGTGATGAAGATACGTGATATCACTTTTAAAAGACGGAGAACTGTTTTAGGTATCGGCACAGGCTTTACAATTATAATCCTGGAATGTTCAAGAGTAGACTGAATAGGTGTCTTTTGGATAGGCATGTACCATCTTCGTCTTCATCATCACTTTCCATCAGGTCAGTTGTAAACCAAACGGGAATAACATTACAAAAAAAATATAACTCTATAATATAATTAAACAATCAGGATGACTAATAAATGGCACTGTATCTAGTTGGTTTTACAAAATGAACTAATATTAATTCCTTATTAAAACTCAAACCTTGTACAAGTTGAGATCATGAAAATAGTCGCCAGACACTAATACTGATAATCTACGATAAAGTCACTAAATGTTTTAAATATTACAATTTGAAATAAAAGGTATTATCGTAATATCCATCCTATTACACGGCGGTAATTTAATGGATTCAGTTAAGCCATAAAATTCAACCAAAGCACAAATCCCGCGATTCCATCCGTATTGACTTAAATCTAAATCATAATTTCCGAAGTAATCCACAAGAAGCGTCTCATTGTTCTAATAAAGACAAGAGCCGTAACTTCAACAATGGTGAGCAAACAAAGTCTTATGATAAGAAGATTAAGTTTATAAGCATAGCTAATAATAGTATGTAGTAAAATATACGCAAAATGTCGGAATGAGAACATTCGGTGTTCTGTGGTTTGGAGCTACCAAATGTTTTCATGTATATGAAGCAACCTGAATTCAAAAAGCAGCTTAAATGTAGTGAAATGAGGATTTTGAAAAACTTTGCGAATCTTTTAGTTTTGTAAAATATTTGAGAGCTAAAAAATTCTATAGAAAATAATAGTTTTTACTGTGAGTATTTAAGCTCTTTTAGGTTTTCATCAAGCTAACAATAGTGGTTACACAGATTTCTAAATTAAATAATTACTCTATTAAAGGAAGCTTAAATTGTTAAATAAATGTACGCTAAGTAGTCATACCAATGTAGAAAAACATTTTGCAAAATGGTTCCTGAACAAACTTGTGAGCTTTCTGTGTTCTACAGTTCTGTGGCAATATTGAGTAAACCTTTTTTTTGCACTTTTTACGCTTGTTGGCATACATAAAGCAGATTAAAAAGCCTAATGCCAGAAACAGTCTTCTTTGGTTCATTTATTTCACTGAACGTAGATTTACAGTTCTTACTTTCTAAAATAATCTTTCATCCATCTCAACTTTACAAAGGCCGTGAGAAAGTATAAAAACACAAACAAATATGGTCAAATTCTAAGAGAAGGCAAACTATTGTCAATGAATAAAGACGATCTATCTGCAAACACAGTCATTTTTATCTATCGTAATAATAATTTTATGTAAGAAAATAATGTTAAAAACCAACAATATCTATTAAACTAGTAGATACTTGTGTAAAAATGTAATAAGCAGTAATCCTTAAATCATAAAATATATCAAATAGAACCATGTTTACTGCTAAGCACTGTTGAAAAGTTTATTCTCTTTAAGAACCCTCGGGTACCAAACTACCCGTGACGAGTGTTGTAAATATCAGAAAACATCACCAACAGAAGTGTAATATCGTAGTTGAGTTAATTCTCAATATAATACGTCGGTGGTACAACTTGTTTATTATCTTAAAGATTTATTTTTACGACGTAGAGAGACTTTTTAGAGAAAATGTATGTAACATTTCTGCTGGAATTAGAATCGTCACACTGGGGAAGCACCCCAACCCAAACAGTTTTTACTGAATTTGGTCGTTGAATAATGTTGGTTACGTAAAAATTATACTCACTACTGGTACTAAGAGTATTCGCGTCCTTGGTGACTGAGCAAAAGACGGACTGAAAGAGAAAACAAAATAAGTTAGAGATACTGAAATATATCAATTCTTTATAATTTGATTGCACTGGTGACGCAACGGTTACAGTGTACGCCTCGCCACTACGCCGCGCCGCGTGTTATGGGTTCGAAAATTTGTGAGACCCACAAATGGTTGTCTCGAGTCTGGGTGTTCTTTGAGTCCGTTGTTTCAATGTATGTAAAGTCCCCGCGACACAGAAATCATTCAATAATGCGGGAGTTGTCTTAAAAAAATTTATATGTGTAATGCAAACTCCAAGCATACACTTCAAAATCGAATGCCTCGGTCTTTAGGATTTTTTCTTCAAAACGCTGTAACTGCAGATAGTTTTGAAATAACACCGCTGGAGAAAGATGAGAGTGAAAATAAGATGGAAATATACTTATGGTATAACAAAACTTCGAATGACTTGGCGCTCAACTAACAATTAAACAGGCCTATGGATGTTCGCCATTCAATTGATTTAATGCACCACCCCATAATATGTCAGTTTGATTGTATAAAATCTATAGAAGTAGGGCTCAGGATACGTTCAGCGTAAAATAATGCACACTATACAATCCATTCATAACTGACCTGAGAATGCTGACAGCAGTGGTTCTTTTTTTAAGATCTTACGTTATGAAATTTCGGTCTACTGTGCAAAAATTTAATTCGTTTTTTTACAAAGTAAATTAAATTAATCTGTACTAACTAATAAAGCTAAGAGTTTGATTCTTTGTTTGTTAAACGTCCTAATCACTGGAACTATCAGTCTGTTTTTAATGATTCTTTTTGCATTAGATAGAGTATTCATCAAGGAAAGTTATAGGCTATGTATCAATACACCTTGATCATTAGGAGCATTACAGTGACCATAAACGCAGGTGAAACTGTGGGAACTGCTAGTAAGTATATCAATGTGCCTATGCTATAAATACATTATCGCAATTTTAAAAGCAGCTTATTTATGATGCACACTTTATCAAATATTGTGAAACCGATATATCAAGCTTCATTTATATCGATTTGAAGCAAATAATAATATTTTTTACTAGCGTTAGCTCACGCATAGTTTGAAATGGATCCGATTTCCGCCATTGCCTTCAGTTTGTTGTTATCGTGCTTTTCCGGCAGCTTCGAGGTTCATTTGCGAGGTCAATTTTTTCCGAACGGAAGCGTTTGAATCCAATAACGAAGTGTTCGCTCAGTAGTTATGTAAGGTCTATTTATGTTATTGACAAGTTTGTGATTAAGGAACAACAATAGCTTCCTTACCTACACAATTTGTATCTTAAATCAAAACGTGTAGAAGCTATGAAATATTTATGCAAACAACTAATATTTGACAGGATTATTTTTTTGTGAATCGAGAATAATATAGTTCTAAGATTAGAAATATTCTCTAAGCAACTTACTTAAGTCAGTTACAGTTGAAGGTCGCCGTAGAGGATAAACTTGTCTTGAGCCGTTGTTTATATCTTATTACTTTAAACGAGAAATTCTTGTGTGTATATATTATACATAACTATAATAATAACATAATAATAGTTTATTACCAAAAAACACAAAAGATATGTATGTATTCATATTTCGGGTATCTCGGAAACGGTTCTTATGAAATTTTGTATACAGATACAGTTTTAAGTACCACTGCACAGTTGTATTTCCTGTAAAAACATAATATTACAAAAAATATTTTAATTTACCTAGCGAAACTTGGTCTTGCAGGTACTAAAAATAAAGAATGCAAACGTAACATTGTACTTTAGATTAATACGTGAGTTTATTTACAAAGAGGTAGTTGTGTGACAACAACTTCAAGTAAGAGAGGAAAAGCTATTAGGGTAATAAGGTCTCTTCATGGAGTAGCTATAGTGGACATTAAAATTTCATTTGTGTTTTCTTGTGTGAATTTCTTTGCCATTATTCATAAGGTAACTTATATAAGATGTAAATAATTTTAAAGATTTACTTGAAAAAAAACACCGGTTATATTTTAATCCACTGGCTACTTCTTCAATTTTAACAATGGAATAAAATTAACATAACTGTTCTGTCACGACTTTCAAACAAACATGTAATGGATTACCTACTGAAACTTTTATTGCAATTTAATAGAAAACGCGTTTGTAAATCGCGTGAGTAGTCAAATACGCAGAGAAGAAAATGTCAGCTAGTAATGTGCGCGACATTACGTCATCAAATAGATTAAATGTGTCTTCATACAACAGAAATATAAAGCAACCTATCAATTAATCAATCAGCCTATTTCAGTCTACTGCTGGACCTATTGGCGTCTCTCCTAACGAAAGCATCAACTAGCAACCTATACAGCGTGTAAGGTTGAGCTACGCAAAAAATTTACAAAAACCTCTTTCTGTTTATACTTATCACAATACAAAAGTCAGTTCATCATAAAAATGCGAGATTAAGGATTTATAGTCATTAGTTTCATTTGGTGCTACGCAATGTACGCGGTATTCTTTTTGTGCGGTACGGTGACTGATCTTAAACGTACGCCGCTGCCGAAGCAGCTGATTGCATAAATGTTGTTTAATTGATTACATTGCAGTTGTTGGCCGTATGGGGTATTTATTCATTTTTTGTCGGTAAAATGTTCTGTTTACTCATTCTGATATGACTGTTAACCAAAAAAAAAAAATTAAATAAAAATTATGAATTTTCCAGCAAAAATTCCAATGACTTTCGACTCAGAATGATGGTCTCAATACACTATTTCAATATTCGGTACGGTGTTTCTTACATAGTTAAATTATAAATTCTTCTATATGTAGTTAAATTATAAAAGGAACCGATGTTTAACAAAATAGGATTTGAACCAAGAAGCATGAATTTCTGGAGTATTTGTTCAATATACCAGGTGACGTAACAAATAAACGTGTGAGCCGTTAAAGGAAAAGCCAGGAATTAATTACTTTGAATATGTAAGATAAATGGAACATTTATATTCACATGTGTTGAACTTGGAAAATCATGCACGAAATAAGGAGGGTTATGAATATATCTACTATATCATGCATTTGAATGGAAAACCGTGTTTAATAACAGAAGTTGTTAACTCTTTTAATGTCATTGAAGACTAGATATCAATATAAAATGAAAACTTGTTAGCTCTGATAAGGTGTCTCTCTCCACACTACATACGAAGCAAAAAACCGGCCAAATGCGAGTCGCACTCGCGCACCGAGGGTTCCGTAAAATATTTTGATTATATGATGTAAATAAAAATTTACGGTTTTCGCAATTTTTCCTTTATCTGTGCTATAAGACGTTGTTTGGTACCAAATTTCAAGATTCTGAGTTCACGGGAAGTACCCTGTAGGTTTTGATTCCCTTGCGAGTGTCGAAAATTTGCGGAAATTTGCGGCATAAACAGCCGTTTATGCCGCACAGATACAGCCGTATCTTTTGATTTCGTTGGCTTAGAAGTTTGATTTTTTTACAGCTCCAAGGAACAGTAGACCTGAGTATTTGATATACATTCCATCTTGATACCTCCACGCGTTCTTGAGAAAAAGGGTCTTGACAGACAGACAGACTTTCGGACGGACGGACAACAAAGTGATCCTATAAGGGTTCCATTTTTTCCTTTCGAGGTACGGAACCCTAAAAAATGTTGATATTAAAATTGACATGAAAAGTAGTATTTTTACCAAAGCAACAAAACTACGATGCTTTTAAATAATGCTACAACTCGAATTACTAGAGTTGATTTTATAAGGTAACCTATTTAGTTTAATTTGTTGAAAAGTACGGTCGACAACAATGCATTTAATTGTATTTGCTGTCAGACAAATAATTAATATTAAAACCGTTTGTAATTAACATACGCAAAAAATACGGTTTATTTATAAACCTCCTTATTTAGAGTCGGTTTAAAAAAAGAATATTAAAATGCAGGAAAAGCTTTTAACAACGCAATTAAAAATGAACGCTCGCTAGAATTTGAGTGCATTCATGAATCTGGGGCTATTGCCCCAAGATTTAACGTAGAAATTAATTTGAATTAAGAAAAAGAACCTCCCTCTGTGTAAAGTCGATTAAAATGATATATGCCAACTACAACTAAACACTAAAGTAGTCACGTGAAGAAACCTATTGCGTTTATAACCTTTTGTAACTGAAAACCTCAACTCTTAAATAGTATAAATATCAGAGAAGATACATAAAGAAGTAAGGAACAGGAGGGCGATTGGAATGGAGAGTATTACAAGCCGAATGCATTCCTTCTCTACTAATGAGTAGGATTACCAAAGCTCCATTGTTTGCACCGTACAAGTGACACTTTATTTGTGTTGTGTGCACTTAAAACCGCTTACAAACCTGTGGACTCTATCTTAGCATGCTCACTTCTTCTGGTTTCTAGTCATCTATAAGACTTCAATAAAGGAGTTATAGAAGAGGCTTTAATGATGTCTGTTCAATTCAACTATCATGTTACCAAAATCATAAGTTAGACTAAACCTTTGCAACTTTCTAAGTGCAAATAATCCTTCATCATCCTCCGCGCCTTTTCCCAACTAAGTTGAGGTCGGCTTTCAGTCTAACTACGATACGACCGAACTTCGATATTTTACATGAAGGGACTGCCATCAGACCTCCAAAACCCAAGTACTAGACGATATCGAAGTTCTACAGTTAGACCAGGTTGTCGGACTTTTTAGGGCTCCAACTACCTATAACGAATGCCACAGATGTTCGTATGGAAACCGGGGCTGACGGTTTAACGTGCTCTCCGAGGCACGGAGGGGTCTCAATGTGTTAAGAATGGTCACTGGCTGTATGCATTACTTTACCTTGTAATGTGCTAACCTACTCGGTTATCACTTAGCCACGAGCCCCTCCAAATTTTGTCCAGAAATAATAAATTCAAACTTTGTTTCCAAAACTTACTTTGTAATAAACCCAAGTCCAGCGTTATAAAAACCGTAGTAAGTAAAATACATAAAGTGATTAAGGAAACCATAAAAACTGCAGTTAACTCTAAAGAGAAACTGTTCCGAGGAAACAAATCTTAAGTTCATTTAAAATCGCTTTAAAAGAAACATCCCGGAAAAATATACATTCGCTGACATCGAAAAATGTGCAATCAAATCGTTTTAAACGTCTTATTGCATGTTGGGATGAATATTCAGCAGTAAATTTAACCGAATGAAATTCTATAAACTACGTGATCTACGTGAAAATGTTATACAATTTGAATAAAAAAGCAAGAAAAACTGTTTCATTTCCGTTTTCCAGCAAAGCAACAAGTGCTTGATATTTATCGACAGCACACATCTACATAAATACAGTGATATTTTATATAACAGTGCATGCATACATGAATACAATACACACACGCATAACTGTGCTCAAATTTCAAGCGTGTAAATTAACATTTTCAAACAAATGATTGCGCCGCAACTCACACTTATACACAAAATATTTCCTCTGAAAGCACGTACGTGCCTCTAAATACACTCATAAATGTATATAAGCAAGTATATCAAGTTGAACGCATACAGTCACAAAACCTTTCCACAGGTCTACGTGTTGATTGACCGTACAATGATCAAAAAGCAAAAGCAATTCGTGTCACGTTTATGCTAAGCTCCATAACGCTTGACGAATTTAGCGATATTACTTCTGTGGATACAAAAAAAAGGGAAAATTTCTCAACAAAGGTATGTTTGTTTTTTTCTGATGTTATAGAGCCCCATCCGAGTGAAGAGGTCTCTTTTTTCCACTCTGTTGAGTTAGGTTCGTGCGACCCGAAAGGTTGTTTAAAACGGGTTAGTTGTTTGTAGGTGTTGTGTGGTCTGTAAATTAACCGATAAGGGGCGTCGACGATCGTGTAAGGACGTGATTCTTTATATTAACTTGATAAATAATGTTTGTTTCGGGAAAAGTGGTTTTACGGTATTGAATTTTACAGTAATCCTCAAAGAAAATAGATTTGCAAATACAAATTACTATCTCAATCATATTAGAAATGTTAAAGATTATAATACATACAATTTGACGATCTTAATATTTGAATCTAGTAGGAATGTAAACAAATTTAGAGATTACTAAAAAGATAATATAATCAAAAAAATCAGTTTAGTGTATTTTAACAGAGCATTGTGGTAATTTTTTATAGTTATATTCAATAATAATAAAAGTATTTAATTCTATTTTAATCACCAACGATCTTAGCATAGGACAAAAAGCTCTATACCGGTATTAGTACATTGCGGTTTTTGTGCTGCGACCAGTGCTGAAAACAACAGTCTTAAGCATTGTGGTTAACATGTTTCACCATCTACAACTGGTTTTACATTTTGTGGCAACTTATCGTCATAATATAAACGAGGCACGTTTAGACTTTTTTGTGACCTGCGGTTTGCTTCCTTTGCTTTAATTCCGAATAACATTTATGTCGATAATAAGTTGAAAAAAAAAACTCAATTGCGTATAGAGTAAAAATTTTAAATTCAATACACAAACGTTTGAAATATGCTGTATAGTATGTTCCCACATAAAGATAATGTTATTCATACCAATTTTCGACTATCATTTAGTGGTGAGATTTAAATGGAATATATCTATGAATTCTTTGATCTTGCAAACCTTATGGTCTGAAATAAATTTTATAAAGTCCCGAGTGTAAAAGGTAGTGCATACTTTCAAGTTATGAAAGAATTGTATCTTACCTTTAACCCTCGACATGCCTGGTAGGGTATATTTGAATTGTCAGGAGGAGTCAGTCAGTATAAGTAGGTCGTGAAGCTAGTTGCCTGTTCCAAAATGTAGATCCTATGGAGAAGAACAGGCAAGAAACTCCAAGGACACTCTTTTTCACCATGGTTTTTTTTACAAAGTTATTTGTTACAATGTAACATAAATGCAACATAGAAAATTAACATAATACTTGTGACTACACAGTTCTCACAGTTCTTCTAATTAACAAGAAATAAAAAGCGTATCATAACTACAATGTCAACAACAACAATGTGTATAAAATAATAATAATGGTTAATAAAATTAACAATGTCAATAATAATAATCAAAATATCAATAAATCTATATGTCAGATAAGAAACAAGACAGATTGTAAAAACATTTTATTTTATGCTTCTCTTTGGTGTGAAAATGTAAATACGCAATATTAACATTAGAAGCTATTCTTACCCCTGGCTTGATCCACGTGGAATTGTTATTGTAGGTTTTGTATTTAATGTTTGTACAGAAGATACAAGTTATAAGAAGGAGAGAGACAGAAAATATTACAGCGATATTGTAGATTTGTCTCACACCATTTTGGTAGTCGGAGATCAATACGATTTTTATATCAATATCCACACGCCTTTATGTCGAATCCCAGGTTGGAATTTAAGGCCTTTTTAAAATATTTATTATGATTTATTATACTTATATACGGATCGGAAAAAAGATACATTCACAATGGACTATAACAAATTGGATTTACAGAGTGAAATTTAATTCGTATACTACATAAATCCTTCAAACTACGTGATTGGCTTATAATAATTTGGAATGCCCTTGACCGACGTTAAAACAGAATGATTGATCTTTTCTTTAAAAAAAGTTAGGATTGTTGCTTTTTGTTAAAAATACCATACAGTATAAAAAAAAATCAAAGAAAGGTGTTATCCACTCGCGAACTAGTTTGATTGTAATACATGTCTAAATGATGAAAAAAATGATTAGGGAAAAAGTAACTTTGAGATAAAATTTTAGCTTATTTCGATCTCACATAAAATTTTTATTTGCGCCTATGTTTGTTCTTTGAACAAGTAGTTCATGAAGCTACAATGTAGACCAACACAAACACAATAGATGGAAAATAGTAAACTTTACATATTACAAGTAACACGAATAAAATTTATATTATTGGTTTAATTAATTGATATGAATTTTTATCGTGAATTCCTTTTGTAACTTTAAACTTTACGTTAGATGTAGAAGAATTTTATAGAAAAACAGATAAGTGCGAGTCTGACTTGCGCACCGAGGGTTCCGTAAGCAAATAAACTTATATGTAGGTAGATCTCGGGAATCAATCAATCAAGAAGTATACTTTTCATGTGATTTACCAACAAATTAACGACTTTCGGATTTTTCGTTTACTTTTGCTCTAAGACCTTGCTTCTTACCGAATTTCATGATTCTAGGTCAATGGGAAGTACCCTATAGGTTCTGATTTACCTGCGAAATGTTCAAATTTGATTAAATTTAAGGCTTAAATGGCTGTATCTTTGGATTGCGTTGAGTTAGAAGCTTGAATTTTTACAGCTTCAAGAAACCGCATATAAGTATTTGATGTTAATTTTAACTGGATGGCCCCACGGGTTCCTAAGACCTGACAGACAAACAGGCAGACGGACAACAAAGTGGTCTTATAAGAGGTCCTTTTTTCCTTTTGAGGATCAGAACCCTAATAAAAACATCTATCATCAATAATGCCTGGGGTTTAATGGTAACTCATTGTTTTCTTTCAAATATTTTCATATTCTATCGTGGGAGAGCCATGCAGCAATTGCAAATTACAAAAAAGCTTGCATTGCTTTTCGCCGAGTGAGTGAGGTTACCGGAGCCTTTAACCCTTCCCTCCCCCTCACCCCCTCTTCCATCCTTCCTCTACTTCCACCTTAAAGGCCGGCAACGCACTTGTGACTCTTGAGTTGCAGGTGCTCAGGGGCGGCGGTAGTCATTTACCATCAGGTGACCCGTTTGCTCCTTTGCCCCCTATCCCATAAAAAAAAAAACTAAAACTACACAGCAAGGAATTCAATTTCATAACAAATTCCGGTAAGTAACACACGTCTATGTAGCTGAATACAGGTAAAGCCATAATGATTTTGGTCGCATATTACAAACACTATACAAATTCATTTCTCCTTTAGTCCTTTACCCTTCGCGTCTAAAATCCCCATATGAAATAACTTTCGGAAACAATTAAAATTTTACTTTCCTGTCCTGAATACCACGCATTATTACACCGAATATTTGTCCTGGTAACGTGCGAACTGTGGTCATACTGAAATAAACTTTTATTATTCATGATAAGTACTTAGGCCGTATTCACAGTACGTTAACTTTTTAATTAAATTAATTACTTCTTGACTGCTGTAAATTATACCTATAGATTTTTTGAGCTAAGTGAATCCCAAGCTAGGTATATCACATATAATTTAAATATAATTCGAGTGTCAACCACCTGACTGAGGTTAGTTACACCACCGTAAAGAGGGCGGCAGATCCATAGCAATATTCCGTGTAGTTTTTTTTTACTGATGAGTACAGTGTTCCACCACCTCACAGGGACAGATAGAGAGAGAGAGATACCACACACAGGAGAAATACCACGGCCTCACAGAAAACCGGTAATAAAGCCGTGCATGCGTAGTCTTTTACCGGAGGCCCTAACCCTTCCCACTCCCCTCTTCCCTCCCTTTCTCTACTCCCACCTTAAAGGCCGGCAACGCACTTGTGACTCTCGAGTTGCAGGTGTCCATGGGCGTCGGTAGTCACTTACTATCAGGTGACCCGTCTGCTACACATACTCACGCTTATTAAACACCTACGTTTTGCCAACTAAATAGGTCCTACTTACGGAATAGGGGATTAGATATTGAAAATTTGGAGTATATTGAAAGGAAAATATATATAAGAAGGGAAAGCAATGGGCAAAAAAGAAATATTGCTCATAGTGATGGATTGTAGAGTGTAAGAATTAGCTGGAACAGGTAAGTGTCGCATACCTAATTTATATCAGCGTAATAAGAGCCTAATAGCAGCCTATTTAACCTGATTATAAGTTACCAAGTAAATAGAGCTCATTTACATAATAAATCTCCATTGAAGGGATGGATAGGATTGGGTACGCATAATAATAACTTCACACATCTCAAACACGGTCGTCTGATCCCAAACTAGGCAGAGCCTGTACTATGGTAACCAGACTGTTATTAAACATACTGTATATATATATTATAGATAAATTACACCCAGACACAGAACAAATGATCATGCTCATCACGCAATTATTTGTCCTGGGTGGGAATCGAACCCACGATCTCTGGCTCAGCAGTCAGGATTACTAACTACTAGACCAACAGGCCAGTCAAAATAAATAACTCCAATTGTGTTTGCGACACTAACATACATCGAAGCAATTAGAAGGACTATTGTCCATGCTACAGAAGATCCTTGTTAACCAGAGCCACTGGCGTAATATTGTTTTTCTACTGTTGACTAGACCTGGCAACCCTCTTTACCAGGAGAAGACTGTGAGAGGCTACTATTTACTATTATTTAAGCCGTATGGATGTTTTAATTTAATTTTTAATTTTTTTAAAGACAACTCCCTCATTAGGAATTACTCTTGTGTTGCGGGGACTTTACAAACATACAAACAACGGACACAAAGAACACCCAGACTCAGGTGAGAATTGAACCCTCGACCTATAAGCATAGCAGTCAGGGTCACTAACCACTAGGCCATCAGGCCAGTCAGGTTACTAAACTACATACGTGTATGCGTACAAAAAAGTATATCTATATACCTAATTTTAATTTTACACTGCTTCACAACATAATTTGCTTCAGTGTTGCTATTACTAAAAAAATGTAGCTACTTTCGCAGCTTTTTCTTAAAACCTAATGGTAACAGTCCCACTCAGCCTATCACGGAAGCCCAATAGCCGACCTTTTTCCTTCATTACCAAGTCTATGGTAATGCAGATTACTTTTACGGGTTATATTCCCCCAAAACTTGTGGGCAAATTGAAATAGATGTGGGGACGGTGTTTTTGTTGTACAAAAAGAATATGCGTCTCATTTTCGGTATACTTATTCGGGGGTTAAAATTAGAGGGCGTTTTTGAAGGCGGTGTTGAATTGCAAAATAGCTTGATAAAGTAGGATTTATGTTATAAATAAAAAAAAAAACAAAAAGTATGAAAATAACCTTTAAACATTTTTTCTTACCACCAACCAAAAAGTTCCATCTTCTGTATAATAATTATATATTTTTTAATTTAAAGTTCATGCGATTAATAGAATTTTGAAGTGTAATTTAGAAGAAAAAAATATTTCCAGGTAAAGGATAGAAATAGGAAGAAGCAAATTATCCTTTCATATAATTATTAGGTGGTAATCAAAATATATTTTTTTTTGGCTAAGAATTCTAATTTCAAATTAATTTAATTTTAAATGAGTGCCCAACGAACTTAATGACCGCCAGCGCGAAGTACGCATCGAGACATGCCTTGCACTGCTCAAAAGGAACACAAACGAAGGAATTTTGAACCGCATTGTTACCTGCGACGAAAAATAGATTCTGTTTGACAATCGCAAGCGCTCAGCAAGTTGGTTATATCCTGGTGGGACCTGTCATCTCGAGGGATAAAATAATAATTTAAACAAGTAATATGATCCAAGTTTATCTTTATGGTTTTATCTTTATATACATACTTGTTTCATCGTTCGCGGGGAAATTTTAATATATCTCACTGGAACAATCTCTCTATCCACTTGCCAAATTTCATTACGATCCGTTCAGCCGTTTAGTTATGAAAAGGTAACAAACAAACAGTAACTTTCCCATTTATAATACTAACTAGTATGGGTTTGTATGTATTTATAACTCCATATTTTACTGGTTGAGTAGGTAAAAAGAAAACGGCAGAACTACAAAACTGTGAGTTTGTATACACAATGTGTAAAATTTTAAATAATGTCGCCTTCGTGACCAACTGATAAATATACTTAAATATTTTAAGATGAATGGAACTTGTAAAATAATTTTTGTATAGTATTATTGTGCTATGAAGGCATATAAGACTTAGGTTTTATATGTCGGGAATCCAATGTTACTGCTATGGCACCGCAATATCAACGGCAACTTTATGGATCGTAGGTTCAATTCCAGCTCATTGTAAATATTTGTATACACGAATATGTTTATGTCTATTTGCATTGGGTAAAGTATTTCTATTTATGTAAATATTTATGAAACAAATCCAAGTATGTGTATCCATGTTGTAGTACAAACTCATAGTACAAGCAATACTGTTCCAAAAAGCAATGTGCAAAAGTGGCTTTTTATTTTTTATAACGATAGTAGAATAGAAATATATAGGATTGGCACAAACTAAAGAAACAGCACGTGACCAAACGTAGATAAACTTTGAAACTGTAGACAAATAACACTTTTGACAAACGCTTTCTGTAGCAAGCGTTCGTTACGGAACGAAAGTCAACACCTTGTAGAAAACGAAACAAAATGGCAATTTTAACAATCAGCTGGTAATTGACGTAGTTATTACTGTTTTTTTTTTGTAAAATGCACTTGTTGTGTTTCCCGCTCGTTGTAGGCTGCCCATAATGAGGAAATATACTTATAATAAACTTAAAACACTAGGTACACAAAACTCACTTTTCTAAATGAAAAGTATTATGGGGCGTCCATTAATTACGTGAGGCGATATTGGCGAACTCCTTCCCTTTGATGAGATGTCAGATGTTTAGATTTGACTCCTCCTCCCCCCCTCCCACAACCCACACATGAGATTTTTTAAATTGCGCATTTTTCGTGTAACTAAGTAAGCTGCGCTTGATTGCGTTGGATTTGTTTAAAAAAAATACCAATACCAATAGTGAAAACATAACGTAGTCTAGAATCACTGAAAGAAAATCGAGCAATAAAATACTTAAATAGGAACTACTAAACGTCCTAAAAGAATATTTATCCAAATCCACAGGAACTCACGAGGGGTCTTAGGAGTGAATATTTACAGTTAGGTACGTGTTTTTCGTTGAGATTCGAATCGACCCTCTCCACTTCTAAAAGCCTCGCATAATTAATGGACGCCTCCTTAAATAATACACGCCAAACATTTTGACGTTTGTAAAAGAAACCATAGATCTGATTTGTAGAGAAAGATCGAATAGAATTAGCGTTCTCTAAATCAAAGGTACATTTGTCTACCAATCTATATTATCGTTTTGGTGTCAACATTTGACACTTGTACCTACATGAATCGGGTCATATCGTATCAATGTCATCGTACATATTTATAACTTGTTATTTTTCGTGTGACGTGTATATAATTTATACTAAACAATCTTTCGAAACGAGAACAACCTTTCTTCTTCAAACTTATTAAATCAATTATTTATAATAAGCTTATTGGATATATTTTCCCATAAATTTAACACTTCATTCCATAAGAATAAGCTATTCGTTTCTCTAAGACCTTAATTTTGAAGGGTATAATTATTTACTGATTAATAAACTGATTAATGTATCTATTCAATATCCAGTCAAGGACATTTTCTTTGATGTTTTGTGTTATATATTTACAACTGTCACGAATACCATAAAATTAATTATTCATAAGTAGTACAAGCACAGAGGACGGGGTTGAATGTACGTTGTTGGGGTTAACAGAAAGAGGTCGTTTTGACTTTGTCATACATCTGTATTTTTGTACCACACGTGCAATATGTGTACTATACAAATAATCTGTACTATATAATAAAGCTGAAGATTTGTTTGATTGTTTAAACGCAATAATCTCTCGAACTGTCCGTCAGTTTTGAATAATAATTTTTGATAGAGATAGAGATAGAGATTTATTAGATAGAGTATTTATTGAGGTAGGTTATCACTACATATTATAAAACGAAGTCCCCCACCGCGTCTGTCTGTCTGTCTGTTTACGATAAACTGACAAACTACTGAACGGATTTTTATGCGGTTTTCACTAATAGATATAGTGATTCATGAGGAAGGTTCAGGTACATAATTTGTACCCGTGCGAAGCCGGGGAGGGTTGCTAGTACGGTATAAAACATCACGCTACGACCTTTAGGAAGATCAGTGACCATTAATGCAGGTGAAAATAAAAAAAAAGTATGTTAAATAAGAATTGAGAGCATTTTTATCTTCTACATACACAGTTTGATATATAGGTATATATTTTATCTAAGCATAAACAGGTAAATAATATAAAATAAAAAGGTTTTTTTCTCCTTCATTCGAGACTATATTTTCTTTTTTTTTTGTTCAGTAGCTAGACCAATTTTTGTGCAAAACAAATTTAACAGCAATTTTTTCTTAATTTCAACGGAGTTTTATTGCTTTAAATAATTAAATAAAATATTGTAATCGGTAAGCAGTATTATTAAATCGGTAATATTAAAGAAGCTTCTATTATATGGGATTCTCAAATATTACGTTAAAGGTATGGTATATACATGCCTCAGCTAGGCCCGAAACAATTTTTTTCCTGTACAACATAAATTCCATGTCGTACAAAATTTAATAATAATATACATACCTTAGTGCTCGACACACTACGGTAGACTTCGCATTTGTCTTCCTGATTTATTTGTTTACTGCATGTTTTAAATAAATATTTATGGGTTCAATTCGTAAGTCGTCACCTGATTTATGTCTCAAAGTGCAATAAAATAAGGCTTCGGAGTGTGATTTATTTTTTCTGTTATCGTAATGGTGTTGTGACATCGTCAATTTGTTGTTCATTAATCACCAACAGCTGGCGCCATGTCGTAACTTATAAATGCCGTCCAAGTATGATATCGGTTCAGACTTTGAACGGTATTTAGATCACATCACAAAAAAAATGATTGACTGTTTTAACTAATTCTTCTAGAAAAAAACGCATTTATAATAAGGTTAAAAAATCCTAAAATAACTTTCGAAATAAAAAAAATTACATTAACTTTTAACAGTTATGCCTTCCCAGTTCAGCATATACTCCGAGTAATTCTCAATTAATAATAACTTGAGACATGCATGAGGACGCATGGCTGTCTGATCTCAAACTAGACAGAGCCTGTACTATGGTAACCAGATTGCCGATAAACATCCTTAAACATATATCACTAAATACAACCATATTATAGATAAATTACACCTAGACACAGAACAAATGATCGGGCTCATCACACAATTATTTGTCCTGGGTGGGAATCGAATACACCATCTCTGGCTCAGCAGTCAGGATATCTAAGCACTGGACCACTAGGCCCGTCAATTACACCCCGCAAATACAAATTACTGTTATATTTAAAATATTTACCTGGGAGTGCGTAGGCATAAAAAAAATGGCAATACGTCAATGAGACGGTTATTTTTAGGTTTAGGTAACCGGTTACAATTAACCATGCTCTGTAAGTCTTTGCCAATTTTGGTAATACAGCATGGTGTAATGTTCCTCGGAGAAGGCCCGCCAAAGAGCTTTCATTGCGACATGCAGAATCAATAAACAATAAGTAGTTCAGCTTATCTTCTACAGATGGCGCGGACATTCGTTTAACAGAGATGACACGACTTTACTAATAGCAACAAAAATGATAACACAAAGTAAAAAATGCAAAACAAATCAACTCTGTCGATTTTAAAACATATAGTCTGCAATACCGATTCAATTTTGTTTTTAATTTAATCAGCCCAATGACATTTAAACGTCTCATCGTTCAATTATTTTCAATGCGATGGCAATATTACATTTAAAAACGCCCCGTTCGAATGAAATTGCTTCAATTTGACTGATAGAATAAATTTATTATCACAACTTACTTATCTAGCGCGTCAAGTAGATTATTTTCTATTTGCAATATTTTAACGAGAAGGGTGTTAAGGGGATAGCAGAAGTTGTTAAAATTAATATGGAAAACGCACATTTCTTCACATAACACTTTCTAAACTAGTAAAGGAACGTTATGTAAAGAAATGTCCCTAGGCCTTCATTAATCCCTCTCTCGCAAATGCTGACTAGAAAGTTGGTGCTGCAGAGGCAATGTAAGATTATGCAAACGGACAAAACAACACTTTTTATTTAGAGGAAAATTGTTCAATAGCTATTTGTTTATCGTTTTCAAAACGGTCGACCCGAAATTTTATTTCGGTATAAAAGACCCCGGAAACGATAACAATAAGCAGTGTTGACCAGTTGTTGATTTGTTTTTAAATAAACATTTTTGTTGAGTGTTAAGAACTGAATCAATAGTTAAATGTCCACAATAAAATAATGTCATGTACAAAGGCATATTGATGAGCGAAAATTTTATTAAAACCAAGTAAAATATTGCAAGGTATAAAATTTCTATTGATTTGGTTCTCCTTGAATTCTGTGTTACCAAAACCATTTAAAGCCTATTGAAAGCTGAGTTCTCCGACATAGATTGCAATGCTAATTTAAGTCTAATCCCCTCGGCTCCAGAAACAGGACGAGACGACTTATTGTGTTTAAATCTTAACTTCAGCTGTGAGCCATCCATAAGTCCTTAGATTTGGCGGTAAACCCGAATCGTTTCTCGGTTTGAAGTTGTGGTATATTATTAATATATTAAATATACATAATAGGTGGACTGTGTAATGTACTAAATTTACTTTAATTAACTAAACCATCATAATATAGGTGGGTAGTTCCGTTAATAATGTTGTAAATATATAACGTCTGAATATTATTTTCATTTTGTTTGTCAGCCATAGATTTGTAGGCAAGGTAGATATGTGTCGGTAGGAAATAAAGTGAATACGAAAATAAAGTCAAATCAGCTATAGTCCCGAGTAAATACGTAACAACGAAGGCAAGTCAGTTTCTACGACGACTGTTCTACTCGACCGCTGCAACAAGACTGTCTCCCAACGGTGTTGAACGCCGACTCGTAGACTCTGTCGAGCGCAAACACATGGCGCTTGATTCCGTGTTGACAGCAAAGTATTCGTGTTGAATTAAAATTCTGATATATTTATATTTATATATACTATATAAAATATTATGACACAATAGATATATTACACAGCCCGATCAAGAATGAGACTATAGTTTGTAATATTATTAACTAAGTTATTTTTTTGTTAAAAGATACACACGGGTATATGAGTGTAATTGTATATAGATACATAGATGAATGCGTACAGATATTTGCACTGGTCATTAAACCCACAATCACTAACGTTCCAGTCGAATGCTCGTAAACCGCGTTATATAGGATGTCAAATTATCAACTGAATTTAATAGATTTTTTTATAAGTTTAAGTTTATAAGTATTTAATAACAGTATAGCAAGCAATTAGAATTAATACTTATATTTAGGTAGAAATCCTTTTATCTTTTTCGTTATAAAGAAACATAATCACCACACCTTCTTATACTATCGTATTTACGGCTTTGTCATGAGATACATTTGTGACTTTGTGCGACATTCCACACTTTAAATTCTGTACCAAAACCTTAATTAGATCTCAACTGGAATATGCGGTTTCAATTTAGAATCCGGTCTATGCGAAGCACACTCAAAGTTAAAAATTAGTACAAAAAAAAGTTACGTGCCATAAATTGCAAAAGTTATAGGTTGAAAGTGCGTTATGAACAGTTATTAAATATATATTATTTTGAAATTATAATCTAGACATCTACTTCTTGACCTGTGTAATAACAAATTTTATTACCTCAATATTACAAAAAAAATTGTGTTATGTAGTACCTAAAACTGTCCATAAAAGGAAGGTCGCGCTTCGGCTATTTCACACAGGTACTTGCAAAACGAACGCAGGGATCCGAGCATCTCTTTGTCGCCTCGTGGAAACTTGTGTTACATTCGATTAAAATCGATATTTTTGCTCTTTCTAACCAACAATTAAATAAAACGGGTTGTTAAACTTTTGTCTGATATTTAATTAGTTCCCTTAGACCTCTATCTATTCATAATCATAATTTCACCGTCTTCTTAGTTTTATATTGTTAATCAGCGAACAATAGTGTAGTTTATATGTTTACAAATTTAAGAAATTAAATTTACCATACCACTATAACATGTGACTGTTTTTTGTTTCAAATAAATACAATATATCGCAGACTAGCGCTATCATCAGTACTAGAACGATGTTGATTTAAAACCATTTTTATCACCTAGCGTGCATTTCTTTATCTTTCACACCTTGTTATAAATAAGCTCTTTGAAAAAGGCTGTTCCAATTAAATATTTATGCATTACTCGTAGGGCAATATGCTTTCACAGTAATCTTTGTGAACGCGGACGAGTTATAAAAGGTTATTACCTGGAAAATGTGCACGCAGTTTTAATTATAAACCCACAGGAAACATATAATTTGTTGCCTATTTACGTACGCAAGTATTTTGTTTACCAAGAGGGGTGAGGATTAATAAGCGCATGCTGCAAAAGTTTTGGCACAATTCAAAAGAGGCTTTCTGGGGATAACCCACTCAGTTAGCTCGCTTATGTGAATGTTTATACATATACATAAACATAATATGGATGTTTTGAAACAACTGAGCCCACCTTGTAGTAATTTCTCAAAGGTGTGAATATCACACCCTTTTGTTTTTGTTTTCGAAATTGTTTCTCGAAATAAAAAATGAGGAAAACAAACACAAAAATACGTAAACTCACCAAAATTTGTGTATTTACACAAACATTTTGGTCAGTTTACTTTTTGTGTTTATTTTTTTTCTTATTTTACGGTAGGTAAATATTTTTTATTGATGTTGAAATAAAATTGGGAGATACTTTATTTTATCTTTCCAGCGTTTAATGTATTTGTCAACACCGTCACCGCACGTCACTACCAGACATTGAACTAAATAACATTACCTACGTTTATCCTTAGAATGTGTAATCTGTTATTTGGTATACTTACTCCAAAAGTTTCGTATACAAATACAAAGTAATGTTTACAATTGTGTTACAACGTACATGACGAATTGTAGAAGGAGATTAGGGTGTCGTTAAAAACAAAAATCAATATTCCCTATTTAAGACAATAAAATAGTTTTTTTTTTTTATGTATGGTATGGCAAACGAGCAGACGGGTCACCTGATGGTAAATGACTACAGCCGCCCATGGGCACCTGCACCTCAAAAGTCACAAGTGCGTTGCCGGCCTTTAATTTGGGAGTAGGGGAAGAGGAGGAGAGGGAAGGGTTAGGGCCACCGGTAACCTCACTCACTCGGCTAAAAGCAAAGCAAACATTGTTTCACTGCCTGTTTTCTGTGAGGCCGTAGTCACTGCAGTTGAGCCGGCCCATACGTGCCAAAGCATTTCATCCAGCTCTCCCACGATAATAGATTCTAATTTTTTTTCAAGTTTGTTTTCATTTTTTCATTAGTAAACCAAACACTAAAAGTAAAATAATGCTTTGACGGTAGTAAAATATGATGTCACAAGTTGTTATTTCATATAAGTTTGCAAGTTTTGACAGAACCTACCTTTTTGACATTTAATAAAGACAAAGTGAGTTGACTTGACGTTCAACTATGGTTTTCCATTGTAAAGATAACAGGAGCTTTATTATATATTAATATTGACGTTGATGCAATATTAGATTTTATCCAATTTAGTTTGAGTCTATCCGATTATTTGATTTGGCGTTTCTGATGGTCAGGTATGAAGTTTTTTATCAGCGGTGAGGGTAAAAATATTGAAAAAGTGATGTTGTAAGATTTCAAATGAAATAGAGCTTTATTACCAACGCAATGCCCTTTTTATAAATTTATTATTTCAAAGTTGGTTTAAAAAATATCGTAATTGTAATCGCTATGTCATATTTTTATTATGGAGAGAATTTAAATATTAGCAAAGTGTAGTTTCATAGTTCTTAGTTATATTCACAATTTTCCTCCATTTTGAATCCTCACTTTTTGTGAGACTTGCAAACAAATTATGTACACTAATGTCTTTTATTTTTGACACTAGTATTATTAGCGAATTTCCCGTATATTACGACGACCTTAGAAATTTTAAAAGAATTATGCCTATAACATAATAGGGTATTTTACTCTAGGAATGTAATAAAATGCATTTAATCCTATTTATGTTATAAATTGTTATTTTATATTTTAAGTAATGATATATTATTAATTAAACTGAAGCTATTTCAATTTATTTTTAAAAACTCACTGAGCGTATACTATACATAAATATGAACTTAAGTATCAATATTTTGATTATGTTATAGTAACATAGTCTTGGCCCTTGCTTGAAAATCAGCGCTTTGCAATATTTGTATTGTAGAAGCATTATGGTGAGACGGGGGCATTTTCTGACTGGCACAATGCATACTTTTTTATTAGGTTAAGTGCGTGTAATGTAATGCCTTTTTTTTGTTTATCAATAGTATTTATTTAGACCTATCATTTATATGTATTGTGTTGGAGAAATAAACTTTTTTCTTTCTAAAAATAATAAAACATAGTAAGATAATGTAGGCAATAGGGTACCGGAAAAAGTGCGAAACGCAAACCGCCATGACATTACGTCATCCCATGTATTTTATTTTACTTAAATATTTAAAGTTCGGTTCTTGTAAAGGCAGATGTATAAATCTACCCAGAATAACCTCTTTCCTGATAGAACATTTTTGCCAAAAATCCCTGTTTTTGTTCGGAATGTTTGAACTTTGATATAGGATTTGTTCTGTCTCCATCATCAATCGTAAGGATAGGAACTCTTTTTAAATTAAGCAAAATTTGCAATAATTTACCCTTTACTCACATGACGAATGAGCAATATGGTAGTCTAGCGTTTTCATCAGTATACCCACGGAAATTTGAACTGTAAAATTTAAATGTATTTTCATGACACTTTTATTATTTTTTCTGGTTTTATACTGTTGCCTTTGAATCAAATTAAAATATTTCCAAAAAAGGGACCTTATTACGAAGATAACACAAACTAAACTCCCGAAAGGACGTATGAGAAAAAAATACAATTCTATCGCAATACACCAAAATTGATCACATAAGAACGGGTCTCATACACGTTATTTACCAAAAATGTGTACCAGAGACGTTATCTTTCCCAAAACCATAGCAATCACTAACTCAATTCAAACTACCAATAAATCAGAACTATCTTATCTGCCATAAACTATGACTATGCACAAAAACGAAAGCGATTAATATCCAGTTATCGTTCCGATACGACCGGTCATCACTTTTTACTATTATTAGCGCGACAAACATTAGGAAAGGATTTCTACCATCGCGAAGGGTATAAATGAATCAGTTTGGCGATATCGTAAATCCTAACTACGTATTCGACTGCTAATTTTGTGAGCGGGTTTTTATTAATACCTATTGATGTTGTATTGGGTAAATTGTATTTGCATTACATAAATAGTTCATGGAAATTTTATTCTCTTCTTATAGTGGAAAAGCAATTTTGCTTTTAAACCATTAAGAAGAGAATAAAATATAAAGTTGCTTTTTCAACTTTAAGTCCCATATTTAGATAAATAGAGAACTTGAAGTTGCATAAGCGACTTCGGTGTTAATGAAAATGTGATTATTGGTTTATCCCAGGTGGACATATAATTAGAGAAATAAACAACATCTTTTTTAGGGTTCCGTACCCAAAAAGTAAAACGGGACCCTATTACTAAGACTCCGTCCGTCTGTCTGTCCGTCTGTCACCAGGCTGTATCTCAGGATGCGTAATTGAAATTGCGTAGTTGAAATTTTCACAGAATGTGTATTTCTGTGGCCGTTATAACAACGAAAAATAAATTTAAAATTAAAGGGGGCTTACCTATTAGGACTTTTTTTTTGGCTTGTAGAATTAAATCTTGTACGATGGTGCGGAACCCTTCATGCGCGAGTCCGACTCCCACTTGGTCGATTTTTTATTTATACTCCACACATATACGATTTCGACATCAAATAAAAAATAAGTCTAAAATTTAAGAACCTAATCTAACGACTAAAACCAGATGGAATTATTTTATTAAATAGAAACATTTTCGTGTAAGTATATGTCATAAATGTAATTTTGTAGTCAACATAAGAAATAACACAACCAATTTTGAGAATGTGAGTGCTAACTTACTAGATGATAAACCTGTGAACTAATGTTACTATGATAATGATCGTCTACTTCATAAGCCTGCGGTATTCAAGATGGCTGACCAGTTCCCGCAAATCACCACAAACTAGTATTGTGAAGCTATTACACCGAAACTGGCGTTTGATATTAATACTGGCGTCTAATCTGGGTAGTTATTACGCTGTCAAAAATCCTATTGAAAATGGGACAATGTTTCTAAACAGACTTAACTAAATTACCCCTACAACACTTTAATCTCGGAAACTAACCAAACACCCATTGTTTATGTGAAATTTCCGGCATTTTCGCAAAATCTACGAGTACAAGGTAGGCTTTTCAGCTAAAGTTGTAACGTTAAATTTATTGTTGGACGTCCTAATGTCTTCGAATGTGTCCAAATAATTAGACCTTATTTAATTTATTACTTGCTCTGCGAGGTTGTGTGAAATTTAGTTTATTTTCATAGAACATGTTATTATTACATATTGCCTTAGTATCAAGTTGGAAATGAAGGAAAAAGAACAAATCGAACCAGAATTGCTCTTTGATTTAATTGCATGCTACTAATTGTCAAATTGGCGGAAACAAATTACAGTGACAGTAATAAATGTTGATCCCCTGAATCTTTTAAATGGCGCTAGCCAAAATTACCAGAGTTTTGACGACATCCAATTTGTTAAAATGTTCCGGTTCGTGCGTCTTTGGTCTGGTAACAACATACTTTGTTATTTTGAGAATTTTAAACATAATCTACAAAAACAACGACTTTACATCTAAAGTAATGTAGTTGTAAAAGTATTTTAAAGCATAATTTTCTTTCATCATGCGCATTTATTTCGTAGTTATGTTGTATTTTGTGAATTTGAGAACAGCCATAACACCTTTTGTATAAGAAAAGCGTTTCTTTTATAAACACACAATATCTCCCAAAAAGCGCAAACACTTTTTAAAACCGCATTGAAAAAAAATGCACCACCCACAAACTTATCTATTAGAATTACATGCTCTAACATTTAGGCATATTTATGTTATTTTTAAATATATAAAGGATACCGTATGTTCTTAAGCGAATTTTGTGCAATTAAATACAATTAAAAACCTTCAAGAAAAGAGCGTACTCCTATCTCAAAGGCTGGCAACGCACTTGTGACTTTTGAGTTGCAGGTGTCCATGGGCGAAGGTAGTCACTTACCATCAGGTGACCCGTCTGCTCGTTTGCCCCCTATAAAAAAAAAAAAAACACAAAAGTTTATTTGTTTTAAGTGCCTTGTGGTATTTCGACTATTTCTGATCCTTTGTAGTGCTCTTAGAGGTGTTAATCAATATCATAAAATTATACTCATTAAAAATTCATATGGAAGATAACTTTTTTAGACACATAAATTTACTCGAATTTATTTAATAAACATTACATCAACATTCGAAATACAGCCCAGGCCTTACGTGGTAATCACGATTAATTTCAGTAAATCATACTGGAATTAATCGCGCTTACCACGTTAATGCTGTACAATAGACACGCATATTCACAGACATCATCCAACCATTACAAATAGATCCTAGCCACTGTTTAATTAGTCTCTCTCGCAGCCAACTTACCTGCTATTATTGAAGCCTCAAAGCTATTATTATTATATACTCGGTATTTAATGGTTGAATAGCATAATTATAATTTGGTAAAATGATACTGATGGTAAGAGGTTACCGTAGCCTATGGACGCGTGAGCTGTTCCCGGATCCCTCCTACTTAAGGCGCAGTACGGCACACCGTGTGGTTTTAGTCGGTTCGATTCCGACACACCGCCCCACCGAAAACCCCGGTGGGGTGACGGCCCGAGGGGGTCTCCACACGCATAAAAAAAAAAAGCCTATGGACGCGTGCAACTCCAGGGGACTCGCATGCGCGTTGCCGACCCTTTAAAAATTATGCACTCCTTTCTTAAAGAATCCCATAGTGAGAGGGTAAACCTCCATAGTATTTTGAAAATAAAAATATAATACATTTTTAACCGACTTCAAAAAAGGAGGAGGTTCTCAATTCGACTGTATGTTTTTTTTTTTACCTCAGAACTTTCGACTGCCTGAACCGATTTTGATGATTCTTTTTTTTTATTTGAAAGCTGGTGCTTCCCGTGTGGTCCCATTTCAATTTGGTCCAGTTCTGACAATGGCATCCATGAGAAAACCATATATAAGTCTTTTGTGGAATAGCATTTTTTGTTGAAGTCGGTTTAGTTTTGAAAGAATTATTAACACAATATTTTCTAAAATTTACAATTATTTGAAAACGTTTTGTATAGTTAAAGGTATATCCTGTTTTTGAAAGAGGCAAGGCACAATCGATTTCTGTTGCTATTTAAGTTTCTTGTCTATATTAAGGTTTACAGTTTATATTTTAGGTTTATTTATAGTCAGCTTTTAAATTAAAATTAATTTAACAAAGACCAAAAATGCTCTGCCCGGGTTCACAAGGATTTACTTTCCAGGGTACACCTGAGGCCCCGGCAAGAAGACCCAGTTACGGTACACTGTGTTGTTTTAGTCGGTTCGAGTCCGACATACCACCTTACCGTTGGCCCGGTGAGGTGAAGACCCGTGTAGGGTATCCACACAAAAAAAGATATATACCTAGTAAAAAAATTATCACTGTGTTTTCTATAATAAAAGAAATATTCTGATACCTGTAACTAACGTTAGTAGGATAGTAAGTTACCCATCCAAATGAAAGAGTAGTTAAAATCCCCTACCATATCGACGATGACAGTAAAAAACTAACTAAACAAGCTTAAAGCTTTAAAGCCATACACGGCTACAAGTAAGCACCAAGCCTATGCGATAAGAATACTAACTATATCGTATTGGAAAATCAAAAAATAATAATTAGACATTGATGCAGACGCTATTAGCGCTATTCTGAGAAAGATTCGGACATGAAACCTTTGCCTTCGTCACACGATAACCTTTCTGAATAATTACTTTGCAATGAAGATTGCTAATTTTAATGGGGCGTCATGCTATTAGGAATAACGTTTCCCAAGGGGAATCTGTTTGTGTGTTATCTCGTATGATACCCATGGGAAGAGGTTGGGTTTCATTTCCACCGTATGGTTGGCGGTGCAATTACCGTTCACATCGTGTTATTTCATCAAACTTATTTACGATGAATTTTTCGTATCATTTAAAGATAATTCGTACGTACCGTGCTTACATTTTTAAATCAGATTCTTCGCCTTTCGTTTTTGAGCCAAGAAATACTTAAATACGGAGCTGCGCCATCGCGTAGGTCCAAGCATAAGGTAAAAAATTCTACCTGTGTTTACTCTTTACGAGAAATAAGACTTATGCTGATAGTTATGTGTGTCTATGCATTTTATACTTTAAAATCCACGGCAAAGTTATACTAATGAAATAAATATACGTGTTAATACTTGACGTAATTTATTGTTATTTGGAAGGGTATAAAATATTTTAATAAGCGTTATTTATTTTTTACTTTGTAGTTATATTACCCTTTTGAGTAACATTACGAGAAATTTTTGAGCCGTTTTGCAAAAGTATGATATCGTCAGGTATAAACAAATATAGAAAATATATATATATATAATAATAATAATTTTTATTAACACTATTTTTTATATTTTTAAATATATTTGTATTTTGTTTATTGTAAATGTATTTAAAAATGTAATTTATATGTATATTAAATAAATAAGGGGAATAATAATAACTTCACACATTTCACATACAAATGGAAAGTACTTACGAAGAAATATACTAAATGTAAATAAACATAAACCGATGTCATCTTAGCTTTAAATTTATTCTGATATATTATACAAAAATGTAAATAAATTTATTTGAAAAAAAAAAGATATTAAGTTTTAATACTTCGCGTGAAAAAAGGTACATAAAATCGGTTAAAATTGATATTTCTAAAAAATGCCAACGGGCTCATAAACTTAAATGGTTTCTTGAATTTTATAAGCTGCGCCGACTAGTTTACTAGTTTGTTAAAAAAATGGCGCATTTTGCAATTAAGGCTAAAAAAATAAAATGATCGTTAATAATTTCAAAAGTTTAAAACCGATCTAGCTGAAATTTATAGCACTTTTTAGTATTATCACAGGCTACAATTTCAGAAAGTTTTAGACTTTTGCGTACGTTCTTTTCAAAGTTATGAAATCTTGAGAAAAACGCTCTTTTTTAACTTTGACCTTTGGTAATCGAAATGTCCATTTTTGATCATGAAACAGTTAGGTTGACTGGGCCAATATTTCTAAAAGTAATCCAAGCGAAATAATTTTATAAAATTATGTACATTAAATTCGTTTTGGAAGACGGAGAAAACGTAACTAACGTAAATAGTTATGTCCAATATAAAAATTTTAAGTAACAATTTCTTAAAGGACGCCTAGAAAATGCACTAAATTTATATTTCATATGGCAAAGCGAGCAACATTTTCAATATGAAATTGACGCAAGCGAAGCTAATATAATATTCCAGGCAACGCAACTGAATATAATCATAGCACCATTAAGTGAATTTCGCATACACACACATATAAAATCAAATTAGGTTGTGTGATGTCAATGCTTGCATGTGATTGATGTTTGTATAAGAAGCACTATGGGATAAAGCGAGGAAATATTAAAATTGATGTTTGAACTCACGTTTCTAACGAGTAAGGGGGTGTGATACTGTTAGATCGTCTGTCATAAGATGATGTATAAGTAATTCATACAATAATAAAAGCGCGACTTAAAGCCAAAACTATGAATTTTGTTTCGTAAACGACGTGTTCTTAGCAACAAGATTCAATCTTTACTAAATTTGTGAAAATGAAGTTAGAACAGATAATGATACTGCATGAATAACTCCAACCAACTCCGATCCAACTAAAACTGGATTAATGAAGGTAGGACAACTATTTGTCTGTATCATATAGTTTTAAGTGTGGGTACATCCACATAAAGAACAATAATTGTATCCGTGAAAGTTGTGTCCGTGAATTGTATCTTTGTTAAATCTGTGTACCAGTGTCGAGTTGTCAACTACTATAATATTTCTATACTTTTAACAAAACTGTAACACGTCCAATTCTGTACATTGAATATATTTTGATTTTGTTATGGGGCACTCTATAATCGAAACTGAAGCCATAACTATTTTTTTTTTTCATTTTTGTCTGTCTGTCTGTCTTGGCATGATTTGAGTTTATACTACGAGGTAGGACGTAGGATACATTTTATCCCAAAATTCAGGACTGTTTCCTTGAGAGAAGGGATGAAAGTCAAAATGTGTACTTAGTTGTAATTCATTAACATGTAGTCCGATTGCAATCATTCTTTTTTTATTGGTAAGGAGGTACTTTGAATATTGTCACGGAATCTCTATGAAAATTTAAAATTATTAAAAATAATAAATTCGTTCCGTTATAGCAGATTTTTAATCTTAGGATAGCATAGGGGAACGCAAAGCATGGTAATCTGCTAATCGTGAGCGTCATGCGCTGTCACGCGAGTCTGAGATTCAAGGACAAGGAAGTCATACCTAAGTATATACATAAATTATTAGGATTGTGACTTTGCGCTCTCAAAAAAAGTGATGAGAAACGGGAACATAACTGACTGACAGTACCATGTATCATCACGCAAGTCTAAAACCCAGTGCATGGTGGCACACGGAGCCGTATGACCGACCGATGGGAGGCATTATGTAAGTGTGTTTGAATATATTGACTATACAGAACTCAGAACTATCTGTGCCTGCCACTTCGTTCGCGTCTATGTCGGAAAACAACAATATGTCACTTATTATAGGCGTAGCACATCTTCCTGAAAGGGGAGATTCCTCTAGGCAGACATATGCTGTCAGAAGCATTCACCAATGAACTAACGTAATAACAAGATAGCTAACATACTCTGTATTTTGCCGTAAGGCATTCAGGGGTATGCTTCCGATATTCAAATTGTATTTGTGTCACAGGAGAGGGATATCAGAATAATATATTTGTGAAAAAATCAAGTAAATTACAGTGGTATTCTATAATAATATAAAATTAAGTCCAAATTTGGGTATAATTTTGTCCTTAAACCTAGCGGTCGTTTTGCCAGAGGCCACAAATACCTCATTTAAAAATAAATACTTTATATCAGTAAAACCAAAAGACATTAATAAATGGTAACTGCTATAAAAGAAAGAAAGAAAGATAATAAAACGTCTTGTTTCCGAGATATACTCCTAAGTAAGAAACCAAAGATGTTGAAATAGTAAGGGATATCTGCACTTTCTGCCTCTGAATCGTATTTTGGACGCGAATCACTTTAATTCTATTCTGTTATTATTTGATGCTATGTTATCAATTTATTATTAAATATTTAACTGTCACCGTCCACTTAAAGTTGTCTCTGCTAATGGTGACTGATATTGTATCTGACAAGCAATGTTCAAATTATAAGCAATAAATCCCGGATGTCTCCTCGGATTCTTGGACTTCGTACAAATATCTTTGAGTACACACATGTGCGATCGTGCAGACTCTTGAGATAATTGCCGAGTATAGCTAATGAACATGTTTGATAGTTTGTTTACAACTAATTTCAATTATTCTGGCCTAAGACCATGTTATCTTTGTAGAATAGTACTCATCATGGTTCACGGAGGTGATTTTGGAGTCCAATAACATGATTACTAAAGGAATAAGTACCTATCTACTTTCAGCAGAGCAGCTTTTTAGATTCAGCATCTTATTACGCAATAACTAGACAAAAACTCGTAGATCATCGTTTTTGTTCTTCATTATTTCATAAAACCTATTAATTCCTATTTAAAATTTTCACCCGTGGTTTTGGTTATATGTATGGTTCTTATAATCTATGTGAGTAATAAAAATAAAATGCTATTCGTTTGTATGCGAATCATTTTAGGATGACTGGATTGATGTAACAATTTGTTTCTTAAGGTTAATTAAAAAATTAAGGAATAAGGTTTTTAAAGAAAGAAAAACCAGACAACTTGGCCATAAAATGGGGAAATTCAGGGATAAGTGAGTGTTTTTTTTTCTATAAAATTAAAACAAATTTATCGAAGTTTTAACAGAACAACGTCTCTAGGTAGCTAAAACATAAAACCGAATACGATATGATCTCATCTAATAGGATGTGTGGGTATTACTACATCTGATTCGTTTTTTTTTATTATTACGTTTTATTAGCTTCACTTGTAACTACTTAACTCACATGTAAACATATCTTGATGCAGACACCACACAAGTGCTCTAAAATAACTTTGGCTTCAAATACATTTGTGACTTATGTTGATTTTTTTTAATGCGGATGCTGTCTATGGATTTTAGAAAGATCTATCCGTGGTCGTGTTTCCAAATCAAATTATCTTTCAACTTCATTCTTTACAAAGTTATGTACGTAACATAAATACGTATATAAAATACGTCTAGATTTCAAATAAACAAACAAATCTTTTAAGGGTTTATTTTAATCTATACTAATATATAAAGCTGAAGAGTTTGTTTGTTTACTTGCTTGAACGGCGCTAATCTAAGGAACTACTGGTCCGATTTGAAAAATTCTTTCAGTCTTAGATAGCCCATTTATCGAGGAAGGCTATAAACTATATATCATCACGATACGACCAATAGGAGCGGAGTAGTGACCATAAACGCAGGTGAAATTGCGGGGACGGCTAGTTCTTGAATAAAATCTTTAGTAATTAAAACTTACGCCTTAATAAGTTTCCATTTTTAACAAAGAACCAATGATGTCTTAAAGGCTCCAATATTATCCATATTTATTTAATTTTCTTACAATAATATCCTCCTTTCTAATAACAATCCTTTAAAAATTGAAGCACACAAGTAATATTTGTTTCTTTACTGATGCTCTTTCAGTATACCATTTTCTAAAATACATTTGTAATAAAGCTTTGAACAATCATATCTACATGAGTTTATATTTGTGTTATATTTAAATATGAGCAATGTCTGCCTGCTACTGAATCGAATGCAATTTCTTTGTTTATTCCGGTACCTTTATTTTTGTAACGCATGCAATTGTGATTGTGCAGGGCATGTTTTAATGGTTTTAGTTCTTGGTTTCTATATTTATGATTCATAAATTTTGTTATTCTTTGTGTTCCTTAGTATTACATAAGATATGTAAGAGTTAAATATTGAAGCGACCATTTTTTTTTGTTTAATATGTTAGTTACTATTTTAATACCAACTTAAGTGTTTATGTAGTTCCCTTATAAATTGTTGTCTTTATGATAAGACTTTATTTATTTCTTCTTTTTTATTGTGCCGCCATCTTTCTTTTAGTTTCCCATTATCCGCTATTTCTAACGAGTTTTGTTTTTGTTTTGTATTTGTTTTATATTATCATAAATATTGGTTATACAATTACTTATGTATTTACCTGAAATCATAATTAAACCTGTATACACTTTGATACTTTTTAGTTACGACAAGTTACATATTATTTTAATATATTATCCTCATTAAACTTACCCTACCTAAGAGAATTCATAATTACATAACATTTATTCATCCCTGGGAAACCTTATCAAATTTCCACTTAAATAAGACATAACCATAATAAACAGTACATTAAACCAAAGCTTATAGCCTCGATTATTTCTCGGTTTCCAAATCCAAGACTCAACGGCTTGAGGTCAATTAATCAAAGCTGTAGGATAAGGAAGGTGATAAATTCGACCGCAGTTTCTGGTTATGATGTACTGGACGAAATGAAAATTATGCCTGTATACTTTAAGATGAGATTTGAGGAGCACCAAGTGATTATGGTTAAATAAATTATACCTACGTTGTCTTACCTTCTTATGGACAAGTGCGAATCTGACTATCGCGCCGAGGGTTCCATAAGTAAACGAAATTGTGTGTAGATAGTACATCCATCTTGGGAATCAATTCTCGAAGATATGTGGACGTCTTTTCCAGACGATAATAAGTCAACTTTTCAATCGCAAAATATAAGTTTGCAATCACAAAAACAACTTCGATATGATATAACAACAAATTAACGACTTTCGGTTTTCTTCTGTTAATTATGTTGTGAGACTTTGCTTCTTATTTGCCACAAATTTCATGATTCTAGGTCAATAGGAAGTACCCTGTAGGTTTTGATTTAGCTGCGAAAAGTTCAAATTTATTAAAATCTAAGGCTCACTGGCCGCTCTTTTCATTGCGTTGACTTAGACGTTTGATTTTTTACAGCTTCAAGGGACTGCAGGCAAGTATTTGGTATTATTTCAATTTGACGCTCCATGGGTTCCTAAGAAAAAAAGTCTTGATAAACAGACAGACGGACAACAAAGTGACCCTATAAGGGTTCCTTTTTTCCTTTTGAGGAACGGAAGCCTAATAAGTGTGAAGAATCGATTCTCGTGTTGGGAATCGATTCTCGAAGGTTTTTGCCCGTTTTTTGCCATAGAACAAACAATTATTGTACGTTTTAATGTTTGTTCTCACAGATTACTTTTTTATTAAGATTATGAAAAGTTAATCTTTTGCAGATGAAATAATATTAATTTTATCCGATCAAAAAAGATTTTTTGATAAATAAGAATACCTTTGAACTTCCATTACGTGGAACTGAAAATATCGCTGACAAGATGCGTTCTTGAAAAGGCGACACTGACTAACCTTTCTGTGACATAAGCTCAGCTCTATAATTTACTTTGAGTGCAAATTACCTTTGCGCACAGTTCTCTATAGTCTATTATTCTGTATTTCCCTCTCCGTCCTCTAGATTGATTCTGAATGATTGATAAAAGTATTAATAAAAATGAAACAGTTTTTCTTATTTTATTTTATTTTATACGAATTTTATGTGGATACATTCATGTACATTCAGGAACCACTCTACTTATTTAAAAAAATATTTTATACCAGATGAATTTACAGCGAAGTAGCAAAGTCAACCATTAGTAATAAATAAGTACTCCAGAGTATATACTCTTATGGTAGTTTCTACTTGCAGGAATTTATTTTGTTAGTCTATTGTTAGTTTGTTGTATTTCTTTAATGAAAAAAAGAAAGAAAAAAGATTTATTTTGGCAAACAAACACTTAAATATTCACATGAAAACAATAAAAATAAAAAATAAAAACAAGAACATGATATTGTAGACTAAATAGATACAAAACAAAAAAAAATCTACCGTCTAACTTTTCTAATCCTTTGATGAACGCAAACTGAAAAAATCCAAACAGAAACCAGTTCTGTACAATACAGACAAATATTTAAGTTGACTGAACCGTCATGTTGGCGAGTGCACTTTTGAGAATGAGTTATCAGTTCAATTTGGAACTACAAACAGAGCAGTTGTATGTAACAAAGTGACAGTCATATTTTATTTTTATGCGAACAAATTGTATCAGTTGCAGTTTGTACATGTTGTAAATTTCGCAAAAATATTTGGTGAAATAGACAACCTGCATGTAGATTACTTATTAAATTATATTGTCTATTATCATTCATTCTATTATATAACACATCTTCTCATATATTGTTTTTAAAGACTCTTTATTCCGTGATTTGTACTGAAACATTTTAGTTGCGTTACTAAAAGACTTGTGTTCTTGGAACGATTATGATATTTCATAATATATCTTTTGAAGAGGTCAGTACTTAGCAGTTGACGATCTATGGCTGATGATGATGACTGAATAACATAGCATTATGAAACTTAGGACACGAAACGTCACCACACACAAAACATAGTGTTAGCAATTGTTACATAATTTCTAAAAAGTATCTTTACATAAAATGTACATCATCATTAGAATCACACTAATATTATAAAGGCGAAAGTTTGTGAGTGTGTGTGTGTTTGTATGTTTGTTACTCTTTCATGCAAAAACTACTGAACCGATTCCTATGAAACTTGGTATGTAAATAGCTGGATACCTGAATGAACACATAGGCTACTTTTTATCCCGATATTCCCACATCTTTCTTCACCTTTTTTTCTCACAGTTTTAGTAGTTTTTAAAGTGATATAATAATAGCAAAATCACTTTTAAGAAACAGTTCAAAAACACAAAGGATAACTTTAGTCAACTTTGACTAACTCCTAAGTGGTTTAAATACCTACATCACCTCACGACCTAATTCTAAACTAAAGCGAAAAGCCACGAGGCCACATCAAAAGAAACAAATTGATTATACAAATTGAACTCGATATCACAATTATTAATATCATATCACAAACTATTTAGATTAATACTGAGCTTACGAACAAAACCTCAAAATTTAGTAATTACGGTAAAGGTTGTACGTCATCTGTGTACTGTCTAAAAGAGACTTTATTAATTAACATGGTACCATAGAGTTAAATAGTTAGGCCCGATGTGTAAGCCAATTTTGCTGTTTAATTTGGTTTAAATGTTTTCACATTGGATTTATTAACTGAAGCCAAATTTATATTAATACCTATTCTTAATTTGGATGAATAAATGACAGACAGAGAGGATGAATCAACGACAGGGACAGATTCCTTTGAAAATTAGTATTATGTAACTTTAACACAAAAAGCTTCACCTATAATTAAAGCGGTATTAGATTAGATAAGTTCAACGGCAATTTTTAAGAAAATCTCATTTTACGGATACATTATTCATGTGTCAACATACCCAAATTTGTAGTAAATAGCGAAAAATGTAGCTCATCAAAACTTTAATAACATATTTCCATACGTTTTGAAAACAAATTTTGTTACTTTCATTTAGTTTATCATTCAATTACAAATAAAGCTGATATGAATACTTCCGTATCAAATTTGTAACTTACAGTTAGACAGATCAAATGAAGTTACTTGAGCTCCAAATAAAGTTACACCATCTTTGTCTTCCTAGATAACTGTTTCTCAGTTTATTAATAAATTTGATTCAGCTCTGATTGGAGAGTGAAAATACTTAAAAATTCATCAACTTAGCAACCATTTTCCCTATTGTAAAATACGGAAAATCATATCTCGTAGAACGGTTTTGATACTGTAAAAGTTATTGTTTGAAGTGGTAATAGAATATTATTTTGGTTACAGGTAGGAGGTATGCGGGCTCAGAAGATACCCGCTACCTTGCTACTGTTGCTTTTTGCAATAGAAGCTTTGGATGCCAACAGAAGAAAACAGAAAGAGAAGCTTATCCCAACTACAGTCAATATATGTGATATTAGTGACAGAGATTCCAAAGTTCATTGCTATTGTGAATTCAGTCAAGAAGTCAACGAAGCAATAAAAACAGAATGTTGGGTATTCAACGGAGGAATAGAAAAATCGGATCCTCTATGGACGAGTTTTACATCACAGTCAAACATAGAAACTTTGGCCTTCAATGTCAGAGCAGACGGTGGTCTAGACTTTGTACCGTCCAAAGTCTTCAGATTTTTAAGAAAAATAAAACATTTCAGCATAAAATACAGCTCAATTCACAAGATAGAGAGCTACTCATTTGTTAACATAACATCGGTCCAAGAGATGACGCTGACAAAAAATCAGATAGTCTATCTTGGTAAACATTCGTTTTATAACTTGCCAAATTTAACTTTACTTACTTTAGATGAAAACAGAATAATTGAACTTGAGACTGAGATGTTTTACGAACTACCGGCACTCCAGAAATTGTATCTTACTAGTAATAATATTAGTGTCATTCACGATGGCGCATTTAAACATCTCGTCAATTTGATTGACTTAGAACTCGATAGAAATAATATAAGCGAACTCAAAAAGGAGTGCTTTTATGGACTTGCAAATCTGAAGCGATTAGATTTGAAAAGAAACAAATTATCAAAACTAAACTCGTTTACTTTTACTGAATTATGGAACCTTCAATCTTTGTTGTTAGATTATAACGAAATTTACGTTTTGGCCCAGAGGACATTCGATGGATTATCACAATTAAGGAAGTTAAGTTTAAGCCATAACAAACTTGTAACTTTGGCCAGCAGTCTATTCGAAGGGGTCAGGGGACTATCCGCTTTAGATTTAAGGCATAATAAATTGAAAAGGTTTACCTTTGAAAATCTTCACCCGATCTACGATAACTTAAAAAATCAGAACAGCTACATCTATCTTGAAGGTACGTATAATAATATTATATTGTTAAATGTTTTTTTATCAATTAAACAAATTGAATTCAATTCAAATAAACAACTTATTTAGTTTATTATTTCGTATTATTTTAATCTTTAGGATTTTGTGTGTTTATTCCTTCATTCTAAGTAAAAACACGGACTATACCTATAAGTAATCTAAACTCTGGTATTTCAAAAGCAAAATTATTGGGGATAGAAAATTTCAATTTAGATTTTTCGTACAGACACGAAAAATATATTAATCGAATAAAATCAATTATCCCTAACAGACGGCATTCTTAGAAGTGATCATTAGTCCAATTAAGGGATTCATTAACGCGTCAATTGTTACAGGGAATGAATTCCCGTGCGACTGTCATCTCGCATGGATGCATAAGCTTCGTCATGAGGCCAAAAGCGTCAAGGTGCGAACATCTCTCGAAAATTTCATTTGCAAATTCAATACGGAGCCTTCGTTAAATTCACACTTTACTTATTTCGAAAGGAGCGTTATCGGATCAAACAGTTTGTACGATAGCGATGACAAAAGTCAAATAAAAGATTATGTGGATAATCCGGATGATTTCTTTCAAGACGAAATAGACGAAGCTTACGTTGATGAACCAAAGGCCGTTAAGGGTGAAAATGAAAGGACTTTACTTCAGATACCAGTGGAGACGCTGCCATGTCCCCAAGATGTCAAAACTGTGACCGACAGGACTTATACGTACCCATCACAAAATGAAGCAAAAGATTACAGAAACTTAATCCAAACTTCAAGAACGACAACTATTGAATCGAATTTCACTACTTCTCTGTTATCCCTTATAATATTAATGTGGACCACTCGATTGTAAACCCTAATAGAAATTAGACTGCCGTATTAAGTTATTTTTTTTAAAAGAATATCATTGTTTCGTGAAGCCCTGTATTTTTCATGGAAGCATTCTTGACATAATATATGTTTACTTAGTAAATGTAAATATTTTAAGAAATTACATGCGGGTGTATATTATTATAATACGAAAGTTTTTTTCTTAAATATAATGTAACGTATAGATTTTGTAAATACTTATATAAATTATGTAAAAAATGTGATATAAAATTTAAGTATAATTATGATAGACATTATCTTGCAACATACATTTTGTCGTAGAATACTTTTCTAAAAGAACCTTGAATTTTTCACATTATGTATTTTCATTTATAATGTTATGAGTCTATCAAGAAGTTTATGTAAATATTTGATATTATAAAATAAATGCGTTGTATATAATAAATTAGCATTATGAATATTGAATAGTCAAAACAAGGAACAAGAGATTTTGATTGTGAAACATTTGTTATTGTATCAAAATTGTTGGTAGTGGACGGGATAACCTAATATTATATTTCGTTAGAATTTTATTGAAATTTAATTGGGATATTTGTTGTATTTATAAATGAAATAATTATAACATTTTTAGTGATCTATGGAAATAGTAATAAAACAGGTTTTTAAGAAATATGTCCAACAATTTTTACAATTCTCAGATTTTAAGTTGAAAATACCGTTTAACAGGGTCAATTCAGGAATGAAATGGAAATAGAAACCAAAATCAGTTATTTATATACAAAACAACCAGTAATATAATATTTGACTATATTTTCCTGTTATTTCGATTCCTGTGGATAATATTATATGAAGTAAAGAAGAAGAGCACAATTATGTATTTATACGGGAATTAACGCGATCACGAAAGTGCAAGCCAGTGCAACCTGGTCAAAACGTCAGGCAATTCAGAGGTATGTAATACCTTTTCGTGATCGCGTTAATTCCTGTATAAATACATAATTATATCATGGAACGCGAAAGTTTAAAAGTTAGTAGAAGAGCACTAAACAGTAAAGATGATAAAAGTAAGAGAAATTCTAAATATTACCCATTTGCTGACAAATAAGCTCTAACAAATAATAATTAAAGTTTTGAAATTACAGATTCATCCTAAATTAAAACTTCAATACAAACTGAAACTATCCCATCCGATACCACAGAAGCATAAGTTTTATAACCCCGTTTTGTTTCTACTCCAGGTATTTTATCGGCAAGATATTAGCTACGGATATCATGTTTACCTGAATTACTTAATACAATTAGGATGTAGTATATTACAAATTCTTTTTACGGCGCAAACATTTTTAAATGTTAATAATTTAATCAGAATGTTTAGAGATAAGTTCATGGTTAGTGTGCTAATTTTACTCTTAATTTTTTTAAAGATGGCTTTTAATAAGCTACTGCAGCCTATGATCGCTTTATAGATCAGAAGTATTTCGATGTCAGACGCTTTAAAACCCTATCTTTTTTTTTTATATCTTCTATAGTATATATATATATATTATCTTTTATAGTTTTTTTCCTTTATTTGTCATAATATTAACAATAAATACACAAAATAAAACTGTACATAAGCATTTAGAAAACTGTTGCGGTTTGTAATCAATAATACGAGGAGGTTCCTTGTACTGCATTAGCAAAAAAATACAGTACATTTCTTAGTTTGTTGTCAAGAAGATAGCAGATGTATACTTGAAATGCAGCTGTTGGATGTCCGAAAAGCTATTCATCATAACACGTACGTTTTCAATACTAGATGAAAAAGTTACAAAAGTTGACCAACTTGTAGTTACAGTGCTGTACTGTACAGCGGTAAACAGAGCATATTATGTAAATATTTCGTTATTTAAGCAGTTTTCCCTTTGAGCGGAAAATCAGTATAAATTCCAATGCACACTCGCTGTATTTTCCTATAAAGTTAAACATAACTATTCAACCCATTTTCAAAAACATTATGGTCAATATATTATTAAGACTTTTAAGCAGTGCTCGTAAAATATAAAACGTTAAGATATCGCTAAATAACGTTCATTGAAATAGTTACCGTCTTCTTGGAAGACTGCCAATTGGATACGAAGAGTACCGAGTGAAAAATAACAGCTTTTTAAATTATTACTGAGACATTTTGTTTAAAATTGTACAACTTTTTGGTCTAGTATTTGGACCAGAAATCAATAAATTTAAGAGTCTGTTACGATATATTGATATTGTAATATTAAACCAAGCATTTCGTTATGATACTATAAAACTCAATGCTCGGTATTGAAAGCCAACGAGATGTCCACTTAATTAGTAATCGTCCCTTTTATTCCAAAAGTGGTCAAGCTTTTCAGAAATTTACAACAAGTGAAATTGATCTCAAATGGAATAATTGAAACCCAGTTGTATAACATATACGTACAAAATGTATAAAATACTTTAACAAAACATTAAATCTGAACGTTTGGGATTATAGATGGGTAATCACCCGGGTTTTTACCCAAGCGTGGGTTTTAACCCGAGTGATTACCCATCTCTATAGATGGGTAATCACTCATTGTCCTGTCCAAGATAGAAAAATACTTAAAACTGATTATTTATGGGTATGTTCTTAACAGAAGTTTTAAGTTAACAGTATGAAAGTTTTCAATGACTTTCTTTTGCGATTTTAGCATTAGCACACGAGTCTACATTTAAAATAAATTAAAAATAAATTAAATATTTCAAACAATTATCACAAAATAAAAACTTGATATTTACAAAATCACTTTATTTGCGTAATATATTTTTCACTAGACTAGACTATAAGGCTAGATTTATTGGATGTAAATAAATTCTTTGTAAAGTAAGTTTTAATTTAAAATAATTTCATTAAAGGTTGATGTTGAAAGTTCATTGTTTTATTTTTAATGACGATATCTACTCATAAACATAGGGTTCAAATTTACATTAGTCAATTAGAAGTCTTTACTCCTCTTCGATGTGTCATAACCAGGACTTGTTATTATCTATCGACTATTCAAAACTCTTTCATATGGTTGTGCTAATTTTAATAGACATTCCTTCTGTGGGAAGGATTTCATTCTCTAATTTCTAATTTATAAGTAAATCGTATTAGTTCAGTAACTATAGTGAAGTGAAGTTTGTTGTATGTCTGTTTCTCAATCTATCAATAATTAATCCTTCTCCTAATTGGGCTTTACGGTCCCTCAATCGTTAAACAAATCAAGTTTCTATAGGTGTTAACAGGCAAGTGAAGAGAATTTTGGATGGGAGTGAACTGATATCTTGGCAGCCCATTTAATCCAAAAATATCCAGTAATAGCGAACACGAGAAGTCCTATAATATTAATACCTTTTGTGTTGTAAAACTGTTTTGTAATTAATTTATCAAATGAAGTTCGTTTAGAGGTGTGGTGGTCCAGAGTCTAGATATTACATCAGTTGCGGCGCAATGCAGAGGAGCAGTAAACATAATCGGAGGCGAGAGCACGACTAAGGTAAAATGCTGCGTTAAAGAGAAACAACTCTCATACCAGGACTAGGATTTAGTGATTTCATCAAAGTGGCTAATGTACTTGACATTATACTGACGCCTTTCAAAGTGTACAAGAGAAAAACAGCACAGGGATATTTCATCCAACAGCACAATTTGCATAGTACTGTTTTATGCGTCATTATTGGCATTAGGACTGTATATTAGTACCAGTAATCATTTACAGTCACATAGATTGTGTTCTTGTTTAAAAACATGGCTCTTAAAAATGAAATCATAAAATTCCCAACCATCTCATCAAATATTGTCGCCACATCAGAAACTGGTGGTGAGAGTGTTGCTAACACAAATGCAATCTATATGTATTCGAATTTAACGAGAATGTATCGTGTCTGACTTTATTTTAACTAATATTATAAATGCGCAAGTGGGTTTGTTTGTTTGTAACGCCTTAACTACTCAACCAATTACATGAAATTTTGCATACGTTATTAAGGATACAGAAAAGAACATACGATACCTTCATTCCAGAAAATATTACTATTCCTGAGGACCAGAAACATTACTTTTACTCGAGCAAAGTCACGGGAAGAAGATAGTACCATATAATATGTACTGCTTTTATTAACATATTATTCTATAGTCTAATGCTCTTAATTGAACAAGATGGTGCAAGTACAACACGTAATAACTTAAACAGCTTAACATCTCCGTCTCAGGATTTCTCTATTCTATATTTGTACGTACACTATTCATTTTATTTAAATAACCCAAATATCTGTTTCATAGGTGAATTTTATCAGCACAATATAGCAGAAATACAGTTTAAATTCTCTGGGTACTAGTTCTAGGTAGAGAAGAAGAATTTTACGAAATCCCCTAATACGTATTAGTTTGAAAAAGGCTATCTGCTTCATTATTAAGATCATGCGTCATGATAATTATAACAAATAGTTTTATATATCGAATATACAGCAATCATCAGGTTGTACAAGAACTAAAAAAATATCATAGACAGGTATTAATTTTTTTGTTCTAATACTAATAAAATTGAAATAGAATAGAAAAACAATGGTAAATTCCTAATTTAAATTTACCATTGTACAGTTTAAAATAGGAATTTTAAACTGTTTTCTTGGAAGTTGAAACATATTAACCAGTATGGTTTCACAGTCTGTTGGCGGTGAAAGCCAGCTAGGACTGGTGCTCTTAACTTTTTTTTTTTTAATTACATTGTAGGGGGCAAACGAGCAAACGGGTCACCTGATGGTAAGTGACTACCGTCGCCATGGACACCTGCAACTCAAGAGTCACAAGTGCGTTGCCGGCCTTTGAGATAAGAGAACGCTCTTTTCTTGAAGGTTTGAAGGTCGTATCGGTCCGGAAATACCGCAGGCGACAATTTGTTCCACAGATTGGTTGTGCAAAACATTTCTGGAGAACCGCATAGTGGTGAACTGCCAATCCATCCATTATTAACTGGTTTCCTTGTCCGTTTATAGCGCAGTGACGCACCGCGGCATGTTTTGTTCATTGTTTATCAAAGCTCAGCAAACAAGTTAAGCTTTAAAGGTCCTCACACATTATACCGGCACGGTAAATGGCTCCAACCCAGCAATTAAGTTGTCATTTACATCTGAGCATTAAAACGTGGTCGTATAATATATTTCATAATGTCAATATGAAAAAACCAACCAACTATACAACTCGACACGCAGTAACCTTGCGGTCAGCTCGCTTACAGCGCGCGGTCCGCGTGCTTACAGCTTACAAAAAAAACTTCGCGTTGTATTGCACATGAAGACGATGAAATTAGCTTGCACCTTGCGGGCGGCACGCGGTCTGCGAGCTTACACCTCGTGGGCGACGCGTGGTAAAGCATTCTGGCGGCTACCGGTAGCCTCAATTTCAGACAGCGCCGTGCTGCAGCTGTGCCGTTGCAGTGCCGTTATAGTGTGTGATGACTTTGAGTGTAAGCATAATAACATGACATAAAAAAGGCTTTAATATGAAAAATAAACAAACAGCATACAAAGGAGGTAATCGAAACTATAAAGTAACTACATGTTACCTTATAGTGTCGATTACACGATTATCATATATACGCGTATGATATATGATATATTTGATATTCGATTAATAAAGTCTAAGATACCTTCTTCACAAAAACTTAATTCTAATCAGGCGGAAGCCTAGTCGCGTTTAATAATCGGTACCTAACCTACCCATTATTAGTTACTTCGTTCGATTTGACTTTTTAATATGTTATTGAAAAAACTACCTTATCAACATTAAACAGTACTTTAAAACTCAGTAGTTACCTACTCTTAATTAATTTTGCTTACCAAAATAATGATATGAACCGAACAAGTCGCTGGTACTGCACAGGCTTATATGGTCAATGAACATAGAAAATATGTATTATCCATCCAAATTTATTGTGTTACTTTAAAAATAGGCCCCTTCGGAAATAAAACACCTTTTTTTTTTTTGTGTTCGTGGAAACCCCCTCGGGCCGTCACCCCACCGGGGTTTTCGGTGGGGCGGTGTGTCGGAATCGAACCGAGTAAAACCACACGGTGTGCCGTACTGCGTCTTATGTAGGAGGGATCCGGGAACAGCTTTTATTAAGACATCCGGACCCCTCCTAGCGCCCGCCCGCAAGTGCGGGCACCACCTCCGGGTAAAACTTAAAATCTCTCAATTAGGCGACGTCCAGGCACACGCGGACGCCGCCTCCTCGCGGGGGGCCACTATAGCGGGTGGAGGGGAAAACCCGTCCCATCCACCCGCGGCCACACTCAGGGCGGCATGAGGCGCTGGTAAGCGCGCCTCCGCCGCCCGGTTCGCCGGCGGCGAATTAAGTCCGAGTGGAGGTCATCCTCCCGGACCCTTTCCGCCGCCTCCTTCTGTGAGATGACTTCCTGACAGAAGGTCGCGACCGCGGTAAAATTCCTGTCGCTACCGGCCATGGAGCGTATGACGGCCGGTAGCGAGAGATCCTCTCCGATGACTGCAGTGAGGGCCTGGCGCTGCGTTGCCCAAGCAGAGCAGACCGCTAGCGTGTGCTGAGCCGAGTCCTCACTGCAATCGCAGTGGTGACAGGCGGGACTCAATTCCCTGCTAGCGACCGATCGGAAATAAAACACCTAGTCCAACAAACAACACAATCATCAAAACATTATTAAACACATTTTTGTATTTAAATTTAGTACCGGTCACGAATTCTCTTTTATCTCATCTATGGACTGAAAATGGGCGCCTCGAAATGGTAATTTGAGTTTTGAAATAAGAGAACAACCATTTTTGAATGCGGGCTGGAATTGATTCGAGTCTGCTGTAAGGGGTTCCATGCTTAAACAATCGTTTCAAAATAGAACGAAATGATTCGTAAGACACAGAAATTTCAGTGGCTATCTCGGTCGCTAGTTTAAGGCACACAGACGATCACACGTGCGCACCAGTGCTCGAAAAGATGCGTGCAGAATTAAGAGAGCCATGCTTGGGAACGTATAGGCCGGCTCGACCGGTAAACCGGTAGTGAAGTAATGCTTGCATGGCTTTTCGCCGAGTGAGTGCGGTTACCGGAGGCCCTAACCCGTCCCTCTCCCTCTGTCCCCCCTTTCCCCTTCTCGCCCCCTCTTCCCCCTTCCCTTACTCCCACCTTAAAGGCCGGTAATGCACATGTGACCCTTGAGTTGGGCACCTGCCCATGGGCGGCGGTAGTAATTTACCATCAGGTGCCCCTTTTGCCCCCTTTACCAAATAAAAATAAAAAGAAGATTAAAGGACAGTCATACAGACAGTGTATATTAGACGAAATGGATTGTTGTTTGGCCGATTCCGAATATTCGGCCGACCTCGAAAGGTAAACTACCCATTCGATCATCATGAAACTTTGTTAACATGTGATCAGGGGTACAGAAATTGATTGACAGAATCTACATTCACGAGAGAGAAGCCGTAGGGAAAAGCTAGTGTTTCACAGTTGTAAGGCCGATAAAGGTTTAGATAGAAACTAAATAGAAATTATAATAAAAATTAAATTTTAATCATCATCCATACAAACAAATAAAATTGAAGTGTCTCTAATGTCAAAATAATATATTTTTTTAAACTCTATTTGTAAGACATTTGCCTAAAAATCAGTTTTTAAATTTTTTATCTATCTGTCTGTCTGTTTAATCGTCTAATCTCCGAAACGGGTTCACCGATTTCCACGGAATCTTCACTGGCAGATAGATGGTGTCATAAGGAGTAACTTACGCTACTTTAATTTGAGAAAAAGAATTAGGGTTCCGATATGTACACGCAAGCGAAGCCGCACGGGAACTGCTAGTTTAACATAAAACGTGAAATTACGAGATTTAAGGAACTAAATACAACTACGTTCCATTTTCTAAATAAATTACTCACCTACTACGAAGTAATGAAGCATAATTTGTAGGATTATTAGTAGAGATTCCTCGTGATCATAACCTACTACGGAAGTAAATAACTCGCTAAGTACTATTGTTGATTAAATTACTTTGTTTTTATTGGTTTTGTTACTCTGATGGCAAGGGCGTCCGGCCCTATTTTGTCTTTGTTAATCATGATTGTAAATTTATAATTTATAATGATGATAATGATAATACTGTAATCTGACAATTGAGAAAGAGTAGCTATATTTTTTAATTGTGGTTTTCTAATTTTAATTTTAATTCATCACGTAAGTGATTCCGTAAGATGTCGATATGGTATAAAATTGCGTAGACGAAGCAATATATATGACGGAAGGTTATTGAGTGAAGACTACGGACCGGTAAGTGGAATGTAGAACGTGCCGCTAACACTGAGAGAAGGAGACCTGTGATCAATATTGGAACTCCAATGACTAGGAAGATGATTTAGGATGCACAGGGGTGCTTTTACTTACACGAATACTGTTAATTGATATCAGTTTATTAATAGTAAACCTTAACGTGTGCGCTGATCACTACATCGCTACATATTTTGAAACAAAGTCCCCCGCCGCGTCTGTATGTCTGTACGCGATAAACTGAAAAACTACTAAATGAATTTTCTTGCGGTTTTCACGAATAGACAGAGTAACTCATGAGGAAGATTTAGGTGTATAATTTGTTAACGTTTCGTGTAAATTGGTTAAAATATGATGATTTTTTTTAAAGAATACTAGCAACGTGGGTCTAGTATTCTTGTTAACCCCTCCAGTTAAGCTTAACGCTTGTGTTAGGAGTGGGTTCACGTCGGTAGTGCACTGGGTGGGGGTTCGAACACGCAACCACTTGATCGGAAGTCCGGCACCTTAGCCATTATACCGAGACCTTAAATTATGGATGATGATGTTTGGTGAAGATGTCTCTAATACCAGTGCGAAGCCGTTGCTTTCTTGCTAGTATTCTTATAAAAATTCAATAGTTATTACAAAATTAAATGCCATCACTTTCTATAAAATACATAGCAAAGCTTTGTCCACTTGCGAGAAAGGAATTAAGCAGAAAACTCCTGTTACACTTTTTTTACTCATTCCGGGAACTCATCTGGGTTTCTCGGACGCTTTGCTCTGTACAAAAAGGTGTCTATTTAGACCAGTAGATACCAAGTTTCTTTGAACCTCTACATATTAGCTTTGTAGTGCAGAATAAAGACAAAAAAAACGATAAGGCCAAGCTTTAAATAATGAAATTTCTTCAAATTTTATATAAATATTAGGTTACGATGTGCGATAACTACATCTTAAATATCTTGATGAAAATGTGATCCACACACAGTGATAAAACATACTTCAATGTCATTAAACGAAGACACGCCGAACTACGCAATAACTACCTACTGATCCTGCATCGCGCTATGAAAGTTCTCGCACCAATAAATATATTATTATTTAATTTTTTTATGGTATAGGGGGCAAACGAGACGTGTTGCCGTCCTTTAAGGTGGGAGTAGGAGAAGAGGGGGAGGGGGGAGAGGGGAAGGACGGGAATAGGGGAGAGGGAAGGGTTAGGGCCTCCGGCAACTTCACTCGCGCGGCGAAATGCAATGCAAGCATTGCTTCACTGTCGATTTTCTGTGAGGCCGTGGTATGGAGCGGAGTCGAGCCGGCCCATACGTGCCGAAGCATGGCTCTCCCACGTAAAATCGGTTGTATAATTATACAACCGTTGGGCCGCGGTTCGCCAAGCAGGATCACCTAGCCTGGATGAAGGATCCTCCCTTTGTATTGGAAGAACATAACACTCGTTCCTCCACAGAAAATAGGTGTTAAGAAGCTAAGCAGAAAGGGATTGAATATTTAGCTGTTTGCATCCTTAAGTTGATTGTAAGATACTTGAGATATTTCTTCGCAGACATGTTAAAGTATCATAAAGGTCATATCTAAGAGGCCACATTGAGAAAAGAATGGAAAGCAGAAATTTATAAAATTTACAACAATTTGCAATGCAATGCAATAAACAAAATAAAACGATCATTGATGAAATCATTCAATGTTGTCACTAAAAAAAAATCGAAGATTTAATGCATTAGGTAGATTGATTAATAGAGCGATTCATGAGGAAGGTTTAAGTATATAATTTGTTAAGATTTTGTGTAAATTGTTGAAATATGATGATGATTGTTGAAGATGTCTCCGCTACCTGTGAGATGCCAGGGCGGGTTGCTAGTAAAATATAAAGCAATGCTTTTTTGTATGTGAAGTTCTGCAAAAAATAACATAAAAGTCGAGGAATTCCCTACTATACTTGTATATTTTACTAAAAAGAAATCTCGAGATTTGCAACATTTTTTTAGTGACAATAAACTGGGTAGGTTAAATGAGATTCAAGTCTATTAAATAGGAATTAAGAATTTTTCCTTTGAACATTAAAACTTTAATATTTGAAACACTTCCACCACACGTGTTGTCACAAAAGAAATGAGTAGCTTTCCCGAGTAGAACGTTATAAGTCCAGAGGAACATGATATTGTTCGATACTCGAGATTAAAATATAGTCGTATAATATAACTATATTTTAAATATAAAACCGCAACCACTCATGCTTAAAACAAGAGCAATTTCATATTACTCTCTGCAATGTTTTTTTGCATGTGTGCTTGCTTGTATGTGTGGTGGGTGACTGCGTGTTACGTTACAATTGCAAGGACATTTTTTATTCTTGTAAAAAACCTTTGCCTCTAACCAAATAAGTATAACTAACTAGAACTGGAAATTAATAAGTGATTTAAATGCATTTTTTTAATATTTAAAACATTTCCTGTGCACGTATCACACAATTTTACATGAGGAAGTGGGTAACATTCTAGGAAAAACTACTACAAATACTTCGCCTCGACATTGCTTTCTGAAATTTCCAACTGACTGCTTAAAATACTCAATAATATTCAAAGCAATAATATAAAAATGAAATTGAACTGAACTGACTGACCTGTTGGCATAGTGGTTGACCCTGACCGCTATGCCATAGGTCGTTCGTGAATTCGATTCCCACCCGAGTCTGGTTGTTCTTTGTTTCCGTACTTTGTATGTTTGTAAAGTCCCCCGCGACACAGGAGTAACTCCTAATGCGCGAGATGTCTCCAAAAAAAAATTACAAAATAAGAACTGACCTAAATAAACATGAGCAAACATCATCAAACCAACGGAAACATAACAAAGAGATAAAAAGTTAGGCCCAAGAGCCTAACAATAATTTCTGAACACAGATTACACTAGTTGCTCGTAATGCCTTAGCAGACGGGCAAATATATATGTGAGTACTTTAGCAACAAAGTGGCCAGACAGGACATTAGTCAGTTGGGAGTTAAAAGTTGTGTCGTTTCGCTACGTCTACACAACCACTAATGCACTCAGAGTAACTTATTACACAACGAGCAATAAAATTGCTTATTAGGAAGATGAAGGAAATTTTGTTGCATTGCTAACGAGAAGATAATATGTCGCCTTAGACATTATTGAGTTTAAATTTTCCAAACATACTCGTAAATTAACATAAAAAACCATTCATACATGTAGAGACACAAAGCGGTTGAGTCCGGGTAATTAAACAAACATAATGAGATAAGCGAAGAAGAAAAAAGAAATACTATAGTATCAATATACATAGCTAAGTAAAGTTGTATGGTCACATAAGCCTATGTTGCCTACTTGCTTACCAGACAAAATATATACAGGGTGTGAGTGCAACGCTCCTGAAAACGAAGACAGACTATATATATATATATATATACAGATAGTACTAATGGGACCTTTGATGATGGGTCGGAAAAAAATCGATCCTGATGAAAAAAAACTATCTTTTTACAGTTTTTTATTAGAAATTTTCATGCTCCATCATGTTAGTGCAGGTAAATGAAACGATAATTTCATAACAAAAAAATAAATAATACAAAAGACAAAATAGGTTAACTAGACATACAAAATGTCATCAATCAATATCAATTTCAGAAATATTTTACTTCGATAAGGTAATTCTCAATTCGATATCTTCTCCAATAAAATTGGAAACATTTTGTAATGGTTCTTTATTTTATTTGGTAGGTTATATCTCAATAGAGGTCCCATAAAATTGCTTATGAAAGCTTCCAGTGAAATAAAATCGTATGTGAGTAGTATTCACATTTATTAAAGATATTAAACAATTTAACTCACGTGTGTAGCTCGGAGATGAGATGCCCGATTTTGGTGTCAGGCGAGGCAAATACACTTCTTTATAAATATGACTTTTTTAAATTGCTTGTAAATCTAATATTTTAAGTAAGCATGCAAATATTTAAAGGATCACTTGATAAAACTTACTTTACTTGATACTACTTTGACTGGCCTTTTGGCCTAGTGGTTGGCGACTCTGACTGCTATGCCATAGGTCGTGGATTCGATTCCCACCCGAGTCTGGGTGTTCTTTGTGTCCGTTGTTTGTATGTTTGTAAACTCCCCCGCGATACAGGAGTAATTCCTAATGCGGGAGTTGTCTTTTTAAATAAATTTAAAAAATATATACTTCTTTATAAATATGACCTTTTTAAATTGTTTGTAAATCAAAAATTTTAAGTGAGCATGCAAATATTTGAAGGATCACTTGATAAAACTTAATAAAATTTTATGTAAATCTCGTAGTCTAAACTCTTCAGCTACGTAATTATTTTTTAATTCACTTTTTAGAGTCTTGTCAAATTCTCCAAACGCAACACTATTATCTTTATGATAACTGCGTTTTATTTATTAATTCGCATCCTTAGGCATCTTTATCCCCAACCTAAAATACTTAAAGCATGACTTTAATGGAAATTTTAATATAGCCACGAAATAATAACAATTAACGATTACACGTTGTACAATAATTAACGTACTAAAATAAAAAGTTCAAAAGATTTTTCTTTCATTCCATTCAATCACCCAATAGACCTCTTAATCATAAGATTTATTAATATACTAGCAGCGAATTCACTCGCGTGTACATATTTAAATATTTTTCACGGGACCCTAATTATTTTTCCAAAATATAACTCCTTATAACACCAGCTATCTGCCACTGAAAGTCCCGTGTAAATCGGTTCACCCGTTCCGGAGATTAGCCGGAACAAACAGAGAGACAGACATACAAACATTTTTAAAACTGATATTTAAGCATAGGTATCGTGCAAATAACAGTATGAGCTTTAAAAAAAACTATTATTTTGATGTTACAAACAGATACTTCAATTTTATTTATTTGTATTGAAAAAAAAATAACAACTTTCATTATGGCAAAAATTCTGATTCATTCAGTGACGCTGTACTCGACAATATTAAAAAATGTCTTTCTAATTTGATTGAATTCTTTCTGCCTTATTACAAACTGGATATCCATCAAAGGAGAAGGTATAATTTTTTTTTATTTACAATGATGTAAGCTTAGAACGTTTATTAATCCACGTCCTGTTATAAGGTGTTTTGAGTCATTACACTATCTGTTTTATGTTTTGTGTCATCAAGTTACTCAATTTAAATTCAAACTCTATTCCAATCGGTTAGTTCATGGACAAACACCAATCACTAGGTTGAATTTCAAAGTACGCAAGTCCTCTCACCGCATGTCACTTGAGACTTGTACGTGAAGCGATTGAAATGATGAAATGAAAAACATGAAACTTTTAATTGGGATAATCGCGATGGTTTTAAATTCTCTACAGGGTAGAATACTAAATTGCCCAAAGAAGAAAAAAAAATCTTCTTTGGTAACTGGTTACCAAACTCTGGTTATCAATATGGACGAAGGGAAAAAAACATGCCACATCTCTTGCCAGAGTAAAATACAACAATTATAAAATGCTCCAAAAAAACTTGTATAAAAAGTGAAGCTTTGCTATTTTCGACTCTAAGTTCTCTAGACCTCATCAAACATGTGTTGCGGTGGATGCTATGGAGGTTGTTGTAGCGGCTGCTGTTGCCCATGAATAACCATCTACACCTGTTGCCCCAAGATCTGTTAATGTCAAATTTGCTCTGGCCGCGGGCTCACCGTCTTGGCTAGCTGTAAGCTTCAAGTATTTGAAGATGAGCAACCGGCCTCGGTTTTCTATGTGGTCCTTTTCTGTGCCATTTTGTGGAAATATACTCCTATAATCTACTTTTCAGTTGGATAGACACCAAATCGGGAAGGCAATTCAAAGGTATGTAATTCCGAATACGTGTTCGCGTTAATTCCCGAATGCATAATTATAAATCTTGGAACGCGAAAGTTTAAAAGTTAGTATAAGTAAACATAAGTTTCAAAAGATCTCGTCATAAGTAGTATGACCTACAACGATTTCCTAGTATATATTAAACAAGTATAGCACAGCCTATTCCTGCTCGAAGTAGACACTCACGATTAGGAAACTACAAAATTCAACTCCACCCTTCAGGAGACCGAGGATGATCATCCTTGTAACGTAATACTGTTCTTTGTAGGTACACACCTAAATTCGACAGGGTTCTAATGGGAGGATAGGGTCGGCAACAGATCCGCTTACCATCAAGCGATACGTGAGTTTGTATGTATACAAGTTGTATATCTTATTATGTATAAAAATGAATTGCTGTTCGTTAGTCTCGCTAAAACTCAAATATGGCTGTACGGATTTGAATAGTTTTTGTTTTGTTTAGTCTACTCTACTATAGGGGTAGCTTAAAAGTAAAAAAAAGGTAAACCCAGAAAAACGGATGAAAACATATAAATAAAATATTGGTTACTTTGTATGAAAATCCCCCTTTAGCATTACTTTTAATGAATGATGATCGCAACGGACCTATCGTCTAACTGACGTGTTTTACAGAACTGTCATTACTTTTTTTTTTATGGTAAAGGGGCAAACGAGGGTCACCTGATGGTAAATGACTACCGCCGCCCATGGGCACTTGTAACTCGAGAGTCACAAGTGCGTTGCCGCCCTTTAAGGTGGGAGGAGGGGAGGGTTCGTGACTTCGTTTTTTCGTAATAAAAAAACTGTAGATTTTAAGAAAAGATTTAAGTTAGTGATATGTAGTATGCAAGAACAGATAAGCAGATAAAGTTACGATAGTTACAACTAGAGAGTAGAACATAGAAAGATATATTAGGTTGTAAAAATCTGTCTACTTTAAATAAACCCTGTCTCTTACACTAGGGTCACCTGGGCTGTAGTGTGTGTGTGTGTGTGTGCGTGTGTGTGTGTGTGTGCGTGTGCGTGTGCCTGTGCGTGTGCGTGTGCGTGTGCGTGTGCGTGTGCGTGTGCGTGTGCGTGTGCCTGTGCGTGTGCGTGTGCGTGTGCGTGTGCGTGTGCGTGTGCGTGTGCGTGTGCGTGTGCGTGTGCGTGTGCGTGTGCGTGTGCGTGTGCGTGTGTGTGTGTCTATATTGACTTTGTAGGGTTAGACACACATAACCACAAAATTTTGCCTGACTCAAGGACTTAGTTCGAGGTTTTCAAATTAACAGATTTGATTGAATGTAAAAAGAATTCCGTGTCGATTTATAGTGTTCATTATTCTAATGAGCACTATAAATTGACACGGAATTCTTTCCGACCGCGGAAAAAACCGGATTAGGGCCGGATTAGGTCTAACTTCTCTCGCGAGTTTATTTGAATGGCCTTGATTTTTTGTACTAGAAACCTGAAATTTGGCAGGGAGGTAGTTTGTGAGTAGGAGACGTTAGCTAATAACGGTACTTGCAACATGGCTGGATTAAGCAATTCCAAGGGTTCTCGTATTACAAGTAAGACAAAGGTTTTGGTACTAAAAACCTGAAATTTGGTAAGAAGGTTGGCTATTACCTGAAATTTGGCAGGGAGGTAATTTATAGATAGGACACATTACCGTACAAAGAATTTAGCAACAGGACCGGATTAAAGAGATTTAACCGGGGACTCTCGGAAGTTTATGTGAAAGACCTCTAACAAATTGTAGAAGACACAAAGTTCACCGGGTAAAATGTAGGTACATCAATCATTTATGTATGAAGATAAATGTCGAAAGATAACAGACAGTGCTAGATACATTATGATTATGACGTTAAACGACATGCAAATATTTTTAATATTTATAAATAAAATAGTTGGTACATTATGAATGTATTGAATTGGAATATTAATTTATTTAAGTAAATATAAAATGTCAATAACATAATTGTATACCAGTAATAATTAATAAATAATCATGCCAATATAAGAAATTCTTACTTTTAAAATTTAGTAACTCTGACACTGAGTAATAGAATTTATTAAAAAGCTACTTTTCAGATTTTTTTTAATAAATTTGTAGGAAATTCCTTTATAGCATCAGGAATTGCATTATACACAAGTCCACACAATACATTTTTATTGAAATATAGTAGTAATTTGTAATTTTTTCATTCAAACATCTCAATCTATTATACGTACATATATTGCCTCAGTGCGATAAAGCCGCCAATTGTATAAGCCATCCAACATTGCTGTCCTCCTACCCTTTAAATTATTTTGGTGTACAATAAAGATATATATTATTATTATTATATAACAAACATACGTTCATAAGGGTATACAATGTAGACCAATGAATATAATAATATTTTGCTGCATGAAATTGTCAACAAATCGCGACCAAATGTACTCCCTATCCTTAGCAAGCAAGCAATTATACGAAAACATCCCATACATGTACAGGATTACTCAGTAAAACATAAATATGGATTACGGTACTAAAGTGCCATCCAAGGTTTTATGTCTTGACATTTGGAGGTAACGCATAAAAGGGTTCAAGGAAGGCCAAGCCTTCGCTAGAAACGCTCTCAAAGCTCCACATTCCATACGAGAACACGTCCAAAAGTTTTTACTACCCTCAACGGACAAAACTTTAACACCGGTTTAATTAGTTGGAAGTCATTTCGACAGAACATGAAGGTGAAACACTCATCACAGCCGTCTATGTAGTTTATCTTTAGTTTATTGGTGCTATATTTTTGTATATTTATCCGTAAACCGCAAAATAAGTGTTTAGGTAATTATGTTTAGAATTGTATTTTTGTATTACACCGCAATATTCCCTATAATATACCTTTGTCCAATAAAAATGAGCGGTTGAATAGTGGGTAAGGTGTAATTCCTATTGAAAATCGCAATCCTACTTGTTACTTTACTATTTGTAGACTGGAGTACATGTTACATAAATTATATCATGGAACGCGAAAGTTTAAATTGTATTTACACGAAGTTAAAAAGACGAGAGTCAGTCCCCTTAAATATATTATAATTATAAATTAGTCTAAAAGTATATCACCGCGTTGAAAAACTGATGACAAAATCAAATGTAAACTAAGAATAAAGTTTCAAAACTAAAAACTCTACTCTGAAATGGTAGACAACGTTTTACATAACTCCGAAATTCTGTCGATCAGAATAAAAAGAAGTAAGAAAATGTCGCAAATGTCGCAAATCCGCAATTTCAGATTTCCAACACACATTCAGTGTAAAACCACAAATAAGATAATAGTTACTTCGTAAGTAAAACGAAGAAGTCTGCGTTGGCAGCGACAGATTAAAAAAACGAATTCTAATTAAACTCCGGTGGAATTCAGACCACAAGTTTTGCATCATCTGCGCAGCTCGTTCCGAATCTGTAATGAAACATAGGCAGATTGACATTTACATAATGTTCGTACATTATTTATGTAATGATATCCCTTCCGAGTACTCTCGACTGGAGTACTATGAAATTGCGCCACAAAATTGCTGAACATGTGATAAATAGGGTAGCAAATGTTGGTCGTTACGTCGTTTGGGGTGGTTGGAATGTTATTTATACATAACATTAGATAAATACGTTAAGAAAAAAGATAGCTTCGAAGCGTCCCGAATTTAGAGGTTTACTAAATCACATGCTAAATAACTGTTATGTATTTTTACTAATTTTGATTTTATAAAAGTTAAATTATTTTTATTTTATACGTAGATATATAAAAAAAAACTAAAAGTCAATAATTTTATAATACAGGTATATTTTTTATTTATTGACTGTGCCACAGCACGCTTAAGTAGTAAAAAAAAAGTTACAATATGCGTTGATAAACGATTAAACCTTAGATCATTAATATGTCTAGATTGACTGTCAAAGCTGTGAAAGCGTCGAAAAAATTATAGTCCAATTGGCCTTTAAGTACCTTTCCCGCGCTCAGTGTCAGTTGTCAGTTACGCTGTCACTAAATAGGTACGCTCGAATTGCATTGCGAAATCGTATTGTTTACAATGACAGTTTGTGAGATAAAAGTGTGCAGAAATTAAAAAGGTCGATCTAAAACAACGGAACTCGACACGACACTCCATGTAGACATATTAATGATCTAAGGATTAAACATATTGTCAAAATCATTTGAAAATGGAAGTTAGTATAATATTAACTGAATTGGGTTACAACTAATTGAAAATTGAAATTCTTTTTAATTGAAATATAATTCTCTTTGAATTATATTTGAATTAAAAATAATTTCATTTCAATGACCAAGAGAATTCCATTTTTTTTAATTCAAATATATATATTCATATAATTTTAAAATGATTTAGAGAAAATATTTACCAATTTACTGATACCAATGTGTTATCGTGTATATCGAGACGCCACGACGCGCCGCCATTTCACCACTCCGACGAATAGACCATCCTGTTACGTCTCTTGAGAGTCGTAAAATGGGGCTAAGAGATTAAATTTAGATTACTAGAATGTTCTGTGGAATTTGTTGTAGTATTAATAAAATGGATTATGTTCGACATTATTCTCTTAGGCACATTTATTATATATCTCAAGCGTTGTATATGTATGTATAGCGTAGGCAGCTTATAGCCTAATTTGACGATACCTTATAAGAAATACTTTCCTAATATACAACCCGCATCACGGATAAGCCACGTTGTTATGTGGGGTTCGCAAAACACAAAAAGTGCTGCCCTGTCATAATCTGTGACTGAAGGAGTGATCCGTCAGTACTATTACGATATAACAACAATGCTGCGTAAAATATAAGCTCTGTGAGCTCCTTCTAAATAAAAGTATTTTACTTGGGCAATTTCAAGCTCACACAGCGCTGGGACTTGGGTGTAAAAGTCGTTCTTTCCACCAGCCTAACCTACGGCGCTATCGGTTTTATGAAACATGTACTATTTTCAATGGATATCACAGATTGATAGCAAATAGGTTTAACAAAGCTAGAAACAGGAAACTTCGTACCTACATATCTACTTTCAAATATCAAGCTAGATAAAAAATAAAAATCATTTTATCGGCCAATATTTAAAATGTATCTGGGTGGCGCAGCGTATAGTGATGTGGTAATGATGAGACCTACTCTTCATTACAAAACAACTATAAGTTAGTCAAAAAATCGGTTAATTTAAGAAATTATAATGAATAATAGAATATGACAGTTGAAATCATTTTTATCAACCATCTTAGTTCCAGCATTTAAAAGACTAAATTATTCTAGATATTGTCCAATTCTTATTTTAACGATGACTGTCGCATTAGGAATATTCCTGCGGAGGGCTTCACAAACATTTAAACAACGGACACAAAGAACACCCAGACTCAGGACAGCTATTTGTGGATCAACAAATGTTTGTCCCGTGTGGAATTTGAGGCTAGGTCACCACTTAAAACATGCCACCCGTGCAGTCGAACTGTCGAAAACCTTCTCAAAATCAATTTTCTCTGGGAATTCTGAGAGTATTCGTCTAGTTTATATGCGCTAAGTTCTGTCACAGATGGACCATTGTCATTGTATATATTAGAACTTGCACTGAGTTGCACTCTGTACTCTCAGTCGCAAAACTGAACTTGCTTTTATATTTTACCAGCTGTGTTACCCGCGACTTCGTTCACGTGGAAATTTTAGTGAAATCTATCCGTCAGGAACCGTACATATTTCTGTGATAAAAAGTATTCCTATTCCAGAGGATAATCTATCTCTGTCAAATTTCATCCAGGTCCGTTCAGCCGTTTTTGCGTGAAGGAGAGATAAACGTACATCCATCCATCTATTTATCTTCACAAACTTTCGCTTTTATAATATTAGTAAGATCACAATCAGGTCTTGGAGTTCTACAGCTATACAGAAAAGGTAAACGGTGACGTCATAAAGACACATCAGTATTGAAGTTATTGCTTTTTTTTTGCTTTTTCGTGGCTAATTAAATCTATAACTACTTATATTTGAACTAATTATATTTTTAAAGATTAATTAATAGGGAGCTGACAGAACTCAATGTTTAGATTAGCGCCCTCTGGTGGATCTATATATGTACTATTAGTGTGACGGTGCGAGTTCAGTGCTTTTTTCCCCATAGCAAAAGTGCACAACGTGCCTAAAGAAAAAAATCAAAAATAGTATAAGATCATGAAATCGCCTCCCGGAAAAAAGTGTCAAATCACAAAAAAAGTGTCATGACATGATAGGTACGTTTAACATTTTTATAGCATTGAATAGCAAATAGTTCCCTTTTTCACTGAGCTGTTTTGTTCAATTCACAGGCATAAAAGTCAGTAAAGTAACTAAGATCATGAAATTCTTACAAAACTATGTAATCTATACTAATATTATAAAGCTGAAGAGTTTGTTTGTTTGTTTGTTTGGTTGAACGTGCTAATCTCAGGAACTACTGCTTCGAATTGAAAAAATCTTTAAGCGTTGGATAGCCCATTTATCGGGGAAAGCTATAGGCTATATAACATCACGCTACGATCAATAGGAGCGTACATCAATGAAAAATGTTGCAAAAACGGGGTAAATTTACAAATGCGAAGTTGCGCGGGGTCAGCTAGTAATTAATAAAGCTCACTGTTTCCATTCAGTTGAGTACCTTATTATCGGGATTGTAGTCTATTTTCATTCGCTACCAACACATTGTGTACCCGTCAACAATATAGTAAATAAGATTTACCTAACGAAGAGCAAAATTTCTTAAAATATTTATCAGTAACCAGTGTCAAAATACCCATTATTAAAAATTTGAAATATTTGTGATATAGTTAGAAAAAATATTTGATTCCATAGTAAACTCGACAAACTATTTATGAAATGAATGAAGCATTGCATGGTGCAAAAGAAAGCGAAACTCGTGTTTAAATATTACTTTTTGACAGCGAAAGATCACGTATTAGGTTTTGAATACATCTAAAGCCGTGATGCTACACGGAGTAAGCAGAACACTGTTTAGGGAGTTCAGTTTGCCTACCCTGTTTGTGGTAATGGCTGTCGTTATCGTTGGAGTTTACAAAACAAGAGTGAGATATGGGTTTTCCATCCTCAAATTACATCCTCACTAAATTATTAATTTGTTACTGTCTTAATCATTTTATTCAGTTCATTAGGGAATATTCGATCAGCAATAAATTTTTAAAATACATTATTGAGGTACTGAGTACCGATCGATATGAGATTAACCCTCGCTACGGATTAAGTAATGACACCATCAAAAGTAGATGATACATCCGTAATTTACATACCCTTTGAGTCTCAAATTGTCTCATATTCCTAAGTCTATCATTGAGGTCAGATAATAATAGTAATATTGGGGTAAGTTGCCTCGCAAAGCTACTATTAACCCTGGTCCCTCGTACGGCAGTAAGACCGACGAAAGATTAGACGCAAAGACCTATTACTATAGTACGTGTGCAAAGACACAAAATCTAATCGACTAAAAGGCAATCTTTGACACCTTAATACATAGTCCCAATTTCACTAAACACTATAAACTAAAACCCGTTTCATCCCACTTTATACACGGATATCCTAACAAATTCAGAAGCTTTGCATTTAATACTAAAAACAAGGGATAAATTGTGTATAAACTTCACGCCTTGTCGCGATATATGTGACGTAAAATATTGCTTGAGTATAACGACCTCTTACGTTTCACGAAATTGCTTCAGAGTGATGTCACATCATTTTATTAAACATAGGAAGGCGTTTAATGTGTCAATTTAGATATTTCGTAGTAACAATGACAAGATTTTAACGGCTGTTTCGAAACGACTTTAAAATATCACATAAATTAGCATGTTATATTCGGTATGTGTTAATTAATTTTAGTATAGGCTATGGAAATAATGAAATGAAAACTTTTTTAAAGAAACTGTGCCTTAGATCCCTTAAAACTAACTAAGAATTTTTTTACCAATCTAGGATATCATTCTTGGCCAGACCTACAGAGCTACATTTGTTAATAACATTAGTTTAATGTTTGCGTTTGGGCCACATACATCAGACACTCCATTCTACTTCGCTCACTCACACCTACATACAAACACAAGGCGTGGTTGGATGGATGGACACCTTCAATTATCATACTATATCCAAGCAAATTATAACATAATATAATGTATAAATTGATAACCTTTGTTATATTTTCTACATAAATAGTAAATTCTTAATTTTCATTAATTACAGATATAATCTGAGAATTTAAATGTAATGAGCATAATATATTTTTATCTGGCCGTCGCTGGCGCTGGCACTTGTGATACAATGTTTAAATACATTAGTAGAGGTGCTAACGTTTCATATTATATTGTAATTAGTCATTTGTGACCTATATTTTGAAATTGAAAATTGTAAAACCCTCATTATGCTAAAAAAATAAAGATTATTATTATAAAGATTATTTCCAAATTAAACGCTCGACTGAAGACAATAGTGTCATGCTTATAGTCGGGTAAAATAATGAGCAGTCGAGGGCAGTTGATTAAACTTACTTGTATCCTATTTATTCACGGCTAAAACTTTATATAGATTTAACTTGAACGAAGTTTAGTCTTCATCAACGAGATATAACCAATATTCAATGGTTATAACCAGTTGCATTTAAAATCAGACAACAACCTCTGAACTCAACTATCAACTTTTTTACGAGCTTTGCACCCCATAAAGGTTTAACCTATAAATAAAACTACATATATTATCCTATACTATAAAACTAACAAAATTAAACGTATTCTTTTGAATTTAGTAATACCTATTCTCATTAATATTAGAAATTCAAAAGTATGTGTGCACGTGTGCAGTTGTGACCGTTTTTATGTACTTACCTATTTTTTGTTTTTGGGTAGAGGGCTCGGACTTCCCGGCAACAATTTTTTTTTATGGTATAGTGGGCAAACGAGCTGACGGCTCACCTGATGCCAAATGACTACCGCCGCCCATGGGTGCCTGCAACTCAAGAGTCACAAGTGCGTTTTTTTTTTTATGGTATAGGGGGCAAACGAGCAGACGGGTCACCTGATGGTAAATGACTACCGCCGCCCATAGGCATCTGTAACTCAAGGGTTAGGGCCTCCGGCAACCTCACTTACTCTGCGATAAGCAATATAAGCATTGCTTCACTGACAAGTTTTTCTGTGAGGCCGTGTTATCACCGGCCATAAGTAAGTTTAAGTATTCTATTTAAGCCATTTCAGCATTTGCAGCAATATTCCTTTTTTATTTTATTTAATACTAGTTGTTACCCGCGACTTTGTTCGCGTGGAAATTCAAAACTTTTCCACTTGAACCGATTTGGTGTGAAATTTTCTTAATTTTTCGTTCCGTAAGAACCTTCTACAAAGTATTAGAAAACATAAAAAAAGATGAATAAAATGTTAGTCGTTCTCAAGTTATGGCGTGGTCAAAGGAAATAGGGATTTATTTTTATATTTATAAATAAATTGGAATTGAAAACAAAATTACTGTGACTTTTAAATCAAAATTAATGAAGAATAATCTAGTAAGCAATCGAAATAAGAAAAGAACTATCTAGTGAGTGCAATGATTCTGAATGGAATTGTCTCAAATTATGTGTAATTTTTTTTGGAACAAGCATTCGTCTCTTACCTATCTTACCGTTCCATTTTCATTGCGGTTTCTAAAATAGGTAAACTTCCGAGAATATTCCACGTTTTACTAATATTGGTTTGGTAACGTAAATTTTGATTCGTTTAGAAAATCTCTGGGAAGTTTTATAGATTCGGAAACAATACGACATTTCTAGCAATTATACATAGCCATCGTTTTAGATTTGATCCATATGTTAGTATGTGTGCATGTTTGTATGTCCGCGATTTTAAAAAGTAATGCATTAATTTTCTTTGTTGTTTCACTAACGTGTTCAAATAATTTTCAGAAAGGTTTTAGTATATTTAACATTAGGTTATTTGTTAGTTCATATTTTTATTCAAGCATTTATTTTTTATTAGAAATAATTATAACAGTACATGAACTTCAACGAAAAGGTATGAAATCAAAAATATTCTTAAATTATTCCAGGTAATACTCTATATTACTTACACTTACAACTAACACTAAGATCTCTGTAAACCATAAATGTGGTTGAAAGTGCTCTGAAACTTTGTGTTACATTTGCAAGGATCACTATTGTGGGTAGGCTTTGAGTAGATAGTATTTCATCATGCCTTATTTGTAGCTTGAGGATTTATAGAATAAAATTATATGTTTGCTTTTACTTACGTAACATTATGTATATTTTCATTTGGTTTATGGTAGTAATTACCATTAAAATATTTTAGGCAAGTTGATCTTGGTCAAACACTTAAACACACTTAGTACCTTAATCAAACAATTTTGTTGTAAAACATAAAGAAAAGTACATACTTATGTCGTCGCCACATCAAAAACTCTTATTTATTTTATTAAAATTAGGGACCAACTATAATAGATGATAACACAGTTCACTATTTAATAAGAATAAGTTAAAATACGGTATGCAGAGTTCTGCATACCGTCTTCATTGCTATAGATACCACTTTTATTAGTTAATAAAAGTGGTATCTATAGCAATGAAGAAACACAGCGAAAACGAGAAGTTGACATCACAGCCTTATCAATTTCCAATCAATGCGCTATGTAAGGTACTCATAAGTCTAAGTGAAAACAAAAACAACACAAAATCATATCTATTGACGTGTTGCAGCTATGTAGGTAATAATTCACATGTGTAAAATATCACTTTTCTGGAACTATGCTATGCATCGATACTTGAGGCATAGTCTCGACGTAATGCGATTATTTGTAAACTGGTTATATCGCATTTTCCTGAACACTTTTGACCTACTTAAGGCACCACTTGTCTCCGATTATCCGACAGGAACTACATCAGTGCTGGTTAACTTACATTTTTGATCTAGCATCCTTTGGATTGCATTAAGCAACGAGGCCTCGCTTTTTATAGTATTTGTTCGGAACATTAATCCAAGATATTGTAAGAATGGCATATACATAAACTACTATCTATTTATCTACCTTTTTTTTTAATATTAGTATATATAAGTTTCCATTTAAACAATGGTAAAAGCCGTCATATTTTATAGTTTACTGAATATCTTAAGCTCTCGACTGGGAGTATTACCAGATCCTTTTAGTAGATATCTGTGCAAATACATGTTGTTTGTGTTAAAGTGAAGGTTAATTGAGTTGCGACAGTAAATTGAGTCTCCAGAGCTCCACGTTGAACTATCAACAGTAATTATCCAGTTGACAGTGTGATGCCTCCAACGATATTATAAGCAAAAGAGATAGATAAGTTACATGAGCTGTATATACGAAGGTTAGAATTTTTGGAATGAGCTAAACTCCAAATTCGGTGTCGTTCACTTTTAGGGTATAAAAAAGCTTTACTTATCATCAGTAGCTATTTATAAGATATCATGAAATGTCTCTCTTTCCCCACCAAAACCAGTACGGTAGGTTTATTATAACTATTCTCGAAGGGGTACGCGGAGATAAGATAAGATAAAAAAGATAAGATAAGATAAGATAAGATAATTTTATTTACTTAAACATGAGTATGCACACATATGTATTAGTAGAGGCGTTTTAAACTCCCACATTTTGTTGTTTGGTCCAGCTCACGTAATTGGGAGCAAGCCTATTGCCGACGACCGACAACTTCGGGAATTAAAGATGGAAAAATTGGGAGTATATTATTATTATTCTTTATGGTATAGGAACAAGTAGACGGGTCACCTGATTTTAAATGACTACGGACGCCCATGGGCACCTGCACCTCAAGTCACAAGTGGGTTGCCGACCTTTAAGGTATGAGTAGGGAAGGGTGGAAGAGGAGGATGGGACGGGGCAGGGAAGGGTTAGGGCCTCCGGTAACTTCATTCACTCGGCGGAAAGCAATGCAAGCATTGCGTCACTTCCGGTTTCCTGTAAGGCCGTGGTATCAGTGCGGTCGAGCCAACCCATACGTGCCGAAGCATCTCATCAAGCTCTCCCACGATAATAGATTCTAATTTTTTTTCAAATTTGTTTTAATTTTTTTATTAGTTAACCAAACCCTAAAAGTAAATGCTTTGACGATAGCAAAATATGATGTCACAAGTTGTTTTTCATACAAGTTTGCAAGTTTGGACAGAACCTACCTTTTTGACAAAGACAAATTGAGTTGACTTGATATTCAACTATGGTTTTCCATTGTAAAGATAACAGGAGCTTTATATAATTGCTTCACTGCCGGTTTTCTGTGAGGCCGTGGTATCACTCCGGTCGAGCCGGGCCTATACGTGCCGAAGCATGGCTCTCCCACGATATTATAAGAGAAAGGAAGGAAAGAAGGGAAGGTCATGGAAGGACAAGGATATTGCTTATACGCATGAATTTTGGAGTGGAGATCTCCAGCCATTGGTAACTCGAAATGACTAATGCCAAGACCTCCGAGCCCCTAACCAACCATTTTTTTTTGTTTTTGATAAAATAGTTTGGATTATTCGAGGTTTCGTGTTGTCAACCACTGAAAAACCTTTAAATGCAATTCGGTTAGTATTTCTTTTTATTTATTATTATTTAATTTTTTTTTCAAAAGAATACTAGCAACGTGGGTCACACATTACTAGTATTCTTGTTAACCCCTCCAGCTAAGCTAAAATGCTTGTGTTAGGAGTGCACTGGGTGGGGTTAGATCCCGCAACCACTTGATCGCAAGTCAGATGTCTTAGCTATTACGCTACCGCTATACATTATGTTGTATTTATTTATAGTTAATATTACTTTAAATTGAAATAGTATTTTTTTTTCCTTTATTTGTTTCCCACAATGAACTACCCATTAGATTTTTTAATATTTTATTCCACTTTGCCATTTCAAGATTGCCTGGAAGAAATTGCTTTTCGCAATAAGGCCGCCCTTTGTACATTTCAATTTTGTGTAGTCATCGTAAGCAATATTTATATGGTGTACAATAAAGTTTATTCTATTCTATTTTTGCAACTATAGATAGTGAATAGAAAAAATTGTTAATCCATACGTAACGTCTTCTCGCCTCGAGCAAAGTTATATTGATAAAAAGCGTTTTTCAAGAAACGTTTGTCATCCGACTCCCTATCGTGATCGTGAGCACATATCGGCAGTTATTACTCGATATTCATGACTGTCGAACGACCAATTTCACTCAGATGGGTGTGAAACTGAATTAAGCATTGGAGCGCCTTTACCTTACTATATATAGATTTGTAGTATCTATCATAGGGACATCGTCAAAAGACGAGCAATGAAAATACTTGTAGCTGGACTAATAAAAAATTATCATGGCATGCAACGAGTCAATTCAACTATAGATATTTAATAACAAGGATCTTGAAGGAATTTCGAATTAAAGTTATGCGAGATAAACGTTCGTAAGTTTTTGCGGTTTTCGCAACATTTTTCATTGATGCTCCGCTGCTATTTGTTGTAGCGTGATGTTATATAGCCTTCCTCAATAAATGGACTACACTCCAACACAAAAATTTTGTTTCAATTCGATTCAGTAGTTTCTGAGATTAGCGAGTTCAACCAAATAAATTAGTATAGATTTAAACCTATTTTTAGGCTAACTTACCTATTTTTTGGCTCCACCCACTTAAAGCGCTTAAATACGACTACAACTTTTTGTAACACATTGTATACGAAGCTTTACTACAGTACTTTATCAATCAATCAATCATTTATTTCATGAAAAACACAGGTATTATAAAGATAAAATATTAAAAAAAAAGATGTTCCAAAAAAAATATATCACAAGGTCACTATGTTTCGCCAATAGGCATACAAAACAATAAAAGTAAATCATTATTATGTTACTGTTACAGTACAATTTTTAAAAATTTGGTAATTACAATATACTTATTTAATTCAATAATAATAAACATTGATTTGATTTGTTAATGAAATAATAAATTAGTAAAGTGCCATTAAATAGGCAAAATAGTTCATAATTAAAAATGTCAAAGTATAAATAGTTTGGTTACAAATTCTAATTAGATACAGAATATAACTAATTTAGGATACTTTAGTTCAAAACTTATCATTAAGAAAATCTATTGTATTGTAATATGCTTTCTCAATAAGTCATTTCAAAAGATGGCTTTTAAATTCATAAACATTTTTAAAGTCTCTCATTTGTTTAGGTAAATGATTATATAGTTTTAGTGCGATTGCGTAAACACTTTTATGTAGAAGTGCGGTTCTGGCTTTTAATGTGTGCAGTTTATCAGAGCGACGTTGAAATTCTATGAAAAAAAATGGAGAGAGGTTATTTCTCACGAACATGCAGACTTCATTCATGTACATAGATGGAAATGTCAACAGTCTTAGTTTACGAAAGTGTGGTTTGCATGTAGCAGTGCTTTTGAGTTTGCAGACAGCTCGGAGACTTTTTTTTGGGCATAAACACCTCTTACTTATTTGTGGCATTACCCCAAAACATTATACATACGACACATAACCGTGATAAGTGTGTGTAGTAAAGTGCAGTTTCATTGGCTATTTTTGATAGCATATGTAAAGCATTAGAACATTTATTTTATTTATTTCATACACAATTAATTTGAGTTTTCCATGACATGTCATTATCAATATGACAGCCTAAGAATTTCATTACTTTACTTTCTTCAACGATTTCTTCTTTATATGAGATGCGTACTTGTGATGTCCTTTTTTGTCTTATTTAAAAATTCATAAATTTTGTTCAGGTTATTAACATTTAAAAAGTTTATGATGTCTACAATACTAGTGCTTATATCGTTTTCTATTTCATTTACCATTTTTAAAAATGACTGTACTATCATCGGCAAATAAAGACATTTGATGTTTCGTAGTGTTAGGAAAATAATTTATGTAACAGAAAAAAAGTATTGGGCCCAAAACACTTTCCCGTGGCACACAGTATTTAAATTTTCCAGCATTTGAAGAATATGCTTCTTCAGTTTTATACAGTATAATATTTACATAGTCTTTCATATCAAATTTGTCTTTTTTTTTACTTTTTGTGATTCGCTATCTAATTAAGTACTACAGTAATTACACATCTTTTTACGCTCTTCTAGAAAAATACATATTATGTTTTTTGAATTCATATTACTTCCAACGCTGTTCAGTCCTTAAATCAATAATAATTATCATTAGTCTACTTTAACATTTCAATGCAAAAAAGTTACACGTCAAAACTTTCATTTCATTACAAAACAAAAATGCTAAACATGTTAGATATTTCAGATTACGCTCTGTACTTATACACATACACAAAATAACGTGTCACTCAAACATACGTGTCCAATAATTTAACATATCAGAACTAGTAAATGTAAAATCATATTAGTTTTGTCACAATATCCATACATCGTAAAGACATGGTAACAGGTGTCCTTAATATAGAAATATATAACAACCAATTTTTAAGGACCTCCCCTGCAAACCCTGGCATGAACACAGAAAATGACAGAGGGGTATTATTGTATAAAATAAGGGGTCATATTGTAATGGATAGTGTAAAATTTACTCTAAGGGACGGAAATTAAGGGCGTACCAAAGGTTGAAGTGTGGAATTAGCTGAACGTAGATTATTGGAATTGTTTGACTTTAAAGCCGAAACCCGAGCTCTTTAGTTTGGAGTATATTGTTGTTAATTTAGATTTGTGCCTTTGTTTTATGTTCATTTGACGCTGATTTTGTATTGGAAAATAATAAGAATAATAACGCCACACATGCCACACACGGCCGTCTGAACCGTGGCCGTAACCAGACTGCTGATACACATACTTATATATTTCTAAATACATACATATTATAGATAAATTACATCCAGACACAGAACAAATTATCGTGCTCATCACACAATTATTTGTCCTGCGTGGGAATCGAACCCACGACCTCTGGCTTAGTAGTTAGGGTCACTAACCACCAGACCAATAGGCCAGTCAAAAAGGCTGTTATTTGTTTGATTAGCTGAATTTATTTTGAATGATTGGTGTTTAATTTTCAGATATGTTAAAACGGCTTGCGAGACATTAAAACATTTTAATTGTATTTGTCAACTTTTAATTGACTAACTTTTAAATTTTCGCTTTCCATGATATACTTAATTATGTTTTTATCCGTATGTATTACATGCCTCTGAATTGCCTGACGATTTGACCAGGTTGCAATCTCTTAACAAATTTCAATGCTCTTTTTTATTAACTGTAGTGCCTTGGGACAGCTGCGTAATACCTGATCACTGTGTTATTTTTTTTAATTTTGCGAGTAACACTTTTCTGAAACTCGCTTGTCTATACTAAAAGACTAATAATAAGTTACAACACAAGCATTTCATATAATTCCCCGAGAGCTATTTACACTTTTTAAATAAAATCCCTTAAAGGAACTAACAATACACTTTTTTCCTTGTAATAAGTCTTAAGTGTCAACAGTTCTGTTGACACTTAGGACACAGGTTTATGTAAACAATTATTGGAGTCTTTACGTCACCGCGTCTTGTATAATATACGAACAGTATTTGATTCTACGACCCTCATACCTGAACGATGAACGTCTTAAGCCTTATAAGAGAAACTCCTTCAGGCTTGCTTTAATGCTAACCCAACGGCTTATAACGTTTTTGAATGGAATAAGTAGCAAAAAAAACATTTCTTTCTGATAGTTTCGAAAGGACATTAATACCCTTTAATACACGAACATTTGATCTGATTCCCCCAAACATGAAACCTGAACGACAAACGTCTTAAGCCTGCTCTGCAAAGATTCTTCGGATGGCTTTAATCCTTTTTGTGTAGCCATGCCTTAAGTTCTAAATACACTAAGCTGTTCCTACCCTGTTAGTTTCGTGTTTTCAGTGGATTATAACTAACTTATTTTTGAAGATTTAATTAAAATAGAAGGATTCTTTTTCAGAATATCGTGGTGACGGATAACCTGATAAAACTCTTATATTGTTGAGTAAAACTAACCATAACTGACTTTAAGGAACAACAATATTCTGTTAACAAGTCAGTTTACGGTTTAAAACCTTTGTTCTTCTGTCAATCCAAAGGTAAATTCCACGTTTATCCTGCCAGGTGCTTGTAAGCAAGACATTAAAAGTTATCTGACTATCTATCTGATTAGATGACTAATATTTATTTCTTATAAACAGACCAGCATACTCATCCCCGAGCGGACAGACAAAAGTGTTGTTATAAAAATAGCGCCCAAAAGAGAATATTAAAAATAATAATTACCATAAACTTTTAAGCAAAGCAATCATAACTAAAATTAAAAATAATTATAGTTTAAAAAACAATTATAGTTTATAAAGCGTGTAATGAGAAATTTTGTATACACTTTTTCAAGGAATCAGAAAAGGAACCTTTCATCCGAAAAAAGTACTGTTTCCGAACGATAGAAATAACTTTAACGCGAGCGACGCCGCGGCAAAGGTTAGTAATTTTTTTTTTTTCACTCCGAATTAAGTCGCATAGGGACAGCTCACAACGTCTCGTTCGGACGGTGGCGACAGTACCTAGCCCAATTGCTCTTTTCAACCGGACCATTAGAATCTCTCAATTATATACGACTTTTTCAGAATGGGCTAATTTGGATACCTCCAGTGCTCATTTAGGACTTTGTGGTCATCGTGTGAAAAATTATTTAGTTTGGCTTTTTTACCAACGTGTAAAATAATTAAATTAAAGTAATTTAAATGCGTGTTATGTTCATATCAAAAAATTAACTTTTAAGATATATTGCTTATTATTTTTTATTACAATGTAAATAAAAAATTACAAACAAAGCTACAATTGACATTATTGAGTTTAAATTTGAGCTCTTTCCTGATTATTTTGAACGATGTGAGACGTAGTGTCCAACGACTAACTGTTTTCCCTCTTTGAAGTTTTATAAAGATTATTCTATACCTTAATATCATACTTAAACTGAAAGCCGACCCCGACTTAGTTGGGGAAAGGCGCGGAGGATTATGAATAATGACAAATACCTATTGCTTTTTATGTTTTATTTATTTTCACTAAATGTAAATAATTTGGATCAAACGAAAGTAATAAATACTCAAATAAGATTGAGTTCTGACCTTATTACGCGAACTAAGAAACTGTCTACGTTTAGAAGTACGAGTATTTAACAAGTGATGTACTTACCCCTTTCATCCTACGACATCCAGCCTACTTTAGGAGTCACTACTCCTACGTAATTGATCAAGTACAAAGTACTTTATAACCAAGTCTTACTAACAGGATTAATGTAACATTAGCTAAGAAACTTCATTTTTATTACTTTTTTCTGCTTAGTGTACTCAATTTGAAATACGAATAACGATTGTATTTAGATCACATGTTATATGAGAATGGCTATATGATTGGGCTCTGGCTGTATTTAATTTAATATCAGCGGTAACGGCTGTGTCTAATACTGTTGGAAAATCTAGCTAGCAGTAGCTATTTATATGAAAGCTTTTTGGACGTCAGAATAATAAGCGTCAATGTTATTGCCTGTCAATGACAGTCCTGACAGGTTCGATTCCTAAGATTAGATAAACTTAAAGGTGCTTTCACATAAGTTACCGATTAAACTAAAAATATGTTGCAATTTAAAATAGGTATAATAAGAATTTATGATACTTTTTTGTTCAGTAGCTTATATAGAAAAAAAAATATTCTGAGTAATGTAATAATTTTATTGAGAGCAGCTTAATGAATTTATCAGAAAAGGTACCAAAATATGCAGAAAATTTGGCAGTGAATGTTATTCTTAATAATATAATCAGTTTCTTTCTTACTTAATAAATGTACGACTAATTATATTATTAAAAATTAGTCGATATTCATTAGATCAGTATGTGGATTTCTTTCTACAGAGGCGAAATGTCGAAAGTGAATTTTTTTCTAATAGGGCAAGACATGTTAATTTTTATGACACTAATTATTGCAAAAGAAATCAAAAATGCTTTGAGTGATTTAATCTTTTAATGTAAAAAGACAAATTTCATGTTGTAGTGTTTTTTTAATTTTGCTTATGACTTAAGCAAAACTATGTTAACGGGATATATGATTATGCAATGCATACGGGAATTAAAAAAAAGTAAGTCAGCCTGTGACCACAGTGACCACAGTGCAACCTGGTCGAAACTTCAGACAATTTAATGGTATGTAGTAATCCCGTTAATTCCAGGATACATATTTACAAATATATGATGGAATGCGAAAGTTTAAAAGTAAATCATTGCAATTTGTATGTAACAAAATGTGTTAGTGACTTGAAGCATAAATGCACATACATATTTCACACCCAAGCTACTCAATTCCCTGAGCTTCTGTTGGTAAACGATTCCGAGTAATGTCAATAGCGAGTAATGGCGTTCAAACATAAAATAACAGTGTTTATTATCACTGTATAATATTATCCAGTTTGCTTGCTCTTTAAAAATTTACTTACTGTAACTGCTTAGGTCGATTCACAGGAAATGTAACTGAATGCATTTTAAGAAACATTTCAACTTCTATTGCCTTTTCTCGAGTTAAGAATCTTCAATAATGTAAAAAAAATTCGTAAAACTTTGTATAAATTTAAGTCATAATACGCAGAAATCGAATTCATTCATAATTAATTAAATTATTGATTACAATAAAGCTCCATCGAAAGTAGGAAAAAACTGTTTCCAATTTTAATTGGTATTAGCTCGACAATAACTACGAAACAAATAAACACAAAAAAAAGTTAAGCCGACTTCAAAAAGCACTAAGAAAGAGCACTGAAATAAAATAATTGATTTCAAACTTAATTGAAAACACTAAATATTTCGATCGCTATTAGCGATAAGACCGCCCATTGTACTCTAATATTTTATATGAGATCTATTTCCAGTGTATGTTATTAATGGTGTACAATAAAGAATATTCTATCTATCTATCTAAATACTTGTTACACAATTAAAGTAATAGGTAACATTATAAAGGCACAAGAGACCATACGGTCTGTTTGAAGTGTAAGGTAAGTATACTGTGTTAATACGGTATTTAGAATATTACTTACTGTAATGTAAACTACTTTTTTTTATGTTATAGGGGGCATACGAGCAGACGGGTCACCTGATGGTAAATGACTACCGCCGCCCATGGACACCTGTAACTCGAGAGTCACAAGTGCGTTGCCACCCTTTAATGTGGGAGGGAGTAGGAGAAGAGGGAGAGGGGGGGGAAAGTGGGAATAGCGGATAGGGAGAAGAGGGGAAGGACGGGAGAGGGCAGGGTTAGGGCCTCCGGTAACCTCACTCACGCGGCGAAATGCAATGCAAACATTGTTTCACTGCCGGTTTCCTGTAAGACCGTGGTAACGAGCGGAGTCGAGCCGGCCCATACGTGCCGAAGCATGGCTCTTCCATAAAAGAACTGCAGAACTGCAGATCTTTAATAAGCCCGATACTTTATTTAGATAAGGTGATAAGATTTTTAGTTGGTCTAGCAACTTGCTGCACTTGATTGAATAAGTTACAAAATAAAAGATAAAAATAGCCGAACTTAGAATCTCCTCCTTTTTTAAGTCGGCTAATAACTATAACATTCATCACTTTCAACGTCAATGTTGCTTAATTTGAAAAAAAAATCAACAACTACATTGTGCAGTTCATTTCTTTGGGTTTCTCTCGTTTTCCCTCAGACACCATCATTATATCCGGACTTGGTGACGATGGGACCACCTGGGAAGCATACCCTTTCAAACAAACAAATAATTTTTGAAATCGGTCCATAGACGACGGAGATGTCGATGAACTCCACCTTTTCATGAAATGGTTAAAAAAAGGTTGACAAGGGAAAAACGGTAGTGAACTAATTTGTACATACCTATTTACATATAATTAGATATAATGACAAGTGTAATGGTGTCGCCACATCAAAAACTCGCATTTATTATATTAAAATGTGGCGCCACATCATTGGTCAGCCTGAAAAATGGCAGAAAATGCCAATTATAAAAAGGCTAGGCGTACATTATAAGCTTGATAACGGTCACTTGAGGGTTATTCGAGGTAGGGACATCATAGCGGTTACTGTTATTTTGTAAAATTTACTTTCACCTCAAAGGCCAGCAACGCACTTGTGACTTTAGACTTGCAGGTGTGGTGGGTGCAGCGGGAGTGGCGGCATCAGTGGTGGTGACTCGCTTGCTTGTTTGCTCCATATACCATTAAAAATAACTGTCGTTTATAGCCATAGATGTAATTTTTAACAGTAATTAATTCTATAAGTTTTCCGTCGTTAAACGAAAAGGATCCAACCCACGCAGAGTTACTTTTGAGATAAGTAATTTTAAAGGTCAGGCAGTAATTTGTCTTTGTTTTCTGATTATATATTTTTTGGGATTGGTTTTAATTGAGGAGTAAAAGAGAGTAAAAGAGTAAAAAAATGTTTGTATACATCATTTGAATGTATTACCTATTTCTTTAGACATTGACAAAAACGTAGCGTTGGATCCTTTTCGCTAAAACATTATTTTAATAGCCCAAGATAAAAAACTTAATACGCGATAGAGATGCAAGTATGAAAAATACCTGTAAAGCTCTAAAAAACTATGATTTTATAAGAAATTTATACAGGGCGTTACAGAAAGGTGTGGTTAAATTTAGGAGCGTTTTGTGTAACCGACAAATAGGTGATTAAGCTTGAAAAAATGGATTTAGAAAAAAAATTGGTTTTTAAAAAATGGAAATTATCTTAATTACAAAAAAAAATAATATTTTTTTTTGCAATGAAAAAAATCTTTTTCACATTTCTAAACAAATAAGTATGAATTTTCATGTCAATTTAAATGATTTCGCTTTTATTTTTATTTTTTTGCAGACATTATCAGAAAAATCTGGACATTCCATCAACAGCCTCGATATTAAATACCCATGGTTTCATTAATGTCAGCCCTCTGACATACGAAATATTAGCTTTATCGATCAATTTTCTAGTTTAATTTTTCAGTTTCAAAATAAAATATCTGTATTAAAAATCACGAATTTTCATATAATTGTTAGCACTTCACGTTATTCACGGGGTCTATTTACTATACGACCCTTAAATATGACCACACCTTTCTGTAATACCATAAATACTTCAGAAAATCAAACGTATTTATCTATGTAACATCTTTATTTATTATTCATAATAATATTGTTGGATTCTCCGTTGGTCCAGAAATAAAAATCTTTGGACTGTGTACGCTGCACGCTGGTGTATTTGGAAGCTGGAATAAGGTATTACAAAATGTATGTTGAGTGGTGAACCGATGCGTAGATGAGTGCGGTCGCAGATGTACTCCCGCGCCCCTCCCATATGCTGCACTAGGGACGCGACGCGACTTCAGTCAATTTGCGTTGGCGGCCGATCTCGAGAATTGAATCGATTCTCGACAACATGTTTCAATGAAAAGAACTAAAAGAAAAAAATATATAATTTACTAACATACGTTATAAGATTTACTAACAATGTATGGATAAAACTCTGAAAAAAAAACAAGTAGTTTAGAGATATGATACGTCAGCTAAAAACCAATTTTACGACCGGATAAAGGTCCTGAAGTATGTAAAAGGATCCATAAGTCTTCTAATGATCCAAGTCACTTGATATATTCATTTTATTACCGTAAAAATAACCAAGTGTTTTAGATCCTCGTCGTGATTTATTTTTTGAATTTTTCTTTATAATAAGATTTTCTTAAAAACGATCTAAGTAACGTGAAACCATATCGATAAATAAATTAAGTCCTATAAAACGTGTGGGTTGGTATGGTATATCGAAATTATCATGTTGCAAATTAACAAACTTAGAATGCTTTCGTGGTATGTATAGTATCGACTACAAAGAGAAGTTTGGTATACATAACACATTTTTGCCAAAATTGTGGGTTGGATCCTTTTCGTTTAAAGACCGCTAATTATTATTTAGTATTTACTTTATACTTGACTGGTAAGTTGGTTAGCGTTGAATATAAGATATTTTTGTATCTTTAGGGGTTCGAATGGAAAAAAATAAAATCTCAAAACTAATTGTTTTAAGAAAATATTTTGGTTTGTAATGAGTGAATTGTTGATACTGCTTGCTGCTGAAAATTGCTGCACATTTTTTGAAAGGCGTATTGATTGCCCATGACCCATGGTTATATTTCGAGAACATCTTACTGTGTGGGTTGCACAGGCGGCGTTTCTATGCTGTCAACACCTACTGTTGGTTCCCAAAGAGCTTTGCCGGCCTTACTTACAGAAACACAACGTAAAGTTATTTTATTACATTTATTTTGTTATCACAGTCCTGCTTCTGGGTTTGAGCTGAAATGTATATGCGCTGATTCTATTCTAATCTAAACACATATATTTCTATTCTATTGACTGGCCTGTTGGTCTAGTGGTTAGTGACACTGTTGCAGTGGGTAGTAAAACTCATAAAAAGCAGTTGTTGGTGAAAAAAGTACTGCAATACTTAACCATCCTTTAAATGGTACACAAAGAATTATTTATTTTCGTGTTGTGAAAATTGTAAAAAAATTTAAACACTTATTTTTTACTAATTTGTTTTGTGCAAGAGATGTCTGTTGATCCATTTGTCCTTAGCATAAAATAATGTATGAAAAGTAAACTATTACTTACAAAGACATCGTAAAAATGAAAGAAATCGTAAGTATTAGAAGATAAACATACCGTTTTCTATTTTTATGACCATATTTTATAACGTTTGATAGTTTCATATTTAAAAGCAGGTGTGTCTAACAAAAAATATTAATGTCTTTCACTAAACGACGCAAAACAATAAAACAGTATCTAGATTTATATTTCTGACTGTTCGTGTATTACGGCTAAGTCGTTTGTTGTGAAAGGCGATTACTTAGTTAAATGAGAAAATTTAAGGCGAAATTAATAACCAGTTATTATATGGCAAATGACCAAATCCATTGCAAACGCAGGAAATTTTGTGCAAAATAAAATGCTCCACCCACAGTTTTATCGAGTGTTTTGTGCCAGCTGCGGGTATACATATTTACGTTTGGTCATGGCCAAGGGTGGTGACAATAAAACTTCTTTTATAATGGGCCTTTAACGAGTGCCTGTGTCAACTACTGGATACTTTTTATATAGGAATGATTAGCTTAACTGAGAAGCTTTATTTTTCAGACTGGTGGTCCTAACAGCCTTATCGAAGAGCAGCTTGTGTTCTAGTAACACCCTATGTTTCCATGCATTCCATAAACTTAAAGGTCTATGTAGAATAAAAAGTATTTTCAGCCCTATAAACACTATCAATACCTGTGGTTTCATTTGGTGTATTCCAACCTTGATCACCTGTGGAGGTTTTGGTTACTTTATTCACGAGCAGAAAGGCAGCACTTGTCTTTTAGAGTAATTCGGGAAACTATTGCTCTTATGTATTACAATCTTGTACCAGATATCAGGTACAACCACGTTAACAATAAGAAAAAATCAAATGAGACGCTTATTTTTATAGAAAATCCTAATCCTGAATATCCTAACCAATATTATAAATGCGAAAGTAACTCTGTCTGTCTGTCTGTTAGGCTTTCATGCCTTAGATAACCGATCATTATGAAATTTTGCGTACACGTTGACAGAAGGTACCTTTATTCCAGAAAAAAGTAATCTTCGCGAGGGTTACCTGAATTGATTTATAAATTTAACATTCAGGGGAGCGAAGCCTGGAGCAAAAGCTAGATCAATATTATCCACTAACGCGTCAACTTAGTAGTAAGTAAGTAGAGAACACATGTGTGATCTCGCTTAGAGCATCTCTCACTGTCTTTTTCTAACACACAGAATTAACTTTTATACAGAATCTCTAATCATCTTTTCTCTGTAATCTATGAAGTGCCAATATACATAAATATAATAAATACATGAAGAAATATGTTCAAAACACACATACAGGCTTGAAATCTTTTAATGTCAAATTTGATTGTTTGTTAATACTGGTGTTCACTCCCGTTAAAGTTATTTTCTATTCCCCGGGAACAGTCCTTTTTTGTAACAAAAGGTACTCAATGTCCTTCTCTTACCCCTGAAAAAGTGTACGCAAAATTTCATGATGATGGGGTGAATATTTAAGAGATGAAAGCGTAAAAGACAGATAAAGTTACTTTCGCAATTGTAACTAATAATAATAATATATTACTAGCTGCGCCCCGCGGTTTCGCCCACGTAAGTTCAGATACCGTGGCAATATCGGGGAAAAAAGTAGTAGTAGTAAAAAAAAAAAAAAAAAACGGTTCAATAGTTTTTGCGTGAAAGATAAAGAAACATCCATACATCCTCACAAACTTCGCGTTTATAATATCAATAGGATAGTAGATATAAATTTTGAGTAACGACAAATCTCTGTCAGTGATTTTTTATGCCCGCCTATTTTTTATCACGTACCAAATCGGCAAGCCAGAAAAACCAAAATCAGAAAAAAAGATATGGATGAGTATTATGCTCATGTTATATCTAACATGACTGACGCAAGACAATACCACGATAATGAAATTCCGAGCAAACATTCATTTGAGTAATCAAATTACAACCATTATCATGAATCCACGCTCGAAAGGGTTCTCCCCTAAAGCCAAACAATGTTTATCTCGAAGCCTCGATAAGTTTATTTTCCTTTGATAAATAACATAGTTTGTAGCTACGCGTGAACTTGTTATGTTTGTTTTTCCTTTGTTAAGGGATGATTAGAGTCGGTATAAAACACAAATGATTACAATTTAAATCTACAATTGTCATCGTGGATTCCAGATTGGCAGACAAATTAATATTTATATTTTCTGTTGATATTCTACAGGTTTGCGCCTTTCCCGTGTGACGGTGTGATCAAAAATAAAAATACATCAAATATATATATAGTATGCAAGTGAGTAGTAATGAGTAGTAATACAGGTCGCATATACGGGTGAAATAATACAAAAATATTTCTCAGTGGTTTCAAACAACTCTAATTAAATAAAGAAATGTTTTTTTTTAAACATACTTTTATTACTTGTTAATAAATAGAACAAAAAAGTTAAAAATCTACATATTAATACGTAAAGCGAAAACTTTGGCTCCCTTTTTACGAAAATTGGGCGGACGGAGGAGTATGAAATTTCGCACACTTATAGTTTATACAGAGAAGAAGTGACGAATGCTAAAATTTTTTAACAATATTTGCTACAAGTTAAAAAAAAATGCAAAAACGAGTACATACAGCTATGAGTGTCCAGTATATATTTTGACCTGTCATGGTACAAAAGTCTATACAATGACAGGTCAAGTAATATTGGCCAATGAAATAAACCATGGTCGAAATTCGACCACCACGCGATCTCTAGTAATAATAAAAGCGCGTTACACCTAATTTATTTCTCTTGCCGTGAAAATGTACTAGCAATAAAATAATAATAAGTAACAAAAAAATCTTTATTTTTATTTTTTACTTTTTAGTATTTATGATTTGGACTCGTTTGTTTCATAGTAATTCGGTTGCGTCATTTCATTACAGAGTTCCTATGGCCACCTTCCAGCTGCATCATCAGATCAGCTCCATGTCATCATAATATTGCATTGTCACGCGATATACATATGCGTGCAAAATTTCAGCTCAATCGGAAACCGGGAAGTGTGTCAAATTTAACTTGCAAGATTTGATTACAGACAGACAACGGGACAAGTGAAACTAAATAAAAGCTTGTAAAAACGACTCTGATTTGGTACAACGGTCTGGACTACCTAACGAGGCGGAACAATAGTTTCAGGTGAATCTGACTATAATATTTTTTTATTATACTGTTAAAACCCCCAAAATTATAAGATACAAGATTGAGTAGAAAAAAACTATTCCACCCGAAAGAAAAGAGCATTATTATGGTAGCTTATATCTCCTGAGCCGTAGGTTCTCCATGGCAAGTCGAACAGTGTGTATAATGTGTAACAAGCGATTATGCAATCCAGTGCGCTTGAATAAACATTTTGTTTATGAGGACTTTAAACATTATGGGTTTACATACACATTCCTTTCGTGTTTCGTGCATTGATAAAAGTTGTTTTTGTAATGTGGCATCGTTAGTCTTAATGATACTTGGTTTATTCTTTGTTACTTAAGCAAGTAATATAATTATGCTACTTCTACAGTCTACATATAAGCATTTTCTTCATGTGCTACGAAATTACGAGTACCATCAACTGCAAGATATTACTTTAACCTCAAGTTTTTTTTACTTGATCTGAATTGTATTATTTGTTTCAAATTGTATATTTTGATTTTAGTGATATATTTTACGTAAAATAAATACTAACAAAAAAAATACTACTTTCATATATGTGGACCTTAGGAATGTCGTCGTCTGGGTATGCTCCAAATAGGCACTATATTTTTTAAATATAAATTGTCTTCCATACTATTCAAAGTAGATGGCCTATAGTCGTTAAGTATTTAAAGAAAAATATATACACTACCGTGAATCTCTTCCGAAAATTGTTATAGTTGTAAAAATAAAACCATAACTGAGCTTCAAGCTCAAGTGTAGGCACTTCAAGCACGCCTGGAGATAGCTCGAGTGCTTCGCAAACAAAACGTCGCACTGAAACAATTTGCAGCTTGCTGTTAGTAGTATACCGAGAGTACTACAACACAAGTGTTGTAAGGTAAGTCTAGAATTTTCACTTTGGCTTTTCAAGATGTTATAAACATTTCAACGATACAAATTCTTGAGACTTAAGTCCATTCTTACTGTACAAATTACGCGTATATATTTAAGCATAACTTTGCTTTGAGAATAGCGACGAGATAGCATAGGAGGTAGGGCTTAGTAAATTTCTGCCCAAATTTATCATTGTGTATGGATGTGATTAAAGAACCATACTAACGCAGTGCAGTTTTTTCTGCTATAGTTAAGTCAGTCACCAGGTCACCAGAAGTTTATGGGAGAGCGGGTCAGAGTATTTATAGACACCTGTCGTCCAATCAGGCGACCGACCACTTCTTTACGAATTTTTGACAAAAAAAGAATTCCTTTAATGTAGACACTATTTATGCCATTTGATATTGAACCACTCACTAAAGGATTAAAATTAATTATAACAGGTTGACCTCGTTAAAATTTCTAAAGAGAGATAAGAAATATTTTCAAGGTGAAGTTACGTTACGTTCTTCAAAGTTCATCTAGAAAATTATAATAGGACTTTATTTCGCGGGTGCACTGAGTTTTTACGAAACTAGCAGAACACTAGCCGAATAAAAATTGAGGACGGGAATTTATGACTTTTGTTAGAAACTCTTGACATACACGATAATACCACCCCAAAAAAACAAAATTACCAAGTTATGATAAATTAATAAGTCCTTACCTCCGCGCTTAAAATCATTATGCCTTCTATTCATAAGCAGGAACATAAGTTTCGGTGTTGATAAATCTCCTGATATCTATCATGTATACTTGAAGCTTTACACGTAAAAACTCACAAATATTTTGAAGAAATCAACACACTACAAACCTTTGGTTAATAATTTTAAGCCACATTCAAGCTTGCCAACCAGGAAGCTTTACGTTGGGTAAAAACAAGTAAATTCCATCGTAAATATTAATTTAATGGATAAACAAAACAAATAGTGGTACGGCACATAATTTAAAAATAACTGCACTAAACATTTTCCGCCCGGTTTTTGGCTCTGTTGACAGATAGTGATGTAGTGTTTTTCGATATTTAGGACAATACCATTTTCTGTACCAGAATAACGCTGGGAAAGTTGTAAAAGGGAATAATTTTATAGACTGTTCATTACAGTGGTTATGTTATTGAAAATGTTTGTAATGTTGTGGAATACCATTTTGAAGGCATTGCGTGTCTTAAACCAAGCAATATTATTTAATGGTGACTTACGAACAATAGTTATACTACACGATAATCGCTTTTACCCATGCATTAGACTCGTATACTATTGAAGAAATTATGTAATAAAGTATACATATTAGGGTAACATTTTATTGAGTACTAGGAATGACAGGTAATGTATTAAGGTACTGGCATCATCGAATATTGTTTAAGAATATTTTTCTGTTACAATATGCTCTTCACTTCTAAGAAAAAATGTTCCTAGCTGTCCCGTAGTTTTTAGTTTCAACCATATCTACTTTACTGTACTATAAAAAACTTTTAAAGAAATTAATAAAATAATAATTATTTATATCTTACCAAGCAGATACAAAAGTAGACAGGTGTTGTGTATTTAATTACAAATTGCAAGTATAATTACTCTGTTTCTGACAGTACTGTGGTGGTTGTAGCGTTCGTGATTAAGGTAAAAATGACTGAAGATCTGTAGGGAATGTCGATCAAAACTTGCCAATCTAATATTGAAACTTCCGCTTCCTGCTCATCGCTAACATTTAATTTGTGTGTAGATCAAAGAGTTTTGCCTGATCTCATGAAACACAGTAAAATCATACCACTTTTTAAATACGGAGACAGTAAAGATTCAAATGATTATAGGTCTGTTTCAGTCCTACCGGTATTTAGCTAGATTTCTGAAAAGAAATACTTAATCAAATGCTAATTCACATTGACACGCAAATAGCTTTGACGATATAAATAATATTATTCATCGAGTACTTGGTTTATTTACTGACGATAACGTAGTGCTAAGTGGGAAAAACCGAAATGACAAGTATGTCATTTCGGTTTTATTTTATTATTATAAATATTATTTTATTATTCAATAAGATGTTACATTCAGTAGAATGTAACATCTTATTGAAGAACGAGAAGTTAGATTTTGTAAAAGGAACTGTCTTTTTATTGATGACTCTGGATTAAAGATAACAATGGGGCTGTCTTGTAACATCTCTTTCAAACCGATTCAGCTTTGCAGCATATGCTGTAAGAAAAGCTAATTAACAGTTTACTTTAGTTATTTTCACAGTGTCATGTCTTACGGCATTTGATTGTGGGGAATCTACAGAAAATAGCTATCAGAGCCATTTATAATCTACGTACTCACGAGTCCCTCTTTAGGATCTATTTCATCCTGACGGTGCCTTGTCATTATATTTGGATCACGCAAAATTTGGATCTCTCTATAGAATAGTGAATATATATTACCACAGATGGAAATAAATTATTTCAATCAAAATTTAGATTAAAAAAAGTAAAAAAGTCGTAGTCACTTATTAAGTTAAATTTCCTATGTTGCCTGGCAGTTCTGAGTATATGATGCTCGTCTAGAAGTCCTGGTGGTGGTGGCGTATGTGGTGGGTCGTTCGGCTCCCTTCAATACGGTTAATCTGTACGATGACTGACGCATGCATCATGCTCGTGAACAGCTCCCGTTAGTTGAGGCTGATCATCTCTGGACTGCTATTACTTAAATATACTTAGTAGTAATTTCTTGCCTGCTCTTCTCTATAGAATCTACGTATTAGCAAAGGCAACTAGCTACACGACTGACTTATTCTGACTGACTTGTACTCATGACGATTCAAAAATAAATATTTTTATCAGTTCTATCCAATGAAGTATATCTACTCAGAATGTAATCCCCACTAGCAATTTAGATTCGTATTTTAAATAAAAAGTAGAGAAAAAATCCACTTTATTATTTTCTTTTAAGTAGTTACTTAGTTCCATCGATCTGTTTACTATGTGCTTTGAACTTGATCTGATTAAATATGTTTTCTGCCTTTTCCTTTCTATTTTAGAAGATATTGAAATTTTGTAAATGTAAAATGTAAGAATAAAATTACTTAACGTTGGTAGTTTTTTTTTTTTGTAAATAGCAATCCCAGCACTTAGTTAAGCAATAAATATTGAATTTAATAGAAAACTAATTTCCTTCCTGAAAAGTATTTCATCGCTAAAATTGATTTAATGAAATATTCAATAAAACGTTAATAGGATAACATGATTTTGTTTAGTTAATTTTGAAAATACCATGAAAATGTCTTAAATAATACTGTTCTAGAATATAAAAACAAACCATTTATTAATGTGATAAAAATGTGAACTGTGACTTTGTTGCTTTCCTTACTTTATCATAAAGAAAATATCATTAGATAAGTCTGTGGTAGTATATCAAAACAAGAAAAATTAATCAATTTAAAAAAAAAATGCTCTCTACTCAGTACGTACAATATCTTACATCAGCACTGTTTTTGAAAACTGCCCTATGGCGTGGACCTCAGTGTGTGAGGTTTTAGGCGATAGTCCACTACGTTGCAATAGTGCGTGTTTAGAAGACTTCACAAACATACGAGATCATGGCAGTTGTCAAGTGTCATAGTTATCATTATTATTAACCACTAGGCATTGGTTATATCTAGTTGTAGCCAGTATAAAGGCTAGATTTAGTTTTAGCCGAATGCAACCGGTTACATCTGGTATTAACCGTGAATAAAAAGAATAATCCTAAGTTTAACCAACTGCTATCGACTGCACCTAGGTCTAGCCGGCTAGAACTAGGTGCAACCATACTTCAGTTTTTAACCGTAACATACACTTATAATTTATTTTTATAGCAGTTATTCTGTTAATAATGTTGTGCCCTTTAAGAATTGTTCTATCGGTCTATCTTACTTCAAACATTAATAATTCAAATCATACGATAGACATTATTTTATTTAAGACTAGCTGTGCCCCGCGGTTTCACCTGTGTAAACCCCGATGCTGTGGGAATATCGGAATAAAAAGTAGTCTATGTGTTAATCCAAGTCTCCAGCTATCTACATACCAAGTTTCATCGTTTAGTAGTTTTTGCGTGAAAAAGTAACAAACATCCACACATCTATACATCCTTACAAAGTTACTTTCACGTTCATAAAATTAGTAGGATGATCCCACATATTAACAACAGGCACAAGTGTGAATGCTACCACGACTGCAGATTTATAATGTGGTTTTTTTTCTTCTAATGCCGCTTCATAGAAATGAATACATTATCTCATGCTGCTATTTTGTTAGTCATTCAATGTCATTTCAGTAGTCATTCAACGTCTTCCTTTGTGTCTTCAGATTAGCTTTACAATGTTGTATGTTCAACAACACAATGTTGGACAAACTAAAGGGCCTCAATTTTTTTTATTATTTCTTTTTTACATCTATAAGTATTAGATTGAAATTATTCTTTATGGTGGTATTTACTCGAAGTGAAAATAAATGAACCTAACATATTATAGCTTATGTTCTCAACCTCTTTTTACTTATAGTGACTGGTCGAGCCATTTTTATTTTGTTTTCCATTTCATCTTCCAAGAGAAAAGAGGATTTTAAGATTGTTTTTCCTACTTATCCAATTTACTTTTGATTGCTTTCTTGAAGTTTGTAAACAGTTTACATTTTCTTAGAACTCATCGAGATGTTTTAGGATGAATATAACATAGAATTAAGTACTCCACGAACACTTATTTTGCTGAACTTTGAATTTTTTTAGTAATGTTTTGATTAAGCCACGTTCAGATGACACGCATTTTGTTTTAGCCTTTCACATACTATCGCACGTTTAGATCCGACGCGCGCGCGACGCACGGTTGGAGATTCTTGGTTTGGCGTAGCGAGTGCCATAGTGAATGCATGAATTATCAACGTTACAATACGTTATTTTAATAAAAGGATTCGGCCATTTAAGTAAAAGTCAGTATAACATTATTCACATAGCATGAGTCCGGTGATACTTCACTTCAAACATTTTCAGCTGTTTAATTTGTATAAAAAAAGTAAAATACACGAAATTAACCTGAATTGATAGAGTAATAAAAAGTGTTCTGTTATTACGCTTATTCCCAACGAATACCGAACTCAAACAAAAATTAGTTTAAAAATATTATTTCCTAATTTTAAGTAATACTTTTTTAAATCGATGTCTTAATTTTTAGTTTTACATAAAATATGGAATAGTTATTTTTGTAAGTTAGTATTTAGCAATAAATTATATATATATATATATATATATATATATATATATATATATATATATTTTTTGAGATTTTATAAGTTTTTTTTATTAAATACGTATCGTGTAGTTTACTAATAAAATGGGTAGACCTTTGTCAAGAAATGCTTTTTAAAACAGGATTCACAAGCACTAATCGAACCATTTTTTTTTTATTTTGGCCAAACCTCTCGCAACAAGGTCAAAGCAAGCCGTCGCCAGGTTGTGGCAGTGCTGCTACAACGCTGTGCACTCCACTAGACAGTGGTGGGCATATAGACTTTGGTTCCCGGCCATAAGGACGCATGTACTTTCCAAAGCACGAAACAAATCTAGCATTATTCGCAAAAATGTAAGGCGGTGATCTACTTGCTAGCCCTACGACGAAGTCTAGGGATCGGATCTGCCCATTTCTATAGATAGATCCACTAGTTTTAGGAATGTTCCAAGTACATTAATTTAACTTATATTGGATATTTAATCTCCTCTTATAGCTTGTTTATCCTAAATGGATCAGCAAGAATTTGCATTCTTGATATGGTTTAGTGTATTTTATTATATATTAATTCGCTTTTTTTATTTTATTATATACATAAGATGAACGTTTATGATATTGAATATTCACAAATACTGTTTTCAGTTTTCATCTAAAGGAAGGGTTTTCTGTTTTTTTTTTAATTATATATTTATGTTTATGTTAATTACTAATTTGATAAAAGGTCCTAAGTGGGGAGTACTTTTTTTAAGTACCTAACTTTTATTAATGTTCGTTGTGCTCTTTCATCTTCAAGAAAACGTATTTTACATACACCTCCCCAAATAGGGGTACAATATATGATATTAGGGATAAAACTAGAGAGATGTAAGTACACCTCATATACGAGATTTTTTTATTCTGTTGTCTTTTCGTTACATAGTCCGTGAATATCGATAACTGTGTATCTCGATTGGCAATTTTTTAATTTTTTTTTTATATGGATGGGTTGAGAGACCGTTTCAACAGCTTTGTTTAGGTCTACAAAAACCGATGAATACCTAGATCCTTTGTCAAGTGATTTTGTTATTAGTAAAGTTAAAGATTTGATGGCATCGTCTGTATAGATACCGCTTCTAAAACCAAATTGAGATGCAGATAAAATATTGTTAGTTTCAAAGTAGCCTAATAATCTGACAGTTCAAGTTTTTCAAATAAATAAATTTACAATTCTGATGATCTTTGAACGGTTGAACAGATTTTCTTGAATTATATCTAAGAACACTCCCGACTAATTCACCTTTCAAACAAAAAAAAAACAAAATCAAAATCGGTTCATCCGTTCGGGAGCTACGATGCCACATACAGACACACAGAGACACGGCAAACTTATAACACAGCGTCGTTTTAGCGTCGGGGGTTAAAAACAGGAAGAACTGAAATCGATCTATAATTATTAACATCAGCCTTCTGCCCACTCTTATATATAGGGGTTATTATTAATATCTTTCACGAATTTGGGAAAATGCCTTGTTATAAAACAAACATTAATTAAATTCGCATCCCAAGTATTTGCATTTTGTGCTTAGGCCTTAAGCCTGTCTGAATATTTCCGAAAAAAGCGTCAATCAATGCATTATATCAATTATCCTATATGAATATTTTGCAATTTTTTTATGGTATAGGAGGTAAACGAGCAGACGGATCGTAGTATCACTCAGGTCGAGCCATTCCAATAATATTACATAAATAAGTGTCGAATTGATAACCTCTTTTTTAAAGTCGATTAAAGTGAAAATTTTATAATATATTTTAATATTAAATATGTTATAAATAGAGGAAATTAGATGGAATAAACGGCCATGATCATGGCATGGTTTCCAATTTTCAGTCCGAAGATAGACCGGTATATCTCGAGAATGTAATCTCATATGAATGTAACACATAGCAACCGTGACCACACCGTGTCTATCGAGGCGCGTGACTGCTAGCTGCGTGCTTAGCGAGCTGAGCTAAAGTCATAATTGCGCCTGCCGCTCGTGTGTCGTCATTCCCCGCGCCTCTAAAACATCGCAGGCGAGGTCTGAGTCAAACGACGATCTATAGGAATAGGATTGGCAATAGTAAACGAAGAGAACTAGCTTTTTTCGTTTTTTTCTCATATATCATTTTGAAATGGATCTAGTATGCAGTATGCCTCTGTAGGAACTATCTTGGTTACTACTTGAGCACCCTTTTCTGTGCAAAGAAATATTATAATGATAAATAAAGGTCTGTCATATTAAAATAATAGCTTCTTTAACTTATACCGAAAACGAACAAATTAACGGTAACAAACATTAAAAAAAAGAAAATTAGAGCAGAATACTTTTTAATGACAAGATATTAATAAAAAAATCATAGCAGCAGTTGCTGTAAAAATAAAATAACATATTATAAAACTATTGTTACATATAATTATGTTATAATATTGTCTCTCCATCTCTCGTCTTTTCTAAAACTAATTTTAAACTTTTTTGTTTTTAGTATTATTTATTAAAGTACGTATTTAGTTTTATATTTATGATTTATTTTTAATACACATATGCTATTAGACTATTAATTGTAACATAACTATGACGTAACGTATCATAAGATCCATCCTTAAATACTTTCACCACTTGTGCCTGCCTCCCCCGCACCCCTGTTACGTCGCAGGTGAGCACTGAGTTATGTGGCCGATATTCTATAGTAACATTATAAATACGAATCGGAGTTTATCTGTTAAGCTTCCACGTCTTAACTTCTCCAATCTGATTCTTCGCCTTAACTGAACCGATTATCTGAAGTTTTGTAAATACTTTGTCAAGGGTACAAAAAACATGGATAACTTTCATTTAGAAACAAAGTAGTTCCCGAGAAGAGTCGCTGTCTTTGTTGGGAGCCGCGTTTTATTATATTTTTTTATGACATAGGGGGCAAACCAGCAGGTGGGTCACCTGATGGTAAGTGACTACCCGCCCATGGGCACCTGGAACTCAAGAGTCACAAGTGCGTTTCCGGCCTTTAAGGTGGGATTAGGGGAAGAGGGGGAAAGGGGGGTAGGAGAGGCAGGAAGAGGGGAGAGGGAAGGGTTGGGGCCTCCGGTAACCTCATTCAGTCGGCGAAAACAACACAATAATTTTTTCACTGCCGGTTCTCTGTGAGGCCGTGGTATCACTCGGGTTGAGCAGACCCATACGTGCCGAAGCATGGCTCTCTCACGATTTTCTTCATACATCACATTTTATTCAATCAATTAATGTTTTTACACGTTTTATATTAGCTTCACTTGTATGTGTGTTTGTATGTTTGTAACCGACTCCTTTGGGCGCGATTTTGACCCACTTTAAATGGCCAGATTTCATTCAAATTTTGCACACCTGTCAAAGACCGATGACAATGCAATAATTCGATTAATTTTTTTTATTTTTTAGGTGAATTTTCTATAAAAGCATGTTTTTTAGTTTTTGAAACTATAATTATTAAGAGAGCATATTGAAGTTACCAAATGTCAAACAACAACAAAGATATTAATACAAATTATTTAATCAGTTTTAATTATACCTTTATAGTACCTTTCACAGCGAAACAGATATACTATATTGCCCTACCAGTTACTTCTCGCTAACTCAAAAGCCGGACCATAGAGTCATCAATCATCCCAGTCAGAAACAATAGAAGCTAATTTCCTTAAGGAAGTAATTACCGTCTCTTTCCCTGGATGTCAAACTTTTATTGTACCACAGAAAGAACAACAGTTTCAACTAATTAAAAAACGCAGTCATTTAATTATATTAAATTAATTATTCAATTATTCATACAATCAGACATTTTTACTCTTAACTGTATTCAGTAAATTAAATTGACAGAAACCTTGTGATAATATTCGGCTTGTTAGAATTATTTAGAATATAGGACCTTTAATGAGCAGACAAGGGTTTTAATGGATATTATCATGTAAAAACACGTATATTTAGTTAATTATTCCTCACCGCTGATATTTCAGCGTTGATTATCACCATTAATACATTTTTTATTTGATACTAGCCGTCCCCGCAGTTTCACCTGCGTTTATGGTCACTGCTTCTCTCCTATCGGTCGTAGCGTGATGTTCTATAGCCTATAGCCTTCCTCGATGAATGGGCTATCCAACACTAAAAAAAATTTTCAATTCGAACCAGTAGTTCCTGAGAAACAAACAAACAAACTTTTCAGCTTCATAATACATACATAGGCTGCACTAAAAGTATCGGAAATGGAATATTTCCACTATTCCTATCATATTAAAATCTTTTTAATTGAAAACTCCTTGGTTTCAAAAATCGAATACCATTTATTTATTTAAAAAAAGAATGTCGGTCTTCTCACAAGGTCTTCTCAAACTTGTTTAGTCGTTGAGAAAATGGAATTGACTCGAGGAAATTCAAGGGCGATGATTTATTATGACTTTCGAAGCGGTTTAACATAAAAACAGTGTGTTGACCGGATGCTTTCTGCATTTGGTGATGAAGCCCCATCCAAAACCACAATTTATCGCTGGTTTGCCGAATTTCAACGTGGACGTGTCAAGCTCAGTGATGATCCCCGTCAAGGTCGTCTAAAAACTGCAGTCACCCAAGAAAACGTTGATGCTGTGCGTAAGCTGATTGAGGAAGATCGACATGTGACATACCGCGAAATTCAGGCAAATTTAGACATTGGCATGCGTCAAATACAAATAATCTTGCATGAACAATTAGGTGAAAAAAGTTGTTTTCCCGATGGATACCGCATTTGCTCTGTGAAGAGCAAAAACCGGCTCGCATTACTTGGTGCGTCAGAACTCTCGAAAGATTCCACGCAGGATCCTCAAATGCTGTATACAACATTGTATCAGGTGACGAATCCTGGATATACGCGTACAAACCCGAAACAAAAAACCAGTCACGAGTTAGGGTGTTCGAAAATGAGTTAAAGCCAACTAAAATTGTTCGTTCACGGAGTGTTGCAAAAAAAATGGTGGCCACGTTTGTCTCCAAAACCGGCCATGTTGCGACTATTCCTCTTAAGAGACAAAGAACGGTTAATGCAGAATGGTATGCTAGCATTTGTTTGCCACAGGTCGTTTCCGAACTCCGTAAAGAGAACTGCAATCGCCGCATCATCCTCCATCACGACAATGCGAGTTCTCACACCACGCACAGAACAAAAGAGTTTTTAGAGCAAGAAAACATAGAATTATTAGATCACCCGCCGTACAGTCCTGACCCTAAGCCCTAATGATTTCTATACTTTCCCTAAAATAAAGAATAAATTGCGTGGTCAGAGATTTTCATCACCTGAAGAAGCTGTGGACGCCTACAAAACGGCCATTTTGGAGACCCCAACTTCCGAATGGAATGGTTGCTTCAATGATTGGTTCCATCGTATGGAAAAATGTGTCAAATTTCGCGGAGAATACTTTGAAAAGCAATAAATACATTTTTAAATAGTAATGTTGTGTCACTTCCTTGATTCCCGAAATTTTCAGAGGTTTGTGGATATACAGTTGTAAAAGGGGTAACGCGACCTGCCGCGTCAGACGTCGCGTCGTCAACGACGCGACAGGATGCTTTACCTTGAATGAATACTACTCACTCGCATAAAAGCTATTTTTTCTGAATGAAAGGAATTAAAATCTATGTACTTGTTTTTTGCACCCATGGTAACGTGTATGCAAAAAAAATAACAAAAGGTGCATATAATTCAAGTGCAAGTCCTGATTTTAGCTTTATATTGGGAATCGTGTGTGTGTGTGTGTGTGTGTATGTGTGTGTGTATGTGTGTGTGTGTGTGTGTGTGTGTGCGTGCGTGCGTGCGTGCGTGCGTGCGTGCGTGCGTGCGAGCAAGCGTGCGTGCGTGCGTGCGTGCGTGCGAGCAAGCGTGCGTGCGTGCGTGCGTGCGTGCGTGCGTGCGTGCGTGCGTGTGTGCGTGCGTGCGTGTGTGTGTGTGTGTGTACGTGTGTTCGTGTGTGTATTGAAAGTAGGTTTGAAATTTAAATTACGTCGTTACAAGCAATAGACTCTCCACTTTATCATAGCCAAAAAACTTAAGCCATATTTAATTTTGTTTTTAATTTGGTACTTTGATAAGTGGTTGGTTTTGTGCAATAAATTAAGTTTATTGTATAATCTAGGCGCAATATCTACTATATTGTTGTTTTGCAAAGTACTTTCACCCTTGGTTATGACTGTGGGGATATGTGTGCATAGGTATTCTATGTAACAGAATACTCGTGTAACAATGTACGTAGGCGGTATGTGACGTTGACGGTTGCGGGCAGTCGCTCGCTAACCACCTTCTGTAATGGTTGGTCAATAAATTATATCAATCGGTAATAAGTGCATTTCATTTAAGTACAACACAGTAGGGCAGTACCTAAACTGGTGACCTCCGACGTGAGAACAGTGCACAAAAGGACATTAAAAAATTATTAGTAACATTTTTTCAAGGTACTGCTAGGTTTTATTAGTGTCGTATACGTGTCACGCGTGCATATATTTCTTTGACTAACGAGAGAGCGACTCAACAGCAGAAATGACTACTGATACGCAGCCGCAGACAGCACTAAAACTGAAAGAAGAACCAGTAGAGCCTCCAAGTATGTCTCTAGCAGCCATCAGCTTGTCATCGAAATTGCCAGAATTCTGGGTAGACATGCCACGATTATGGTTTACCCAGTTTGAAGCAGGGCGAAGAAGCCAAGTTCAATATGGTCGTCTCGAAACTAGGCAGAGACTCAATACAACAAGTAAGTGACCTTGTGACGTCACCACCTGCAGAGAACAAATATACTGCATTGAAGGAGAGACTACTGCAAGTTTATGAGGAGAGCGCCGAGCGACAGTTCCAGAAGCTTGTTTCGGAGCTAGAACTAGGTTCCCAAAAGCCCACACAGCTTCTGCGACGAATGAAAGACTTAGGACGCCAAACACAGGTACATGAACAAACTTTAAAAAACCTTTGGCTGTCTAGGATGCCTACTTCGATCCGAGCAGTAATTACAGTTTGTCAAGACCAGTCTCTAGATAACCTGGCCGTCATTGCGGACAAGATAGTCGAGAATAGCAAATCATACGAAATAGCAGCGGTGGCGGACAATACAACAGAAGTGCCACAAAAAGTAATGTCAGAACTCGCCAGCCAGATGAACAAACTCACCTTAGAGGTGGCAGCATTACGCAGCGAGGTACAGAAGCGCGGGCGTTCCAGAAGCGACAGTCAACGGGGCTACAGAAGCAGGTCGACTTCGCGTAAGAGAAGGATACCCGGAGACGGAAATTGGCTGTGCAGATTTCATTATCGTTTTAAGAAAAATGCGACACGCTGCGAGCAACCATGTGCGTGGAAAACGCCAGCGACGGAGACGGAAAACTAGAGGCGGTACGTTCGGAGTCGGTGGACGAGTGTACCCAAGGTCAGGTAGCTAAAAACCATCGATTATTAGTTCAAGATAAACATACTAAGCTTAGTTTTCTTATAGATACCGGAGCTAATATATCGGTTATTCCAAGAAAATACATAAAAAATCGCTTAGTCGAGCGATGTGATTTTAAATTATTCGCAGCTAATGATAGCGAGATTAGAACATACGGAATATGTAACTTAGAAATAACTTTTGGTTTAAGGCGAACATTTAAATGGCCCTTTATCGTGTGCGACGTAAAGCAACCAATAATCGGGGCAGATTTTTTAAGAAATTTTAGGTTAACAGTAGATTTATATAATAATAGGTTAATAGACTTAGTCACTAATTTGTACGTTTGTGGATCAAAAAGTATAAATTTCGAGGGAACTTTAAAATGTATTACTAGTAGTCATCCATACGCAGATTTACTGGAATCATTTCAGGACATCACGCGACCTCCGACTTTTAGAGACATCCCAGAGCACTCTGTATATCATCATATTGAGACCACGGGTCCACCAGTGCATGCCCGAGCCAGACGATTGCCACCACACAGGTATGATTTAGTTAAAAAAGAATTTCAAACGATGCAAGAGTTAGGAATATGTAGGCCGTCAGATAGCGAATGGGCGAGTCCATTGTATGTAGTGCCTAAAAAAGGGGGTGACATTCGTCCTTGCGGCGATTATAGGATGCTTAACGCAATAACAAAGCCAGATCGTTATCCAATCCCAAGAGTTCAAGATTTTACATACGGCTTGCAAAATAAAAAGATATTTTCTAAAATTGATATTTACAGAGCGTATCATTGTATTAAAATTTGGCCGGAAGATATAAAAAAAACAGCCATGATCACGTCGGGGTCACCAGTTTAGGTACTGCCCTACTGTGTTGTACTTAAATGAAATGCACTTATTACCGATTGATATAATTTATTGACCAACCATTACAGAAGGTGGTTAGCGAGCGACTGCCCGCAACCGTCAACGTCACATACCGCCTACGTACATTGTTACACGAGTATTCTGTTACATAGAATACCTATGCACACATATCCCCACATGACGATGGGTAAAGTAGTTAAGGCGTGAAAGAGCATCAAACATACAAACTCACTTTTGCATGTATAATATTAAGTTAGAATTGTGTTATCTATAACTTTCGGAAATCGTTGTCAAAATTCGCAGGCAGGGCTAGTAGTAGGAACATAATCTATGAAACTTTAAATTAAGTCTGGATCACGGGTTGCCCGCAGTCGGAGTGGTGATTGTCGCCGGGACGAACTGATTGCCTTCCTTTGAAATAGACACGAACGGGTTATGGGGACATCATCTCCGACTGGCAGCGAGTTTATTGAAACTCTCTCTCTGAATATAGGAAATATTTTTGAGTTAAAACTTTACAACTTGGTCCGATTTTATTCTAGCACCTCAGTTTTCGATCTGTTCAACGTCCGAGGTCGTATGAAGACGTTATAGTGTACAGTAATAACCGGGTCCTATGACGGAGCACAGATTTTCTAAAAGCACATTAACCTCGCACTCCCAGAAACACTTTTGATATCTCTCATACAAGTACAGTCATATAAAATATTTTGATACCGTTCACGAAGATTTTGAGTATGCAAGTGAATTTTATTCTGCGCACTGTACCTGTTGGTCTAGTGGTTAGTGACCCTGACTGCTGAGCCAGAGGTCGAAGGTTCGATTCTCAACCATAATTGTGTGATGAACATGATCATTTGTTCTGTGTTAGGTGTAATTTATCTATAATATGTATGTATTTAGAAATATATAAGTATGTTTATCAGCAGTCTGGTTACCATAGTACAGGTTCTGCCTAGTTTGGGATCAGACGGACGTGTGTGAGATGTGTGAAGTTATTATTATTATGATTTATATTTTTATAACTATTTACTTAATGTAAATATTTAATAAATTATTTAACCTTTTTAAGTTTAGTTAATAAATATTTGGAAAATCTAATCAGTTTTGCAATATTTATTACCATATTCAATTTTAATGATAGCGAAAAAATGGATTGTAATACTGCATAATGCTTGATTTGATTAACATGTCTAAAAAAATAAAACGTATTCTATTTGTATTTATAAGAAACGCAGAGAGTAATATATATTCCAAATTATAGTATATTACTCTCTGCTAGCTCTGCTATACTTGCATTATGCTATCAATCAGAAAAAGACTAAAAAGTTACTCTTTAATATATAGTTGTAGAAGTAAATACTCGTAGTTATTGCAAAAATGTACACTTTTATTTACCTGTGGATGTCCCCACGGGTACCAGTTCACTGATTGCACGATGACGTGGTCGGATGTCGGTCGATGTCCGACCGACTAAAACTACACAGTTTACGAAATTTTAGTCTATAGTCACTCTTATGATACACATACCAAAAATCGAAATATGCGAAATAAGTCCTACCTTGTTTGTATATTGCAATCAGCTTGTGCTTCCTCCTGGCATTTGAGTGGCAGCAAATTCTCGAATAAAGGAAATAAGATTAGGTTTAAATATAAAATGATAGGCTTGAGGAGCAAACTGACATGAGAGGTGAAGTTTGAACGTGGTCTGGTACGGAGTTTTGGAGTTCCGGACTCCAAAAATCATTTTTTTAATAATAAAAAACAGTCAGTGGTAGGACTGCACGTCAGAAGTGACAACATAACTTCACAATGTATTTGCATAAACATGCACACACACACACACACGTCTGTATATATATAATTAGGTTAAAAATAAAAAGTAGGTAATAACATATCTAAATGTATACATAGGGTACACTGGAAATTCTGCGCTCCTGGCCGCTCATAAATGTTTGAATTTCGAATGTTATATTTTTTTAAATATAAGAATCTCGGCTCCGTCTAACAAATTTTCGATCAGGTCACGTATCCTGACGCGAGTATAACATTTTTTACCCATCCCAAAAAGTGCACAACATCGCTAAAGACGTTTTCACTTCAATAATACATAATACTAATATTGCAAGTATTACCAATATCACTGCTTTCAATTTATATCATCACCACTTTTCCAAAAACCTCGTTAACCAAGCATTCTGAGCTGTTTTGTAATTCCAACCATCAAGTGCTACAGTAAACAGAATCTATTTGAATAAGGAACACTTACTTAAATCACTGAATCAGTTACAATCTGAATTTTTGAAAAGAAGGATTCTCTTTATAACCGTTTGCAATCCCAGGTATTTTTGCATCTGTTTTTCATAAAAGTAGGTGGAATGTGTAAAATTAAAGATTATAAATCATATATATATATATATATATATATATATATATATATATATATATATATAAATTTATATTTTTACTAAGAAAATCCATAAAAACTAATTTTGAAATTTTTTTAAGTAAGTTTATTTGGATTTTCTCAATAATTGAGCGAATAGTTCCAAAATCAAAAAAAAATCTGCACGATTTAAAACCTTTACCTAATGTTTTACGAGAAACAGAGGTAATTCAAATGGTCTTATTGGATAGTTTTTTTTTTCTTTCAAAAATTCGTTTTGTAACTGCATGATTCTAGAGTCATGCACTTTCAGTTATTTAAGTAAGTGTTCCATTTTTAAATACACCCTGTATGTGTGTTGGTTAATTCAATATTATATTCCCAAGTCATATTAGTTATATATGAGAAGAAACTTAAATAGTAATTTCATTAGGGAATACCCAATGGCCGGCGTACCCAACGACTAGTCAAAATATAAATATAAGAAATATGAAACATTTAAATTTATTTTCAGTAATTTATTAGTAGGAAATATGAAAATAGAACAATACCAAAACGACTTTAATATCGGCCCAGAAATGCCGACGAAGATTTAATTATCAAGCCATTGTCATCAAACAGCCTGCTTGCAAGCAATTTTCACGTTCAAAATATAATATTTCCTCAATCATGAATTAAATATCTACGAAGAGCATAACAGCCAATCTTGTTGAAGGTTTTTTATTGAGTTAATGGAAAACGAAGCTCTTATTGAACGAACTAATCTTGAGCAAAAGTAGGGTGATTATTAAAAATCTGTCTGGAAAAACCTACAGTGATATGATAAGGAAATTGTTCTTTGAAAAAGTCGTTATTTTCCAGTAAATTTGTCTTTCAGTGGTTTGCGTAAAATTTTGATGAAAATTTGACGGATCATTGAAGGACGAAAACTTTTATAAAAAACTAACTGCGCCCCGCGGTTTCACCCGCGTAAGTTCCTCATTAAGTTTTCATAAATTTTATAATTTTCCGCGCAACTTTCTTATTTTTTTCTTTCATAAGACAAGAACAAACACAAAAAAAAAGAATTAGCGAAATCGCTCCAGCCGTTCAAGCGTGATGCCGTGACCAAGGGAAATAGGGATTCATTTTTACATATATAGATTTAATTCTTAAATTAGAAATTTAAGGGCTCTTTACTGTTGTAAATCGGGGACATTAGAAGTCTAGTTAAATTGTGATGACTTTTTATAGGAAGTAAATTGGATTAGAGCAATGGTGTTTGTTCTGGTGTGAGTGAATGTATCGAATAATAAATATGTACTTAATTGTCGCCAATAAGTTGTATGCACGGTTGTATGTAAGTAGTTATAATAGACCGGTGTGAGCGGCGCTGTTTTGTTTCTGCGCCGGATATCATTTAGACACTTTTTTATAATTTGAAATATATTTTTTTAATTATATTTATTTTTAATAAATAAAAGGTAACAAAAAATACGTGGTATTCCAAATTTTTAAGATGCACATTATAAGCATACTATAAAGTCTTCAATTAGATGTTTACAGTTCTATTTTTCTAAGTTTCACCCCACAATAAGTTCTTACAGCTGTTTTGCAACTAGTTACAACGCTATGTTACTAAAAAATATTTATTTATGAAACCTGCTTCATTTGTTATTTATTCCGCTTTGACACGTTAATATCAATACTATAAAACACATTTTTAGGCACTGTAAGAATGTACTATAAAATCGTCAATAACTGTCCGCTGTACTGGTTAAAATGAAAAAACACGAGACGTACCATAACAGCCCACGAGCAACATTCATATCAGAGCAGCCGTAGATTACACCGTCAAAGGTCGTTGGTTGGCTTAAGAATCGATAGAAGTCACATTTGTATTTCATTCGTATGAAAACAGTTTTACATTTAGTACAATAAATCTACCTAATTGATTTCCAAATATTTACTAGATGATAGTGTTTAAAACAAAGATTGCCATTACTATTTCTATTCATTGAAAAAGGGGCGATGATTTTTTTAGCGTAAACTAATATCATGCCTTCGTTGTGTTGTAAACAAACAAGTTATCTACTAATAACTCTAAAACTACACTAATATACACGTAAATATTGCTCTGAAATCGAAGTTTTATTGTGATGTGAGAAACTTTCACGGCTTACACACGATTTTTTTTCTAGATTTTACTTGATGTTTCCTTCTACACTACTTCGTTTGTAATATTTATATATATAATAATAATAACTGGACACATCTCACACACGGCCATCTGATCCCAAACTAGGCAGAACTTGTACTATGGTTACCAGACTGCTGATAAACATACTTATATATTTCTAAATACATACATATTATAGATAAATTACACCCAGACACAGAACAAATGACTATGTATGTATGTAACTAAAGGTTTTTTTTATTGAACTACTGTTGCCTCAATTGTCGTAAATTGGCATACTCAAGTATTAACCCAATTAAACGGTAACCAACCCGCAATGCACTCAACGGTCACCAACATTTGGCACAACGCCAAGGCTAGTTTATTTGGTCGTAATAACTCTAAAGTATAAATAAATATTAAAGAAATTTATTTGCTTATTTTTCATAAGTTAATGGCTAAAAACTGATAATATTTTTATTTTTACTTAAATATATATTTTAAATGGTTTCAAAGTGTAATCATTTCAAAGCATTTTTGCATTAACTAAACTTGAATAAAATATAAAACCTTGAGTAATAAGGTGGTCAAAAGTTTATCCATCTATCAGACAATGTATTTACTATTTGTATTATACTAAGTTTGTTTTAAAGGTGTATAAATAAATTGCTTTTATCTACATATCCATCTGTCCATAAAATAAATATACTTATGTCTTTTATGATTACATCTAAATATTTTATAAAAAAATTATAATGTTAACCTTTGTGTTTTTTTTATCAACTAATGATAATTAGTTATTGGTATCCCAATTATTTGCTTTTCCTTAAGGCGACAAACATAACTTCTGTAAAACGAAAGGTATAAATAGTGATATCGTTAGATTATCTTGCTCAAGATACTCGAAAGTACTGCCTCCTCTTGTAGGTAATTAAAGTAACAGCTAAGTGTCAGGGTTCAGCTGTCCAGGACAGAAATTGCCGCCCTACATTCATATTTAAATACCTAACATTTCAATTTACTGTGATTATACATTTGAATAGTGAAAATATATTTAAAAAAGCAAATTGTATTATTTAGTTATTGATAGTAGACACGCCAGCAGTAAGTATAATAGTATACAACATTTGAAAGTACTTACATGTAGACAAGGCATGCAGAGTAAACACCAAATAGATTGACGAAGGTTTGACTAAAACTTATGTTTGTTGGATAGTTAGTTATTATGCATATTGTAGAATAGAAATACAAGCATAACAAGGTGTACTGTTATAGCTTTTTTGTTCCAGATCTAGATCGCACTTCAGCAGCTATTAAAACTTGCCCAGGTCTCCCCGAGATTCCAATGGTGGGATTTTTTAGTAAACTTTTTACAATCTAGCATATTCAAACAGAAGAACTGCTACAATCCGATCAGTAGGCAAATATTCATGCATTCTCAGTCGTCACTCGCATTTTTACACACATACACCCACCCACACCCACTCACCCACAAAACACACACACGCAAATACATTTTTTTCTCTATTTCCTATTCACAGATTAATATCAGTGTAATTACTGTTAGAGTTATGCATGAAATGCAACTTATGTCAAAACTATTAAAGAAAGGACATTGTGATTATAGTGACGGCAGAACACTAAATCCCAAGTCACAGGAATACCTAGTTTGGGAGTTGGATTTAACTGTACCTGTGTAACCTTAACCATGTTGTAACCTAGTTTTTAAGTAAAATTGTTAAAGGTTATTTGGATCAATAAATTAACATATATATTATTATTATTAATCTCGTGGCATAGTTTTGTCCCACTGGATTAACATTGTAACCACAGTGTTTGGGAGGTAACATTATTTTTTCTTTTATGAATTCTTATTCATATAAATTCTTTAGATCACCAAGCATTTGGACCGTTTAATCACCAGAGCCAATTATTGCCTTTCTCAGCCTTTTATCGTCCACTGCTAAACACAAGCCTCTCCGAATGTATGCCACTGAACTCGATTGTCAACTCTCCCCATCCAGTTTTCCCCGCCGTGGCGATTATAGGCAAAACTTTCTTATGGACACCACAAATACTGAAAAATGTAAAATCAAATGTGCCTAAATAATAATTGATAAAATGTATGTCAAATGAGTAGGTACGAAGCAACTTATCTCTTTTTAGTTTTACATGGCTGGCCATAATAGTGACCAATAAAGTTTTTTGACACTATATTCCTCGGCGCTCGGCCAAGTGGCTGTTTGATTTTGACAGTGATAAATGTATTTTTCATGATAAAAATATTTCATTTCGAACGTCCTCGTAAAAACGTACGCAACTTTTGGTTTATATGTTTCATACGGGATACTGGCGTTTATTTACCAATTTAGAACATTTGCTACTAGCTTCTCGTTAAGGGTTTACATACTTTTTAAAACGCTTTTTTATTATTAACTTGTATGTGTGTGTTGGACTGCACGGGTGACGCAATGGTTAAAATGGTTGCATCGCCGCTACGTACGTACTCTTTGTGTCCGTTATTTTAATGTTTGTAAAGTACCCCGCGATACAAGAATCTTTCCTAATTCGGGAGTTGTAAATCTTCGAAGCCAGGAGTTTGATAGTGGAACTCTTCTTTACCTTTTAATTTGGTTCGCTATTCAAGCGAGTTTTTTGAAACTATAATTAAATCGGAAGAAAGAGTAGAATTCAGATCGAATCGTGGTCGCTAGTATATAATTACTTCCTGACTCACCACTCAGACGACAGCATAACTAACAGTGCAGCAGTATTTCTATTGGGGAGTACGGTCAGCTACAAAGGAACGAAGAAGGAACTGATTATGTTCCACTATGTTCACCCCCACCTGGGCAGGTGGGGGTGGACATAGCTGGCACCGCTATTATTACTGTTTATAGGCAAGGTGGCCGATTACCATCGGTCTGGCGGTTTGCTTACGAGGCACCTTTGCGGTATAAAATGTTAAAATTTTGTAAATAGAATTCTCATTTCATATTTTTCACAAATGTTAAAAATATTGTTCATTCTAGCAGCCCTGTAAACTTACATAACGAAATAACGCGTCAAATAAAAACATTTATACCTCTGTCGTGCACAGTAAAGCATGAAATACATTTACGTGAAGCGCTAAATAAAATTGAACCTTATAAACATTTAGGAAGCATTCGATGTGACATTTTCACAAGCAATGAAAAACTGAAGTTGATGCTATCAATATCCATCATGTGGGAACTAAATTAAATTGCTGTAACGTCCAATCTAAATCCCTGGGGGCCACCTCTGTCATCCCCCTGTCTCTACAACGGCACGTTTTATTAAAACTGCAAAAACGGACAGTTGCAAACAAGGGTTAAGTACAAAATGATGGCTTTATGGCCGTTGGTCGCAGTACTGTTACGCCGGATTACGCCCCTAAGCGTCAAATATTGACTTTTACCTTCAAAACAGTTATTGGAGAACCCTGAATGGGAAATAAGGTCGGGACCGGTGGCAGTTTATTTTTTTACGAGGCGTTTAAAGATTGGGACAGATATGAAATACTTTTATACATATTTATAAATAGAATTACTTTTTAATTTTCCGGTGAACATGACTTTATACAAGTAATGTGAAAGGTGACCTATGCTTTATATAACCGCAATGTTACTGGAACTATTTATACATCACCAACCCTATTGCTTAGTACACTAATATTATAAATGTGAAAGTTTGGATGGATGGATGTTTGTTACTCTTTCACGCAAAAACCACTAAACCGATTGAAACTTGGTATGTAGATAACTGGAGACCTGGATTAACGCATAGGCTACTTTTTATCCTGATATTCCCACGGGATCAGGACTTACGCGGGTGAAACCGCGGGGTGATGCTAGTTAGTAATATAATAATCTTCTGCGTCCTACGTACATATAAACATATGTATATCAGAAAGCAAATGCAAGGGGAAATTCGTTACTATCAAATATACAATAAACCCTTTCAATAGTAAATTATGGCATGACTGACAGTGATTTCTTGACAAAATCTTGTCATCGGTAATTTATTTGATGACAGGCCTGTCGGTATACCCAGCCAGAGGTCGTGGGTTCGATTCCCATCCTGGACAAATATTGTCATTGTTCTGTGTCTGGGTGTAATTTATCTGTAATCTGTATGTATTTAGGAATATATAAGTATATTTATCAGCAGTCTGGTTACTAAAGTACATGTTGTGCCTAGTTTGGGACATGTGTGTGTTTCATGGTTTCATGTGGTTGTTAATATTTTTATTATTAATTTTCATCACTAGCCTTCGCCCGCCCTTCACTCTGCCCACGTATATGTCGGTTTCCATATTATGTGTTAATGCACGATACAAACTACATGCTCCTCTAATTTAATAATTTTTATTCTAAATTAGTTTCGCCGTAAGAAACTGACGGAACAACAAACATATTTATTCTCATAGGAAAAAGTAATTTCGTAACGTTGTCGTTCTCAAATGATATGCTTATCAATGAATAACACACGAGTTTTATTTATATAGATTATTTTGTACATTCGTTAGTACTATTTGTGTGTTTATGGTTCAAACTATATGTCACTTATGAAATTCGTAATTTACCTTATCAAATATCAATCAATCACTGGAGTCATATTGTTGTTCACCTGCCACACTCGTCTCTATATCTTAATGGTAGACCTATAAAAAAATACCTACGGCATTAAGCCAGCCAACGGGGAATTACAGGAAACCTAAATACTTACAAAGATTACTAGTACCTATACTTACTAAATTGCTTGGATTAGGAGTGGGTTCACTTACAAGTCAGCTGTGCGTAATCTTATTACAAGTTGAAAATATAAACGAGAAAAGACATTCCAAATCAGTATAGAAGAATATTCCAGACATCTATTACATTTGCGTTTTGACACTAAAGAAATATTGAACTCCGAAATACGTCCGCGAGCGTGTCATATATATTCCTAACCGTAAAACGAAAACGATGACTACCATTTTTACCACTCTAGTTTTGCAGATTCGAATACTTTTTTCAATTTGAGTAGCCACCACAAAATGTGCGAGTGAGAATCACAGCTTGTTTTGATTTCTGTAGTTAGAATCGCTTTTCGGCAGTGCTACTAAAATACTAGGTTTACAATTTGATTTAATTTTTAAATAGGTTTTTCATTTTTAATTTGAAAGTTTTGTTACTTCTGTCAAGACTGTCCAATTCGGTATGTAAATATGTGACGTCTAGATTATCTACGAGTATCTATATATATAAGGCTTCGTCCTGACTGACTGACTGATGGATCAACGCACAGTCTAAGCCGCTGGTCGTAGAGACGTGATATTTGGAGAACTTATTTCTTATATTATAAAGGCCGGATAAGAAAGGATTTTCGAAAATTCCACCTCCAAGGGGTTGAAAAAGGGTGGCAAAGTTAGTATGGGACACGTGTTTACTTGGCCTGATCAACTTCAAATTGACAGTAAAAGTCAAGACGTCAACCATACGACAAGTCAGGTACATGGCGTTAAAATATAAAACTTTATACTAGATGATGTAATAATTAACTATACCACTAATACCATTAACTTAGTATATTACGTTAGTATACTAAGTTTATGACTAACTAGCAATTCCCGCGCGGCTTCGCTCGCGTATACTTATTTGTATATTTTTCGCGGATACCTAATTCTTTTTCCAAAATAAAAGTAACCTAAGTTACTCCTTATAACACCAGCTATTTGCCTGTAAAAGTCCCTTGGAAATCGGTACACCCGTTCCGGAGATTAGCCGAAACAAACAGACAGACAGACAGACAAAAATTTAAAAAACTAATTTTTACTCATAGGTACCGTGCAAATAACTGTATGAGCTTAAAAAACCTATTATTTTGACATTACAAACAGACACTTCAATTTTATTTATTTATATGGATACACATATTTAAAATCTGTGTATATTTCAGAATTTTGTTAAAAAAATGTTGCAAGGTACTAAATAATAATTACTATACCCATTGTTTTACAGCCGAAAAAATAATTTAAATTGAAAAAATGATAAAGGATTTTTGGCCAACTTTAAAAAAAAGCAACTCATAAAGGTATGCTCCCGCAGGTCTCCGTCAAATATGAACCGATTTTGTTACCATGCGAATTTGGTGAAGATGTGATGAAGATCTCGGGATCCGGAGAAAGAAACGCTTTCAGTGGCATTAGCCTCAACGAATTGCCATAGACAGGAAATTTAAACCGAATATAAATAGTCAGATATACTTATCAGGTATTGCAAGTACCTCTAAATCCTTAAATTGCAATCTTCCGATGGCATGTAATAATAGTTCGACCAGTGTTTCACCGCTAAACGGGGCGCGGGGCATCCTCGGGAATATTCGGCAGCAATGTAAAATATTATGTCTATGGCAATTCGTTGAGGTTTATCCTCGGCTGTGGTCATCGTTTTGGTTTAACAAATACTATCTAACCCTCACCGGTCATCACCTAACCGGGGCCAAACAACAAGGGGTATGTCGACCTCAAATCGACTAAAACCACGCAGTGTTCTGTCACCGGGTTTTATGGCCACGGCCTCAGGTGTACCCTAAATTAGATTACCCGCATTCTACGATGTCTGGTGTCCATCACCACGCGGACGAAGTCGTCGGGCAAAAGCTAGTATACATATAAATGTGTAGGTAAAGATAAAACAGGTCAATACATATTACTTTAGGTACTGCTAGCCAACCGATTTTCTTTGTTATCAATAAAAAATGTAAATAGTTTTTTTCGATATCTTTTGCAACTTTATTGTTAACAATATAATTTTATTAATTAAGGCCACAACTAGTAAATAGAAGTACAGATAATGGATCTTAATTGCATTCTGCTCTTTGACGTGTCCTCGAAACGCGACTGATGTAAGTTTTTTGTTTATGCTATTTTCTTCATCTGTATCATGTGCCAAACAATAAACTGTGTTTTCTTCCTGTTTTGTTTTACTTTCATTTTTATTACCAAGATTCATTTTACAGTCTGCAAAATGAAATAAAAATACGAAGAGAATTTTTTTATGGTGATTGAAGATGGTTTACTTCAGATTTTTCCCGACGGTATTCTAAGTTTTAATTTACAGTAACGCTAGATGCGTTACTGTAAATTAAAACTTCTCTGCCTTAATATTATAAAAATCGGAATTATAAAAAGTGTGGTTTCTGTCTCATCGTAATAAAGTGGCTGCTCACCGTGTTACCGTGTATATCATGCTTCCCATTGATATGCTTTTGTTAAGGTTGTTTTTGCCGATTCTAGTGGGTATATGACTACCCGTAACTTATACTGCTGCCACTTCGCTGCAACCGATAAGGCAAAGGACTCGTGAAGCGCACAAAGTTGCTGGGCTGATATACCTGGCTGTAGGTAATCTAAACTGGTGCTGACGGAGGCCTGACCACGTTTAATTTGCAGACTGCTCAGTCTTCACCGACTCGACGTCGGGGTAGTTGTAGGAAATATTACAGTTCACTTGGCCCTAAACCAGCACATATTCACCATCAATGCGACAGACAGTCCTCTATGCAGAGGATGTCTCAAAGCGAAGGAAACCGACACCCAATGTGGATCTTGGAGTGCGCGGGAGTGGTGACACAACGGAGAAGTACCCTAGTGGGTGCGAGTTCGCTCCTAGCAGCCTTTTAACACTCCAGGAGGTTTCTGTGCTTCTGGAAGGAGCTAGACTGGCTCAAATAGGCAGCCATATCTTAACACATAATGGACCCCTTAAGAATCTAGATGCGGAAATAAAGGCCTACACCAAAACCAATACCACTACCAAAAATATCCGTAAACCGTCATTAGGGTTTACGTCTACCTACGATGTCTGCTAGACTATATTATAATACCTGCATACAATTTTCAGCTCTATTTTAATGGGATAAGGTTAATAATAATAAAAAGGTACATTATTTATATAGATATTACTGATATATTTAAAGTGCTCGAGCAGTTTGTTGCTGAACGAAATCTTAGTTAATCTTTTTTTTATTCGTATGGAAACTCCCATGAGTCCACTCCCTTGGTGCTAATGGTGAAGTACAAAGTTGGGAAACGAACCAACTAAAACCATACAGTGTTCCGTCACAAGTGGGTCTATTGCAAGGGTTTATCCTAAGAAGGAAGCCTCCTGGAAAATCTGAGTTAATCCTACGCATTGGTCATAGTGTTTTTTTTGGTCAGACACCGCGTGTGATTATTTGTCAAATAAGTTGTGTGAAAAACCGTTGTCAGACATGTAGAAAAAATTATATCGATTTTGTAGCAAGTGTAGAAATCTATGTCATCTTTTAATGCTGTCTGATTGGCCCATTTAGTTGAAACTTCATTATATTTTAATAATATAATATTCTTAAAAAAACGTAACTGTACATATATATATATATATACCTGTTATGTATCTATGTATACCAGAGAGTTTAATTAATTGTGAACTGCTACTCCTCATGTGGTCATGTCATTCTTATTCTCACTCTCCATCTAATGGTTGCCTGGAAAAGATAAAAAGCCGTCAATTGCAATAGGTCAAAGTAATAAAGAACAACTAAAAATGGACATAATAACCGAATATCGAGCGTCAAACAATTTTATTAGTTTTTGGAAAGCCACAAAATAAGCTTCGCCATAAGTCTGATCTTCCTGTGAGCGCGGAGTGACAACGGAGGTATAGCAGAACAATTTTGAAGTACCTCGCGTTCATCTACCGGTAGTACTCGCAATGTTATGTCTGAGTCACTCGTACTTGCCTGCTGATCTAATATAAACTGTTGTCGTGCCATTAGAAAAAAACAGAACCGGTGATTTGTCTGATAAGAATATTGGTGGCTAAAGTTTTGAACGGTGTGCTTGACTAAGAACTTGATAAACATTTTCATATACATGACGCTCAGTTTCGTTTTCGGGCCGGACCGAAAGTGCAATTATGAGTCTCAAGCAAGCCCTGCAATACTATATGGAAAGAAGTACACCTGTGTATGCATGGTGTCATATGACGTATTGTGGGACAATCTCAAAAAGACAGGCGTACTAACTTTAGTTTGTAAGAATATTGTATATGTATACAAATTTGTATACCTTTGATGGGGCAATTATGTAAGAAGATATAAGATGATAAATTGAGAGCAGAGTTGGATTGGTTTGATAAAAAAAAATAAGTAATTACTTATAAGGCTCCTATTTCGGACGTAATAAAGGTTGTTATAATTTTTCAATTAGAAATCGACAATCTTTGTTTGCCTTTCACTTGCGACTCAAAATGAAAATTGAATAAAAATGCTTTCTCTTGTAACAACAGAATACAATTAACCCTTAAACCGTTTCGAATCGATTAAGAACTTTTATTAAAAGGATTAGGGCTGAGAATTGTGAGACTTGAGTGATCTCAACTAACTCCTCTTGTCAGTGATAGACAGATACGGTTATTGCTATTTGTATTTCAAAATGCCTTGAGAATTTAAGGTGAGAGGTTGTTTGTTTTTTTTTATTTTTTTTAGTTTAATATTTAAGTAGATTTGACATACACTTATCCGATTTAACCCGATGTAACATTTAGTCATGAACCAATGTACCCAACCTTACTGAGAGAAATAAACAATATAAACAAACAACAATAATGCTTATAAGATTTTGTGGTGATATTAACACGTTATTGGTATAATGTCTGTTCTTCGAGTACCCAAAAGGAAAGATAGGTGCTTCTCTCGTGGTATGAACTTTACCTTACCTATTTTTTTTTTATATTATATGGGGCAAACGAGCAGGCGGGTCACCTGATGGTAAGTGACTACCGTCGCCCATGGACCTGCAGCTCAAGAGTCACAAGTGCGTTGCCGGCCTTTATGCTACTAAGGCTGCAAAGAAGCGTAAAGTGGTATGCAGTTGCAGTAGACAGTTTGTAATATTTTAGGAAAACCAAGGCAATTGTAATCTAATATCTATTAGTAACACAAAAACGGAGAGTAAAGGGAGTGTAAGTAGTAGAGGTATTATTTGATACTAGCAGCGCCCCGCGGTTTCACCCGCGTAAGTCCCGAACCCGTGGGAATATCGGAATAAAAAGTAGCCTATGCGTTAATACAGGTCTCCAGTTATCTATATAGCAAGTTTCATCGCAATCGGTTATCCTATCCATCCATCCATCCAAACTTTCATTTTTATTTATTGTGCGCGGAACCCTAATTATTTTTCAAAAATAAAAATAGCCTAATTTACTCCTTATAACACCAGTTATCTGCCAGTGAATGTTCCGTGGAAATCGGTCCAGCCGTTCTGGGGTAAATTTTTGTGTCTGTCTCTCTGTTTCTTCCGGATAATCCCGAAACAAACAGACAGACAAAAATTTTCAAAACTAATTTTTAAGCATGTGTATCGTGCAAATAACTGTATCAGCTTAAAAAAACTATTATTTTGACATTACAAACAGACACTTCAATTTTATTTATTTTTATTGATAACGACGTTATTAAGTATAATAAACTAAATATAATTTTAAATATGAATTGTTTTATAAGTACTTACATCAAATAAAATTTTTAGATACACTGCTTCAATGATATAAAACTATCTTATTTATTTATTTTAGTATACCAATAGCATATAATATTACACACAGCATTGACAGAAAAATAAATAATAGATAATATAAAATGTTGGTATGCATGCCCATTAAAGGTACACGCAATATTTACCATGTACCTACAAATAATAATTATTACAAACATATAATTTTTTTTTTTATTAACATTAATAATTGTATAGAATAAAAGAAAGTAGGTATAAGAACAAAAACTTAAAATTACAAGTTAAGTTAAAGATAAAACTAAGTCTCAATTAAATCTATATCGAAGTTCAAATCAACAGACAATATAAAAAAAATAATAAACAAACAAAAAAATAATAAAGAAAATGAGACTAGGCTGTTTCCGTTATAGCACTTCTGAATTTGTATAGGGAGACATGAATGTCTAAATTTTGCTGTGTGCAGGTGCAGTGGTATTCTCTACACATTCTAGTCAGAGGTGCGTTAAGACCTAAGTTCGTTTTACGAATGGGAATGTGGAATTTTCTATTATTGGAATGTCTCGGAGGTTTCGAGGTCACACCACCTTATTTACAATCAAAACATATTTTCTACTTTTATTTCGGTTTGCTATTAAACTGTTTTTTTTTTGTTTTATTTAAACTATAATTTATTTTCTTATTTTTGCAAATTATGTGTGCAAATTAATGAGACGTCTTGAAGTTGGTGAACATTACGTTGAAGGATTCCGTTACATAGATAGCTAGATACGGGGCAAGCTAACATAAAGTGCGTAAAAGGGATAATCTGAGTGGATATAATATATGTATTTAAAAATGACTTATACTAAAGAGTATATGTCGTAGACGACCGTCTACTTCACCCATTGAAATCCTTCTCCATATCATATCAAGTCCATCCATATATTTATTCCTCAAGGGTCCCTGCATAGGTCTACTGGCAACACCGGACATACACGGAGTTTTCATTTAAATAAATATATGCATCTTATAATATATTATAAATTAGTAAGAATATCTCCAAACTACCTCTTTTAGTAATGTTGCCACTATAGTGACTTCTACGTAATCTGTAAGTAAGCATCAGTAACAGAAAAGCCGGAAAAGTTAGCTAGGATACTAAAATATTTCAGTGCAATGTAACTCTGCTACCGTTATCGCCTTTATGTGCTGAGCGCACACGTGTCTTTTAATACGTACTTGTTCACGTATTTCGTAAAAATATCTATACTGATAAAAGACAGCTGAAGAGTCGTTTTTCGGTTGAACGCACTACAACAGATCAGAAGACAATCAGATTTGAAAAATTATTTTTGCTATTGATATCCCAATCGTTAAAAAAAGTTATAGTTACGTTGAAGCGCCTGTTAGTCAAGTGGTTAGTGATACTGACTGATGAGCCAAAGGACCCACCGTCGGATCAGCAGTCAGGATTTAATTCGTCAGTCGATTCCCACCTAGGACAGATAGTTTTGTGTATTGAGCACGATCATTTGTTCTGTGTCTGGGTGCAATCAACACAAATAAATAGAATTGAAGTTTCTATTTGTAATGTTACAATAACAGTTCTTTTTTTAAGCTCATACAGTTATTTGCAAGATACCGATGCACGAAAATCAGTTTTTAAAATTTTAGTCTATTTGTCTGACTGTTTGTTACGGCTAATCTCCGAAACGGGTGGTCCAATTTCCACTAGAGTTTCACTGGCACATAGATGGTGTTATAAGGAGTAACTTAGAACTTACTTTTATTTAAAAAAAGAATTATTATGTACACGCGATCGAAGTCGCGCGGGAACTACTAGTTTATCTATAAAATAATGTACTTTATTAAGTACATACATATATAAGTATTTTCATCATCAGTCTGGTTACCATAGTACAGGCTCTGCTTAGTTTGGGATCAGACGGTCGTCTGTGAGCTGTCTCAAGTAATATCGATATACGATCCTTATGAAAGAAGCAGTAACAATAAACGAGACTAAACTGCAGGGCACGGCTAGTTATATATAATAACGCTATAATATTCTGGGACATATAACAACGATTTCTAAACTCAAACAATGGGTTCTAAAATACGAATAACCATACTTGGATAGAAAGAAAGAAAGAAAGATAGAAAAAGATTTATATTGGCACAAAAGTTTCACATGAAAACAATAAAATAATAAATAAAGAAATAAAAACAAGAACATAATATTGTAGACTAAAAAGATACAAAATAATTATAAAAATAAAAATTGGGAATATATTATTTCTGCTCACTGGCAACACCACACATACATTTTTTTGTCAATACATAAGTTACACTCGTACACGTTACACTCAATGTAAAAATTACATATTTATAAATAAAAATAAATTAAACAGACACACGAAAAAAATTAAAAAAAAAAACATTTAATGAAAGCTTGTCTTTAAAAATGTTACAAAACATATTTAAAGACAAGCTTTTATAAAATGGTTTTTTAGTATTTTTTTTTAAATTTATTGTAATCCAAACGAAACGTGTATGCAAATTTCAGCATAGTTAATTGGTTGAAGATAACTGTTTTAAAACTAAGTTGTAACATTTGACCCGAACAAACATTCATACAAACATTGCAAGTTAAAAAGAAAGCGTGCTACAATTGATGTCAGCAGGAATTGAACTGACGACTCCTGACGTCGCAATTGAATGCTCTACCACTACACCATAAAGGCCGTCTCGTAGAACTGTTTTTATAATAATGAAACAAATACTTTGGTCACTAGTTTCTTCAGATAGATAGATGGATGTACCTTTCTCATGAATCACTCCGTCTATTGGTGAAAACTGTACGAAAATCCGTTCGGTAGTTATTGAGTTTATCGCGAACAAACAGACAGACTTACGCGACGAAGGACTTTGTTTTATAATATGTTAGTGAAGGTAATAGGCAGAATTTTATAGCTTAACAATCAATTAACAATCGTTCATTCCCTATTTTTCTACCGTCACGGTTAAATTTTTTTTCAAATTTAAACTCACTTACTCACTCACTCAATCACTCACTCACTTACTCACTCACTCACTCACGCACTCACTCACTTATTCACTCACTCAATCACTCACTCACTCACTCACTCCCTCCCTTCCTCCCCTGCTCCCTCCCTCCCTCCCGCTCCACGTCTCTCTGATGCTGTACATGTAAATATAAGAGACTCGCCTCCGTCTTAAGAATTTTCCATCTCGTCATAAATATATTATTTTAAATACAAGACACTCGGACACATTTTCGATATGTTTTCGATCAGGGTCACGTGTCCTGACGTGAGTTTAACATTTTCTACCCATCTCAAAAAGTGCCCAACGCCGCTAAAGAAGTTTTCACTTCAAAATATAGAGGGTTAACTTGACAACTCCTCCGTTTTTTCGTCGGTTAAAAAAATACGTCTGTAAATGCGTACTAGCAAAGATAATGTATAATCGAACACACGTTATAGCAAAAAACATAGTAGAGACAGTTGGAACCGTAGATGTTCAATTCTGACGGCGCTTTCGTTTATAGTGGAAGGAAATCACTACCGTAACACCCGGAGACCGTAACACCAGCTGCACGGTATGCTTATAGGCATGTCTCGTATATTTTGCACTCTGCATCTGTAAAAATTGGAACGTCAGAGCTGCGATAAACGTGTGACTAAAGCTTTGCTCGCGTAACTATAGGTTTTGTGAAACATATTCAGGTATGCCCTCGTGAAGTCTTTTTATTTAGAGGAAAGGTATAAACTATGTCCTTTTCTGTGTAGCTAAGTAAACGTAATAATCAAATAAACAAAGAAATTAACTTTTAAAATCAAAATTATTTATTTCAAGTAAACCCATTTGTAGGTATTTTTGAATTGTCAGGAGGAGTCAGTCAGTATAAGTAGGTCGTGAAGCTAGTTGCCTGTTCCAAAACGTAGATCCTATGGAGAAGAACAGGCAAGAAACTCCAAGGACACACTTTTCCAACGTTTCTTTTTTTTTCTCATTCATAATATTAGTTTGGAAATTAGGATGACACCAAATAAGTAGCAGTAAGTATCTAAGTGTTGTCAGTTACTGTAAGGATTTGACCTCTATTAAAAAGTACAGTTTCCTTAGAGTCGGGATGTTCTAATGAGAGCAGATATTTGTCGTGTCCTACCTCCTACAGTTTGTTGAAACTATGCAAAATCTTTTAAAACTACTTCAATTTTAAAACTGGAAATTTTTTAAAACGTAACTAACGAAAGCACTTAGTTTAAATAATTTAAAAATACTAATGGTTTGAACTTATGTCTTGAGTCAATATTTTATAAAAGACTTATATTAATCAAATATTGAAATTTCAATAAAGTACAGTATTATCAACTAAGGCTTTGTACCTTTGATTTAGTTGATTAAAGTTTAATTATTTCACCATAGTTAAGAGTTAAGAACTCAATCATTAGTTAAAATAACTCAAGTTTTGCTGTCAGCTCTTTAGCTTTTCAATTAAGACTGTGACGATGTTAAGTAATGGAAACAAAGTTATTATTACTTGTTTACGTTATTCAAAAGACACATAAATTATATTACTAGGTATTGACACGCTTGAACAGTATAAGTATTAGATCTATGCCAGATCTTTCTCCGTGGATTATTCTATGTTTTTAAATATCTGCAATGAAATTGAAAATGTTATTTAACCATAAAATTCATTAAGTAACATTTTTTCTTTTTAAAAAGACAACTCCCGCATTAACTAAATTCTTGTGTCGCGGGGGCTTCACAAACATTTGAACAACGGACACAAAGAACACCTAGACTCAGGATAACTATTTGTGGATCACACAAATTTTTGTCCCGTGTGTGATTTTAACCCACGTGGCGAGGTGACCACTTAAACATACTTCTGCGGCATCTATCAAAGACAAGCTGAACTATGAAGTAATTATTATAGTCTAGTCGAAAAGTGAAAATCGTTAGAAAAGACAGAAATTTATGCTCACACATCTTCACACACAACCTAACACACACATCCTCACACACACACCCTCACACACATCCTCCCACACATCCTACCACACATCCTCACACACATCCTCACACACATCCTCACACACATCCTCACACACATTCTCACACACACACAACCTCACACACACACAACCTCACACACACACAACCTCACACACGCAAACTCACAATAACAGTCATCACGTAGACTATACATTAGACACTGTATAGCCATCATACATAGACTATACATAAAAGTCTTACGCTTTTTTTACGTTACGGACGTTTTTTGCCGGCCAGGGTACCCCTCCGCAACGCCCCATAAGGAACTTCGTTCCAAAAATCTTTTATTTAAAAACAAATACTGTATGTACCTACAGTATCATAATGTTAACGAATGGTTATAAATAGTATGATCAAATGAAAAATAAATAATCTATGTCTATTTACACCACGTTTTAAAGTTAATTTGAATAACTCTGACTTAGTTACATCAGCAACTGTCAAGAAGAAAATAAACGAATGGACAGAGTATTAACCACACGCATGTTTAAATTGAGATTAGATATTTTTAACCGACTTTTAAAATAAGAGAAAGTTCTATGTTCCGCTATAAATATATATATATTTTTTATGTATGTTCACCGATCACTCAAAGACGCCTGGACCGATTTGTAAAATTCTTCTTTTGTTTGAAAGGGTATACTTCCCAGGTGGTCCCATAGTCATCAGGTCAGGATCTGATGATGGGATCCTAGAGAAATCGAGGGAATTCTTCAAATTTTATAGGCACACTTGAAGCGAATTGGGTATTTTGAATCGCATTGAAGTCGGTGATACTTTTTTTTTAAAATAATTTATCAATAAAATATTAGTGTATTTTTTGTAGTCAACCCAGTTACATTGTATACTTTTCTTCAAACCATCATAATATTAAAAAGGGGCTCCTGTAACCGAACTCACCATTTATCACTCATAATATTACGGTTCAGCAACATTTCTAACGATCAGTTGCACTCTACATATTATCCCATCCATCCTAAAATCAGCGTCTTCCTCACAAATACGTTCCACATTTTATACGGTAATGTAATTCCATATTTCGTCCGTGACCTTGAACTCCATTTTACGACCGGTTCCGTACAAGCCTTCGTAATATATATTATGTATATCTATGAACTGCGAACTTGTACTTTACCACGAGTACTCGTAGTTTACCTATCGTGAGGACTTGTAATACAGAATTTAATATTCTCATCATCTTGGGAATCTCATATGGTTTTTCTTATAATAAAGCAACTGCTCTGCCTACTCCAGTAAAAAATGGTAATGAGTAGAGTTTGTTAAACTGTCTTAGACGTTTATTTTTTTTTTAAAGGTATACTAGCAACGTGGGTCTTTTAGTATTCTTGTTAACCCCTCCAGCTAAGCTAATTATGTATGTATTTACAAAAAAAAAGTATTTATGTATGTTTATTCGCGTTTTAGGATGCATACAACAATTAATTTCCCGAATTGAATAGAGACAACTGTAATAGCGTAAAAAATGTATATCATAAATAAAACTCTGTCATGGGGCCCACAACTGCAAGAGGTAAGTCGCAAATTGTTTGCTTCAGCGGGTTCCTTACGAAGACTGCGGAACTTTCTACCGACCGCTACAAAGATTTAGCTTGCACAGCCACTTCTTCTCCCCATAACATGAATATGCTGATGCCAGTTATCTTAATCTTACAGAGGAGCAACTCGATAAATTTGAGCACCTTCAAAAATTTTGTATGAGATTTATATTTGGCCTACGCAAATATAACCACATATCTGAATACCGCAAATTGCTCGAGTGGCTCCCGATTCACCTTCGTCGGAATACTCATATCCTCTCTTTACTTTATAACATATTGTTCAATCCCCTTACTCTCTCTCTTATCTCATAGAACGTTTTAGATTCCTACGTGACACACATTCGAAATTGTTGAGATCATCGGAAAACTTAAAACTTCAAATACAGAGCATTCAACAAAGTTCGCTGATTAGTCTTTTACAGTTGAAGCAGCACGTCTCTGGAATGCGCTAGCAGTTTCTGTAAGGCAAGTAATCATTAGGATCTTAAAAAAAAAGTTTAAAAGAATACTATCTGCAAAGTTATATCTAAGATAATCTATTTATAATCTTACACTATGCATAATTATAATGTGTGTATTTATGTATGTATGTGTGTGTAGTTGTATGTAAATATATTTGTTATGTTTGTGGGCAATACTAGTAGTATATATTACAAAATATTTTGTATTTGACAACATAACCACCTATGCTAATTCATTACTATTCTGTCCATCGAAAGGTTGCCTTCAAGCTATTGCTTGTTATGATAAGGCCGCCTATTGTGCATTTTATGTTTAAGTTATTTTTATATATAATTATATGAATTTGGTGTACAATCAAGAGAACTATACTCACTCTGCTGAGTTTGGGCCTAGATAGCGATGCGTAATATGTTCCAGGATGGAATACAACTTTTAACTTTTAAGAGATGGAATTTATGAAAATTTTGATATATAGAGGAGATCGGGCGTACACTCACAGACGTATTACACCAGGAAGAAAACTGTTTTTCAAAGAGCTCACGCTATCGGCGACCAAACAGCTACCGTCGAAAGCCCTCAACCTCTTATTATAATAAGAGGTTGATGGCTTATAAAATTATTATTATTATTCTCTTTATTTATTTATACAAACACAAAAATTACATTTTAAGTAGAATTCTATATATTTAAAAATAATGTCCCACCGGTATCGGGTACAGGGACTAAGTTACTCGTGGTTAGGGTTCAAGAGACAGAAACCTCCTTCATATGCATGCCGTACCCAAGTGGACTACTTTCTGCATCAGGCCCTTAATACAGCCGTCTGACGTGAGCCTCTGAATGTGTCGGTCGAGGCTCTTAATTATACATAGATCCGAATGACCATCGACACAACGATTGCGGAATCTACATCCCACATGTCGACAAGCTCGTGGGCAATGTCCAAATATTTTATTTCTTTTTATTTTTCGGCCTATAAGAAATTGTCAGCATAGTGACGTCAGTAATCATTGCTAGGCGCTCTAATCGTTATAACATTGGCAAGACGAAAACAACAAGAAATTATATAAATGAGTGTTTCTCCACTACGATGACATGCCCGACTAATGTCGATTGTGCCGTCCTTTAGGATATAACCTACTAAAGTCCTTCAGGTTTTTATTCGTCATAAAAACTTCAGCTATAATTTATCAGATAAAACCTTCTGTTTATTTTATTATTGTTATTATTATTCGTTTAAAAAAAGACAGATGATCTCTGTCTTTTTTTTTCTCTGACCTAAATATTTTAGGCACAGGTTAAACAAAACAAACAGCGAAGACAAATGGTAGGTACTAATACCTCAGGTATTTTATGGGTGATCCAGTTCATACTTTCACATTTTATATCCTATCGTAGTCTAGATAATATTATTTATTATTGGATTATTTTTATGGTTTTGTTCGTTGGTGACAAAGTGCCATTAGTAAGTTTTTTATAGTGACGGCTCGTAAATTCACAGTGAACTTAAATGTCCTTTGTATCAGACTACAATATATTTAGCATTAAAGTACATACAGCCTTTAATATTTCATCTCAAATTAATATTTAAGGTTTGTAACTTTCAAAACCTTGTAGCACTAAATAATAGTACAACATTATGAACATTGAATTTTTTTAGAGTGCGATGGATGGATGAAATGTGTAACATTTGCCACGCGGCGCAGCGCTAATGAAACCCCTATGGGCGAGGCCACAACACTGCGTTGCGGTGTCGTATCGCAAAAACTGTAGACTGCGATCTACGAGTTTCGTAAGCGTATCGTAGACTGCGATGCGACGCCGCAACGCAGTGTTGTGACTTCAGCCTATGTTACAGTGCTGCGGTGCGACATTATCCCGCGAAGATTGTGCAGTTGGAGAGCTCGGACTTTTCGGCAACAGCCAGTTCGAGTTACAGGTATGTGACCCTGAGCTTTTCGAGCTATAATATACACTCCCCAATCCATCCGTATAAGCATACCCCTTTTCCTAACATTACCTTCCCTTCTTACCTACCCTTCCCTTTCAATTTACTCCCAATTTTTCCATCTAATTCCCAAAGTGCCCGATTGACGGCATTAGTAAGTTTACTTAAGTGGGTCTAAATTATAGTTGGCAAAATGGTTTAAGGTTTAAGATCTTTATTCTCACTAAGAATATTACAAAATTCACTTACGTGAGAAAAACACTTCACAAGTAAATGTAAAAAGTAAAAATAACGTAGGTACAGAAAAGGACACACTTTTCTACACCTATTACTATGCAATTATTACAACTAATACACTACAATACACAATAAAGCACAATATATGCAAATGAAGGTAAGAATATAAAATGTTTACACCGGGCCGGCAGACAACTACGGGCCGTTATACACAAGCGCAGTCGACAGATATGTTTTTACTAGATATGGCATAGATGGACGATTAGATTTAGTACCTACATAATTTATTGTGATCTTTTTATTTCTCCCTTATGACATAAACACGTAAAAATGTGGGCGTTTAATACGCTTTTGCCTACCCCTTCAGAGGTATAAGCGTGAGTGTATGTACGTAAAATGCATGAAAACTTAAGATGACCTTTTTTTGAAAATAAATTTTAAAATATCAACACTTTTGATTAAACTTAAATCTGTGATAGTTTCTTCTCTGAGGTGTAGAAAATTCTTGTAGAATACTCGTTTGACTACCCCTTATATTTCGTTCCGCCATTGTACTCGTGAAGTACGGTGATGTAACAAAAAACTTATAAATCGCGCTACGCATTGTACGGCTACCAATGCGATCTTGTAAGCCGTAAGATGTGCGGGTACTTGTGCTGAGAAGCGCGCGTTTTACACTCTACGCCAGCAATACAGCTGATTACATGCTACATTTGAATATAGTTTATTTGTTACATTATTTGGTACGTTACATAATTTGATATTGATATTTTTCAGTTAGATAAATGATTTCTTTACTACATATTTTACCATTTTTAACCAAAAAATTTAAAACTATAAAAAATAATGTGGAGTTTTTCAGCAAAAATCTAATATTTTGAACTCGGAATAATGATTGAATCTACTATTTCGGTACATCGTCCCTAGCACCCGTATAAATAAATTAATATTTCTCTGGGATCAGATCACTGCCAAAGTTTTACTGTCACCCTAAAAATCAACTTCTTAAATTATATAAAAACACCCTGATGTTTTAAGTGGAAACTTCTTTACACGTTGGGCACTTTTGGTATAGGGAAAAAAGCACTGAACTCACGTGTTCTATTCCGTATAAAGCTAAGTGTGCTTTTGGCAGGTCAAAAAGCGTAAACAAAAGCGAATATGCATCTCGTTGGACGGTATGAAGAAAGAAATAATTTATAGCTGCAGGGGTATGAAAATGGGATGTCATGAAAAATTTTAAAGCATCCTCGGTTGTGTAACGGGTAGTTGAAGTGTTCGTGATAAGTTATAGTTTATTTATGTAATTATAAGTTTCTCTCCACGAATTTTTTTTTTGAGTTAAACGTCTTTTTTTGTCTCCTTTGTACAGACAGCACTGAAAGTGAAAATAATTTTGTAAGTGTACTTAATGTAAGGCGCTTGCCGATAGATATCTGAGATACTATTTGCAAGAAAAACGTCACGTCAAATATTTCATAATCAATTATGGGGCACGTAATACTGTCAGAGGCAATTCTTACAAGAATACCGTTGACAAGTCTGATCACATCAGAGAGGACCGGTGCTACGCCAACTTAAGAAGGACACGTCACTCAGTCCGGGCTTCTGTGTGTGAGACAATAAACCGTCATTACAGAAAGATTGTTGTCTGCTTCCAATCCCGTACCCATTACCGTAATATTATTTTACTAACTTAAATGCATCAAATTTTTATCTGTGTGATAGGTACAGAATATCTCCGTAGTGGTGCCATAAAATAAAAAAGGTTGAACAAATGAGAGCTAAGGTGGTAAAATAACTAATAAAGTGTTCAAGTATCTTAATTAAGACGTATTTAAATTAGTTCTACGCCTTCAGAAGAAAATTTGTGAATTAAAAGTAAACTTATTTAATTCAAAGTTACATAATTATGTTTACATCAACATTATAATATATTTTCATCCAACTTTTTTACTTCCAATATGTCAAATGATTACAGGGCCTACCAACACTCGATTATCTTACTTATTATCCAAAAATAATAGAAACAGAGAGAAGACCGCAATTAAACACTCGTGCTCTTCTGTAACATGAACGTACTTCTCCAGTGTGGTGGCTAAAAGACGAGCCCCAATCTATTAAACCCTACCAACACCAATCAATTCAAATCTACACTTTTTTTTTCCATCTAATTATTATGCTTATTCATATTGAATTATCAAGTAGAAGAGCATAGCTCAATATTATAATTGATCACTGAAACGTATAAATTCTATGCAATTATGCAACTTTGGAAGTTTACTAACTTTACGTGGTCTGTCTAAACTCCGTGCACGTCTATAAAATAAGCGTTCCCTTTGCATTCAGCCAGAGTTTTATTAGAGAAGAAAAATAAATAAGTTGTTATGAGAAGTGGTTAAAGAACTGTTTACACATTTACAACATTTTATTGATATTCTTACGTGGTGGAAGTGAAATATGAAACGGGAATGCAAATCTGTTATACAGAAAATCCCTGAATGAAAAAGAGAATCAACTTCGAAATAAGAGATAATAAGCAGAAAACTCGTATAAACCCGGATTTTAGCATTCTAAATGTTGTCTCAAAAGTCTCATAAATCTCGTCAAAGATCAAAATTATTGTTTTTTTTTGCATGGTAAATGTCCATTGTAATAATTTTATAAAACTGATTGATTGAATGTCACTCAGTTACGTCAAATAGAGGGATATCAAATTAAACATCATAATAATTGTTACATTTTACCCTAGTTAAACCAACTTGAGAATTATTTAATTATATATTTTTCATTCGGAATAAAATTTAGAACTTTTCAGTTTCTGTCAATGTCAGGAATTTAATGGACATTCCCATTTACTTGCAGCCTCGGCTTAGCTTAGACTCCAATCTCCCACAAATTACGAATTTATTGACAATTTTCTTCTCAACTGTATGTTGTATTACATGATGTAATTTGTGGAGATGAAATAAACTTACAATACCATACCATAGTCTTAAATATGGAACGTCCGATAAACACAGGTTTAAAGCTTTCCGTGACAATAAATATTTACATTCGATGCAAGTCATGTGTCTCTTTCTATACAAATATTATCTAGAGAAAATAAAATGTGTACTGCAACATCTGGTTAAAATCGATCCGTGAAAGTCAATTTCAACATCTGTTAGACGTTTTACAAGTAATAGGATGCAGTAAACTATTACCTATAACCACTTCTACATTACTCCATAACATACAAAACCAAAAAACGAATAATATGACCTCTTAGGTTTGCATATAGATCCAAATTTAAAACAATTATCTGCTTAAATGTAACCAGTGTCGTTAAACGTTCTGTAATAAAATTTATATTCTGATTTAATAACGAAATAACCAATTGTCCCAATTCACGTAATATATATCATCCCATCTAATTGGTATCCACTAGGCTTACTTCCAATTAGCCAACATCTCCAAAGCACGAGGTTTCCTCTAATTGATGTTACGAGGAAGGTATTAAGGAATGAAGCATCCACAAATTGATATTAATAACTATTTAACATACTGTCGTCATAACTACAAAGAGGAGTATTTAATTTCAACTTGCTAATTTATTCGCGTGATCTCAAATACTCAGAGCGCATTAATCAATCTACTTCTGCTTCAATATTGACTATTACAGCTTTATACTAACCTTCAGAGATATAGAAATGAAAAGTGTAAAAAGTTAAAATAGGCTTTAATGAATAAAAACTAAAACAATATCAGAAATAATTAAAAAATATTTAAATAGTGCCACTACAAAGTATAGAAGCGGTTTTAAAAAAACAGGTTTTGTAATTTCAGGGTTAGTGGATATAACACGTCGTCTCATTTACTTTAGTCATTAAATAAAAGTCTCAGAGCAAAGACTAAAGCACTTATTTTTCGTCTGAGTAAAATGAACTCTGTCAGTACTAGTGTTACTATGACAACAATAAACAAATCGAATCGATTAAGCTGCGAAATAAAAACATACGCAGCAAATGAAGAGTATGCTATGCTCTCACTCTTTTTTACAGAGATTAAAAGACCTCCCACTTTTTACATCTTGTAGTTTTTTGTTATTAATAAATGGAAAAGGCGTTTGCGTTCCAACTCACCTAATAGAAAGTGACAATAACGTCGTAGTACACGTCTATCCAAGAGAATATTCACTCAACTCTTGAACGTTCCAGGATTATAATTATCTAGAAAATATGAAAATAGATGCAGGCAGTTCATTCCAGACTTTGGTGACTGGCACCAAAAAGGAGCTATCAAAGTTAGTTCCAGTTTTTGGTGTTTGACAATAAAAGGATGGAACGGCTGTATGCGTCCAGTAGTAGTCCGATGAAGAAATGGTGAAGGTTCAATTAATTCGAAGAGAGTTTTCGCACACTCACCAAAGTGAATACTATAGAAAATCGATAAGCAGGCGCCTTTGCGACGATGCTCAAGAGTACGTAATTCGGTATTCGTGAGCATGTCCTCGTTTGTAAGCTTACGGGCTCTACGGCTAACAGAGTCCAAAAGCTTCAAGATGCTATTCTGAGCCATCCCAAAAGAAACTGCAGTACTACATGCAAGATTGAACATTATGGTTCCAGTTTAAGAAATTATTATTTCCAACGGTTATTTATTTTTATACAACTAAGTTGGTAACCAAGCACACGTACCTAAAAGTTAAGTATCGTCTTCACTTACGAGAAATACAAAATAGAATTTCCTTTTAATTATATGTGATTATGAACCTACTGAAAACAACCATGTGTTGAGGTTCTATAGTGAATAGGATATGCTAATATAATCATTTAGTCAATAGTAATTCAATATTTATATAACTTAGAATACAATACATGTGTGTCTGATTTCATTCCAAGCTGTTCCGCAGTTACGGCGTGATTAAGTAAAAATCAAAAGAAACGAAAACAAAGATTAGAAGTTCAAATATTGGTAAATATTGGTGGTTCTGGATAACATATTTTTATATATATACCCCGTAAAACTGCACAATTATAAAGAAAGCAAAAAATAAAATAATCTGTAAGGCCATACCTTAACCTCTGCTATACTTTTATTCCAACTTTAAAATATACAAACTAATATTGAACGTTGTGATTATTTTATTAAAGTTAGTCGGTTCATTAGTTACGGTCCACAAATTAATGTAATTGAAATCGAATGATTATTAAATTGAACGAACGAACGGGTGCATTTGCATCTGAGAGTTTAGGTATGCTATGTTTGGATGGAGTATTAAAATAACGAACAGATTCACATTCACGTTTTGTGTTATCTAGAATGAAATTAATAATATATTTTAATAAATATAATGTTATCTCCGTTAAAATAAAATTTCTGATAATTGCGAAAGCAGATGTCTAAAATAAAAGTTTTGTCGTGGGAGAGTCTTGCTTCGGCACGTACGGGTCGGCTCAACCGGAGTGATACCACGGCCTCACAGAAAACCGGTAGTGAAGCAATGCTTGCATTGTATTTCGCGGAGCGAGTGAGGTTACCGGAGGCCCTAACCCTTCCCTCTCCCCATTTTACCCCCCACACCGCTCTCCCGTCTACCCCTCTTCACCCCTTTCCCCTACTCCCACCTTAAAGGCTGGCAACGCACTTGTGACTCTCGAGTTGCAGGTGCCATAGGCGGTAGTGATCACTTACCATCAGCTGACCGTCTGCTCGTTTGCCCCCTATCCCATATAAAAAAAAATAATAATTCAAATTAATTCAAATTCAAATTCAATTCAAATTCAAATTCAAAATCATTTATTCAATTAAGACACTAAGTGACATTTATGAACGTTAAATTGAAGCTACTGTTAAAAATCATAGATTGACGCGAACAGACGCCACAGCATGTACTGGATTGTCGAGGTAAATTAGGTGAAAACACCAAAATCTACTGCCTGCTTGTGTCGATCTATAACTTCCAGTTTCCAAAATGCGTAGAGCCTTATGAGAAGAATACTGGCAAAGAAACTCATGGCCACTCTTTTTAAAAGTCAGATCTTCAGGTACAATGTACAATGCAAGCTGTTGCCACCTGAATTTCATTTTATTAAAATACTCCAAAAGCTAACGTACAAACAAAAAATATCACTCAGTGATACCGTTGAAGATTCGAACCTATTAAACATAGAAATCATTCAAGGTGCACATCAGTTACAAAGTCTACTGTTAAAACTAATTCGTGACTGGATTAAGAGGCTAGAGTTGCAGTTGAACGAACCAAAATAATAGTATAGGCTAAAGCATCGCTGACTAGGCCGACCAGTCAGCCCAAGCAGCACCCGTTCACGAGTATGACGCATGGACCAGCCATCGTCTCCTTCGCCATATCAGAGGGAAAGAAACGACCCGCCCCATGACGACGCCGCAAGCAATGACATTTTAGTGAGCATGACGAACCATAGTCGAGATACTGATAAAAATCACTACTAGTCAAAATTACCATAATAATCGTCACGCATTACTTTCAACTAACAATGGTGTAATAATTTAGCTTAATTATAAGACAAAGAAGTTTGTATGTATATACCTAAAGACACCTTAAGATAATTAGATAATCGTTGATCGTATAGTAAGCTTTCCTAATAAGGTGATTTTTTACAGTTCGCTTAAATTTATCTACAGGAAGATCGATTACATCTATTGGAATTTTATTATAAAAACGTATACCAAGACCTTCGAACGAGTTGTGTACCTTATAAAATGTTCACCTTAAATATCATGGTCACTTTTCGTAAAATACCTACCTCTTACTGGTAGCATTTTATTTCATACTCGTATTACTTGCAGTGTGTCCAGATTCGATAACATTGTACAATGTACAGTGAATTAACTTCTCATATGGCCAATAAGTTAACTTCGCCATCGTTTCCAAATAATTAGTAGAACGAGCTACGTGAAGTTCATCTTTCAGCTGAATGTCTACTTGAAACTATATATCCTTGTCTAGCTACCCAACTCCTACAACTACTTAAGTATGGCCCCTCTGTTCAGAATTAGCATTGCAACTGAGTTAGCCAATAAGTGTTCTGGCTACACGCCATGTTTAAGTTTTTCCCTACTAAATTAGATTTGCGGTTGTTTTCGTGCTGAGAAACAATATTATTACTATGCGCTCCTGCAGTAGAGCCAAATCAGTGTAACACTTTATTCTGTGCTAGTTTTTAATGACCCAGTCCTACTTATTAAAACAGGTAGAACACTCGAGGACACTGCAATAAGATTATTATTGGCAAAGTACATTGAAAAAGATCTAGAGGCCCGTCACTTAATGATGGGTCTAGCACTATAAAGGAGATTCCGGATCTTCATGTTGCAAGCTCTCAGACAAGCCGAAGACAGGGTGGCGTGGAAGCAGCTAGTCAGCCCTCCCCCCTCCTCACTAGGTCTAATCAGGAACAGACTGGAGTACAGGGGGCCTTACCCCACGTCGGTTTAGAGAGCTCTCTCTCAGGCCTGCTTCTGCATCCCATAGCGAAATGAGGCGGTGGAATTCCTGGAATGCCACGAACTCTCACTTTGGACCATGGACAGAACCTTGGTCTCCCGGCCTAAGGGAATATATATCCTCAATATATGTTTATTTATGCCCAACAATAAAATTTCATATTTAGTTTATTTGATTATAATTTTTTATTAAAAAATTTAGAAGTTTAAGGTTTATTACATCTAGTTAGGTCATTTTGAATTTTTTGCATGGTCAATTCAAATAGATTATATTTGAAAAAATACAAGTTTTCATGAAGCTAAAGCTTATATAAAAGTAATATAATTTACTAACAAAAATATATCTATACTTACCTGTCGTTTTACTTTAAAGATATGTACTGAGGTGTATCTAATTTAAATAAAATTACTGTGAACTCTTGTCATAAAATTTTGATATAAGCTTAACCTTATTAAATTATAATCACCTTTTTAGTCAGGCACGTATAAACAGTAATACATATTTAAACACACGTTTGACTTTGTGACTTTGAAACTAAAAGCCATTCACAAACAAACACATATGTAGATAATATAAATAATTTAACGTGGATACAGTACAGAAGTACTTTAGGGATTTGCTTTCATTTGCACCAATATCAACGAGACACATTACAAGTAAAAGTTGAAAAGCAGATATAGAGGTGTGTGAGGTGTCTGAAGTTATTATTATTCATAGGATATAAAGGGATATAATATATTATATCTTTACTAATATTATATGGAGTTTGTATATTTAAAGTATTATTTTTGGTACCCATTTAAAAGCTCTACGGCTAGTTGACTGCGATTAAAATAAATTATGTTACAGTTCTCTTGAGTTTTATGAGACTTTGAAAAATTCGATACCTTAAAAAATTTAAGTTTGTCATTATTTTTAATTGTAAAACCAAACTTCAAAGTAAATGATTTGACAATAGCGGGGTATGGAGTCATAAACCCTTTCATGAGACAAGTTTCTTCAGAAAATATCATTTTTTGACTTGACAGTCTCTTACCGTGTTCTTAAAAAAGGTTGTTTTCAATACGTTCACGACTATTACAAACTTTAAGAGCGGAGCGGAGTGAATATAGTTATATTCTCTGCTCCGCTCGCGAGTGAAACTAAGGAGTCCGGCTAGTAATAAATATGGTGTCAATTACTGTTCGAGAGTTTGTTGAACTTTGACCTCAGATCTGTCCCTACTCAACTCTGTTTTTCGGGAAATAATTAAAACTTCCTAAACATAATTAATTACTTTTATTATTTCAGGACAACGTAAACAGCGATTAGCATTTTATCAGAATTTAGTATTCATCGGTTTCCTATCATTGCTGCCTTGATCAAATATGATCACGATTACAATAAAATTACACAATACCAAGAGAGTTGATCATATTTTACCGATCATCCACATGGCGGGTTTAATGTTTATACAGAGTTTGAAGAACCGAAAATTAAAATGATTTGAAACTTTAAATTAAATTTTGTTGAGATGTTGATTCGAGGCAATAAATTATTAGTGAAGGGTCTTGATGGTATACATATAATTTTGTTTGTTATCTTTAAGGCGTAACCTTTTAGAAGCCTTCAGTTATTCCTGCTCCTTATTAACTTTTAAACTTTAGAATTTCATGATATTGCTACTGGCATATTAGGGCCTTCTTACTTTTTTAATCTTAATTTATATATATATATATTTAAAATCTTAGTGCAAGTGATTCTTGTGGCAACTTCCACATACAGTAAAAACATACTTTAACATCATCTAGCGAAAAGGAGCTGAACTACGAAGTAACTACTGATCCTGCATCGCCCAATGACATGCGCGAAATCTCGCGCCGATTAGTACATATCTATATATTTACATACAATTTTCCAACATCAACTGCTGGGCCGCGGTCCGCCACGCACGATCACCAATCCTAGTGAACTTTCCATTGTATTCGAGGGGCATTAAAACCGTTCCTCCACGTCTTTGAACTACCTTAGGTATTAACCAGGATACACTGACGGTGATTACAGTCAGCCTGGCCTCGTTAATAGTACCTATAGGACACCTACTTACTTATTTTAACAGTGCTCTGAAATTTTTGAATGGTGTGAAACTGTGTGACTTCATGTAACAAACTTAATAGATATATGTAGGTAAGATTTTTTTTATTTACTATGTTAATAGTATGAAGAAAAGAAAAATAAAGTTACTCTCAAGTGAATTCTAATTAAAATGACTTAGTGGCCCTGAAATTTATACTACGGTTTAATCAACCCTCCAAAACCTATCTCACAAAACTAACGAAGCAACTAAATGCAAATACGGAGTACAAAAACAGCTACAGAACCAATTAGCTCTTACGACAAACATATTGGATCTCTCGGGCGGAGGAAACTAAGTGTACAAGATTCGTCTAAATCAAATTCAGCCCACAATTTGAATTTACTGTAAGCTGGTGATGGTATAGGCATGCGTGTATGTAAATGAGGGACCTTGTTAGTTCGTAGAAATAGTATTACTATGTTAAACCGGTATAATTAATAAAAATGGATGTGTACAATTTGTCGTTGTCATGTTGGCTTTTTTTAATGCGCTTTTTAGGATATCGTTCTCTTTCTTATACATATTTATTAAATATATACTATGTATTTCGGAACTGATGAGTTTCAGACCTAAGCCGTTATCAAGGGGTGAATCCAGCCGCGTCAGTGTCAGACAATATGGTAGGTCGATTCTTCCATCGGACATCTACGGTAAATACATGTGAATAAAACCGTATAACTTTACTTTAAAGGGTGGCAACGTCTTGAGTTGCAGGTGCCCATGGTCGGCGGTAGTCATTTACCATCAGGTGACCCGTCTGCTCGTTTGCCCACTATACCATAAAAAAAATACTCGTAAAAATATAACAGCTGTTACCTATACAAAATCGCTTAATATATTTATATATATAATATATATAATCGCAGTACAGTATCAGTGAGTTCTAGTAATACTAACTAGTTTTCACAACCATTTTATAAACTAGTTCGGCTTCTTGGAAGGCTCGTAGTACTCTTGAAAAGATGTTTTAGGTCTTCCCTAAGTTGCATGTACTTCCATATCGTCAGCAGAATACTTTGAATTTCAAATACTACTTTGAATATCAGTTTCAACCACGCTGCACTTCTAGAGAAATCTCAAACATAACATTTAAAAAAAAAATCCCGCTTGGGGCTTAGAAGTTAATAAAGTTTTCAAAAACCAACAAAAAATTGTGCTGTGTACTTCTATATGATTGAATCTCAATTTCATTTCAATATTTCCATAAACGAGTATCTTTTATTTGTAAAATAAGTTTTTTTTTTATGGTATAGGGGGCAAACGAGCAGATGGGTCACCTGATGGTAAATGACTACCGCCGCCCATGGGCACCTGAATCACAAGTGCGTTGCCGGCCTTTAAGTTGGGAGTAGGGGTAGGGTGGAAGAGGAGAAGAGGGTGGGGGGAAGGGTTAGGGCCTCCAGTAACCTCATTCACTCGGCGAATAGCAATGCAATCATTGCTTCACTGCCGATTTTCTGTGAGGCCGTAGTATTACTCCGGTCGAGCCACCCTATACGTGCCAAAGCATGGCTCTCCCACGACGTTAAACTCATCATCATCATCATCACTCTCATCAGTCATCTGACACTACAATAAATTTATTTAAAATAAAATAAAATACTTCAATTAATCAGCTCAGATCAAACAAAACAGACTTCTTAAAAATATTTATGTCATACGATCTATGACGGGCCTGTTGGTCTAGTGGCTGGTGATACTGACTGCTGAGCTAGAGGTCGTGGGTTCGATTTTCACCCAGGATAAATAATTGTGTGATGAGCACGATCATTTGTTTAATGTCTGAGTGTAATTTATCTATAATATGTGTTTGTATTTAGAAATATATAAGTATTTTTATCAGCAGTCTGGTTACCATAACACAGGCTCTGCCAAGTTTAGAATCACACAGCCCTGTGTGAGATGTCAAGTTATTACTACCTAAGCAAAAGAAAAAATAAATCAATTGCATCTAAATTTTCTTATCTGACCTGTCACGTCAGAAGTCAGTAAAAGAATTCACGTGTTAACATAACACTGCTAAAAACACTGTAAATTATACTGACGCATAGTCATACAATATTTCGACTTATTAATGGATCGTCAGTTTTGTACGAAACATTTCAAGCATTGATTAAATAGAGAACCTGTTTCGGTTCATAGTACCAGGGATTAGATATTAAAACTATTAAAAATGTAGATCACAATGTAATGTTTATGAAAGACAGAATATGTATTTACACTAACTCTTCTTTCAATATGAATAAACTCTAAAATAAAATAAAAACACTACTTTAATTGAAATGATTTACTCTACAGAAAAATAGTCATGGTAGGTTGATGATAGTAAATAGCCAAAGTTAACTTGCTAATTCCGAGTATCTAGGGCACACATCAATTTGGGCGGTAAGGTCCGTCATGGAGAATTGTAACTGAGAGACCTAGAACTTATTCTCAATCCAATCTTTAAGATAATAAAAAACCATCCCATTCCATAACCTAATTGATCTAAAGAAGTTTGCAAAGTAAAATGTGGCATCAGGTCCAAACAAATAATCATATCATATTTACACACACACCTTCTAAGGGTACCAGTGGTGTTTAAATGAAACGATTTGAGTAAAACTTTGTGATTTGATGTATACAAAGTTTTACTGAAATCGTTTCATTATTACACCACTGGTACCCCTAGAAGGTATCGAATTGTGAATAATAAAATCCTCGAGAATCGGCTCTCGGTAAATCCCCATTCAATTCAGAAATTATTCGTAATAGAAATTTGAATTGAGGCATTCAGTACATTTGGATGTCGTAATCACATCGGCCTAAGATTCGATTTACCCAATTCTGTATTCGATACAATTGATGGGTTTCATACTAAGTAGATTATTTTCTAAAAGATACGATGTGATTTCTTCAAAGAACTAGACTTAAAACCGCTTTTTCCATTTCTTCATACTCTGTATTAGCGCTTTTTTTTCGAGTAAGAACTGTAACTTATTTACGGTATTTTAACATTATATCACCAAAAAATGTCGTCGTAACCAAGCTCCCAAGTAAATTATTAATTTAGAGTATTTTTAAGTCTTGTAGTGTACGTTAGATTGTGACTCAAAATCAATTACTCACGTTAGTTTGGGAGTTTAGTTAATAGGTTTTTTCGTTATTTGATTTTATGTAATATGCCTACCTTTATGTAGATCTTTAAAGCAAGCAACGTCTTAATTTTCATATAAATTTCAATCATTTACTTATAATTAATTTTTAATTACACATTGGTAGGTTTATTAGGTTTTTTTCGTCATTTGATTTAATGTAATATTACCTTTATGTAGATCTAAAATTAAGAAAACGCTTGATTACGTTGACGTCTTAATTTTCGTACCAAGTTCAATCGTTTTACTTATAATAAATTTTTATTCGGACATTTGTTAGTTTTTACTTATAATTTGGTTCGTGGCAGTTTTCGCATGAGCTTTGTCGGTAAATTTTAATGTCCGTTATAATGTCGTATAGTTTAAAAATACTTTTCCTTCTTAACACGTATTTATTAGCTTCACTTGTAGCTAGCTATTTAACAAACCTTGGAAGTCAAAGTTAACCTACTTCCAATTGTCTGATCGAAATGAAACATTGTAGATATATGTAGTTTGGATTAAAATATCATAATTTGGCATCTTAAAGCTGATGTGATGATGGAACCAGGAGGTGGACTCTTCAGTAGTTACTAGTAAACCCTTCGAGCTTGGGCTCAACAACGAGTCCAATAGATTGGGTTTGGTAATGATGATCTTAAGATGAAGCCAGGAGTTGGCTGGTGGAGCTCTTTTTAACTTTTTAATTCGGTTCGCCATTAAAACGTGCGCTTTAGTGTTACTAAACTATAATTATATTAAAATTATTAATCAATATGTTTACTGCTTTACGTTATTCATGGGATGTAAAACACCAATTCAAGGTACTACTTGAACTTTATGTAACCAGTCAATACGTTATGGACCAAGTAATTAATAGGGCATTATTCATAATGTCCCGACAGCTTGAAAAAATGCCAATATAACTGGACAAATTGTAACTTACTTTGTCTAATTTTAATATTAGTTTTCAATTCGATATATAAACAATATAAACTGTCTACCTTTATTATCTATTAGTTTGAAACTGAATAGAAAATAACTGCGCTCTGTAGCAGCGCGTGTTTGTAAATGATTATACTCCTTCCATGTATGTTCTTGGTCGTAGCACCCTGCTTAATGTATCTAAGATATCACATTACCTACCAGCTATGTAGCAATATTCACAAAGGTCAGACTTTAGACAGAAATTTATAAAATTATTAATTATATAGCCCGATTTTACTTGTCATTATTCATATTAAGCGAGCATTATAAGTAGTGCAATGTTTAACATAATTTTAAACAGTACAGTAGTGTATGTGGTGCTTCTTCGTTAGTTATTGTAACGCTAGACTAGTTACTGCAAATGAGTGTAAACAATATTTGTGAGCAAATAAACAAAATAGAAACAATAAAAAATAATCACTTGGCCCATAACATTTAAATGAAACTTTGTGAACATTGTGCAAAAATATTTTTTCTATAATATTTTGTTAAGGTTCAAATGGACTTATGCTACTATGAAATCAGATCAAAAACCTTACCTGCCTTTGCCATGTGAATCAAGTCTGATTAATTATCTAATTAATCAGACTTGATGACACGATATCATACTTACAAGTACATATCTGTACCACATTACAATTTTACCTAAACATTAAAAAGTTCTATATTTTCATACATTTACATCAACCCTCTAATGGAAGAACCCGGATCTAAAGTTCATGAATGTATTCGTGATTGATGAATTGGCACTTCTATCAACACTTCAGATTAAACCGAAGGTGGAAATAAGCCGTATTGATTCGTTACGTAATATTTACAGATTACGTGATAAAATTGGAAATCTTTAACCAGCGAGAGTTTAAAAGATCGAGTAAATACTTTTTGTTTAATTTTCTTTGTAACTAATCAGAGTTTGTAATTTACAATAGTCCTATTAAGTATTTTATTGAATGGGAGAAGTCTTTAGCTGACCGTCAACCTAGCGGATTTGGATTGTGGCGCGACCTTCTTTCGCAACCGTTCTGCGTACCTCTCTAAATCGCAACCGCTATGGATGCCATGGTCTGACGAGGTTCCTTTGAATTTTCCTTTTAGGTTTTATCCTAAAACTTTGCAATACACACCTGTGATAGGCCATCATGTGTTTTCACATTTTGATACTCAAGTACCATTTTGAAATCGGTAAGACTCACCCAGGATAAATAATTATGTGATTAGCACGACTATTTTTCTGTCTGGGTGTAATTTATATATAATGTGTAGGTACATATATATTTACTAACATATAAGTATGTTTATATGTAGTCTGGTTACCATAGCACAGGCTCTGCCTAGGTTTTTCAACATAAACCAGATGCCAAAAAAGGTTTTCATTACAATAACGACATGCAAGTTAAATCTAGAAGACTCAAGTGTCTCTAACGAAGAGGTTTTTATGAGTATGAACGATAGACAGAGATAGAGATAAAAGCTGCACACAAAAAGTGTTTCAAATGGCATAGTCCAGCTAAGTCGACGACATTGACAAGCTTTAATGTTTCAGGTCATTTGTTTTTATTGTGCTTATACGAATGGTACGGAACAAGCCTACAAATACTTTGCTTAATACCTTAGCAGGTGCAATTTTCTGTTAAAGTGAAATCTATTTGAAGAATGAAGAATACTAGTTTTTTTAAACCCCTCTGCATATGCTAAATGCTTATGTTAGTAGCGGTACCTTCATACAAGTCCAAAAGCCTTATATTCAAATATGAATTTTAATATACTATAAATAAATAATAAATTCATACTTTAGAAATAAACTCATGCTTTAACTGTTGTCGTATTCATTCGCTGCTTATTTACCGCAGCAACGCCAAAGTACCGACAGACTGACGCCAATTACCGTATCACGTTTGTACTCGTTGGGCTTAAATGAGCCTTTGTAATGCATTACGACCTCTTCCTCCCACTTATGAAGCGTGTTGTTTGGTTTTGAGTTTTGTATTTAAATGTAGCTTGGTCAATTATTTACAAATTAAGCCGAGCTCTTATGTGAAGTTCGTACAGGTGCGCAACTGTTTTGTTTATGAAGCCGGTTACTATTATTTTTTATCTGTGGTTTTGTCTAGTTCGATTTTGTTTCAACCTCAGTTTTGTTTTGTTTGTAACCGTACAAGTGTTTGGAAATAAACAATGAATTGTCCTAAATTTTAAATTAGATATTAAAATGTGTTCAAATTTAATGTGATTGAAATTATTCCTTGTGACGATTTAAAGTGTGTGCAGGAATTAATTGGTGAAAATAAGATGTTCTAAATATATTCTGAAATTAACGATATTCACGAAAAAAATAATTGCACTGTTTTCAGTTGTTTAACATTAAACTATTTGACAGATATCATTCAGATTTTCCAACAGAAGCAGTAGATAAGTTACCTGGTCTTAGGAGAATGAAAAATAATAGTAATAACTTGACACATCTCACATATGGCATTCTGATCCCAAACTAGGCATAGTCTGTACTATGTTAACCAAGCAGCGGATAAACATTATGTATTACTAAATACTAAATACAATACATATTACAGATAAACTACACCCAGATACAGATCAAATGATCATGCTCATCACACAATTATTTGACCTGGGAATCGAACCCATGACCTCTATCACTAACCACTAAACCAACAGGCCAGCCCAATAGTAAACGGGGTATATAACGCAAGAAGAAATTTTTAAATTGGACGAGTAGAATCTGCGCTTAGCGCTTTCAAACCATTAAATACTTTAGTTTTATGACAAACACACATGAACATCGCTTACACAAGTACATCAGCAAGGATTAGTTATGAGACAATGCTCTTAGTGTTTACCTCTTGTTTTTTATACGAGTAAGTACGACTTTGCCAAAGGATTCTCTTTTAAATTTGTCACACTCCATCAAGTTCATTAAATATTGTAACAAGTTTATTAGCAGTATAATACATTTTCTTTTCTTTAACGCTGACAGCTGTAGACGAGGGTCTAATAAAATAGAAATAATCTGAAAATTAGTTCGATGCTCATAATTAATTTTAAGGCCCCCAAATATAGGATATTTTCTGGATTATTTCTTATGACAGAATGGACAAAGGGGAAATTCAATTCTTGAGACAATATCTGTACATTAGTACAATATTGGATAACGAGATTACAAACTTAATATAAAATAAATAAGAGTTTACTACAATTCAGCCAAAAAAAATTTTTTTTATTTCAACAACTTGCTACTTACTAATACACTTTTGCTAACGTGGCATGTTATCAAAAGTTGTGAATATTTATGTTACCTATTCCATAGCAAACATTGTCAAAAATCAGATACAAAACCGAATAAATGCATGGTTTCTCACCTACATTTCTTCATCTAATTACCAGACACCAAAGGCACTACCAGCTTCATTAATACAGACACAATAAGGAAGAACGAAGATAGCTTCAATGGCTCTATTGCCGACATTCGTGGCACCGAGGAAATTAATGTGGAACTTGATGTACGTATTTCGTTCCTAATATTTTACCTTATAATTAAATCCGTCGCGGTTTTCAAGTACTAAGTTGGTCTGGCAGACATTGAGTCATTACCCTCTCGTGATATTTCAAGCGGCCAAGTTATGCGGCTTTCATTTTCAAGTTATTCGCCAATCTATCTTTACTATTTCAGAATCTGAGTTTGTAAAATTGTTTAGGTTGTTTCTGTGGTTTTGACAAGTAGACGCTAACGAATTTAAATGCTAACTGAATGCTAGTTTTTGTTACACGAAAAGATTTATTAAAATGTGGGTACTTTTCAAAAAGTTAACTGAAATAATTCTAAATATATATTTTAAAAGAACTCCCGCATTAAGAATATTCTTTTGTCGCGGGGGCATCAAAAACATTCAAACAACGGACACAAAGTACACCCAGACTCGAAACAACTATTTGTGGATCACACAAATTTTTACCCCGTGTGGGATGTGAACCCACAACACTCGGTGCGGCGTACTGACTAGGTGACCACTTAAACCATTGTGCCATCCATGCAGTCATATGAAAAAAAATTGTAATTGATATATAAAATCATTCTTTTTTTATTAAATTCATTATTTTGGTGTAGTTACTATAAGGAGGATGCAGGTCTGTCAGAGTAGAGAAAACTTATTCAATGAAAGGCACTCAAATGAAACATGGTAAGGTTGCTGCAAGGTTTTGCCCATAACAACAGTCGTTTCTGGACCCCCGTTGACCCACGTATTTCGGGTGCAGTAAAGCATACCGTGGAGTTTTAGTCAGTTTGATTCAGACAACGTCCCACTGAAAAACCTGCTAACCAGAAGGCCTGGCATGTAAATTTTCGTGTAGTTTATGTTTCTTTTTTGCTTTGTTAGTCAACTAAACATGTCAAAAATTTTGCAGTTTGTTTTATTAGCCCTTCCCATTGATAATAAATGGTTTTAATATTACATATTATAGACACCAACTATTTACATTGCTTTTAACGAGTATCGTATAGGTACGCTACGATATTAAAGTTGCTTGGATCATTCAGATAATTCGCTCGGAGAATATAGGTACCTATAAAGAATGACAATATTGCGAAATGGTGGTTCTGTAATTTTATTTTGAATTCTTGTGCGTCCAGGTCTGAATTGTTGTTAAGGGCCAATGTAAACAAATGTAAGAACTTATTTAAATTTGAATTCATAAACCCCACAGACATTATAAAAACGTTTAAGTCTCTTAACTCTAAGAATTCAGGGGACTTATGGGGGATTTCTGTTAAATTAATAGAAACTATTATAATTGATATAGCGCCATTTCTAGCTATAACATTCAATCGATGTGTTGATTCTGGTGTTTTTCCTAACCTGATGAAGTATAGCAAAGTAATACCTTTATTCAAGAAGGGTTGTATACTGGGTCCTCTACTTTTTCTCATATATATAAACGATTTACCTTATTATTTAAAAGATCGCTGTGATATAGTTCTATTTGCTGATGATACGTCACTTATTTTCAAAGTCGATCGTAAAAAAACAGTTTTTGACGATGTGAATAGGGCGCTAAATGATGTATTGTATTGGTTTTCAACTAACAATCTCTTACTGAACTCAAATAAAACAAAGTGTGTGAGATTTACTATGCCAAATGTAAAACAGCTAGGCACTAATCTAACTCTAAATAATGAAATAATAAGTATTGTAGACTCAACAGTATTCTTGGGACTTACATTAGACAGTAAACTGCAATGGGAACCCCAGATAGACAGCCTTGCAGGTAGGCTTAGTTCGGCAGCTTACGCAGTATGGAAGGTACGTCAGCTCACTGATACGGACACAGCTAGGCTTGTTTATTTTAGCTACTTTCACAGCGTCATGTCCTATGGTATACTACTTTGGGGCAAGGCGGCTGATGTTGAAACGATTTTTTCTTCAAAAAAGAGCCATCCGCTCAATATACAATTTAGGTGCTAGAGTCTCTCTTCGAGAGTTGTTTAAGGATATAGGTATTTTAACTGTTGCATCACAGTATATATTTGCAAATATTATGTTTGTTAGGCACAATATCAATGACTATAAGAAAAACAGTGATATACACAATATTAATACAAGAAACAAGTCTAAACTCGTTGCTACCTATCATGGCTTACATAAGGTACACAACTCGTTCGAAGGTCTTGGTATACGTTTTTATAATAAAATCCCTATAGATGTAATCGACCTTCCTGTAGATAAATTTAAGCGTACTGTAAAAAATCACCTTATTAGGAAAGCCTACTATACGATCAACGATTATCTAAACGACAAACAGTCTTGGGCTTAAGGTGTCTTTAGGTATATACACACAAACTTCTTTGTCTTATAATTAGACTAAATTATTAACAAACCATTGTTAGTTGAAAGTAATGCGTGACGATTATTATGGTAATTTTGACTAGTAGTGATTTTTATCAGTATCTCGACTATGGCTCGTCATGCTCACTAAAATGTCATTGCTTGCGGCGTCGTCATGGGGCGGGTCGTTTCTTTCCCTCTGATATGGCGAAGGAGACGATGGCTGGTCCATGCGTCATACTCGTGAACGGGTGCTGCTTGGGGTGACTGGTCGGCCTAGTCAGCGATGCTTTAGCCTATACTATTATTTTGGTTCCTTCAACTGCAACTCTAGCCTCTTAATCCAGTCACGAATTAGTTTTAACAGTAGACTTTGTAACTGATGTGCACCTTGAATGATTTCTATGTTTAATAGGTTCGAACCTTCAACGGTATCACTGAGTGATATTTTTTGTTTGAACGTTAGCTTTTGGAGCATTTCAATAAAATGTAATTCAGGTGGCAACAGCTTGCATCATGCTTATCTTTTATGTAACACTAATACCATTGTACCTGAAGATCTGACTTTTAAAAAGAGTGGCCATGAGTTTCTTTGCCAGTATTCTTCTCATAAGGCTCTACGCATTTTGGAAACTGGAAGTTATAGATCGACACAAGCAGGCAGTAGATTTTGGTGTTTTTACCTAATTTACCTCGACAATCCAGTACATGCTGTGGCGTCTATTTGCGTCGATCTATGATTTTTAACAGTAGCTTCAATTTAACGTTCATAAATGTCACTTAGTGTCTTAATTGAATAAATGATTTTGAATTTGAATTTGAATTTGAATTATTTCATTAAATGATCGTGTGAGGGCTAGCCTCTACCAATCTAAAATATTTTCAGTTGAAATTTAATTACAGATTTAATTCAATAAAACTGTCTAAATTCTTACCGCTTTACCGCGTCAGTAAAAGCTCTATAAATAGTCATGGAAGCTCTTACTTACAAAGCTTTGAACATCTGACGTGTTAGGATCCCATATGATTTTTTCAATTGAGATGTAAAATAAAAAGTATTGCCATACCTACCGAACTATTCTTACTAATCTATAGAATTTCGGAGAATTAAACATGGGCGGAAAAGTGGTATTCAATCTGTACTTTTTTGAACAAAACAAAACAAAAAAAAACAACACAGTCAGTTAAGACACAAGACTATAAGGCCTCCAGCACACCTCCGCAGCAGCAAAATATTATTATCTTCATTTACTTTGAAAAGGCCTAGAATCTGGATGCACGAGATAAATAAAAAATCGGGCTGATGAAGTCCATAGCATCGTCGCGAGAACTACCGATCGATCGCTAGGATCGTTGCGATGACCACAAGTTTAAAAGGTCTGATTGGATACACAGTCAGTACGATCACACCACGTAACTTCTAATAATATTCAAATATTATATTAATTCAAATAATAAACGTTTCTATAATAAATACTTAGCTTGTATTTTGTGTAATTAATTACTTTAATCCATCGGAACTACTTAATAAACCTTGCAAATAACTCTATTGTACCTAACTAAACAACCGAATTCACCTTAATTCCCTTTTAAGTGAGCCTATCCTTTGTTAGTGAAAAAAAAAGAAATTTAACAATTTCTCTCTTATCAGTGGAGCGATACCGGCAGAATTAACGCCGGTTACGTGACTAGGGATACAATGGAAGAATTAAACATATCTTACCCGTCAAGCCTTCGGACTTATATTTGCGGAGCAAACTGATTGCCCGTATCTGATCCGATAGGTTTTTCGATGATACGAGCAAACAACGAGACTTGGTAGTGATTTATGGAAGGTATAATCGAGAGCTAGTATTCTGTTTTTTTTTTCTATCGACTTCGTTTATAGAACCTGTTTTAATGAAGATAATATAAACTAGAACTCAAAGTATGCAAAGAAATCGTTAAGACAGTGTAATTTTTATTATAGTGAATATGGTATTATCTAAAGCTTGTATGAAATATTTGGTTTTTATTTTAGTAGGTCGTTGTATATTATGCAATGTTAGCTTTCGAATACAAGACTCTGTTATACAATATAATATTAATTACGTACTAAATTATCACTTTTCAAAATTAGCTAAATAGCGACTCCTCAATTCATGCAATTAATTATAAACTATCTTGAAAATAATCAAAAATCCATCAACCAAAATTAAAAAAAAATATTTACCCATCGTTGTTAGATCGTGGAACTATTTTGCGTTGAATACCACGTTGGAGATTTTTTGTGCTCTGTCCTACTTTTACTCTAGCTTTAAGATGTTATTTAAAGACGGGTTGTAAGTGCGAATACCCTAATAGTAGAACTCGTGCAACACTCATCTATCAAGATAACTTAGCGTTTTATCGCATAGCATTATATTTGTAGAAATATTCAATCGTGTGTTTGTGAGGTATAAAAATATAAGTAATTAAAATGCGGTAAACGTACCAACGAAGTTTGAAGGATCAACAAAAACAGTGATAAAGTGCCTCATATGTTACCAGTTCTCAAAACCAGTCGATACATATTTTGCAGAGACCATTAATTTATAATATCGTTGTAATGATTAAAATGTTACAGCCATTATTGAACGAATACGTGTTATGATTTATGCAATAAAAGAATACCGTTTTCTTCATATAAATTAAGTACCGCACAGCCTCAAGCTATTTTTAAACTTACAAATAATTTGATACATTTTAATGAGAAGCTGTACCGTACTCCAGAACAGTGTACGCCTACACAACATATTGATGAGACTCTCAGTTCGTACCATATATAGACCTCTTCCTAATGATGAAAGGCTCTGTAACCGTTGTTTCACGGTGGTCGAACATCAACCCTCGGATCGTGTCAGCTGCAAACTTCCCTCTTGGTAGTATACACTTAATTTAAGGGTTTTCCGCCAAATTCGTACGGTAGAACGCGCTGTTACTTAGTTATGTAATGTTGAGGTCTTTACGTTGGAATGTTACTGTTCATAATATAATGTTTACGTTATATATTAATAATGAATTTTCATTTTTTTTTATTTTAATACGAATGTTTAACCTCAACTAGTTGATATTTAAAAATATCATATTACCTCTCTCAGTAGTTCTGATTCTCACGTTGTTACGACTAAATCTTACTTAATTAACTCAAATCAATAATCAACTTAAGTACATTGACCAAAAAACAGCCTGCTGCTAAGATGAGGCCATAAGTGGAGCCAGAATATTTGAAATACCATAAATGCGTTTGACCTACAAGTTAAGTAACATTTAATTTTTGTTAATATTTTGTTAGTCCTAAAAAAATTTACCTCATGTATAGTATATAGTAGTAGTAATATAATGTACTAGCAGCGCCCCGCAGTTTCACCCGCGTAAGTCCCAATCCCGTGGGAATATCGGCATAAAAAGTAGCTTATGCATTATTCCAGGTCTCCAGCTATCTACATACCAAGTTTCATTGCAATCGGTTCAGTGGTTTTTGCGTGAAAGAGTAACAAACATCCATCCATCCATCCATCCAAACTTTCACATTTATAATATTAGTGCGATTAGCAAAACCTATAGAAATTGATGATTATTTATATTTATTATTACAAAACACTTAACAACAAAGAATACTATTAACCCTGTAAGTTAAGCCAGATTTTTGAAAACGATTGATGATTGTAAAACACCTATGATCAATTGTGTAGTTTTGTATCTACATATCATGTAGCTGCTCTGTATAGCTGCAAACCACAGAGTTAATCATAGGCGATTTCGATGTCCCACAATATCAAATATGCAGCATTCAATATCCCCATCGTTATTTTTGCTAATACGATACAATGGTGACATCGTTGACAATAATAAAAAATGCATCCATCTGAAACCCATTGCCGTACGGGCAATTTTATTTATCCTAAATATAACGACTATGGCTACCAATTCAAAATTGTAAGTGTAGTTGTGAATATGCCACTAAAATGTGGTGGCTTAGTTTATCACAGATTAAATCTATGTGCACGGGAGTGCGTGGGCAAGTTCTCGAGCTCCCAAGCACTCCAATGCTATAAGTATTACACGTACCATTTCAAGCTATTTTTAAACTCCCTCTAACTCAAGATTGGATAAACCTATTGAAATAACATGTCTCAATTTAAATATGAAAATATCAATAAATATCTAAAATGAGATCAAAAAATCTTAAATGTGAATGTAAGGTTAAGTTCTTTGTCACTCAGAAAAAGTCAGAAAGTTGTAACATGGTTGAAGTTGACACTAAATGTGAACTTGAATGAATTTACTTTCTTATTTTAGTGGTAAAGAACTTTGACCTTGCACTCACATTTATGTTTTTTTTATCTAATAGTATAAACTATAGCTGTACATAAAAAAAGACTTCCTATTCATATTCATTTTGTATATTTTTTAAACGCGCCGTTACAATTCTAACGTGCGACACGGTACCAATTTAACGATTTTACTTTCCGATTTTGATACGAATATAGCAACTAGATGTTATCAGTATCCATTTTATCGATGAAACAGCATCCAATATCGTTATTTGTAAGATACCCGGTATCGTTATTCCAAAAACTATAATCTACACATAGAATACAAATAAAGATGTTTTGCACAATCCCTTTCATTCCGACGTCCACTTAAAACTCCGAATATTATATTAGTTATAAAAAGTAGGTACCATTCTCCCTCCTAATTATTTATCCAAGACCTGGAGCCCTCTCTTGCGACTATTTGTGGCATGATAACACATTTCTGTGTGCCTTTTAAAAAACTTTCTCTGCAAAGATTTTCACAGATCGCCTCCCTAAATATTTAAACAAAAAATGCCCAAAAAAATTAATTTTTAAATACCTTTAAAACGAATACTTCTGCAACCAAAAAACGTAATAAGTAAAGTGATACTGGTTGTATTCCCTTAAATAGGCGGTACCATCTGCGCGTACTCCCTCAATTATTCAAAGAATCTCTCTCTTACATTTCGGAAAATGAAATTTTAATCATTTCTGTCTCTTAAGTCAGCCTTATAAAGCTTCGTGGATGTTTAATTTTTAACGTAGCTCGCATTTTGCCTACCGTATCACGTATCGCAAGTAAACATTTTTAAGTGAAAATAAACAAATAGGTAAGTGACGTGTCCCAAGCGTAAACGAGGAAAATTTATAATCAAATTTCGTATATGTTTTTAAATTATTTCTTATTTCGGCTTAGTCGGATCTTTAGACATTTTGGTGAGAGCTATGGGACAGCAGGTTCCTGTTCTAATTGGATTATCCTGACTGGAAAGCACTTCCACCCTAGTATTATTTTCAGTCATCAATTTATAGAGTTGGCGTACGAGGGATACCATTTATGTTGCAAACTGTTTATAAGTACTAGGGTTGCCTGACGGTGGAATTATGGATTAGTAAAACTTTGTTGAACTTTGAATGTTTTGTTTTATTACACTGATCAGTGTCAGTTTAACTGTCGTTATATAAGACATTCCATTTCATGACAGGTCAACGTAAATATTGAACACGTATAGATTTTTGTAACCGTTTCCACATAGTTTTTATATTCATAACACATAAAAATTTCAGCTCTCAGTACTCTTTTAAACATAAACTTTATTCCAAACTAGCAACCCGCCCCGGCTTCGCACAGGTACAAATTATACACCTAAACCTTCCTCATGAATCACTCTGTCTATTAGTGAAAATCGCGTGAAAATCCGTTCAGTAGTTTTTCAGTTTATCGTGAACAGACAGACAGACAGACGCGGCGGGTCACTTTGTTTTATAATATGTAGTGATATCACATTCCTATGTGCGCGAAATTTGGTTAAAAAAGAGGTACAAAGAATTCGCTTCAAATATTAATGTATAGTTAATTAATATATATTTAATTAATGATATAGTAAATACATACATCATATTATGGGTTGTGCGCTTGTTCAGTTCAAAAATATAAGTAATTCTTTACACCACACATAGCAGTGTCATTACAGTAAAATGGTTTAATCAAATGTTTTTCTTTACTAAGATGAGTTCTTACTCTCGTTTGAGATAAGGTATTAAACTAAAAGCATACATAGTATGAAAAGTAACAACCAACCAAGTGTGAGTTGAACCGCGTGAAGAGGGTTCCGTACGATGAATATGTATCTACCATGTATGGGCGTTCCAATTGCAAATGAAAATATACCCATATTATATACTAAGTACTATTGAAAACATATTGTTGCGGTCGCCAAATATAGATTGTGGCGCCATCTATTGGACGGAACCACGGAACTCAATTCTCACTCACGACGCCATCACTTAGCAAATAACGAAACATATACTGTGTCAAAAGAATGTTCTACTGAGTTCTAGAAGTTCCAACAGTGATCGAGTCAGATATATAGTACGAGATTTTTCATGAAAGGTCACACAACTTTCTATGAGATGTTTTTTCGAACTATATGAGGAAGTTGCATTGCGATATGGACAGTTAGCTCGAGTTAAGCGATACTTCGAAATAACAAGTGCGAAGAATAGTGAATAGTACAAGTGAATATTAGTGAGAATTACTGTAACTGTATAATTTGTATAATTTAAATAAATTGTGTCTATTTCGTTACAAACTGGTGGATATCCCGAACCCCAGCTCATACCAATATACCCAAATAAAAAAGAAAAAACATTGCGAAGATCATAATCATAAAGATACACTTGAGATAATGTCATATATTTTTAATCTCAATTGTGTAGAAATTACGTGTTTTTTGCTACAAAAATATATTTCCCTAGTGCTAAATACATGCGTGTGTTGTTAATAAATATAAAAAAAAAACATAATCCAGTTTAATCTGTTAGGCGCAATATGTAGTAGGTAAACTTCTTATATCATGGTAATTAAATAGCTTTCTTATTATATGAATATCTATAACATATTATAATGTAACCTTCCTGAAAATGTACAGAATACGTTAGTAAAACAATCATGAAAATTAATCCATTACTTTTCAAAGAAAATTGCTTACATACATACCTACCTACATGCATTACATACCAACGGATCGACTACAGAACCTCCTTTTTTAAGCCGTTTAATAAATCGGCTTTGTACTACTTTCCATACCTTACAAGTCATCAACTTTAAAATTTATGACTGTAAACAAATATAAAAAAAAATATATATATATTTATATATATATATTACGCGTTATACTGCTGCCATATTGTATTTTTTTTTCGAACAAAATATAGCCCGTGTTACTCGGGATGATGTAAGGATTCTAAATACCCTATACATCTAAATCTGATCAGGCATTTAGAAGTTATGGTGTAATAAACAAAATCACATACATGCATGAACCCTGGAAACATTACACTTCTTTTTTGTGATCAGCTGTGGAAATTTCAGATTTGGAATGGCAATTATTGATGTCCCTTTACCAAAAAAAAAACTCAACCATTTGTCTAAGTTTTCTTGGGCGGAAAGTTTTAGTCACTTCAATTCCAAGAATACTCCCTCGGGATACAACCTATTTTCACAGATAAATAATAAAGTAAGGCCACGTTCAGATGAGGCGCTGGACGCGCGTTTTGCTACCGCGCGTCAACAAGAACACGCATTTTGTTCAAGTCGTTCACATGCCACCGCGCGTTTTGATCCGACGTTTGCTTGACGCGGCGTCAACGCCCATGGCGGTGACGTTCGCTTTGAGATCACACATTTTCTGCACATTCATTCACATGAGCGCGCGTTTTCAACGCGCCGACAAATGATTGTATTAAAAGGATCCAACTATTTAAATAAAAGTCCGTTTACCATTTTTCACAAAGCATGATTTCGGTGACACTTAATTTTATGCAGTTTATTAAAATAAAAATATAACATACAAGAAATGCCGAAAGCACTACTACTTACTTTTATTTTAATTTTATCTAAATTTCAAATTTTAAATATTAATTCAAAACTTACTAATATAATAGATGAAATCAAATCAATCTATATGTACATATAAAAAGCTTTTATTCAGCTTACGTATGTTTATATTCGCAAATCTCGTCAAGTGCATGCGTATTTAAAGAATCATGTTGAAATTTTCAATTCAATTTTATTAAGTATTACTTAACATATGAAAAATCAGCTTCCGTATGTTTCTTGCCGCAAATCTCGGAAAGTGTTTGATGAATTGTCTTCCAATCTTAATTTTTTTATTCCGAAGTTTCAATAGAAACATACGTTTTCGAATGATTGATATTGATATTAATACTGAGTATTTTAGATTGACTTCTAATTTGTCATAGTTACATTTGTGAAATTTTACTAAGCCTTTACTGAGATTATTTTCATGTAGCCTAAGTTAAGGATATTAAGTTATAGAGTGGCTTTCAGTAAGTCTGGATGTTAAAATTAATGAACCCAATATTGCCGTCTCTTCTTGTGTTGCTGTTATGAACACTATACGGGCGAACGCCGCGCGTTTGGCGCACGGCCCATCATCTGAACGCACTCTTACAGTAAAGGTCTCGATTAAATTATATTTGAACACCTGTTTCGATAAGAGCTTTTAATCTGACCTAAAAATCTATAACAGATGTCGATTAGTTACAAAAGATCTTTTTAACACGCTTTTATTAGTTTTACTTGTTACCAACTTACTGACTGCGTAAACAAATCTTGGAAGTAAATTTTAACCTACTTCTAATTGTCGTATCGAAATGAAACTCTGTATGTACATGTAGTTTGGATGACAACACTATAAATTTGGCATCCTGGAGCTGATCTGATGATAGAGCCAGGAGGTGGATAGCGGAACTCTTCAGTGGCTACTAGTAAACCCCTCGAGCTTGGGCAAGTCCAACAGATTGGGCTTGGTAGCAATGGTCTGATGATGAAGCGAGAAGGTGGATCTCTTTTATATTTTTTAATTCAGCTTGCCATTAAATCGTATTTTTTAGTTTTAGTAATTTATATTTAGTATTCTCTATTTTCTCTATAAATAGTCGTTGAAAAGGTATTTCAGAAAACAGTCTGTCGAGAATCTCTTAATCTTATTTACTTCAAACGATTTACTCTTGTGATGACTTACCTTCTCCTAATTTAATTATAGCTACATAAAAGAAGTCTAATCGTATTTAATTTTTTTAATGTTCATTATTTAGCTAGACGTGATAAAGCTTTAAAAAGTTTGTCGAGTTTATTGTTACCTCTTTGTTTACATAAAAAACAGTTTAACTACGTACTTAAAAATGAGACAGTGAAGATTTGTGTTTTAATTTATATTTAAACTGCGTAAAGGTTACTTTCCACTAAAAAACTAGAGAAAAAAAATATGACGGTTGAATATTATACATATAAAAAATACAATTAAGTTATTAATTTAAAAGCTTTCAAGGAAAATAAAATTACTGTCAATTTTACAGATAACTTTGATTTGAAGTTATATACGAGTATATTATGTTCTTTTACACATTACACAAAAGTTTATTTACCTATTTTTGCCTTAATTGTTATATTATAATGTTACAAATGATTTTCCTGATAACAGAACTTACCATTGTGTGCTATTTTTACTTATGCTTATATTTATATATTATGCTATTATCTAATTTTGTTAAGATGTTTTATTGATACTTATTAACACCATTTCAAACAACAACTTATCAATAGTAACCACCGTGTAGTACTGACGTTCATTTATTTATTACTAGCTGTGCCCGCGACTTTGTCCGCGTGGAATAGTGTATTTATATCGAATCAACAGCCTAAAAAATAAATTTCAAGCTTCTAGCTAAATATGACGATACTTCCATACAACTTTTCATCCCTACCTTTCAACCCCTTTTTTCGCATTAAAAAGTAGCCTATGTCCTTTCTCAGGCTCTAGACGATCTGTGTACCAAATTTTATTTAAATTGGTTCAGTAGTTTTGGCGTGAAAGGGCGACAGACAGACAGACAGAGTTACTTTCGCATTTATAATATTAGTAAGGATATTATAGTTTTGACTATTATTATACCTAAGAGTTCTACGATCTACATTCTTTCTATAAATTAGTAACGATAATACTTTCAAAAGACATTATTAAACTTACTACTATACCGTTGCGTCCCCTAGTACTTACTGCATATCACCTTTACTTAATTGCTGTTTTATTGGAAAAGTATACGTTTCATTTTGAATATTATATTTCATGAAAATGCTACTATACTCATCTATAATTATATATTTACGGGAATTAACACGATCACGAAAAGGTATTACATACCTCTGAATTGCCTGATGTTTGCAACCTGGTCGAAGCATGAGGCAATTCAGAGGTACGTAATACCGTAAATACATTATTATATCATGGAACGCGAAAGTTTAAAAGTTAGTATATACTGATCTACGTTCGTAGGTCATTGTATTGAAGAGCTTTAACCGTATCAATTTTATTTATGAGCACTATTATAAATAGCTAGCTAGCCATCTGAAATAATCACAGTGGTTACTATTCAAACTGTAACTAAAAGTCCTCAAATATAACCTCGACGTGTCCAAGACTGTATTCATTACAAGTTGTGCAGTCCCCAAGCGACCTGTCATACCTAAATCAGAGTTTACTACTATAACAATATTATAAAACTTTTGTTTAAATTGGATATAATCCTAACTAACATTATGAATGTTAATGTGAGTTTGCTTATAACGCCTTACCTACTGATGCTATTGTCATGAGAATCATGAGAAATTTAGGCCAGCTGTCAGGTGTCCAGAAAAGGGCATAAGGGTACCTACTTATCATCCAGGGAAAACCGGACAAGTGCAAGTCTGTCTCGCGCTCCGAGGGTGCCGTAAGCAAACAAACTTGTATGTAGATGCTTCTTAGATCTCGGGAATCGATCATCGAAGATTTTTGCCCGTTTCTCGAAAAATATAATATAAATTTAAATATATATATAAATAAATATAAATTTGCAGTTCTAGAAATACTCTCTAATACATCGATATAGTTTACAGTCAATTTTTCAACCGCCAAGTATAAATTTGTAATCGCAAAAAATATATTTTTAAATGATACAACAACGACTTTAGAATTTTTTCCTTTATTTGTGCTATGAGACCTTGCTTCTTGTCAAAATTCATGATTCTAAGTCAAAGGGGAGTATAGGTTTTGATTTACCCGAAATATTCAAATTTGTTCAAATCTAAGGCTTAAATGACCTTATCTTTTGATTGTGTTGACTTAAAAGCTTGATTTTTTTACAGCTTCAAGGGGCTGCAGCCATAAATTCTTATAAATTTTGGTACTTATAGCTATTCCGGGAAGAAGAAGGAAGACCTGCTTCCTATTTTTAGTACCAGCCGTACATAAATTGTGACTCAAATAATATATGCATAAATTTGCGATTCAAATGTTTGAATGAAAAATGAATGAAATATTTATTTATTTATTGTTACACAGAGTGTAACAATAAATAAATAAATATTTGATGATAATTTCAACTTGACACCTCCACGCATTCCTCAGAAAAAGGGTCTTGACAGCTGTCTGGCTGTATAGATGGAGAACAAAGTGATCTTTTAAGGGTTTCTTTTATAAAATGGTACTTTTCTAGAGAGAGACCTGAATTAATTGAAAAAAAATCTAAATTAAAACAAGTTCCATTTAAAGCAGTTTATTATACCTTAGCTTACCTATTCACGTCACGTCACGTCAAGTTAACGAACACTTATATGACGGCAGGTAATAGAACTACATAAGTCTCAAATACAAGTTTAAGCCTATTACCGTATAAATAATAACATGATACGTCTTACAAGATGATTGCGACTTTAATAGGAATAAACTTGTCTCACAATGGCAGACATGAAAGGGGTCTCAACAAAATACTTAATTAAGATTATTGTTCAAAGACTACATTATATTTATTTCATTACATCTCGCCTGTATAAACTGTTTTGTTTTGTTTACGAAACTTTGTACCTACATAGTTTAAAAAAACAACAAAAGTAAATTAAATTTATTTTTAATCAACGTTCCCGTGGTTGTTTCGTTTACAGGGGTTGTTTTTAATTTATTTAGTGGTAGAAATTATTTAGTCCTGTTGTTTTTATGTTTTATGTTTACCATTATGAAAATATTTTGCATGTTGAGATATGAAATAATAAACAAATTATAAACTTAACTTTGCAAATACCAATTTACCATTTACTCCAAAAAACTTATAAATTTTGTTTAAGAAAAAGCCTATAGATGAATGTGAAAGGCCTGCAGGTATGTTTCTGTGTGCCTTTCTCACCTGAAGATGCATTAAATGTGTGGTGTTCAACAGGCGCCGGCAAAATCTGCCGCGATTTTCAGGGATTTTTTTATGGTTTTAGGTTAGCTGCGCACTGCCACAAACGAGTTGTAACTTGTAACAGTTTTCGATACTGCGGCGACTTACCAATTACGCGCAATACCATTAAAACTCTATGGTACAATGATGCTGCCTAATATGCCGCTGCGGTTTTTCCCTTGTCGTGCGTGCCTACCCTTAGTCGATTTGATTATGACATACTACTTCACTTAAATAACTTTAAAAAAAGAAAAACGTTAGTGCTAAGCAGTACTGCTAGTATTACTCGATAATATATAACACTAGTTGAGCCCCGCGGTTTTATCCGCGTAAGTCCCGATGCCGTTGGAATATCGGGTTAAAAAGTAACCTATGTGTTAATCCAGGTCTCCAGTTATCTACATACCAAGTTTCGTCGCAATCGGTTCAGTAGTTTTTAGGTGAAAGAGTAACAAACGCCCATACATCCATACATACTCACAAACTTTCACTTTTATAATTTTAGTAGGATTAGTCGCATGCTGGTTATTCCGTAATTGGTATCAGCCATAATATTTACTAACATGTACAACTGTCCATCAGTTTGTAATGCATTTTTGTGGATAGAACTAACTAAATAAATAAATAACCGAAGCTCCAATCCAAGCAGAAACCTACTATGTCCTTTATCTTTGTAATATAAGTCAAACTTCACTATAAATTGACGATCATAAAAAGAAACAATTACATACCTATGTTTATGGAAACTACAGTAATTGAGTGATACCAACAACAATTATTACCATGAAAAAACATTTAACAGGCCTCGCGGCTATAGATATTTTAAATGTTATTTTTCAATACACCTGTAGAGGTGTATTGAAAAATTCCATTTAAAATATCCTGTCGGTAGGGAAAAAGAACACAGCAAAATGATTAAAACTACAAAATCTCAATACAAGAACGTACGTAGGCTAAAATGACTGAATCTTTTATGCACTACACTAACTTAGGCTTAAAAAGAATTTATATTCCACAGAAGCTAGGATTCCACTATTGAAGTCGCTAATTAAGTACGAATAAATGTTACGAAATGATGATGATACATTTGTTTGATTAATTACACACACGATTAGTTAAACTGGGTGAATAGGTACGTAAAAATAAACTTTGTTACGTAACTACTTGCATTCAGTAGTATCTTTGGAGTTCGATGGAGATATTGTACTATTGAAGTATTTTTTTTATATAACAGGAAATTTAGTAACGTCTATAACCTGCGATAAACCCTTACCATCACTCAGGATTTGCATTGTTTTGTCACCATATGTATTTTTTTAAAGTTAGTAACATGTGTGACCTATTTAACCCTTCTTGTTAACCCTTCTAGCTACGCTTCACGTTCACGTCGGTACTGTACTAGATGGGGTTCAAACTCGCAACCATTCCGTCGCCAACCAGTGTGTTAAAGATTAGACTACCGCTGTTTATATATATATATACATATACTAGCTGCACCCCACGGTTTCACCCGCGTAAATCCCTCGTTAAGTTTTCTTTTTTGTGCAAACTTCACATTAACCATCTACTACATAGTCCGAACAAAGCCTAAACATTTGGTTTGGATAGGTGAGCCCGTTCTTGAGTTATAAATTACAACGAAAAGTGGCATTGATTTTTATATATATGGATTTGTGAAAATATGATACCTTTATTATATTAGCTTATAATCTGTAATGTGAACATATACTATCTGTTAGTTTATATTTAAACAACAAAAACTAATATTTTAACTCAATAAAGGTCTATGTCGACAATAACTAAAACAATAAAACGGATGTAGTATCTTTAAACAATAACCACCTTGTTTTTATAGTTCGCTATAAAATAGTGATGGGTCAGCCTGTTATTTTATTGTTCCGTCATAATTCTCAGATAATATTAGTCGAATAAAGTTCTGAACATGACATTTTTATTACGATTCGCACCCGACCAACTGTTTTCTCGTAATTCTGTCTAGATGCTGATAAGCTAAAACCCTTATATTTTAAGATAGTAGGCTATCTCTAAATATATCTCCATAATGGTGTTCCATAAATGTAAAATATTCCCATTTTCTAGACCAACAAACTTTTTTTTTATGGTAGAGGGGGCAAACGAGCAGACGGGTCACCTGATGGTAAATGACTACCGCCCCCCATGGGCACCTGTAACTCGAGAGTCACAAGTGCGTTGCCGCCCTTTAAGGTGGGAGTAGGAGAAGAGGGGGAGGGGGCGAAGAGTGGGAAGAAGGGAGAGGGGAAGGACGGGAATAGGGGAGAGGGAAGGGTTAGGGCCTCCGGTAACTTCACTCACGCGGTGAAATACAATGCAAGCATTGCTTCACTGCCGGTTTTCTGTGAGGCCGTGGTATCGAGCGGAGTCGAGCCGGCCCATACTATAACTAATTATGAACCGAAATTACGAAAACCATCTCGTTTATTCACGTTAACTTAATCGTCTATATCATGGAACGTAAACATTTAAAAGTTATTAATTCTGGATTGTACATATATAGCTTAACCAAATAAATAAGCATATTTATTGCATAGCCCAGAGTGAACTTTTGATCTTGAAGAATTTGAGACTCGAAAGCTCAAAGAAAATACTGTTCTAAAATATTATCAAGTTTCACGCTAAAAGCCTATACAAAGATTCAATAAATATAAGGTATCGTCGTAAGAATTTAATTTTAGTGCTTGTTATCCTAGAATCGAAAATGTTTACTTGAGTGTGCACTCATTCGTCGGTAACGACCCCGTGAACATATACCATGCTAAACGTTCGTTTTACTTATTTTTGAGGTTCCAACACGTACTTTCTATAAACGAAATAGTTGAAGTCCTGGAGTCTTTCAAAGGTGAGGAAGATGTCCAGGGAATCGATATATACATTAATCCGCCTTATGGAGGTACTATATCGGACGGTGAATCAGGTGAGGAGGACTGTGACAATATAAATAGATTGATCCGACATCACCTACTTGATCCAGCTGAAATGCTAACTGTACGACAGCGCGAAGAAGATTTTAGTGATTACGTCACCATCGATGAGGTTTTAATTTGCTCTATTAGTACTGTTCAAATTCTCGCACCGTTTTCTCGGTATATGGATCTGGGTCGCTCAAGCTACGGCATTCTCTTCGTGTTGAACACGCTGTTAAAACAACGACGACGATAGCTTATCTGCTCTGGTCGTTTAGTTCAAAGACTGAGTATTCTACAAGGGCCAATAGTGATTCAGGTGTTCCTTCTTCAAATCGTGAAAGATGGAGCAACATCAAGCCACGCAGACGGAAAAAAAAAACATGATTTGCGTGTTGAATAAAAGGATCGATCACCTCCACATTTTATGTTTACTGTTATAGTACATTGGAATGACAATTGCGTAGTAAAGCTGATATACAATGAACTAGCAACCCGCTCCGGTTCTCATGGATGGTACAGACATCTTCAAAAATCATCATCATATTTAAACCAATTTACACAAAACGTTAACAAATTATACACCTAAACCTTCCTCATGAATTACTCTGTCTATTGGTGAAAACCACATGGAAATCCGTTCGTGTAACTGAGAAATAAAAAAAGAAGAAGAAATTCCTTTATCTTTGAAATGGAAATCAGCCTGCTCCTGATGCAGTCTAGTGATTTAGTCTAGTTAAGTTCATAAAAAGCATTATTCAGTACTAATAATGTACCGAATGTATGAATGTAAAGTTTAAACATTGCGTTTTTTAAATTCTTATATTGGTACAGAAAACACTTTTAGATATTAATGATAGTCATTAAAAAAAAAGTAAAGAGTTAAATCACATACTTAAACCTTTTTTAAAAATCTTACAAATACAAAGGCTCGAAAACGAAAGTAAAATAATCGCTACATTTCAGAATAGACGCGCCATTAAAGTAAGAGGGATCCATTGCGATTACAGTGCAATTTATTTAAGAACTCGCAGACTCTAAACCTCTTTTGTCGTGATACACTGTTCTATTATTTTATAGCGTATTATCTTTAGAAGAAAACATAGCATTAGACTCTAACTTAGTCAAACTAATTTTGAAGTCAATTCAAACTAGTCTAGACTTGTAAGAATATAATAAATCTAAGGTTTTTGGTTAATTCCACAGGTACATATAGCAACAGATTGTATGCATTTTCCTGGACGTATTTCTTTAATCACTAAAAAGTAGTTTCGAAACTATATCCTTGTTGCCTATAAGTACATAAAAAACAATTGGTGGTATATGCAGGTACATTCAAAGACTAATATTACGTTATTATTTATTTAGGCTACAGAAAAACTTCCGTAAATATATTTCTAGCCGTATCACGAAGAATGGCTTCATATTACTTCAAATTTTATAAAATCACATAATAGATCCTTTACCCTTACTTCTACTATTTGTTAAGAATAACTCTTAATTGTTGTTGTTCGAGACTACTTCGAAAATCAATAAATATATTAACAGGCTTGTATATCATTATGTTTTTTATTTTCTAAAAACTCTCAGTGTGACCCCCGTATCTAAAGCACTCTGATCGCCTCATGTGTCCAATTACTCTAGATTAAACTAACGTAATTAGGGACCCTAAGTCTCTAATTATGTTAATTCATTCCAGAGTTGAAATTTCAAATTACGAACTTCGAGCTGTATAGTTGCGTTGCTGAAAACAAATTCTAAGTTCTATTCCTCAAGGGATTCTTCTTCTCTGTTTGTTAACCGCTTCTCTCTATTTTCAACACGTTTTAATAAAAACTCTCATATCACCTTTTTATTTTTAAATAGAACTATCTTTTGCCCGTGGCTTAGCTCGCCTAAAAATAATGTTTCCATCCCTCGGAAAAAGTATTTTTTCTGTAAGAAAGGTACTCTTCCTCTGTATCCTTGGTAACGTGTATCAAATGAACGGTACAGAAGTGCAAAAAATACAAACACGTACTTACATTTTTATGTATTCGATTACTTTTTCACCTAGCCCAGTAGAACCAGTGCCATGAAATAGAAACGAAAAAAAATAACAAATGAACAACAAATGAGGACAAAAAACTTGGGCTTTGCAAACATCGACACCATAATAACTCCTTAAAAATTATACTGGACTTCATCAAATGTAGGTACTGAGTACACAACATGCAAGTTACACTCCTAGATTTAAGAGTGTCTATAGGCATTGTTTACTACAAAACAGAGCTTACTTTAATCATGAGCTTTTTTGCTATCTTGTTTCTCTAAAAAAATATTTTTAAGTAGATTGGAATTACTTTCTAATCTAACCATATTGATTTGCTTGCTGAATGTAAATTATTCTAGAAGAAGACAAAGATACAATCCTGTTATGCAACACTAATCAAAAGATAATGATATTTATAGGAACAAGAGAGTGGAGGAACAAGTTTTTAGAATAGTACTGGCCTACTACTAAAAACTTTCATTGTCACCCACTAACTTATAATCCTCACTCTCTTGTTCCGATTGGTGCCACTCAAAGCTTGAAAAATATGACGGAAGTGACTCGAATGCTGTATATAACATCGTCACAGGTGATGAAGCATCTGTCAATCAATCTGGGCGATGGATGTTTCCATTCGAAGATTTGCTGGTAAAAGTAAAGAAGGGCAGAAGTCAAGGGTAAAATATGGTTGCCTCATTCTTTGGACGGACGGGTCTTTTAACAACAATCATTTTAGAAGATAAAAGAACTGTTACTGCAGTTTGGTGTGTCAATCATTATCTACCAGTTATCTTGGAAAATGTTAGACAGCAGCGCCCAAGAAGCAGGATCCTCTTCCACCACGACAACGATCCAGCTCACTACGCCAGACGGACTATCGAATATTTGTCTATCGAAGGTGTAGAGCTACTGAGTCATCCTCCTTACAGTCCTGACCTGGCACCTTGTGACCTTAGTTTATTTCCAAAAATAAAAGATGAACTTAGAGGAATTCGTTTTGTGAACCCTGAAAATGCCGTGGCTGCGTTTGAAAAAGGCGTGGAAGAGATCCCTAAAGAAGAGTGGGCTTACTGCTTCAATGGTTCCATCGCATGCGACGGTGCTTAGAAAGGAACGGAGACTACTTCGAAAAGCAATAAAAATATAAACAGGCTTCTATTTCATTCCGTTTTTTATTTTCTAAAAACTTTCAGTGTATCTAAAGTACTCTGATTGCCTCATGTGTCCAATTACTCTAGATTAAACTAACGTAATTAGGGACCCTGAGTCTCTAATTATGTTAATTCATCCCAGAGTTGAAATTTCAAATTGCGAACTTCGAGCTGTATAGTTGCGTTGCTGAAAACGAATTCTATGTTCTAGTCCTCAAGGGATAATGTTTCTAAAAGTTACATGTATTACAGAGCATACATGAGTTTCATATTTTTGGGTGTTCGGCAACAACGTCAGAGTAACTAACATTAATTTATTTATATTACTATGATATATAAATACGTGTAGCTATTTACAATGTGAATAAACCTTAAACATCTATGTATAAATAAATAGGTAAGGACAAAAAAGTTAATTACCTTTTTCTGTATTTGTTAGCCGCTTCTCTATATTTTCATTTCAAAATGTTTTTATTAACTTCGCTCGTAACTAAATAACGAATTAAGTTACTATGTAAACAATTCTTGGAACTAAATTTTAACCTACTTCTTATTGTCGTATCGAAATGAAACTTTGTATGTATATGTAATTAGGATGACAATACTATAATTTTGCATCTTTGAGCTGATATGAGGATGAACCAGGAAGTGACTAGTGGAACACTTCAGTAGCTACTAGTAAACCCCTCGAATTCGGGCTATGATTTTTTTAACGAGTCCATCAAATTGAGCTTAGTAATGATGGTCTAATGATGTAGACAGGAGGTGGATGGTGGAACTCTTTTTTACTTTTAATTAGGTTCGCCATTAAAGTGTGTTTTTTTTTTAATTTTACTAACCTGTTTTAAAGCTATTAACGAAACAGTGTTCCCTACCTTCGACAGAGCTTGAGTATCATCAACAATTTAACAAATTATGGTAGAATTTCGATGTCTGGGCGACCACTAGGCTTTGAGCATAGTCAAATTTGCAATGAAGTTGTGAAAGCAGATAGTGCCGATATTTGACCCACTGACCTACCTCAGATCCATCTTTGTATCTTAAAATTTTTATAATGTAGTAAATCTAGCAAAATGGCTGCAACATCAACATGATTTCTTTTCGTAACAAAAATAAATCGTTCCAAAATTAGAGCACTGTTTAAAAACTTTAAGGATTGATTTAAATCTCGTATTTGATACAATTTGGGACAATAAACGGTTGACCCTTTTTGGCTGACATTATTTATTAACAGGAATTAAAGCAGATTACCGGAATATCTGAATCACATTACAATAGTAGCAAGCTCTCGGATCATTAATTTTTAATTATACGTGTACATTACTGGGTACAGGAATTCATTTTAATTATTATGCAGCATTTTTGTAAAATATTAACGTTCCTGCGGCAACTTCCTTTATTAACCGACGAAAAATGGAGGAAGTTCTTAAGTCAACCGGTATATTTGATTGGCCTGTTGGTCTAGTAGTTAGTGAAACTGATCCTGGGTTCGATTCCCACCCAGGACAAATAATTGTGTGATGAACATGACTATGTATTCTGTGTCTGGGTGTGATTTATCTATAATTCGTATGTATTTAGCAATATATAAGTATGTTTATCAGCAGCCTGGTTACCATAGTACAGGCCTTGCTTAGTTTGGAATCAGACAGCCGTGTGTGAGATGTGTCAAGTTAATATTATTTGGTTTTTTTTTTATCCAATATTTTGATTTTCTATATTGCTCTAAAGAAAACTCCAAAGAACTATGAGGAAATAATATCTACAATATTGTATTTACAGAGTGTTACAGAAAGATGTTGTCATATTTTAGTCTTTTAGTTAGTGACGTAGTATAGTTTAGTGTGTAGTAGTAGTTCAGAGACGTAAAGCGACAGACACCTTATTTTGAAACTAACAAATTGAACTTGAAATTGAAGAATGAAGCTAATATTACGTAAGAGAAAAGGCCGATAATTATAAAACCATAGACACATAATACCATGGATGCTTTTGGAAGTTCAAAAAACATAAATTGATATAATATAAATGTACAATACGTTGTTTAGAAATGTGCAATAAAACCAGGAAAATATTTTAAAAAAAATCCAGAAATCTATGTTTTTTTTTTATCAAATCTATTTATTTGTCAGGGTAACAAAGCTTAAGATAAATGTATAACTAACTTTCCACTTCCAACTTCCTTAATCAACACGTTTATAATTGGATTATACCGATTGTGCTAAGATCTCGGTCACACGTCACGTCTTACGTTTGTTCACATAATTCTGTAATAATTGCAGCACGTCACTTGTTTTTCATTTGTTACCATAATAAATGAAAATAAAAAGAACATGTGGATTTTATAATTTTTTTTTTATGGTGTAGGGGTCAAACGAGCAGACGGGTCACCTGATGGTAAATGACTACCGCCGCCCATGGGCACCTGTAACTCGAGAGTCACAAGTACGTTGCCACCCTTTAAGGTGGGAGTAGGAGAAGAGTGGGAGGGGGAGAAGAGTGGGAAGAGTGAAGAGGGGGGAGAAGGGAAGGGTTGGGGCATCTGGTAACCTCACTCACGCGGCAAAATGCAATGCAAGCATTGCTTCACTGCCGGTTTTCTGTGAGGCCGTGGTATCGAGCGGAGTCAAGCCGGCCCAGACGTGCCGAGGCATGGCTCTCCCAAGTGTAAATAAAATAAGAACGATTTTAGTTCGTTTTTAATTGAATAAGTATAATAAGAGTGAAGTATACTGCAAGAACACTGCACTTAAATAAACATATATATCTACAATCACTTCTGTTAATTTAAAAAAAGACCTCACATGTTTCAATAATGTCTCAAATGTCTTAGTTGATAATAGTTTTTCCAATATAGTATCAGTGTGAGAAAGAGTGTTTGTCATTTATTCACCCAAAAACAACTACGGTTGGAATTTGAATGAAATTATAGGTATTGGTTGTGTTCCGGATTAACAGTACACAGAAATTGAAATCTATGGAGTCGCGAGCGTAAGTATTAGCTTACGTACTGTTTTCCGTTTGTAGTGCCTATTCTTGCAGTTTCGTTTGTCATCTACTGAGACTGAGTACAGTATTATTATTAATTTAAAGCCAATGAAGGTGAAGATTAGATAATGAGATTTTGTGTAAAATCTCAACTTAGAAGATGGTTTTGGTATACCACGATATCTCAGGTATGCTTAATTGCCACTTTAATCAAAAAGGCAAACTCTAGGGAAGTAAAACAAAGTGCAGACTTAGCTAACGTCTGACTAGCTCAGTGTGTGAAGTATTATATCCTTTATGATATTGTTGATAAGATATCCTCCTGTATCTCATTACTACCGGGATTGCAATTATTGCCTTGTGTGATATCAACAAGTTTGTCAAAGAGTGATAAAGTATTATACTATTTCCAGATAGGGTTATAAAATGTTTCTTTTATGCCGTGTATATAGGGTGAATTTAAATTTATTAAATTAATTCAATTCACGTGATATAGAAATACCCCAACTGTTGTTCCGATCGGTTTTTCTTTTAGCAATAAAAAGGGTAAGACGATGTCTTTTGTAATTCGTGTTTTTATTACTTTTATTTCTTTCTTATATCAAGTATCACCGTAGTATAAGTGGAATTATAAATTTATTCCAAAGGAATAAAAAATCAAAATATTTTAAACACCAGAGAAAGAACCAATTGTACTAACAATCAACCAGAGACCTTTTACAACAGTAGATAAGATACACTTTGTACAAAAAGAATAATAAAACAAAAGAGTTTTTTAATATCTCATCTCAGTAGGTACAACACGCAAATAGGTAATACTTTAACTTCTAAACTACGAACCAAAACGTTACTCAAAGGAACAGGCTTATTTAAGTACTCCAAACAAAAATATTACATTCTCAGTTTAATGTAAAAGAAAATTGTGAGAGGTAACTTCCCTCCTCACGAAGTTGTGAGGGTTCCTTCAAAAGTCAATTTACAGCCACTCAATAAAGATTACAAAAGAGCACCTAAAACTTAAGTGTTGTGTGATAATCATTCCATCTCTTTCTAACTTAAGAATCGTCAGTTATGGAGCAAACGGTGTTGAGAGAGAAATAATGGAAGCGATAAGAGTGTGACTTTGGCGTACGCGAGTGTCAATAGTTTGTTATAACTTCAATAAATAATATTTTAAAATATTAACTAAAATAACTGTATCTGAATGTATGGCAAGCAACCTTTACCACTAAAGGCGTTAAAAAAGTGAAACGAAAAAACTGTTACGAGCCGAGGCTCACTATTTCAATTATCACTATTTCCACTTCTCTATTCACTTGCACTTATCGCACTTGTTTACTCGTATTATTCGTTGTTATTCGCAGTATCGTTCAACTAGAACTCAACTAATACCGCATTACAATAGTCTGAACTTTATTTCATAGAGATTCCCCGAAAACTCGAAACCACTCTGGAATTTTCTAATACATTGTGGGACATCTAAAATAGACTATTAGTTCCGTCCTATGTCAAAAGATGGCGGATTAGACTTCCGTAACAGTACCTACAGAAGACAGAAAATCTAATATACATAAAAGAATATTAATGTTGTTATATTAGAAAATAAAGAATATACAAGAGCACGTAATGATCAATAATTTTACATTTTAGACATTTAGATAAATAAAGTAAAGCATAACATAGTAAGTACGAACTAAGTAACTTCAATGATCGCCTAGGAAGCGGTCTTTTTTAAATTTGATCGCACGTCTAATGTCTGCGATTACTAGTGGCGTTCACTAGAAACCGCAATAAGTTTAGCTTATAACACGCTCTCCCCTGAGGCATGGCCATGTTAGTTGCGAGCATGGCGCGTTGTTAATCAAAATATATTAATTCCTTTCTAAATGGCGGCGTATACTGGTCGTATTGAGAATTTCTAAAAGGATTGTCGAGTGCCGGAGTACTTCGTTTATTTTTCATAATTGGAATAACATAGTATGTATATCTTCTTCTAATGTAAGAAAACAAGTATTGTCTAGGAAAAAAATGTAAAATGCACTGAAGCAAAGCCAAGCGTTAAAGTAATGAGTGACAGTTATTTTATACGAGTAAATGTATAATTAAACACTACAAAAAATCTATATATAAAAATCATTATGTGGTAACACAAAGAAGTTGACTAATAAACTACTTTTATCAAACTGCTTTACTCGACCATACAGCTTAACCATGCAACTATCGATTCTAAGATATATGATAAAAACACTCGATAGTCAAATAGGTTTAATAACGATTATACACTACCTCATCCCTACCGTGAGCTGTCAAAATTATCATCCTAAATTAGACAAACTATAGAGCTCTATCGCCGATGTGACGTAAATGAAACTTGGTGGAGAAAAATTTAAACTCGGGGGACGTTTTAATGTTTTTAGAAACTGTAGTTTTTTAGGTACCTAAATATTCACAATCAAGTCAAAGTCAAAGGTTTTATTTTTTCGTAACAAAAAAACAAATTGTGTGCCATACGAACATCTGTGGCATTCGTTACGGGTAGTTAGAGAACTAAAAAAAAGTCCGACAACCTGGTCTAACTACAGAACTTCGATATCGCCTAGTACTTGGGCTGAGGAGGTCTGATAGCAATCGCTTCACGTAAAATATCAAAGTTCGGCCGTATCGTAGTTAGACTGAAAGCTGAACCCAACTTAGTTGAGAAAAGGCGCGAAGGATGATGACTTACACTAGGGATTTTCCAGTAAAACCGTAGATATGAAAATATAAAATATTGGATTTCATTTTGGATTTTAAAGCTCAGAAACTGTTACAAATTGATGACTGAATAAATTGATATTCTTGTGTTCATATACCTTTTTTATTACATGTCATGCTTGCTCTTAATTTAATTTAAGTGGGACGTATCCATTTAACTATTTAGTATCTGTGTAAACCAGCAAGTAATCGACATTCTGTGTTCTTCACGCATAAATATTGTATGAGCCTGAAGCAGATAAGATGTGGCCAGCGAATATTCTATTTTAAGATAAAGCCTCAATGGACCTGGGATAGCGACGGCGCTGGGAGAAACTGAGTGGCTAATATGTTAATTTGAAAGTAAGAATGGCGATTCTGTAAGTTGGAAATGTTAGAAGGTGCTTTTATATTTGTCGTTTTGCATTCATATTATTGAGGTAGGATGTTTCCCAAATGAATGTACGTTTCAATGTTAAAAACGGAGTGTGTTTTAAACATTGAAATTTACATCCCATTGGAACAAACGTAGACTCTGCAACTTCAACTTCAATTATGAAAAATGAAATTTTGTTTGCACGGAGTCAGCCTGTGACGGCCAGTGCAATCTCGTCGTAACGTCAGGCAATTCAGAGGTATGTAATACCTATTTCGTGATCGCGTTAATTTTCGTATAAATACATAATTATATCAGGGAATGCGAAACTTTAAAACTTGGTTTAATAAAACTATTTTTAACGGATTCTATTGCGATTTATTTGGTGTTATTTTATTATTTACACTGATCCCGACGTTTCAGTTGCTTTTCAGCAGCCATGGTCACGGGTAGACTAAGATGGTGGTCGTCTCATGTATCGAAGTGCAAAGTTATGTCAAAGTACCCGAGGTTTGTTGATTGTTGGTGTTACTATTTACGCAGAATGAGCTCAAAGTGTCTTGAAGCCTTGCTGTGTTTTGTATTTTCTTGGGTTTGTGTAAGTGGATAGCCGGATCCCAAGCTGGTGGTACGTTCCAACCATCTTCTCTATTAGAATCCGTTAAAAATAGTTTTATTTCAATGTGTAACATTCGCGTAAACTTTCGACAATATAACTTAATATAAATATGCACAACACATTTAGTTTAAATCAGTTTAGGTTTTTAGATACACGTGACATATGGAACCTAGTTTCTATGTAGATTCAACACTAACTGTGTGTAGAGTAAACATCATCAGCAATGTACATATGTATTTCCGAATCAAATACTCAGTTCTTAGGACACATCACATCTGTTGCAACCTAATTTCGTTTCCATCATGCACTGTTAAATAATGACAATGTTCAACGCGTGCATACAGTAAACTATTAAGCGCCTCAAGTTGTTCCGAGAACAATAACAGTCTAGATGTTTGCTTTTAAGTTAGCAGTTAAGCGAACAAGTAATGTTATGAATAGATTGTATACGTTGTTAGCACTCAATAACTAACTCTGTATACAAACCCTTACTCCAGGATCAAATATTAAATATGCTATTTTTTGTTTTCTCAGAACCCTTTCCAGGCTTAAAATTATAATATAGGGTATATCAATTGCTATCGGAGTGTGAATGAAACTCATTCCACTCATGTCCTTTATTTTTGTATCTACTGTAAGCCAGGATTAATAGAAAAAAAAAAGAATAATAACAGACTCAGAAAAACATGAACGTCAATCTAAATGTACAGGGAAAGTCGAATTACATTATAAGCCCCCGCAAATTGCTCATACACTTTCTCCCATTTTTATAAATGTTCGAAGGGTGTTTGAAAAAAGTGTTTACTTGGATTATTTTACAGTTACGAGTACCTACTACCATGCGTACGTTTCTTAATTCTTCAAATAATGTTTGATAAAAGACTCAAACTGATGTTGGACTGGAGTATTTAAAAAAAAACATATTTTTTAGGGTTCCGTACGTCCGAATGGGAAAACGTTGTAGGATCATTCGTGCGTCTGTCTGTATGTCACAGCCAATTTGCTCGGAATCTAATGAACCGGATAAAATCACATATAATTTGGCCCCAACAAGTGACCCCCCCACATTCAAAATTCATTTTATCTAAACACACCTAAACACAGATGTATATTTTTATGAATTTTGTATGGAAATCGCCCTTTCAGATTAATTTTGATGGATGGCGTTAATGGCGGACCTATCGTCCAACTGGCGTGCTGTACAAAACTGTCATTTCTTCCGTGCAGTTCCGATTTCAAATCGTTTTTTTTTTTAAAAAAAATGATTTGTGGATAAGACGAAGAAAAGATTTGGTTGAAGTAAATTCAGGTACACTTTGCGATTATTTCTTTGATCAACCATGGCTATTTACCTATATTTACTTTGTAGTGGGCTTGCATGACTCGAGGACTTAGTTTGCGGTTTTCAAATTGACAGATTTGATTGATTATGAAAACAATTCATGTCATTTTATAGTGTGCATTACAATGCTGAGTAGAAGACGAGTTGACATAGGTCGTAGAAGTCAATCAAATGTGCGACGAGCTACCTTCCTCACGCACAAACCGCACTGGTGACCGGCGAATGACAGATAATGATAATAGTGATATTAAATTTTGCAGGGAGGTAACTTATAAATAAGTAGGAGACATCAGGTAAGAACGTATTTTGCGACAGGACCGGATAAACGAAATCGAAGGGTTCTCGCAAGTTTATGTAAAAATCCTTTTTTTTTTCTACTAGATTTGGCAGGTGTTTCGGTGGAACACGTCAGCTAAGTACGGATTTTGCGACAGGGTCGGATTAAGGAGCTCTAGGATATCTAAAGGCTCTCGGAAGTTTACATGAAAGTTCTCAAACAAATTGTAGGTGATACGAAGTTGACCGGGTCATCTAGTTATGTGTATAGATATAGATTAAAAAACATTTTAGATACACTGAGTTATTATTAGTAGCGTAGTTAGATACATATTCCCCTTCACGCAAGACTCTGTTGTTTTAATAAATTAAACTACAACAAATTTGTTTTACGTGAAAATTTCAAGAGGTATGTAACCTTTTGAAATTTTCACGTAAAACATTTTTAATTTAACGCTTATCGCAAATTTAAAAATAATAATTATAGAAAGGTCATGTACAGCCGGAAAAATAGTTAAATTAGCCAAAAAAATTATGCTTTATTTATGGGGTGAAGACCTTCTGCGTCGGTGTCAGGCGCTACATTGTGGCAAACAAAGTTGTCCGGCATCCCGGAAATACACACGCAATTAAAACCTATATCTTTTTATGTGTTTCTTGACAAATCCGGACATTAGATTCTCACAGTTACTAAACGTTAGCTTTACTGGCACCTTACAAGTTCCATTTGTCGAACGATTCTAATAATTTAAAAATATATACACAAATCGCACATTTTCCTACAACTGGAAGCGCTTTTCGTCAGTTATGGGGTATACTAATCGACCCTAAAATATGACCCCACCTATTTGTAACACCTGCTGTATAAAAAATAGATTTTTTCTTTATGTTATTGTGAAGATAATTAAATGTTTTTAAAATAAAATCAGTCGAAAAGTAGGACTTTAAACTTCAACTAAGTTTAACTTCAATTTCCTAAAATCTTTCCTAAAAATTTAATAAAGGTAATATTGACCTTTGTAGTTTGCAAAGATTGATATTTCCCTTTTTGAATTAAAATGATTGTTTAAAATAACCGGAAAATTAAACTATAATCTGCATCCCGAAAGTGTATTTTACTCAATCGAAGTGTGGAGGAAATAGTCATTAAACATATTTTATTAATTGTTCCAAATTATGGCCACGACTAGAATTTAACTCAAATCAATTTTATAAAACAAGTTTTCAAGTGTTTGCCCGTAAATCTCGGGATTAATCAAATGTAATCCCGTAATTATCGGGACTGGAATACGATCGGGATGTCTAGCTGGAAGGTTATTAACTATTATCATTACTATTTAATAAAAGTTTTCATAGAGGGTTAATAAATAACTTTATTAGTAATTCCACTTTATAGATAGCATAAGCATTAAATCAAGGATGTATTGAAAGCGCTCACATGAACGTTCAACGAGGTCAAACAATAGGAATATCTCAGAGCGAGTATGTTAACTTAGAGTAGTATTAAATCCTAACTAGTACGCCCAATATTATAAATGCGAATGTGAGTTTGTTTGTTTGTAACTTTGTCATCCTTAACGACTCAATCGATCACTATGAAATTTTGCCTACGCCACAGGATACCTTTCTGTAAAAGAACAGTTTCCGAAGGATACTTGAATTCATTGACGACACCTACATTAACGCAAGGGAAGCTGCGGGTAAAAACGAGTTCCTAATATATTACAGGTTACCGCCACCTCAGATATTTAATGTAGAATTCAATTGTTTTTTTATGGTATAGGGGGCAAACGAGTAGGCTAGTCAGTCAGTAGTCATCTGATGGTAAATGACTACCACCGCTCATGAGCACTTGCAACTCAAGAGTCACAAGTGCGTTGCCCGCCTTTAAGGTGGGAGTAGGGGAAGGGGGGGGGGGGGCAAATAGGTGGCGAGGAAGGGAGAGACGGATTAGGGCCTTTCTTTTTGTGCGTGCGGAAACCCCCTCGGGCCATCACTCCACCGGGGTTTTCGGTCCCAACTGGAGCAAACCGCCAGCGTGTGTTGAAATAAGTCCTCACTGCATTTGCAGTGGTGACAGGCGGTACTCAGTTCCCCCCTAGTGACCGAGTGCAGGTATTTTCCGAAGCAGCCGTGCCTGGCCCTCCCGTGCTGCCGCCCTGCCCTGCACGATGACTGGCTTAAGCGCCTCCACGGTGATAAAGCCAGCACGTGCAGCCTCTAGTCGAGACTACCAATGATCCATGGTGGCTCGGCGAGCGGCCTCACTCCATTCGCGTACCTCTTCGGGCGGGGGCCGACTGCCGCTTCCCGCCCTGAACCCAGCCGTTTGCCGACATACTTTGGTGAGCACTTTTGCTTCCAAATCCCAAGGAGGAGACCCGGCCAACGCGCAAGCCGCTTCCGTCGATACGGTGCGGTATCCGCGTATGGCTCTAACCGCTATAACCTTCTGAGGGCGCCCGATGTGCCCCCTATTCTGGGCAGTCAGAGCCTCCGCCGTGCACCGTAAAATGCCATTGACCGGACAACCCCCGTGTACAACTGTCTCGTAGCAACACTGGGTCCACCTAAATCGGGCAAAAGTCGCCCAAATAATTCAACGTTTAGGTATTTATAAAACTTGAAGCAACATTCCATTTATTACGTAGATAGGTACTAATTAATTCCGTAGAATTCAATTACCAAATATCCTCCAGACATCAACACCTATATATACCAATTTTCACCAAGCTCCTAACAAAATCGCTAATTGTTCATGACTCACGAACAGTTGACAAACACGCTCCGCCAACATAGTTACGTAACATAAATAGTTTTGTTTACAACAAGCCTACGTTTCGTATTGATACTGTTGTTAGGTTTACAAAAATAGATATATTAATTTGATATAAATTCGAAATATTGTATTCGTTTGTTCATGTTTGGGGAGTGGAAACGAATGTAACGGGCAACACCGAATGTTTACCCCGGGAGAACAGTAAATTTAGGCGGCCTATTTGCTCGTGGCCAGCATCGAGTTCGGACGTGTGTTTAAAAGTGTATTGAAATGGAAGAATATATATCTACCCTACAGTATTCACGTGAGTTTTATTGTACTGTCATTTTTACCTTTATTTGAGATATCCTACATTTCAGAAGTGGAATAGGCCCACTTTCCTCATTTTATTTAGATTATAGTGGCTAATTGATTTAAATACGGATGATTTCATTTAAGAACTTCGTATCTCCAAATGGTAAAGAAAAAAAAAAATTATTAAGTACCTTACTAATTATAAAACATAGACAAATAGCATTATTTACATATCTATTATTATTAATTGGGCTTATATTTGTTGTAATCATTATTTTTATATCTGATAAAATTATTAAATAAATGGACTTGCGTATAATTGTTAAACATGTGTAATGGATTTACTAAGTAGGTAGTTTTACTTTTGTAAATACAAAAAAAAAACTAAAAACAATTTGAAAATACGAGTGATTGCATGGTGGTTGTTTCGGCATCATATACAGATGACATCAAAATTTCGAAATTTTTGGATTTGCGAGATTTGAGAATTAAGTCCATCGCTTTAACATTTTTGTTAGTGTTATACCTTTGTACGAAATGGTATAAGTTTTTAAATATTACATTACACATCATTAACATCTAGTTGCTAAACGTAGCGGTGTTTATTTCGGTGTCCAAAGAAAAAAAAAAATTAAACGTTAATTTGAGCTAGGGAGCGTTGCTTCCGAGATACCCTATAATTTTGAAATAACATCACAAAGCGTAATTTAATTTTATATATGTAACCGTTGGTGTATATCATCTGTTTGTTAAATTATATTGCAATATTCTTCGTGGTATCTCAATAGTTCAGTGTAAGCAATGAACCATGCAACTGCAAACAAAATTGGTTTTCAAAGGATCGTTACCGAAATATCACGAATAATGTTCAAGTACCTTGCAGTAATTTTAGTCTGAAAAAAGGAGTTTTTAATTATTTTACATAGCTCCTTGTACACAGCTCCCATGTATAAGTTTCAGAGTAATGATGCTGTAAGAAGAGTAGTTACTTCAAAGCGGTTAAGCACGCCGCCATCTATCGAAATATTGAGCTCCTGTTCGAATAGAAAAAGTCGCAGACAAACACGGGTTCTGCATTCAAGATAACAAGATGAAGATTTTCGAGACAGAAGCTTGCAACGTACACATAGCCCGTTGCTGCAACGCGAGCAAATGCCGCTTTATACACCAGGTCGCTGCTCGTGGCTGCTGCGACGTCGATGTACAGCGGCTCCGGGGAGCATCAGATGTCGAAGTCGGCGCATTGACTTCAAAGCTGAGTAAACGGTCAGACAGTCCAATTTTTACTTCGAAATATATTTTAAATCTAATAAAGTCATTAAGTAGTCGCAATGTAAATTATGACATTTAACAGTAATGGTAAGATGAACCACAAACATTCGATCTGACTTTGACCCCTCGATTAAAAGCCAGCGCATAGATATTTCAATCAGAAAGTTAACCAAGGTGTATACAGTTGGGATGAAAAAAAAAAACTATCATTCTTCTTGTAATGCAGAAACTATGAGGATTAGCTAGGATGTGGCATGAGAGTCTAAACTCTGTACTATTCGGTCGAGATGAATATATTTGATGAAATGTTGTTAAATGTTTCCATTTGAGCAAAATTATGAATAAACCTTGGAGGATATGCTTAAGCGGAAAAGTTAGTTTGGTGAACCTCTGACTGAGATACTTGCTCAACTGAACGGATGTGATGTTGATGGTAAACGTACAATTAAGTGTTTCATCCAGGTGTTGAGTGATAAACCCTGGATTAAACCCTTAGGTCTAACGCTAATGCAATGTGTTGTCCTCATCGCGAACAACTACTAAAAGTTTTAATTACTACAAAGATACCCTACAAGCCACCGCCGTAAAATTTCAGAAACAAAACTTCGTACCGGTATAATGCGACAGGCATTGGCATATCTAACCGCCTGTTTTAATTGTTAAGTAAAGGACTACCTTTGCCTTACATGTCCTATGCCGTTGATTGTATGGGAAGTGTCGAAAGGTTTTTTTTCATAAAGCTGAAAACTGTGCCGGTGATAATGTAAACACTAATAAACCTGAAGATGTGCAAAGAACAACTCGTATATCTACGTTGGCATCCAATTCCAAATTTAATAAATAATGTATCGTTAATAGTATAACACTAAAGGGTTGATAGATTTAGGTAGCCGGGTAATAGTAATAATAAGGATCATTTATTTGTGTAGCGAAACTACTGTGGTGGCGTGTTCAGTATCTCTTTAATACTCTGTGTTAGTACATTGTGTAAGTATTTATACTTTAATATTAAACGTGTGAGCTAACATCGATACACACAACGAACAGACATTTCGATGATAAAGTAAACATGTAAATAATGTATACGGAAACTATATTCGAGTATACGCTGCTATTCAGGTGACATGCATATTATTGAGAATAATAATAATACGTTACAATGCTCTTACATTTGCATGAATATGAGTACAGAGTTAGACAATATATTCATCATATCTGCTTGTTGGGCTTGTTGAAGTGTTAAGAGTCCACAGTATGTTTATTAGAACCGAGTCACGACAGCTCTTCTATACCTATGAAGGGTTTTGGGAAGTGCGTTTCACTCTCGAAAGGTAGTATTTCTGAAGACTTAAATATTTATAATGTAAAACTACTGTAACGTCACAAGTAATTGAGAACAGGTTTAGATAGATTCGATGAACCTAACCTTATCCAAATGTTAGATACTATTTACAAAATAAAGTTTAGCGATGCAACCGCACCACTCTTAGCTCTTTAACAGTTTGAAATTTCAATTTTGATAAAAAGATTGGGATGATAAAGTGGGTCATCCCATACCAATCCAATGGGGCATAAATAATATTAACCACAAAAAGATAGGACTCCTTCCGAAGTTATGTTTGGATTGAATATGAATGCGGAGATTGACCCACGGTTGAATGAGGTAAGACGTAAAAGTAACTAAAAATTTGAATTTAGAAATATTGCTTAAATCCGTCAAAAAGATAATATATATGTACAGCAAGGAAAATAAAAACGTGCATGTGACAGCAGCCGATCGTATGTTACCATGTCTTCATGTAGCTACCATAAACATAGACGATGATGATGACGATGATGATGATACAGAACAGGTAAAAGAACAGAAAAGTTAAAATATTCCGTTAACATTTGTATGTGTGTGTAGTGTGTGTGTGTATTTTGCATAGGCATTAGGAACCGAATAAATAATTATTTACCTATTGCACAGAATTCATAATAGTTCAAGTACAGAAGTCACACTTTGCCAAATAATTTAATTAAATAGCGACTCCTGTTCCGACATAATAAAGTCTCAACTCAGGTCACACAGCGCTAATTATCTGCAGGTATATTCAACTAGCAGTTGCCTCTTTCTATCGCGTAACTCTTATCTGTTTCGACAGCACCGCGATATTAGGGTTGTCTTTTTATTTAAATTAATTAATGTGAATATTTAGTTACTGCCTTATTTTTGTGAACAAATAAACCTAGACCAGGTACCAATAACTCGATAGTCTACATATGAAAGAATGACGCGACGCATATTGTGTGCTAAAGCATCAAACAAATGGCGCGCCGCATCCCACTGAATTCTGGCACGATTGGTCGAACCCGAAGTGTAATTGTAGCTTTATACCTACCTACACTGCCAAGTAAACCTGGCATGCTTATTGTGACTGCCTTATACATTCAGCTGAATGCAATAATTATTGTCTATCGGTACAAACTGTAAATATGATACGGAATAATTGTATGAGAAAATATAGACTATTAGTATAAAATTAAATGATTTATCATAATAAGCTAGTTATATATTAATTAATAAGATGTGACATAACTATGCCCTTACATGGATAATATAATATAAACAGAAAAAGGGCGAGACAGCAAAAAGAAATGATTTATGATGAGATATCACTACATAATAATGGAGCAGGGTCCCCCGCCGCGTCTGTATGTTCGCGATAGACTGAAGAACTGCTGGGTTTTCACTAATAGACGGAGTGATTCAGGCGGAAGGTTTAGGTGTATAATTTGTTAAGATTTTGTGTAAATTGATTGAAATATGTTGATGTTTGTTGAAGATGTCTCTTCTACCCGTACGAGGCCGAAGTGATGAATAAGATTACTAATTGTTGTCATCCGCCGCGCTGGTGTGTAAGAAGGAAGGTTCACAGCCAGTATGTCGCTTGTGGGAAAGAAGTACCATTACTGACGTCTGCTGGTTTCTGAGAAGGAAGGTTCACAGCTATTATGAGATGTATGCCGCTTGTGGGAAGGAAGTACCACTAGTGACGTCCGCTGGTTGGTGAGAAGGAAGGTTCACAGCCATTATTAGATATATGTATGTCGCTTGTGGGAAGGAAGTACCGCAAGTGACGCCCTCTGGGTTGTGAGAAGGAAGTATCACAGCCTTTATGATTATAATTGTTATATATTTATGTATGTACCTGTTCCTTGTGAGAAGGAAGTACTACTTGTGACGTCCCCTGATTTGTGAGAAAGAAGTATCACAGCCTTTATGAGTTATGTCACTTGTGGGAAGGAAGTACCGCAAGTGACGTCCCCTGGTTTGTGAGAAAGAAGTATCACAGCCGTTATGACACATGTCACTTGTGGGAAGGAAGTACCGCAAGTGACGTCAACTGGTTTGTGCGAAAGAAGTATCACAGCCTTTATGATTATAGTTGTTATAGATTTATGTATGTACCTGTTGCTTGTGGGAAGGAAGTACCGCAAGTGACGTCCCCTGGTTTGTGAGAAAGAAGTATCACAGCCTTTATGATTATAATTGTTATAGATTTATGTACCTGTTGCTTGTGGGAAGGAAGTACCACTTGAGACGTCCCCTGGTTTGTGAGAAGGAAGGTTCACAGCCGTTATGAGATATGTCACTTGTGGGAAGGAAGTACCGCAAGTGACGTCCCCTGGTTTGTGAGAAGGAAGGTTCACAGCCGTTATGAGATATGTCACTTGTGGGAAGGAAGTACCGCAAGTGACGTCCCCTGGTTTGTAAGAAAAATTCACAGCCTTTATGATTATAATTATTATATATTTATGTATGTACCTGTTGCTTGTATGTAAGGAAGTATCATAATCATGGTTCTGACGCAAGGCACATACGTCCGTAAAATTGTAAGTCTGAATTCGATGCTATGGAAGATTACTATTGGCCGAGTGTTAGGTTAATACGGCTGTTTTTGCGTGCGTGCATGAGGACATGCACGACGTCAGGATGGTCGAGTGTTAGGTTTACAAAAATAGATATATTAATTTGATATAAATTCGAAATATTGTATTCGTTTGTTCATGTTTGGGGAGTGGAAACGAATGTAACGGGCAACACCGAATGTTTACCCCGGGAGAACAGTAAATTTAGGCGGCCTATTTGCTCGTGGCCAGCATCGAGTTCGGACGTGTGTTTAAAAGTGTATTGAAATGGAAGAATATATATCTACCCTACAGTATTCACGTGAGTTTTATTGTACTGTCATTTTTACCTTTATTTGAGATATCCTACACTGTGATAAAATATTACTATGAGTTTACGATACGTTTTCAAATGAGATAACGAGGCGGATTACGATCAGATGTAATAAGATAAGCATAGCCTTAGATCGTTTATAAACGATCTATGGGTATGCAGGAAAATATGATTGTAATTGCATTTTTAATTAGATTAGAAAAGTGTGTAATTTATTTATTATTTCAATATCATTTTTTACTTAACCGTGGGCATGTCTTGTCAGAGGCCCGATATTAATATAATATATATTTTTATTTCATTCATCCTTCGTGTAATTAGAAAACCAGAAGGAAATGTTTTTTGAAAAAGAACTAATTTTTATTCTTGATTTGAGCATGTTTTTTTTTAAAGAACATTGTTAACGTGGGTCACATATTACTTACAGTCTTGTTAACCCTTTCAGCTAAGTTAAATGCTTATTTCAGGTGTGGTTCTGCATCTATCGAGTTTGGTTGTATTACTAGGTCGGGTTTGAACTTATAGCCACTTTACCTCAAATTGTTTCGTTTCGCTAAGAACATTGCCTAAGTTAATATGAAGAAATTCTATTATAATTGCTACTTCTGATGTCTTATTTACTTCGATTGACATCTACGAGTAGGTAGGTATGTACATCATAAGGTATATTAACTGTCATAAGGGCTATGTAAATCGCGTCTTGTAGACCCAAGTAGGCAAAGCCACATTTGGTAAAAATACAAGCTGTAACTGAATCTAAAATATTATAAGTTATTGAGTTCTACTGAGATTAAAGTGGTAAAACTGTTATCACTTCACATTTGATCTCTACAAAGTACAACTAATTGAATAAAGTATGTTTTATTTGAATGTATTAAGCACATTAATCGACTTATAACCAATATATAAATACGTGAAGAGAAAACTTTGTATCACTTTTTGGATCGCACACACGGATTTGTTTGTAATTTGGTAAAGTTAATTTTTACATAAAGAAAGAGAACAGAGAGTTAATAGGAGGCCTACAAATTAAATAATAGATTGATATGAATTACAAGATCGATTGACATGTGTCACGAAATTACAAAAACGTTAGTTGTGGAATACACTTATTTTAATTTGTAATGCAATGTACACTTGCACTTATACTGGCATTTACACTTACCTACATTCTAACTTTCTTTAGCAGTTTGAAAAGAGAAGTAGGTAATCAATCCGTGAGTACTGGATTATCAAACCACCAAATTATATGCTCCGTTTACTAAGGCCCTCTAGAGACTTTTGTTCAATACTGTCTATTTGAATACTAGTCAGTTTTCCAATACAATTTTTATTGGTATTAAATTATGTTTCCAGATGGTGAATATGAGTAGTAGTTTATTGGTGTAGAAAATTAGATAGGAGCCGTATAGGAAGAATAAAAGATTAGATAGAGAACAAAATATCCAAAACCCATGGAAAGGTTCGATACCTTTACAAGGATTTTAAGTAATTCAAGACGTTTTGCACTATTATCAGGATTGAAAGCATGTTTCACTGATAGCATTTCCAGTGCTCTATATTTTTTTTAGAATTATTAGACTATAAAGAAAAACTATTGACAGGCAATAAAACTAATATGGCTGCCCAAATCGAAGATCAATGCATGGATAACTGAATTATCGCCAATATCAACGTTCGGTATCATAATAATGTCATTTAGAAACACACATGAAAAAAGTTCCTATACTGTTAACGTCCCATAACAACCAGAGCAATCGCAGCCCAAGATTAGTTTTTTTTTTTGTGTTGAAGGGAAATCACAATTCGTTTTCACCTTGTAAATCATGTAACCAATTCGTGACCGTAAAATTCTTGTGACAAAAATTTGCATACGACTAAAGATGATTTATTGTGAGTCTTTACTCCGGGCTGTTTTAAAACAAACCTCGCATTATCTTGAAAGCGGAAAAGTGTGTGGAAGATTGACTTTTAATTTTTTTTTCCTCTCGTCACAATGTAATTGTCTATGGCCATTTTTTCCCCTATTTTTATTTTCATTACAGATAATGTATATTTATCGAGTAGTGTCATGACTTTAGCCAGACATTGATGTCATGTGTAGTAGTCAGAGAAAAACAAACATTCCTCTAATAAAAATTACAATCAGTGTATTTGCAAAATATGTATGCAGAGTGTATCGGATAATTGAACGAAAAATAAATACGAGAACAACACGGTCGTATATAATACTATATTTATATAATGCACTGTACTATTCTTTATTATGAGGGGGACAGAAAAGGGTTGGGGCCTCCGGTAACCTCACTCACTTGGCGAAAAACAATGTAAGCATTCTTAACTGCCGGTTTTCTGTGAGGCCGTGGTATCACTCCGGTCGAGCCGGCCCATACGTGCCGAAGCATGGCTCTTACACTATTAAAAAGATTGCTACCTCTATTGACAAAAAAAATATGTTACTGTTCCGTGTAACCACGGGAGCAAAACTGAGAGCTAAGGCTAGGACACTCCTACGCCCAGAAAAACCAGTGTGAAACCAGTCGCCACAATACATACGGTGAACGAACAACTGATTACTTGGTTCCTAAATTTATTAAAAACCTGCCCAATGAATTGTGAGATATTGTTACGCTGATGAATTCAAAATCAAAATTTAAATCTTATTTTTTAATAATACTGTACCAAATTGCAAGTAACGATATAGTTTTATTTTTCTTGTTAATTTGTATTCTAATGTTACTTGTTTATTTTGTATGTAATTTTTAAATGATTACGTTATTAGTTACTTTTATGTTTGTTAATGCTAAGTCCTCAAACTAGACTTACTTATCGATTATACGATACGATTTTTGGAAATGCTATTCATTTGAAAACTTACAAATATATTATTGAAATGTTAAAAGATAAAATAGAATGTATTACGAATTACGAAACATTTTTCATTTTGCAGATGTATAGACGTTGTATTAATTTACATTTATTCAAATTTACTTGACCATTTATAACAGGAATTGATTGTAAAGAGTTGCTGGGTACCGTAGGACCGACACTTTTTGTAACACAAATGAAATTTGCTTCATGTACCACGTGTACGGTTTGGTGTTTAGACTAGGTAAATGAAACGATGCCTTCCAAAGACCAAACCACGGCGTCCGATGCAACGACCAGCAGTTGCACGCGGAAGGTGGTACACGCGAATTTACATTACTGGCGCGGCTAATGTGGTTCTTGGCACAGGGAGAGTGGCCCAACGGCCACGAGAGGGGCGACGGGACTGCTGTCGGGATCTTCACACTGAGCGGAGCGACTGATGGCGGTCAATGCCGAACACCGGCAACCGGACGGCCCGACCCGCAGACGCCGACTAATCGGGAGCGGGGGCCTTTTACCTACGTAGAAGACTGGCCAAGAGGAGAAAACCTCTATAAAAAATCATACGGACAAGATGGCTTAAGCCGTATGTCCAGATATTCCCTCCAAATGTCCCTCTGTTACGCAGAGGGCAGATGTGAGGGTTACATCGGAGGACGACGTCTCACGGGGCGACGGGATCGCCGTCGGAAGCTCCTCATGGAGCAACCGGCGGTAATCACTGCCGAACTCCGGCAACCGATCGGCCCAACCCGTAAACGCCGAGCAATCGGGAGCGGGGGCCTTCTTCAACGGGGAGGAGGGTAGAGAAGGTCACGAGGAAGAAAACCTCTATAAAAAATCACCCCTAACCCAAGCTGAGGAAGCCCGGTGAGGAGGTTAACGGCTGGGGGGGTATCCCAGTCACTAGGGCAACACAGCGTAAGCTCACGCGAAAGAGCAAAAAAAAAAATGAACGCGACTTTTAAAGAAAAAGTACCCCAGGAGGGTACCGACCGCGCCGCGGTCGGAAAATCCCTCGGCACTCCGGTTGAAATCGGAGTGTCCAGCCCACCGTACTCTGGGGGGGCACAGTTGCGTGCACAGAGGTGTCCGAGTCCGGGCACAACAATTGGGGCGCACACGCCTAGTTTTGTGCGTCCCAGGACGCCGAGTCCAGCGTCATCTCGCGCCCAGTCGGGTGAGCGAGGAAGAGGGGGTAAGAGGGCGCAGACGATCGAGCGCCCAATCTCACAACCTACGGAAGGCCGAGGAATGGAAGGGCGGCGGGGGTACTCAGAGGATAGTGACGCTTCGTCATTTTTCTCTGTGTCCTCGCGGTCGTCCCAAGCCCGTAAGCGCAAACCGAAGGGCCCGGCGGAGGAAAGCCGGCCCACCAAGGTTGCGCGGCCAAGAGGCGCAGCAAATGCCAGGAAGAGCGGAGGGAGTGAAACGGGGACGGGGACGGAGACGGAGCGCGAAGGCGCGGCGGCTCCCTTCACCTCCCCATCTGCCTCAGGAGGGGAGAAGTCCCGTGCAGAGGAAGTCGTGGCGGAACTGAAAAGCAAACCCGCCACCGATGTTGACTCCAAAATCCAGGAGTCTCTAGCGGCGGTCGAGAAGTCTTTTCAAGGGACGAAGGGCCTCAGGGGCAGCAAAAGAGTCGCTGCCAAAGAAGCCATGACCAACATCAGGGCCGGTGTGTCGGAACTCTTTAGGAGAGCCGACACGTCGGCCCTGACAGAGGCAGTAGAGAGGCTACGGAGTGAGAATGATGCGCTCCGCTCCCAGATGGCCTCTTTGCAAGAGGAGGTAGAAAAGCTCCGTCACAGGGGCCCTATGCCACACCCAAAGACTCAGGTGGCATCCGGCGGGGCCACCGGCAGCAGTAGAGCCGTGTCTCCGAAAAGTAGTAGGGGGCCGGCGATTCAGACCGAACCGAGCCGGGACCAATATGCGGCCCTGATAGACCGCGTATTGGCCGAAGTCCGGACGATGATGCTAGGGGAACAACGCCTAGGAGGAGTCACTTCTCCTCCAATCACGGCCCCAAGTGCAGTGACGGCGGTGACCAACGGCCAAAAAAAGAAGAAGAGGAGGAAAAAAAAGCAAGCACAGCCTGCTGCCCAGGAGACACCAGCACCGGCACCACTTCCACTAGCAACAACGAGGCAGCAACAACCAACGGCCTCGTCGGAGAGTGAGTCTTGGGTCTTGGCCCTTGGTCGAAAGACCAAAGCCAGGGCCGCGGAAAGGACGGCTCAGTCGACGGCGCATCCTACCGCCCGCCAGCCGCCCCAAGGGAAGAAAACAGCTGTGCCACGGCCTCCCACAGCTGCGGCTGTCAGTGTCTCTGTGCCACCTGGCTCGGAGACGACGATAGCCAAGCTAATGGAGGTCGCTAAGGCCAACATTAGCCTTGGTGATCTCGGCATTGCAGGTGGACTCCGCACCAAGCGAGCCATGACCGGGGCTCTGATCTTACAGATCCCTGGTGAGGGCAGCGCTGCATTGGCAGACAAATTAGCGGCACGCCTACGGGAGGTGTTGTCCGGAACAGACGCCGTTATTACGCGTCCGTGTAGGACAGGAGACCTACGGGTGATGGACTTGGAGGAATCCATCACCCAAGCCGACGTTGCCAAGGCCATAGCAAAGGCGGGAGGATGTCTCAATTCTGACGTCAAAGTCGGAGACATCCGTGTTTCCCCATCGCGGCTAGGCACGGCATGGGTCCGTTGCCCACTTGCGGCGGTACGCAAAATTGCAAACGCTAAACGGGTGCAAGTGGGCTGGGTCTCGGCCAGGGTAGAAACACTAGTAGCTCGTCCCCTGCAGTGCTACCGGTGCCTCGAACAGGGACACGTGAGAGCTAAGTGTCAGAACGAGACAGACCGTGGCGCGCGGTGCTACGCGTGCGGTGGTATAGGCCACGTGGCGCGCGCATGCACCGCAAAAGCACCTAGGTGCCCGGTCTGCTCGGACCTTGGCCGTCCCGCGGATCATCGGCTGGGGAGCAAGAAGTGCTCCCCGCCGAAGAAAAAGAAAAGGGGGCCACAGATCACCCCCGCCCCAGCCTTGGCGAACACTGGTATAAGTCAGTCACCGCCGGCTACAAGACCGACAGAGCCGGATACCCATCCGGCAGAGGAGGCAATGGAGGCCTAAAATTCGCGCACCCACAGAAAGTTCTGCAGGGCAACCTAAACCACTGCCGCGCAGCGCAAGATCTGCTTATGCAAACGCTGGCTGAGCAGTCGGTTGCCCTAGCGGTGGTGGCGGAGCCGTACTACGTCCCGGATCACCCCCGGTGGTTTGGTTCTGATGCAGCACCGTCGCCATATACTGGGCAGGGGTGGAGAACAGTCTCCACTGCACTCTTCTGCAGAGAGGGCTGGGTTTTGTGGCAGTAGAGTGGGGCCCCATGGTCATTGTGGGCTGCTACATATCTCCAAACTGCGGCCTCCCCGTATTCGAGGCGTATCTGGACGGACTTAGGAGTTGCATTTGCATTTTCCTGTCCCGTCCAGTACTTGTCCTGGGCGATTTTAACGCCCGCTCCATACAGTGGGGTGATCGCCTGGACAACGTAAGAGGAAATACACTCATTGAGTGGGCGGCGGGACTGAACCTCGGCATTTTGAACCGGGGTTCGGTCAGCACCTGTGTGCGGTGGCAGGGGGAGTCAATCGTCGACCTGACGTGGGCGACTTCCTCAATCATCGACCAGGTGTCAGGATGGAGGGTGGCGGAGGAGGTGGTCACTTTGTCGGACCACCGCCACATCGTATTTGATGTGACAATCCGCTGCCCGGGCGCAGGCCCGGACCGCCGCAGTAGTGGCCCTCCGCGACGATGGGCGGATGAACCGAGATATGCTCGTTGCCGCAGCCATCGTCGCGGATTGGCCAGAGGAAGAGGAACTACAGGTCTTGTCCGATCCAGAAGCGCAGGCTGCTTGGTTCCGTGGTATCATGACTGACGTCTGTGACGCGTCGATGCCACGGGTTAGGCCGAAGGGTGGGAGAGGTTCTCTGTACTGGTGGACACCGGAACTCGAGCAGCTTCGCACAGCATGCTCGAGAGCCCGTCGCCGATTTCAGAGAACCCGAAGACGACGGCGAGCCACAGCCGAGGAGATCGCTGAAGTGAGGCGGGAGTACGGCGCTGCCGCTAAGGCCATTAGCTTTGCGATAGCAGAAGCCAAGGCTCGGTCCTGGAAGGGGCTTATAGAGGGACTGGACAGGGACCCATGGGGGCGCCCTTACAAAATTGTACTGGGCAAGCTCAGACCGTGGGTCCCGCCGCTGACGCAGACCTTGGACCCGGAGTTTGTGCGAAGAGTGGTAGATACCCTCTTCCCCGAGTACCGGGTTAGTCCCTCACGCCCTCCGTCGCCGTCGGCACCAGTTACGTGGTCCGACGACTTTGACGTGACAGAGGAAGAGCTGGGCCGAGCCGTGAAGCGACTCGCCACCCGCAACACCGCCCCGGGCCCTGATGGGATCCCGGGCCGAGCATGGGTGTACGCTTTGGTGATCCTAGGGAATAGGCTGAGGCGGCTGTTTACCAGCTGCCTCCGTAATAGCATATTCCCTGCCGGCTGGAAGGAAGCCAGGCTGGTACTTATCCAGAAACCTGGCAGGGCCGCAGATTCTCCCTCGGCGTTCCGACCGATATGCCTGCTGGACGAGGTGGCGAAACTCTTTGAGAGAGTTATCGCCGCCCGTATCAGCCAGCACCTGTCGAGAGTGGGCCCCGACTTATCAGACAACTAATTTGGCTTCCGACAGGGACGCTCGACGCTGGACGCGATTGAACGCGTCCGCTCCTTGTCGGAGGAGGTTGTCTGTCGGGGGGGAGTGGCGTTGGCCGTCAGTCTTGACATTGTCAACGCCTTTAACTCTCTCCCGTGGTGGGCGATTAGGGAGGCGCTTGTGTATCACCAGTTGCCTCCCTATCTGCGGGACATCATCGGGGTTTATCTCCGCGACAGGTCCATATCGTATACGGGTCGGAACGGCGAAGATTGTCGAAGGGAGGTCACATGCGGGGTTCCCCAGGGGTCGGTCCTAGGACCTCTTCTGTGGAACCTCGCGTACGATGCCGTCCTGAGGACCAGCCTCCCCCCAGGAGTGAGCGTAGTCTGCTACGCGGACGACACTCTGGTACTAGCTGGGGGGCATGGCTTCCAGGAAGTCCTGGAGCTCGCCGAGTTAGGGGTGGCTTGTGTCGTCCAAGCGATCAGCGGTCTTAGTCTAAGGGTTGCACCTCATAAGACAGAGGCCTTGTGGTTTCACAGGAAACGCAGAGGTGCAGTTCCCACCCGCTCGCTTATTAGAGTGGGGGGAACAGAGGTCGAGGTCGGGCGGTACATTAAATATCTCGGCCTCACCCTGGACAGCCGTTGGAGCTTCGAGGAGCATTTCGAGCGAATGATTCCTCGTGTTCGCGGGGTGGCGGGCTCCCTACAGAGGCTGTTGCCTAATCTAGGGGGTCCGCGGGAGGAAGTTCGCCGCCTCTACTGTGCGGTGATACGATCCATGGCCCTCTACGGAGCGCCGATATGGGCCAAGCGCCTATCGGCCTCCTCCCGCTGCCGTGCTAAGCTCAATCAAGCGCAGCGGGTAGCGGCCATTAGGATCGTACGAGGCTACCGCACAATTTCGTCGGAGGCGGCGACAGTCCTGGCACGTTTCCCGCCTTTTGATATCCTGGCGGATATGGACGCGAGAGTCTATGATCAGACTTGCGCAATCCGCCGGGGTGAGGGTGGGGAAGACCAGGACGAGCTCGAAATGCTGCGGAACGCTCACCGACAGGCACTGGCGCAGTGGCGCGCGCGACTGGAGCAACCGCGGAATGCGCGCCAACGCGCTGTCGGTGCCGTTCTGCCTAACCTCGAAGCTTGGGTAGGTAGGGAGGGAGGTCGCGTCACCTACCGACTGACGCAGGTACTCACTGGGCATGGTTGCTTCGGTGAGTACCTAAATCGGATTGGACGCGAGGAGACGGCACAATGCCAGCACTGCGCAGCCGACTGGGACTCCGCCCAGCATACGTTGGAAGACTGCCCCGCGTGGGCGTCTGAACGTGAGGTCCTGGTTGACCAAATCGGACGAGACCTGTCCCCGCCAGCAATCATTGCTGCCATGCTGGCGGATGAGGAGGGCTGGGGCGCAGTGGTCTCTTTCTGTGAAGCTGTAATGCTCCAGAAAGAGACCGCTGAACGGGATCGGGAGAGGGCCGATCCCGAGCGTAGAGGACGTCGGCGGCGATATCAGCCGTCGACGGGGCCGCAGGCTGCCAGAGAGTGGGGACCTCTGGTGGCAGATTAATTGCTGCGGTAGGCGATAGAATGGCGGCCGATCGCCTTTTGCGATCGGGCCGCAACACATATTGATTAGGCCGATAGGCGTGGGGAAGCCTGCTTTCCCCGGGATAGGGCTTGGATAGGCGCGGCGTCGATCCGGGGGGACCTGAAATAACATGGTCCAGGTCCTCCCTGGAACAGGGCGCCTGAGACCGGCTGTCGGGGTGGTTTTTAGTGGAAACACCACATACTCCTGGCTCCTGCGTCCCCGAGGAGCCGGAGATCCGAAGGGATTTTCCACCCCGTCAAAAAAGGTAAATGAAACGATCGAATCCCAGATTAACACGGCTCTATATTTAAGTAGTTCAAATTATATAAATATAGTATATACCAATATAAAGTATTATAGTAATATAGAGAGTAACATAGAGTAGAACATATTTATTTAAACATACATCACACACGTATCAGATATACATAGGTAAAATAACTTCGTGATACGTGTTTATGGAACATCCAACCAGCTAACCAGTGACTAAGACAAGAATTTATTCCTATTTAGTTTAATGATCCATGCTGAATAACATGTTTTATGCTAAGAACACCCCACTGGGTGTTCCGACCGCGAAGAATACCGCCTTGAGGGACACCAGAATCAACATCACACCAGCTAGAAGAGAGGTCATCGACATGAACGGATTGCTGGCGTCCATGAAGATAAGATGAGAAACATTCCAGTATTTCTGGCAAGATCATGAGATAAGAGAGGATGGATAAAAGGATATCGTGACTGACGGTATTGAAGGCATTCGAGAAATCAATTAGAACTAAGACAGCCACTTTAGTGTCTTCCATGCCAGCCCTAATATCGCCAGTCACTTTAAGAAAAGCGGTGGTAGTGCTATCAGGCTTGAACCCAGATGGTAGTGGGCTTAACAAGTTACTTTTATAAATGAAATCAGATAATTTTTTGTGCACCCAGGCTTCTAGCACTTTGGAAAGGAAGGGCAGAATTTTAGTTGGGAATTACATATTATCGTGCAAAATGTTAAAATGTTTTATTAGTTATTTTCTGATATAAACACATTTTTTCGAATCGTTAAATATTGTAGAATAACTTATATTATACCCGGTTACTTAAAAACTACAAAATACATGTTACATTATATTTCTTCCAAAACCATGCGGAAAAAGTTTAGGATGTTCATATGACTCGACTACTTCTCTCATACTATACAGTTCATATAAGCTCATTACAAACTTTTACACTACTTTCTGAAGTTGTCGGAATTCAGCAAATAATTCATTCTCCCTAACTTTGTTTGCTAGGTCAAGAAATATAGAATCATATATTATGAAATCTTGCTATATTTGTGTAGTGTTATATACATATATTCTGGAGAGATTTTGTAAATATTATTTTCGTACCCGACGAGGTCACGGGTGGACGCTTTGAGATGCAATTCGATCAAGACGACAATCTAGTAAGGAAATAACTACCGAAATTTACAAATATTACCGCGTTTTAAAGGCAATTATATCCCAATCACAGCCATGTGGCATCCAGTTCTGTACATAAGTATCTTCCAAAGTCTTCCACAACTGTGACAATGAGCGTTCTCCTTTATTATTTCATACGCCATCTCCCTGCAACTTTTGTTAGGCTGTCGGTCGATTGAGCCTTCTGCTTATATTTTGAGTGTTTATTCAAAAGTGACTGCCAAGTATTACTAACATAGTGACACCAAAAAATGCTGCTGATGAAAAGGGACGGAGAGCTTTATTAACAAGATGAGCAACGCACATGTGACGTCACAGATTTAGTGCATTTAGTGCACCTTTAGATGAAGTGTAGGACTGTAAGCAACTTAGTTGTAATAAAAAAAATATATTACTTTTTAGCCGCAGAAAACAGAGGAGGTTCTCAAGTCGTATATTAATAGCATATTTCCGTTAGTGTAGACGTTTAGTTAGGCTAATAAATTTCTTTTATATTATTTTACGATTTTAATTCCATTCTTTTTTCGTCGATTTTTTTTTACAAAAATGTTTTTTATAGGGATAAAGTTATTTACTCTCTAACTCCATATAAGTTAATTTTGACATAACCTTAATATTGGCATTCTCAGCGCATAGTCTTAGGTTTATTTTTATTATTATTATTCTTATACCAATTTTAATGCAAGTTCGAGTGGCTACCTGTCTTTTCTGGCTGCAATTGAAAACCAGCGTTATACTATTGATATAGACGCGGATGACGACAGTCCTAAAAGTATCTCAAAACCAGTAGAACTCGATGTTGTTCAAGTTGGTCTTTTGGCCTGTTGAAATAATATCAGCCTAAAAAATAATTTATATGTAGGTATATAATGTATTGCTATATTAAATATATACGGCGTGTAACCTAAAACCTAATACAAAAGTCAGTTCATCATAAAAATGCGAGATTAGTTTCACTTGCCGCTACGCAATGTACACGGTGTTCTTTTTATGCGGTACGGTGAATAACTTTCAGCGTTTGGCGCGGTCGAAGCAGCTGATTGCATAAATGTTGTTTAATTGATTACATTGCAGTTTTTGGCCATGATTTATGAATTTTTCGTCAGAAAATTCCTATGATTTTCGACTCAAAATGATGGTCTGAATACACTATTTCAGTATTCGTTGCGGTGTTTCTTACACCCTTACACACCTTAATAAACTTAGTAACAACGTGTAGCTGTTCGTCGATGTGTGGTTTTCGTTTATACACAATCAACATAGTTATACGTATGTAGATGTGTGTTTAATGAATGCATTTTCTTTCTTTCTCTTATAATGGAACGTAGCCAACCTTATTTAAGCTATATTTTACTGGTAATTGAAACAAAATGCCTAAATTAATTTTAGTTCATAACTTTGGTACACATTAAAGTGAATGATGTGCCTAAACGAAGTAAAACAAAGTCCATTTTGGGTAAGTCACGTCGGCTTTTAACCGGTAACGAGCGGAACGAACCGGATTATCCTGATATTAAGAAGATGGCATAAAGTCCACCTAGAACGGCTTGATCGGAGCACTTGAGTTTATAAGAAATCTTGAATATTTGACACAGTTGACACAGTTTTGACAAATTTGTCACAATGTAATCTATATTAGATTATATAATTATATATTTTGTATAGGTAAATTGTGTGATAGACTTCAGCTGAAAATGACCTCTGAGTTACAGATCATCCCAGTTTCGGAGACAGGGTTCAATTGAGTTTCTATACTTAGTGTTATGATTTTTTTATAATAATATTAATGTAACATACTTTATTAACAATAAAGATATTAGATATTAAAGTCGTATAAGCACAAGACCGCAAGCGTTTGTCATCCTAAAATTCTGTTACGACTACACATAACACTGACTAAACTAGTATTGGTAATGTGGGTATCAATTATATTACATACTTAAAAACATCATTGGGTAGATATCGGATTATATATTCCATAATATCATTCAAATATCGGGACTAGGTAAGACTGACATTTAAAACATGAATAAAAAACATGGTATAGGTTTAATTCCGATTTCTCAAACCTCCGTGCTCATAATATTTTAATAACTAATTCGTTTCATGATTCTATGTAAACATTCTATGTTAACCATGTCAGTAGGTAAATACAAAAACATTACTTTGTCACTTAAGACAGTTGACAGACAGCCATGCAGGAAAGGTGACGAATTGATCCTGATATTAATATTACTATCTAAACCGGAAATAGTGTCCGGACCGGATTCTAATATCTATAGCAACTTTATTAGAGAACGACTATACCGGATGATACTGGTATTAGATGAACTATACTGGTTTCCAGTTTCAGAGGTTGAGACTTCCATTAACAAGTTGATTGTTTTGTATTTTCAGCTACTTTCTCTATTTATACAGGCGTGGCTTTTGTTAACGGCAAAGTCTGTGTTCAAACTTTTGTTTTGAATTTAGTCTGTGGTTGCAATGTCGCGAAAGTTGTTATTAGGCCTCGATCGCGATATCTTCTGTTAAACCATATGTAGAGTTGCTAATTGTACTATACCATATAGTACACATACATACATATACACATACAGTCACACCTTTATCCCCAAAGGTTTAATATGCCTCTGACTACGAAGGCATATTAAATGCCCACATTTTAACGACTATAATTAAGTAAGTCAACCGGGCACGTTGTGAATTAACTATTAAGTACTATATATTATACATTTCCTGAAAAGTACCGTATTCAATGAAAATAATTATATTGTAAAGTGTTAGTTGAATAATACAGATGTTCTACAAAGTTAATAAATTACGTATAAGTTAGAAGAATCCTAATTTCAATTATATTTTTTTTTGCTAGAAACCAAAAATAAGATTTTAGTTTACTATTTCAGGAATGCATTAGACAATAGTGAAATATGTTTCTTTATTACTAAATTTCTTTGAAACGTCTGAAAGAATTCTTTACAGTGGTCTAATTAAAAAAGTAATTGACAAAAATTACTGTTTAGTGACCGTTCTCAAGTATTTGGCCTTCATATTCTATTGATGTAAAACAGAGGTCAACACTAATTGGTTCTATGAATTAACGCTGTAATTATTACAAATAAATTTACTATTGCAAAAATATTTATGAAAAAGTGGTGTTGGATTTTACATAGTAAATTTTAAGTAAAAGATGCACAAATTTAAAAATGTTTTTGGAATGGTTTATAAATTTACTCACTCTTTCTCGGTTCTCTTTCATAGATACAGTGAGTACATACGTAGTGTCATCATACAGACATTGAGCGGAGGTTTAATTTTATTCGTAAACTTCTGTTTTGAGTTACGTTCGTCGTTGCGGTGTTTTGGGAAACTGACGTTTGGACTAATACTTTAAATAATATTATGACTGATTACAGTGTTTACTAATGACTCAGGATGTGTACTTAAGGAATCGTATTGTATCCATTGAACCGCAGTTGTCCGTATTCTATAACTATTTTATTTTGTTGGTGCAGTTTATGTTTGAAAGTGTGAGTAGAATGATTGCCTTATTGATTAAAGCATGTGTAGGTTTTGTCACAAACTACAGAACAATATTTGTACACTAGCACGAAGAAAATAAGTAGTGGCTACTTTTCTTTTTACAACCAAGTGAGCAAACAAGCGACTATCCTTGTCTATGAACGTCCTCAACATGAATTCGCACAAGGCCGATCTTTGAACTGAAATTGATGAAATCGATTGACGATCTGAATCGAATGCCTGTGAATATATTGTAAAAACTAAAAGCCATCAGTAAAAAAGGAAATTAAAAGAATAATACCAATAACAAGATGGAAAAATAGTTGTATCATGCTTTGCAGCAAATCAATACAAATAAATAAAATTGAAGTGTCTGTTTGCAATCTCAAAACAATAGGTTTTTTTCGAGACTTTCACTGGCAGATAGCTGGTGTTAAAAGGAGTAACTTAGGCTACTTTTATTTTGGAAACAGAATTGGGGTCCCGCGCAATATATGTAAATATGTACATGCCAGCGAAACCGCGCGGGAACTACTGCTAAAATATAAATCTAATGAATGGTTTTGTTTTTAAATTTCTTTTTAAAAATAATGCAAAAATAACTAACGCCTGTTATGAAAACTTCCTCCTTTTGTACACTCAGTGAAGAAACCGCAACTAAAAATCAATCTTGAACTTCATTTTTCACAAACAAGTCCGCCCCTTCCTAGTACTATAAATTTTTCAAGTGCAAGGGCATTTTATTCTCTAATGGATGATAAGTGGCGTCTAGCGATCGCTTGACGAGCATATTTTATTGATGCTATCTCTGTCTGTAATATGGTAGGGGAAAGAGGTGACCGTGTACGCAAACGAAGGTTAAGACATTTCGAATAACGTCTGGACTGCGTTATTGTTTTTCATTTTGTATGAAAAGTACATTTTAAAATAAAAACTAATACACATTTTCCATTTATTTTGCAAAATGATAACAACTTACTACTTATGTTGACACACAGTTATGTTTTTATCATGTTTAATAACTGATGAATTCCATAAATTAAGACAGATTATATTTATTTGTATATGGTATCAAAATATATGATAGGCTGTGTTGATTGCGTAGTTCTAATATTTTGAATTTAGTAACCGGTGGTATCGTAGTGGCTAAGACGTCAGACTTGCGATCAAGTGCTTGCGGGTACGAGGAGTTAACAAGCATGCTAGTAATATGGAACTCATTGTAGAGAGTCAAGATGCTCCAGATGGGTAATTAAGTTTAATACTACTACAAACGGGCAGATGAATAAATAAGAAAGGGATTATGTTTGTATCTTTTGAGGTATGACACCATATTCTCCTCATCTGGCTTGAGACCTTTTTTTTTTTTTTTTTGACGGGTTGGAAAATCCCTTCGGATCTCCGGCTCCTCGGGGACGCAGGAGCCAGGAGTATGTGGTGTTTCCATTAAAAACCACCCCGACAGCCGGTCTCAGGCGCCCTGTTCCAGGGAGGACCCGGAATCTGGCTTGAGACCTGTCTATGCAGTTTGGAATATGTACGTCTACCACGTTTGTATTCACCCACTCAGCCATAAATATAACACAGCATGCCTCAACTATTACTAATAGATATTCAAAGTATCGGTAGCAATTTATATAGGTCAAGAGACCAAGCTTCGATGAAATGTAAACAATGAACTAGCATTGAGTGATACATTAGTAGTTAGCTAAATATTCTCATATTGTATAAATAAATAGGTTGATATAACATTATACTGGTAACAGACGTTTTTGATTATATTATATACGAAACCTGAAACCCAATCGTTGTATTAAATTCCCTGAATCCTTTTTTTACAGTTACATTATAACTAAAAACAAGGTTCTGTGTTTTACGTAAGATCAGTTTAAAATAATAAATTCTTGTTTGTTAAGCAGCTTCGAGGAGCTATGGTATACGTGCATGCTGATGCACGTATACCATAGCACCTATCAGCTGTGATGGAGCAACTATTGGTGCAGTCTATACTATAATACTTATATACCATAAGAATTACAACTTAGAATATATTAGAAATATTATATATTTAACCAGACAATTTTTTTCTTGAATTGACATTGAAAAATTGACTATGGAAAAAAGAGCCACCTCGGAGTCATTACTCTTTATAAAGCATGTAATGCTTGTTTTGACTTGGTTAAGTTCTTATTGTTGTTTTATAAAAAAACTATTATATAATTAACACGCACAACCTCTGACATATTATAGCAAAAAAAAACATAACATTAGCAGACAATGTATTACAAAAATTAAGATATTATATATATTTCTCAGTTCTTAAGAAGTAACATGTGTGTATGTAGTCATGTGTATATTTATGTGTAGTACAACGACAGCTACCAGTTACTCCATTCAGTTACTAAATCCATCCTAAGGTTAGACAACCTTAGGATGATGATGATGATTAACCAGTCGGTCGCTCTTAGCGAAAAGACCGCCCATTGTACCTAACACTAACATTAGGATTTATTAAGGTCACTAAGATCATTTGTAGTTCTATGTATAAAGGGTACAATAAAGCATATTCTATTATATTCTATTCTATTGTGGATATTTCTGGTAACAGAATGGTTTTCCTTACAAACTCTACCTGTCCCCGATAGCTATCCTGCGTAAAAAGGATCAAATAACTTGATTTTCTTCTAGGTCAACCTATTTATATTAAATGATTTATTTAAGACAGATATTGTAAATATTTATAAAATATCATTTTAAACCGGTAAGAATTAAAATGTGTATTGTATATTGTAATTCATTATTAATAGGAATTTGAAGAGAAGGGGATAACAATGAGGGTCATCATTGTGTTGCTTAATCTCTTACAGATCACCGTGGCTTTAAGAGTAAACTATATTCATTTAAGGTAGGTAGTTGACTGTCTGCTCAATGTGTCGATATTCTAAATCAAATGTGAACAATTAGCGCATTAGAACATTTTAGTCTTTGTCAAAATAAAATTTATTAGGTGACATCTGGAATGTTATATTATCCGCACCTTGTGTCAGGTTGCGTGATTTTCTGTACATTTTACATATTATTGAAATCGAACCTTGGTGGTGTCTCTTTTTTACCACACACCAGGGTGAACACCAGAAAAGGGACACGTCGGTTTTCTTACAGAATAGGGACACTGTTAGTATAGTATGTGACGGTACATGGCGAAATGAAAACATTAAAAAAATCGAAAATGTGCGGGTGGATGAAGAACCTTCTACCTCACGATCTCGACGACGGAGGGCGTGCACCGCTGAGCCAGTCAGCCTGTGACCACGGCCAGTGCAACTTGGTCGAAACGTCAGACAATTCAGAGGTATGTAATACCTTTTCGTGATCGCGTTAATTCCCGTAACACACATAATTATGTATTTTACTCTTTTGTCTCCCGGTTTGCTGAGGAATGATATATGGATTTATAATTTCTAACGCCTCCAATATAATGCATATTAAAAATACGGTTATTAAGCAATTTAATTTTTCCTGCTACTCGCCGACTCTTTCCGTTTTCGTGGGTCACAGAAGTGGGACTGTGTGTGGGATCAGTCTTAAAAAATAATAAAATTAAAAAACAAAACTGAGATTAATCTAGCGAAAACAAATAGTAAGATTTTTTGCAAGTGTGCGTAGCGAAATGTTTTCTCTTTTTTATATAAACTTTAGCAACAACAGTAGTAATTATTTTATTCTTGTCTCATTTACAAAAATAAAAAAATAAATACTCTTATTGTTGTCCCATATTGAATCGATCAAACCAAAACTAAAAACACTCGATGCGATAGCTGTTGGCCAGGTGACTTTTTCGACCAATGCGCCATCTGTGCAAAGTGAGCTATGAGCTATTAACAGAAACTTTTCATTTGTCTGTTTGTCTACAGTCACTGTAGCATAACAGTAGTAGCGTACGTAATAGTGAATGATGTTTGTCAAAGAGGGGCTTGTCAATCGCGGGTGTGTGCTTCGAGCAGTGGGGAACATCGCACGCGAAATAGGTACGTGATTATTCTTTTATAATTTAATTACATGTGAATTTTTTGCAAAGATTTTTTTTATTAATACTCGAAATATTGAAAGTGTTTACAAATTACAATACTCTGTTAAACATTTTTTTTTAATATGAATGATTTTTAAGTATTCGAATAACGATATAGTTGGCACTGGAATGAAAAATATTCTTGTTGAACTGAAAAATATTTTGATGCGTTGCCAAGTAATTTATTTTCGGTATTGTTACTTTTTTTTGTGTAGACTTGTAAATTGTTTCGTTAATAACAAGGAAATAGTGCAGTTAAAAAGTTCATAACTCGATGTTTCTTTTTAAACATACCATTACTTTAACTTACAATTCATTTCTAATTTTTTATTAAATTTCATTGATTTGTTGAAAATCAACTCTCATAATATTATTTCTAAAAGTAAACTTAAACAAAGCTCGGCATTACCATCAGAAAGTAAAACAAAACTTCTATCGAAAATACTTATCGCTTCAATAAAACTGAATTCATAAGAACTTTATAAATCGAACGGTTTCAGAAGCAATCGCCGCTAGTCCTTTTCAAATATTTAACAGTTCGAATAAAAAGAGACGGAGTATAAATTCTGAATGCTCATCAAATTATCCTAGGTACACACAATAGTATGCTCAGTACATTTATAGATACATTAAAAACGTTATCAGTTTCTAATAAAGTTTTATCGGATTATCATCTAACTTGGCTTAATTATTCATCAGAAGTCATGTAAACCTTGTGCATACGACTAATTTAAGTATTATCACTCATTACATACTCATAAGGCAACATTTGTTCTGGTTCATTTTGACTCTCCTTGTCTTTTTCTACTTACAAAGGCCACAAATGTAAGTGTTTTGATGAATTGGTCTATATTTAACCTTATAGGTATTTTTATATTTATTATACTGTACATTGCGTGTATACTGCTTCATCATTCATCATAATCGATCAATCTTTTTCAACTATTCTTACTTGAGTAATCCTATTATGCTTCAGCTTATCGAAAGCATGTTGAGCACGAGAGTATGGACCAAACCTTACCCTGCAGTCAATTGCATCGTAGTACTTCGATCGGCAAAACCCGTTTAAATGCAAATCACATCTAACACTCTACAATTAGTAGAAACTACTGGAGATTTTTTTGAATTTTTCTTTTATTTTCTTATTTATGGAATTTGCTTTGAGTGACTAAGTTTTCGTTTTTGTTATTGGTAGGGGCCATAGGAATGGCCAAAGTCTGCTAAGATTCTCGGAGACTTCCTTATTAGAAAATAAAACGAAGCAAATAACTATCGCCATGAATTTTATAGTTTTAAGCAAGGATAATCCAAAAATGCTCAAACAATGTCATTCATTTACAGCTATGTAGAAATAGACACGATCATGGCATGTGCTCTGTAAACACGCCAATTAATACATCAGCGTAATAGTTAACAAAGGACAAATTACAACACAACTAATAAAAAGTATACATTATTTTGTTGTTTGAAAACGTAAACGTTTATCAAACATCTTCCTAACCGGTCTGATTTGATTGTTTCGTATTTCTAAACATTTAACAATAAGGCCAAATAAATATTGATTTATTATTGATGTTACTCTTTTATACGATGTGTTATGATACATATAGACTTGTATATTTGTTTCATCTAGAATATACTTCAAACTGTCCATTTTAATCCTTTTTTTCCTAGTATTTTTCTTCAACTAAGATCATTTCTTGTCACGTCAGTGTACTGGGTAGGATCTGAACGGGTACTACTCGACCTCAACTCTACGCCTTAGGTATTGCCGTACTGATTCTTAATTAATTAGTACAGTAGATATTATTAGAGAGAACCTGAAAGTATCACCAGTGGATGAAAAGTTGAAGAGCAATAGGTTATCGTGGTATGGACATGTGATAAAAAGGTATGAGCAAAATATGGCGAAGAGAGTTTTCTGGATGGACTGTGTGAAAGAAGATATAACTAGTTATATTTCCTTTCAAAAATAAAACATATTGCGCCGATCCAAAACAAATTATGACAAGGGCAGCCAGATGATGATGATGAGATTTAAGAAGAGCTCCCTTAACTTTTAAAATCAGAAATCTTTTTGCACGTTACCTGAGATACTTTATTTAATACTTTTTTAATAATATTAGACTTATAATTCATTGGTAAAACAAAGACACACAAACAAAGAAACAATCTAACGAATTTAAAATTGTTTTTTAAGATTTATATGAGGATGAATAAAAATATAAGTAAGAGGTGTATACAGTTAAACGACAGCCTACATAACTTGGTTGCCTGCTATATTTTCTCATCACGCGAATATGGGTATTTTTGGTAGATTGGTACCCCACCTTTGTGCTTTAAAATTGTGTTTAAATGAATCGCTTCCCGCTGCAGGCTGGAAATCGCCTCTCCCTCTCGTGTTTATACCATTTATTTATCATTATCATTGATATGATATTAGGGTACTATAAGTGTCATAATCCTAAACTATAATGTACGGTGTTTTATATTAAAAAGTAACACTTATTACCTTTCAACGACTAAATAAGTGAGATGATTGTATGACAGATAAGTATCCTAAACCTGGAGAAGAACACAGATTAACAAAATATTTTTAAAATATTGCAGTTATAAAACTATAAATACGACTTTTGAGCAAACTAGCAAATCATAAACATCTTTTTATGATTGTCTTAATATGTTTATGGTGTAAAAAATTAGATTTAGGTACCATTTCAAAGAATGTACATTCTGGTATAAATTTATTTATATCTTTAAGTAAAATTATGTAAAACAATGTTTGTTGAATGTGTTATGATTAAAACAAATCTTGATGCTGAAAGTTATGACTATCTATAAAACAATATAATCTTTTGTAATCATAAAAAAGTACCTACTCACTTGTTATCAAAATCTTATGGCAAAATAAACAGAGCAGTCATAAAATCTTCTTGCGTAATATTCTCATTATGAGATCTTATTACATTTCTGTCTTCCCTAAGCCTGTTCTTTACGTATGTAGGTACTTTTTACAGTAAGGCTTAGCCGCACCGTAAGTTTTCTAACTGTTTGTTGAATATAATTATAAATGTTTTATAATAATGACTTACTGTTTTATGTCAACAATTTCCAATGTCTTTAGATGTTTTGATGGCATAAATGGAAACTTCATTTATGAATATGATGTTTCCATTTCTGTTATTAAAATTCAGAATATAGTTTATTATAACTCTTTTTACTTGTACGCAATTGAATGCAGTGATGTCTGGAGAACCTTTGTTATGAAATCAAAAGACATTGTTTTGAATATAGCAGAAAGTAAATAAAATCCCAACAGTCTTTAGAAGGCTTACAAAGAAACCGGTTTATTAAAAACCTATTTTTTTATATTTTAACGTGGGAGAGCCATGCTTCGGCACGTATGGACCGACTCGACTCCGCTCGATACGACGGCCTCACAGAAAACCAGCAGTGAAGCAATGCTTGCATTGCATTTCGCCGCGTGAATGAGGTTACCGGAGGCCTAACGTAACCTAACCGTTCCCTCTCCCTTATTCCCGTCCTTCTCCTCTTCCCCCCTCCCCCTCTTCTCCTACTCCCACCTTAACGGGCGGCAACGCACTTGTGACTCGAGTTACAGGTGCCCATGGGTGGCGGTAGTCATTTACCATCAGGTGACCCGTCTGCTCGTTTGCCCCCTATACCATAAAAAAAATAAAAAAATTGTAAAATAGGTCTAACACTGAAATGCGGAAGCGCAGGTACAGTTATAATTATGTTAACATAATTCGATATAAAAGAATCTTCATCGTCATCGCACTATATTGAGTACGATGACGATATTTTGGTCATAGGTGGTAAATGCATTCCCTAATTTAAAGTTTTGTGTATTAATTACTTTTGTACATCTATAAATCTAGTCTTAAACGCAATTCAAATTCAAATAATTTATTCGCTTTAAATGAGGTACCTAGTACATAATGTGGTACTACAAGTTTGATTTAAGGTCCATTTTGCAATAAAAATAGCATGCAAATTTAACATACATATTATTCAAATAACTTAAGTATCAATAGGTTTCTCATTAATCTAATCATAAGAAAAAAGTAATTGAAAAAAGAAAGGTTTTTCCATTAGATATTTATTATTACTTTGCCATTACCAATACCCTAACTAGTTTAGAAATGTTGTCAAGATATTGAAAAACTTAATCTTGTACTGCAAATGCATAATGGCTGCGTTAACTTTTTAGTATACGTTATTTACAAAAAAATAAAATTAAAATTACTACAGCTATTAATACTCATGGAATATAAAGTTCAACTAATCACCACAGTTGGCGCTTGATTACAGGAAAAACCATTGACATACCAAATATAGATACTACATCACTACGAACAATGATATACCTATGTGTAGTATTCCTAGGTAAACCCTGGCAATAAGGACTTTGACGGAACACTGTGTGGTTTTAGTCGGTTCAAGTCCGACGCACTGAAACGCTTAGGTGGAGTAACGACCAGTGGGTGATCCGTGAAAAAAAGTAAACCCAAAATTTTATCGTCAGACGTGTTTGCGGGGATTTTGCATTAATTTGTTTTACTGATTTTAATATAATGTTTATTTTCTTATGTATTTTGTAAATTAACAGTGATAGTAAAGGAAAATATCAAAATCACATTTGCCTCTCGATGTCACACTAACAATAGATTGATTTTAGACTAACAGTGATAGACATTAGTCCATTTAGATCTGATTCTGTTTAACACCAACCAGATACGGCTGATTTTAAACAGAATCTATACGTACTTCCGAGTATCTGTCCGTTTGATTTACTGGCAAATCCTAGAGATAATTTTATTATCACGGTTTGCGTTGAAGTATTGATGTTAATCTGATAGCAAATAGGATGATTCTACTAATTCCTCTAATAGGTTAGTAAATCATGTTTACAAGATGCCAATGGTGTTAGTTCTTCGATTTTTAACTGACTTACAAAATGGAGGAGATTCTCATTTCTACTGTTTTTTTTTTGTTTTATGTGTGTACTACGCGATATCTTTGCAAAGTGTGAACCGATATCAATATTTTTTTTCTAAGTAAGATATATTCGTGGTTGGTTACATTTAAATTAGAACAAAATATTACATTTCTAAATGCGCGTCCTGAGTGAAAAGCGTATCGCACATGCGGATTACGAGGCGTAGGCATAAGCGGACGGCTGACCTTGGTGCACGCTGGAGAGCGCCTGCGTTTATTATAACATTTTGTTTATTAATGTCGTTATCAAAAATTTTACGTTTACAGTATCTAGAAAGAAGTAGTTTCATTACTGATGATGTAATATTTAGTGTCAAAAAAAGAAAGCACGACATTTTAACTATGGCAAGAAGAGACGATGAATACGCTAGACTGTAATAACAGGCTTTTCCATCACCGCCGTGAGAAAATCTTCCACGGGATACTCTTCATTTAAATTAATTTGCGACATACTGACAATACTCTGCACTATTAGCCTAAAATCAAAAGACGCGCATTGACGGGCGGATCCGCCAGCATAATGCACCGGATCGTGTGCGCACTCCCTTGCAGTCCGGACAGGACAGGTTCAAACATATCGGTGGTGATGGAAAATCCTTTTATTACAGTCTAGCGTATTCACCGTCTCTTCTTGCCATAGATAAAATTTCATGCTTTCTTTTTTTTACACTAAATATTATACTAACTTTTAAACTTTCGCGTTCCATGATTTAATTATGTATTTACACGGGAATTAACGCGATAACGCAAAGGTATTAGATACCTCTGAATTACGTGACGTAAATATTATGTCATTCATCAGTAAAGAGACTACTTCTTTCTAAATACCATTTAATTTTTGAAAACTACAATATTAAACTAAATATTATAATAAACGCTAAGGGTGGACATTTAAGGGATGAAGAATCCAGTTTATTTGAATTCAGCATGATTTAGGCGCATTTTAGTCAGTTATACTTTGTTTTTAAAGATAATTAAGAACTTTATTAACAAGAATTTCAATTATCACAATTGACACAACTTACCGAGAAAGTGATTATAATGAAACTGTAAATTTGGCATTTTAAATAAATTATGATAGCTAGAAGGTGAATTTTATATATTAAATAATGATCCCGCACTTAATTCTGGGAATTTATAGCAAAATATTAATCTGTGAAATGAGTTCATCAGAAAACGTAATTATTTAATAACTAGTAGTAATTTAATTACTAAGACCAGACACCAACGAGAAAGTCAATATTGATAAATTAAATTACTAAGACTAACATTTATTGATTTTATTTGCCTAGACTCCTAGAGCAAAGAAATTGTGTAATTTGTATAAAAAATTTCTGGATCGTTTGTGAAACGTATAAAGTAATTCAATTACCTTTATAAAAAAAAATATATTGTTTCATAAAGTTCTAAACCTACCACTACTGTACATTTTTTTTTATGGTGTAGGGGGCAAACGAGCAGACGGGTCACCTGATGGTAAATGACTACCGCCGCCCATGGGCACCTGTAACTCGAGAGCCACAAGTGCGTTGCCGCCTTTTAAGGTGGGAGTAGGAGAAGAGGGGGAGGGGGGAAGAGTGGGGGGGAGGGGAAGAACGAGAATGAGGGAGAGGGAAGGGTTAGGGCCTCCGGTAACCTCACTCACGCGGCAAAATGCTATGCAAGCATTGCTTCACTGCCGGTTTTCTGTAAGGCCGTGGTAACAAGCGGAGCCGAGCCGGCCCATTTGTGCCGCAGCATGGCTCTCCCACAAAAAACGTGATTGTGTTCGTAAGCATATCATTTGAAAATGGCTGGACCGCATGTACTATTTTTCTTTCATTTGCCATAATAGTCTTAATAAAGATAATTCGAAAAAGATACAATTGTAGCATACCTACACCTATAGGTACAAGGTGTATCTGACAATGCGACACTTGCTTAAATCACTGAGACGGCATAACTCTAGCATGCAGTTACAATATAAAATTTAAAAAAAAACCCATCCGTTTAAAATTTATGACAGTTTGAATTTCCAGATTCTCATAAAAGCAGGTGGAATGTGTAAAGTTAAAGACTTTAAATCGACCACATTTTTTATTTTTAATCCACAAAAACTAACTTCGAAAATTATGCATGTTAGTTTTTATAGATTTTCTCAATAATAAACTGAATAATTGGAAAATATGTTGTCTTCACATAAAAAACTGTTATTTATTTTATTTAAAATAGGGGCAAACTATAATAGCCTAGCAACCCGCCCCGGCTTCGCACGGGTAGTAGAGACATCTTCAACAGTCATCATCATATTTCAACCAATTTACATAAAACGTTAACAAATTATACACCTAAACTTTCCTCATCACTCACAATCACTCTGTCTATTGGTGAAAACCGCATGAAAATCCGTTCAGTAGTTTTTCAGTTTATTGCGAACAGACAGACAGACAGACGCGGCGGGGGACTTTGTTTGATAATATGTAGTGATTGACGATAAAACAGTTCACTATTTAATAAAAATGAGTGATGACATTATTATGACTGGTTATGCCAGTAAAGCAATACTATTGGTCGGTTGATAAATATTGATGAATAGTGGGGTTATAAAAGGATAGGATTGTATTATAAATTGATAACAATCATTTGAGTGCGGAGAGAGATACGAACAACATGGCAGTTGCTATGAGTTGTTGTGACACGGTTTATAACAAATATAAAAATATGTTCGATTTAAAATTGACAGTATTTATTATACTAATATATTTTATTTTTAAATATCCGCATCCGATTACATTACTGACCCAGTTGTGTGGTTTAATATTTGGTTTTAACAAAAGCAAATACTGAATTAAATTTAACAGTATTAGTTCTGTGTATTTTAATGTTCCTTAATCACAGATTTAGTCTCTATGTGGTGGTAACTCTCAAAAGCAAAGTTTTGCTTTGTGGTTAGAATTGTACGCGTACACGTACTTACTTATTTAAAATGTGAAACTAGAAAGCCAAGAGTGCTTTAATTACATTGTACAATATATTTTAATTACGATGGAATTTTCGGATGAATAACAGAATGATATTCTGAGACACAGTACACAGCGCTGTCTAAACCTACATAGACTATGCAGACCTTGTACTTTGGGATCTAGAACACGGAAATACCATCGAGATACGTAATAATAACTCAGTGGTACACATACTTACATAGGAACACCATACCAATGAAAATAGACGTATTCAATTAATTATAAATACCAATCTTTGCACGGAGCGGGTATCAAACCAGCGATCTCTGAAGTTGCAGTCAAATGCTTCTCTCCCGCGTCACATAATTCATGAAAGTATCGACATTACATTAGATGCAATGTTATGTATAACTAATACAATCATCATCATTTTTCTTCTTTTTACACGCTTTATATTAGCTTCACTTGTATGTTGTATGTTTGTAACCGACTCCTTTGGGCACGATTTTGACCATATTTAAACGGCCAGATTTCATTCAAATTTTGCACACCTGTCAAAGACCGATGACAATGCAATAATTCGATTATTTTTTAAATTTTTTTTAGTTGATTTTTCTATAAAAGCGTGTTTTTTAGTTTTTTAAACTATAATTATTTTATGGTATAGGGGGCAAACAAACGAGCAGATGGGTCACCTGATTGTAAATGACTAACGCCGCCCATGGACACCTGTAACTCAAGAGTCACAAGTGCGTTGCCGGCCTTTAAGGTGGGAGTAGGGGAAGGGTGGAAGAGGGGGAGGGAAGAGTTAGGGCCTCCGGTAACCTCACTTACTCGGCGAAAATCAATGCAAACATTGCTTCACTGCCGGTTTTCTGTGTGGCCGTGGTATCACTCCCACGATAAAAATTCTTTCTGCTCTTTTCCCAATTTTCATTGGGGTCGGCGCAATGTGTAACAATGTAAAGGGGTTCGGCTGCTTTCTGGTATAACCGGCCGCCTGCCTTACGCCAGCCCTCCTTGGGAATGTAGTCGTTTTAAGACGAGGAAGAAGGTTAATTTGTAAAAGGAAAAATGGTAGGGAGAGGAACCTAGTGTAAGGGATACCGCAAGTCTCGGATGCGGAACGGGCCGGAGACTCCAGTAGCTCGTGTACCCGAATGTCCTGTATTTCCTGTGACTGGAGACTGGAGAGGATATATAAAATAATATATTAGTCTACATTAGACCAAATATTATGTATGAAACTTTAGTTGGTACCTATCCTATTAAAAAAAAGATCACGGTATAGTTTAAGAAACGTGGTCGCGTGGCCACTACACCGCGCCAAATGTTGTGGGTTCGATTCCCTTTCAACAAAACCTTCTATTATCCACAAATAATATAATAATATTCTCGAGTATTGGTGTTCTTTGTTGTTCATTGTTTTTTGTTAAATCCTCCACGACCCAGGAATCATTCCTAATGCGGGAGTTATCTTTCGTAAAACAAAACTACAACCTATTGAGGTTGTATGGTGCAGAGTTTATTCAAAATTAATGTTAAATTTTTAATAACAATAAACAATTTCACTACAACTCATTTGATTGTTAATATTCAACATACGGTCTTTACTGTGTAGCAATGATGTATTTTGTTATAATTTTGCTAGAGGCTTACCAATAGTTAAAGCAAACATTTTTAATCTGATACAAAAACTGTTGTTTTATTTGTTTCAGATACATCTCGTTTTCAAAATGGAAAAGATGACGAGGTACAAGTATACACCGTTAATGGTGTTCCAAATCATCCTCATGGTGTTATTTCTCCTCTTTGTCCAGTACGGTGGTGGAGAAAATGCTGATATCAAAGGTCAGAAGTATTTACTACTAAAAATAAAATTGCCGTTATAAAAGCTCAATAATTTGCAACGTAATAATGTAAAAACATGATTCTGAATATGAAAAGTAACAAGAGTTCACTAGGGCTAGGTTGGGTTATGCGTGCCTCGACGTGTTCCACACACGCCCCTCTATGGAGTCTGGAGGAAGCGAGGGGGGATTACATTTAACCCCCCTCAGATGACGGGGCCTGCACAGGCGGGCCAGCACCGCCGGGGACGCGGACGAATGTGATTCCCGTATCCCCGGCAGAAGGTGCGAGATTGGACACACTGGTGGTTTTAGCTGGTAGGAGCAGATGGAGGATGGTAAAAAAGAGCTATGCGTGCCTGGACATCACCTAATTGAGAGAAATCACCCGAAGGTGGTGCCCGCGCTTTTGCGGACAGATGCTAGGAGGAGTTCGGACGACTTAATAAAAGTTGCGGCACACCGTGTGGTTTTAGTCGGTTCGATTCCGGCACACCGCCTTACCGAAAACCCCGGTGGGATGACGGCCCGAGGGAATTTCCACACGCACAAAAAATAAACAAAAAACAGCTTAACAGTGCGTACACCACGGGTGATGATGTATTGTTGTGTCAATAAGCACTGGTAACCGCTAAACGTCAGGTAGGCGACGAATTATTTGAAAACGTAATTACTTAAAATAAAATAAAAAATCCAAAAAACTATTATTTCGTTATATGTTTGTTCTCGGTACTTTGAACAAATCGTTCGATCACTCTTTGTAATAACTGTGTTGTGTTTTGTGAATTTGGGCATAGCAACACGAAAGTAATTCAAAATATTGATTTTATTGAAGTCATTGAAACACAAAATAACGCTGAAATTGAGACTAACGTTAGTAATTTAGTATTGTCATGACTATTCCCATTTCAACATGATATTTGATATACACACTTCATAAATATATTCGCCCCATCACAATTACAAGCAACTTCGACTACTTAATATATTCCATATTTATCTTAATTATAACTCCCAATGATAGTAATTATTCCATACGTAGCTTGTATAAATCCACATGCGCTTTAATTTTAACACAAAGATACTTTGTTTTAATGAAGTGGACTAAAACTTAATTTAAACGTACGTACAACATCAATTTAAATTAATTTCGGTTTGTTATTACTGTTCAGAGACTTATGTGTTTTTATACTGAGATAAGTAATTTGTATGATTTGTTTTCTGTTTGAATAACAGTGGGGTGAATAACAATATTTAGAAAGACAAACAACACTCGATCGGAAGTCTGACGCCTTAGTCAATATGCTACCGCTGGTAGTAGGTTAATTATCGGGCCGGTTTATTATGTTGCCTCTTAAAACTTAAACGATGATGTGTAATTTGCCTCATTTGTACCACTGTTGAGGAGCGGGTGTTGTAACTTGTGGCCCTCCTACCAGGCTAGGCTTTATTGAGTTTGAAAATTTGTTTATTATATTAAATACTAATCGGGGCGAGAACTTTTATTGTGCGATACTGGATTAGTAGTTACGGCGTAATTTGGCTTATCTTCTCTAGATAGCGCGAAAGTAAGTTTTTGTGGTATATTGAAATAAAAATATCAATTCAATTTCAAAACCTTGAAGACAAGACAAGGCAATTGAAGCTTTGTTACTCAAATTGCAAATTAGAATTAGCTCATGGTATTTGTCACAGATTATTAACAGCAGTGAATAAATTAGTGAGTTCGTTAATTGACACAATAACTTACGCGATATCGTGTTACTTTAATTGTTAATAACATAGCAAACGATGTCAATCGAAGTAATGTTTGTGAGAATTAGGTAGGTTCATTTGTTTGAAATTCTATAATAATCCAACGAGAAGTCGAGGCCGATTGGTAGGTACCTTTGTAGTAGGGCTGCTACAAATCTTATGTTTGGTATGGACTCTTCATAAGTCATTTAGCGAGACAAACAAGTAAATTAGTAAAAAGAGTTAAGAAAAGTACTACTGATTTTTTTTTTATATTGTAGATTTTTTAAATACAATATTTGTTTATTCAAAAGATAGTGAGACCTAAAACACTTTGGTATCATTATATACATACGTGAATCTTGAACAGATAATAAAAATAAACTTTAGAAAATGTACCTAGAATAGTCGAACCGGTTGAGAGTGTTTTTTTTTTATAAATGCTTAATATTAACTTATTGCGCCTCTGACGGTGTTAGTGGCAGTAGTTTGTGTTAAAATTAAGAAGTTTATAAATAATATAACGTTATTCTCCATTGCCTATGAGACTCCAAACCCCGCTTCCTCATACCAGTGGCATCGCGAGGCACTGTTAGTATTATGAGAATGGAAGTCTTGACTTGTGTCACCGAGCGTTGGACACGCCATAATAGTGACTGTATCCCCTTGATAGAGGAAGGACGGCATGGCACTCTCTTCTATTGTTTATTATCTTCAGAAGTACACGTGGCTTGTATACAGGCCAGAAGCAACACGCTTCTGGCCTATATACAAGCCACCATTCACGTTTTATTCCCAAATATATACGAGGTTGTCAACTATAACAACGACGATCCAATGTTTATAAGGAAAATTGTTCCACAAAAGTTGTTACCGTGCCCTATCGTAAATAAAACCACTCTGAACGCAACGGGAACGAAATTATATTTTTCATCAAAAATTAATAAAAGCCGAATCTAATAAATACCATAAAGTATAAACATTTTCGAAATAATTCTGAAGATAAGAAAATACTAGATTTCTTTTATAACCTTATATTATTTATTTTAAGCAGAATACCACTCAGCTTACTTTACCTCTAAAGCTTAACGTAGCTTAAGAAATTTGATATGCATAAACTTAAAGTGGCATTTTGATCTAAAGCGTAGTGAAATTATAGAATACTTTAACGAAAACATTGAATAAAAATGTTGTCTCACGAAAAGTATAGGATCAGAGTGTCGGAAAATTCTATTTTGTTATAATTTTTCTGACAACTTATTAAGATAGTTTTTCACTCCAGTAAACATTTAATTGTGTACGTGACGGACTTTTCAGACTAAACGCAAATACTAAAAACATGTAATGGCCTATCTATGTGACTTAAACATCAAATAATAAATATAGGTTAACGATAAGGGGAATTTCATACCCTGACGCGCCGCCGCCGTCTCACGAGCGGCGATACAGGGCAGTTACGCATATGCATGTCATTCACTTCAAGTTTTTTCATACACCATATAAACTTCATTTCACAGACAAACATATAAGGATCAGTTTTACACAGAGAACTCATTTAAAGTTAAGATAATCTGTCATCGATTTTTCAAACTCTATGCGTTGTCTCGTGTAAGATCCACCTAAGCATATTTTTTCTTTACGATAATTTTACAATTAACATTTTTGATTGAAATTTTATTTTAACATTCGAATACAGTACATAGCATTTCGTGTTCAGTTCTTATAATTAATATTGTTAAAAAAAATGTGAGCCGTCACGGAACGCCTTGCAGATGTGAAACATCGACAGTATTTTGTAAAAGTCGAATCAAAAGAGAGAATCGCACACACGATTGCGCATGGCGACGCGTCGCCACACCGTACACACTACTGCATATAGACTGTATATATATACCATCATATAGCGTGGCGACGCGTCGCCACGGCATGCGTCGCCACGCCAGAAATCAGTTTTACGTGCGGCTAGATGTTTCACATCAAAAAATAAAAACAGTAGGTTACTAGTAACTATTAAGAAAAATCTGTGATGTTTATATCTTTTACTTTTTTTGTCCCATAGTTAACATAGACATGAGTACATGAGACTCAAGGTAAACGTATTTTTTTATTGTGCCTGTAGAAATTAAAATTTACCATATACACCGTGTAAGTTTCGGCGTCCCGAAAAACTTATAAAAATGTTTTTCTGTGGATACTTATCCCAATGTAAAAGTCACTTCATCATAAAAATGCGAGATTAAGGATTTACAGTTATTAGTTTGATTTGGCGCTACGCAATCTAAACGTTACAAGCATAGGTATTATATTTGTGAGGTACAGTTATTTTTTTCGAATAAAAACTTTCGTCAGTAAAACCGTATATACTTAATTAATTGGCACGGTTAATGACCTTAAAGGTTCGGAACCGTCAAGACAAAATGAAAAATTATAAAAAAAAAAATTGATTTTCCGGCAGAAAATGCCAATGATTTTCTACTCAGAATGATTATCTTAATCCACTACTTCAATATTCGACACGCTGTCACTTACATCCTGTATTCTATCATTTTCAGGTTAAATAATAATAACTATGTACCTACTTAAAGTAACTAACTAAATACTATAAATGACAATCGTTTTCATTTAGTTAATTTATTTCATTTGAAAACCTCCAACATCTCTCTAAAATATTTAAAATCTCTTACACATTACTCATTGTCTGCTTCTAAGAGTTGTTACAATGTACCTAATATAATGCTCATTATTTAAGTGCTGAAAAAATGAATAACGAAAAGTTGAATTTCGAAAGTCGAGGAATCATACGGGGGTCCCTTAATTCAGCGAGGCCTATTGTTTCATTAAATTGCAGCCTATTATATTATGAAATATACCGTCATCTGGTATTTTCCATTATAAAATACTGGATATAATATGGTATATAAGTACCCACATCATACTTACTGACTGCCTACACAATGTACAGGAAAGATTACGCACATTTTTTTTATATTTGAATTTGAAATTAACCTGGTCCTGATTTATCTACGGAGAAGGAAGAAATATACGACGGATATTAGATTTAATCGCAACTTAGATTTAATCATGGTCATTGGTCATATTAGGAGGTACGACACCTTTTTGTTTATTAAAGGTGTAAGGTTTTACTCAGGTGTTAATTTCGAGGATGCCCGACTAGTTAGCCTGGGGACTTTTTTCAATGAGTGAAGCGTCCTGCCATCCCGCTGTGGCGGCAGGATGGTTCACTCCTTGAAAAGGGGCCCCCGTCGGGTCCGAAACTAGTTGAGCATCCCCGAAACAGCGAATCCAAGTACAGCGATCGTGATAATGGGTGGACTAATGAGGCCCCGCAAATTACGAGTTTTGGTAACTTCCCAAATCCCAACTCGCCTTTTGTTCTATATCGCTATATTTATAATATACCAAAAAACAAAAATAGTGTATCCAATTCCATTATTAGAAAGCAAGAAACAGAAACGATTAATAGCCTCAAAAGATGTGGATCAAGGATTTATTGTATTTTATTTTATACTTCGATTATCTTAATGTATCGTGAGTTAATTATACTATTGTACATTAAGATTAGCTACACAGCCGCGTAATAGTACTGTGCCATTATATATTTTATTCAATCAATAGCATTTGTGAGCTACATGGAATATGTGCCGACCCTTATGTCATGAGTTGTATAAATATCATTCGTCCTACACAACGTGTGTGTAAAAAATTAAAAAAGAAAACATTTCTTATAAGATCTGGTGACATCGAACGCCTTGATATCGATTATGCAGTTTTGTTGTACCCAACATTCCAGCTACTTCTACTGCTGAGAAAATTCTGCTTTTAATAAGTCTTATTTTTGAAGTTATACTTCTTTTGGCGCGTTAGGGAAAAATGACCTGAGTAAATTTTTGCGATGCGCGCGCACATCGTCACGAAAAACCGACACCCTAAAGTTAGCTAGTCAAATTTTTAGGTTTCCAAAAAAGTTACCGACTTCACGATAGTGATAAAAATGGTTTTTACATATTACTTTGAGTACGTTTGTAGAATTTGTGGTTAGTTGACGGTATGTATTATTTATGATAATTTACTGTGATTATAAGTGATAAAAATGGTTTTTAAATATTAGTTTGAGTACGTTTGTAGAATTTAAAGTTAGTTGACGGTATGTATTATTTATTATGATATTTAAATAAACTTTATTTAACTAGATAAAAGTATAACTTCTTACGTGCGTACATTAGTACACGCATACTTTTTTTACTCCAGGAACCATTTAATTGTGTGTGACAGACTTTTTAGACTAAACGCAAGTACTAAAAACATGTAATGGCCTATCTTATGCGACTTAAATATCACATCTATACTATAATATAATAAAGCTAAAGAGTTTGTTTGTTTGGATGAACGCGCTAATCTCAGGAATTACTGGTTCGTTTGTTCGTTAAAATTCTTTTAGTGCTGGATAGCCATTTATCGAGGAAGGGTATAGGCTACATAACATCACGCTACAACCAATAGGAGAAAAACATCAATGAAAAATTATGCAAAAAACAGGGAACATTTACAAAAGCAGACTGAAGTTCCGCGGGTCAGCCAGTAATAAATATAGATTAATAAGGGGACGCCGCGCGGTCTCACGAGCGGACTCCCACACACGCCGATATGGCGAAGTTACGCATACGTATGTACTTATTACATAGGTAAATAAGTACTCTGAATATAAGAGTAGAAATATATTAATAGAGGAACATTCATGACCTTTGTATACTAGGTAGTAAGACCACAGAGAAATTTCATCTGAGAAGAAGTAACTACCAATTTATAGATAGATGATTGCCATACTAATCTGTCTTAGAAAGATTATTCTCAATTTTTAACTAATATAACTAATCAAAAACTATTATACTGCCGATCGATATCAAAAAATAGCTCACCATTCAAATAAATTGTTACTTATCATTTACCGATGAGTGAGTTTTATTGACTATGAGCAACATAAATGTTTCAGTTAATGGGGTTACGACCAAGGGCAGACAGAGCTGCTCAGTAGCATGAAACATTAATTTATAAACACGAGACAAACTGGTAAAAATATTTTGCAAATTGCACTGTATGTGTCATGTGTATTCCTTCTCTCTTTCTTTTATATGTTTGGCTGTATGAGAAGACTCTTGTGTAGCAATACCAATTCTCATAAACACAGATAGATGGATAGATAGATAACACTTAGAGTAGAAGTATCATACATTCATGTGTGAAACAGATAATGTACAAAGGGCGGCCTTATTGCTAGATGCAATCTCTTCCAGGCAACCTTAGTATAGTAGTATAGTTTAGTAGACAAGTAATATAAATACATATATTACAAAGATATTTTCTATGATTTTTTTTGTATTTCAAAGATAATCTCTCTCTAAAACTGGTTGTTAAACACTTTTACTAACAGTAATTATTTTATTTTTTATTTATTTATTTAAACTCTTTGCACATTAGTACATAGGCGGACTTAATGCCTAAGGCATTCTCTACTAATCAACCTTTGGGCGATGCAGAGAAAAGAAGAAGTAGAAGTAGGTGCACTTAAAAATTATGTTAAAAATTGTAAAATAAATTTTAATATGAATATATACAATATATACATGACTCATATATATACATATATACACACATACTTAGCTGTATAATACATTTACTATTATAAATTATGTCAGGTTAATAATAATATAAGGTACATATTTTGATAAAATATGGTTTGGGTTTGAAATATAAATAAGTTCGGTCGAAAATAAACTTAATATTTTTAAACGGTAGTTCCCTTTAAAAATATCAAATAAAATAAATATCACTTTCTTTTTTATCTATATCAATCAAGTATCTATATCAATCTTTATAAAGAATGATCATCAAACAAAAATATAAAATTGATTTTGGTGTGTAATTTGAAGTAAAACTAAACGGAAAATATACAGAGAAAAAATTATAGGATATCTCTTAATTATACCACGGAATACATAATAGACTATTATGTCTCAATGTCAAGAAATGTATCCGAATTAGAAATAAGTAATACGCTTATTGCTCCCGTTACAATAAATCAAGTGAGGAATATGTATCTTGAACTTTGGTGGACTAGGTTCATACTCTTTTAAATCGTATTATTTTAGATGGCTAAGGTGTATTTTAGGTAGACTACCGACGCAAGTGAACCCACACTTATTAATCAGATTCCTTAGAATAATCATAGGAATGTGTGACCTTTGGTAGGTACTAGTGTACGAAAACTAAAAGTACGAATGTTGCCGGATCAAACAGACCTCATTTCTCTGTAGTTTCAAAACAGCTATTGGTGCGACAAAAACCTATAGTTTAAGACTTAATTTCTACTCTTAAAGCTAAAGCACTTCGTATAACTTTGCAAAATATAGATGACATTAACAAAAATGGCAGATAAAAGTATATAATATTCTAAACAGGTCTCATACTTCCAGTCAGAAACCTGTTTGGAATATTTGACATTATACAGCTTGTATAAAATGTCTTATTAAGAATGTACCTTTTATTGGTTACTAAATATAATTTAACTAGCTGACCCGCGCAACTTCGTCCGCGTTTGTAAATTTTCCCCGTTTTTGCAACATTTTTCATTGATGCTCCGCTCCTATTGGTCGGCACGTGATGCTATATAGCCTATAGCCTTCTTCGATAAATGGCCTATCCAACACTAAAAGAATTTTTCAATTCGAACCAGTAGTGCTTGAAATTAGCACGTTCAAGCAAACAAACAAACTCTTCAGCTTTATAATATTAGTATAGATAAAATACAATAGGCGGCCTAATCATAAAAACCAATATCTTAAAAGGTAATATTTCGATGGACAGCAGTGTAATGATATAACGTGGGTGGTTCTTTATAGGAGTTTACGCATTTTTTTTATGTATTGCATAAGTATTAATAGGTAGGTTATTCGATGAAAAGCAAAATGCACTAGTCGTAACAGTTGGAAAAATAAGAGGTAAATCGCCAGTAAAACTATTTAAATTTCTTCAGGATAACCGCTTAAAACTACAACTACAGCAGTCAATCACAAGGGATCCGGTTAATTGAAATACACTAAGATCATATACAGACTAGCAACTTTTTGTTGCTAACACAAAAACTGTTATATTTTTAATTCACCTAAGATATATATACCATACAATGACACACAAATTATGCTAGCTTAACTTAATGATCGATATATGAGGGATATCTATCACGAAATGATAAAATAAATACTCGTATCACAAGGCACTACTTGTGACTTATAAGTTTCAAAAACATCCCCTCAAGAGATCCAGATAGCTAAGAAGCCTTTTGCTAGTACTGCTATCTAGCCGCCGTCTTCTGGAGGTTGGAGTTCCTGGCCTAGGGCAGCTCCAATTTAAGTAGTTATCCGCTGTGGCTTTCCTCCTTCGAAAGTTGTCCAATTACATCTTAATTTAGGTATTAACGATAACTGGTATCATTACAAACATACAACAAGTTGCTAGTCTGTAGCAACACAGTAAGGACGTCAAAATACGTTTATTGATAACCGGGTTTATCCGGGTTAACAGGGGACTGTCAACGTCATGGAATGTCTCTTAACCCGTTCTGGAATTAAAATATACCGTGTGTGCAAGTTATTGAAATACTTTTCCAACTTTTAGATTACAATAGTCCGTATTTTTGTTTTAGTATAGCTGTAGTACTGTCCTTATTATTATTATTTAATAATGAATTTAAAGACAATAAAAATGTATAATTTCTTATGCATGTAAAAAAAACTAGTTTTTTGTTTAGATTTTTTTTTCTTGCTGACTAAGTTTAGTAAAGGTGGCATCTCACATCTCTAGTTGCATGATTTTGCGGTTTCGTCACGAATGGCTGACAACCACGGATAGCCACGAACCGGATGGCGCAATAGCGTAAGTGATCACCTCGCCACTACGCGACGCCGAGTGTTGTCGAATCCGACAGGGGACCAAAAATTGTGATCCACAAATTGTTGTCCCGAGTCTGGGTGTTCTTTGTGTCCGTTGTTTAAATGTTTGTGAAGCCCTCTGTGATACAGAAATATTCCTAATGCGAAAGTTGTCTTCAAAAGGTGCAACTCTTGTTTTGACACGCGCGTCTGTGTTTATAATACGGACGACCGCGGACCGCAGCACTCGAGCCTGCACCGCACTTTTGAAGCTACCAACTCGCGGCGGATCAGACGCACCATACGTCGGTGCGGGCTGGTCCGCTTCAGTCTGATTCATTCACTTTTAAATATAAAATAAAATAATCCAGTTCTGTGGGATTCTTAGGCACCAGATCATAAAATTTAAAACGAGACCAACACGGACCGACGCGGATCGACCGTTGCACATGTTGGCAGGGCCTTGGCGCGGTGCGTGGCCGTCCGCGGTCGTTGGCCGTCGGTGTCCGTCTGTAATATCACAGACCGTGGGCCACCTTAATACGGAAGGATGTAATCGATTATTGCCATGTATTTACTGTATTTACTTTCATAGCATCTGGCAAAAGCGTCAGGCAACGACTAAAGTAAATGACTAATGAGAAATAAACAAACTAATATTAGTTTCCATAAGTAAAAAGTGTAATAAAACTGTTAGATTGTTGAAATCATTGAGAAGAACCACTTTTATAAGTTTTTATATTAAAGATTGCAAATAGCAAATAGCATGTAATTCTAAAAAAAATATTCAACCATTTAGTTTTCTTTAGATGTGAATTAGGTATAACAAGCATAAATAATAAGAAACTCCCATCTCAGAAATCCCTTTAACGATTAGAAAAGAGCTGATGATCTTCAAACGTGTAAACAGATTTTCTTGAATTATAGCTAAAAACACTCGATCAAGTCAGCTTTTAAACAGAATGAAAAAACTAAATCAAAATTGGTCCATCTGTTTAGTAGATATGTGCCACAGGCAGACACATATACACAGACATACTCATACACAGATATACACATTAAACTTATGACACAAAAAGCAAGTTTAGTCCACGTTCACAATAAGTGATTCCCTTTAATAATTTATTCAAAATTGTTTTCTCAAATTCCAGGACGGATTTTGTGTTATAAAACTGTAAATAATCTAACAAGGAATGAGTGTAGATTTTAAAAAGGATTTTAAACAGTTTATATTCAAAGGATTCAAACTCGAATCATTAATTCACTTAGAAGTTTGAAGCCTCTTATCGAATAATAAACGGAGAGATAATTTAGCCTGAAAAAAAACAAATTGGAATACACAATATATGTGTCACAGATAGGCGATGTAAACTTACCTATAATTATAACGTTTACAAATGACTAATTAACATAGTTTAAACGTTGCATTAAATAAAAGGTCTACAATTCTTTTTTTCAAAAAGAATTGGGTTATCTTTTCGGTTCTTCACTGCCGGTTTCCGGATCGAGTCGGCCCATACGTGCCAAAGCATGGCTCTCTCACGATTAATTTAAGTAATCTTTGGAACTACCAGTCGGATTCGAATAATTATTTTTGTAAATAATAACCAGATTCATGAGAAATAGTAGAGGCTATCTAATATGTCGGAAACGAACCAAGTAAAACAACACGGTGTTCCGTCATGTGAGGTTGTTGGAAAGGACTCAAGAGGAAGTACCCGAAAACCCGCTGTCCTCAACCGCCCCTTAAACAGTAAGTAGGCAGCCACACCATTGCGTGCCGAGGACCTTGCCTCTCTTCTGTTTTAGAGAAGCGCGCGCAGAACACGTCGCGTCACCGTCTCAAGCCTGCTCATGCTATTTGAACGGGCAGATGACGCATAACCTTGGCCGCCCGACGAGAAAGAAGCATTACCAAGAAGAGACGAACTGTGAACGCCTCCATACCAAAAAATGTCATAAAAATATTGTATACCGAAGTATCACCATTAAATTACAAGCGGGTAAAACCGCGGGGCATAGCTAGTTTATAATAAACAAGCCGTCTCGCAGTTTCACCTGGATTTATGGTCACTGCTCCGCTTCTATTTGTCGTAGCGTGATGATATATAGCTTATAGCCTTCCTCGATAAATGGGCTATCTAACACTGAAAGAATTTTTCAAATCGGACTAGTAGTTCCTTAGATTAGCGCGTTCAAGCAAACAAACAAACTGTTCAGCTTTATATATTAGTATAGATAGTTATGTACATTAACATTATATGGGTATTACATATATTTTTTTTTAATTCTCAACCACTCAAATTTCATTATTTCAAGTACGAGGTGACTTACAAACACAATGTAATTGAAATTGTAAATGAATTCTATTATGTCAAGAAATTTAAACGGTAGTAGCCGAGCGTGCAGAAGATTTATGAAGACAATGTCTTATAACGTGGTACCGGTACACAAAAACCATCCAGTCTTTTTTTTTTTAAAGTAACTTTACTTAACTTTATCACATGGGTTCCTGAAATACTTAAAGAACACGACTAGTTTAGCAACTGACAATACAGCATTCAGCTGGTGATCTTTTTGTGAATCTCATACATAGTTCGATTCGATCTATTATAACAAGTAGAAACTCTTTCAAAGTGACCTGCTCTCAAAGCGGACTTTGACGACCTATACGCATGCAGTACGCATGCAGTAAAGCATTTGACGACCACGTCGGGGGCGAAGGTTCAATTCCCGGTCAGTGCAAATAAACTGCAGTGAAAATGTCTGTTTTGACTATCTTGTTGATTGTGTGGTTCTGTCCAGTGATCCTGTCTGCTGAGCCAGAGGTCGTGGGCTCGATTCCCACTCCGGACAAATAATTATGTGATGAGTATGACCATTTTCTGTGTCTGAGTGTAATTTATTTATGATATGTATTTAGTAATATATAAGTATTATTATCAGCAGTCTGGTTACCATAGTACAGGCTCTGCCTAGTTTGTGATCAGACGGCCGTGTGTGAAATGTGTATGGTACATGGTACATATGTGTATGGTTTTTAAGTATGTTAATATCCCACAATTGAAATAATAGTGATGATAATAATAATAATAATGGTTATTTTCGTTCCTACAAAATACATAAAGAATTACAAAAGTTTACATGACGAAGAATAGTGTGGGTACATTATTTTAAACGTATCCTAATATTTGTGGGAGACAGGAACCCAAACAAAGACACCCTGGATTCCTGCCCCCCTCCTTAGAATAGGAATGGATAAAAGAATTCACTAGTGGGCAACTGAAAATTAAGAGAAAGAGAATATAAAAATATCGTGCATATATAAAAAAAATCTCACCTCCTTAATAAATCTTCTTGAGCAATGATGGAAATCGTGTCCATCAGTATAGCAACCGTAGTACAGCTGAGTGCAAAGGACCAAATAATACTTCATGCTAACAAAAACACGCTGTTTCAAAATTTGTCAACTCCAGCAAATTTGTTTAGCATTGAAAGTTTTAATAACGATTGAAAAGTATATTTAATTAAGTTTATTCAGAAGTTCGTTAAATTTGTTACTTTAACAACATGTTCTTGAACAACTGAACTGTTTATAATTAAATTGAGTTTAACATACCTACCAACAATTACGAATTACCAATCCAATTGTGTGTTCACTGACACAATTAAATTGGGGGAAGTGGTTCAATTCAATCAGGAAAAGAAAAATTTGTTATATGAAAAAATATTACTGATGATGAAAAAAATACATTTTGTTTGTTACGTAATATTTTTTAGGATTAAAAAGTTGTAAACGTAGAATAATATTTACGTGTTGGTATTTAAAACATTTAAACAAATCAACAATTGAAATTTTGTTCAATCATATAAGTCATTTACATAGCTACACATAATATGAAAGTAGGAAGATAGGGTTAGGTACTTGGTAACTGAATTATTCGCAGTACAATAGATCCTTCGTAGTATTTAATTTAATATGTTAGTACTTTTATTCGATTTTGGTTGTTTTACATAATTTATTCATTGTATTAATTTTATTGAAATTGTTGCGTGTTAATTTTATTTATTGCTTTGATGCGTTTTGCCTACTTGACTTCATTGTTACAACTACTACTTATTTTACTATTTAATTTATCTTACTTGATTATACCTATTTGTTTAATTGTTTTTGTTTTGATTTGATTTGACTTTTTTTTTAATTTAATTCACTATTTTTTTATTTAATTTTATATAATTGTTCGATTAGTTTTATAAGACTGCATGATGTGTTCTCTTATAATTGTAGAAGCACCAGATTTATAAAAAGAAAAAAGATTGTAAATAAACATGTTATGTGTATTCTTCGTTAGAGATCCTAATAAATAAATATAAGAAGTGCCTATAAGAACAAAAGTGATAATCTCGGCAAAAGGAACCAAGACACAGATATAACTTTACCAAAATTTGAAACATTTAAACACATAAAGAAAACCGTACAACCTTTAACCGTTTTCAAATGTCTTATTACGGTTAATATAGCTGACACGATATTTCCATTGATACGAAATAATACCTGATTCAGTATTATCCTTCAACAAAAGAAGATTCTTTGTAAAATCAGCTGCTTACATAAGCAACATTTTAACAATAAAAAAATATGGCTACCCTCTTTTGCTGGCATCTTAAGTCCACAGCAATTATCCCTTATTATTTCTATAGAGCAGATATAGTTGAAATAATTCTATCAGAGCAGACGTTATAAGGGGAATAAAATAATAAATGAAACCATAGAGAGAGCATTAATATCTTATGGTTTAGCGTGTTCACCCTAATGGTGGATAATATTTCCTTTTTTTTCTGAGTGAGATGGCATTAGGAACTTCCTTAACACAGAATGAAAATGTGTACAAGGATCTGCCATGTACATACAGGGTGTTAGTGAAATGCTCCCGAAAATCAAGACAGACGATAGTACTAATGGTACCTTTGATGATGGGTCCGAAAAAAAATCGATCCCGATTTTTTTCTGACAATAATTTGACTATGACTTTGCCAACTATAAATTGATCCTACTAACGTAATACCGTGAAAGCAAGCAAGTAATTGCCACCAAACTGGCACTTTGGGAATCAAGGATGAGAAAATTGCAAATGAAATTACAAGCTAAGCAAGAAGAGAAGACAATGGAAGGGAAAGAATATTTCTTGTAAGGATGGGTTGCGGAGTATGATTAATAGTTCGATTTGAGGATCGCATCAGGTATGCGATAACTCAAACTGGCCATTGTCGGGCAACCTGAGCCCTCTAAGTATATGACAAGAAAGAAACACTTGCAAAATTCTCAATGTCGAACGTTTCAAACTCGGTGATAATGGATAGTTATAGTTGTATAACGATCACTTATAATTCGCAAATAACACATGTTTACGATTCAATACGTCATTAAAGAGAATATATTTTACAGAAAATGTAGAATAGAGCAGCTCTTAGAGAATATTACGTATGTAACGTATAAGATAACTATTTACTTCGTTTGAATTTGCTCCAGCTAAACGGTCTACAATAATTTTTTTGTTGATTTCCTTTTTTTAAGTTTTGATTTTTTAAATTTCGAATCATAGTTGGGGGAACCATGTCAACTTTAGATATTATAGAGAAATATCTATTATAGATAATATCGTTCGAATAATGTACTTCAGTTACTGCCACAAGTGGTCTCACTTAACTGGGCAGTAAAAAAACTTGGGTTATAAATAAACTTGTATATTTTTAACTTTAAAGCTATAAAAATAAACTAAAGTTAACAAAGCAAAAAAATATTTCACTATATCTGAAAATTATCCAGTATATTAGATTCAAAACTTTGCAAGCATGTAATCATGATACAATATTTTGTGTTTTGATAAAATATATCGCATACATAGATCTAAACAGGTATTAACTCAAAAAAAACGAATAAGTGCGAGTCTGACTCCGCACCGAGGGTTCTGTAAGCAAACAAACTTGTTGTAGGTAGTACATCCATCTCGGGAATCAATTCTCGAAGACTTTTGTCCATCTTTTTCGAAAGACAAACTTAACTTTGCCGTTGCGATGTACGACAAAGTGAACTTTCCAACCGCAAAATATAACTTTGTAACCAGAAACACTATTTTTTTTATGTGATATAACAACAAATTAACAACTTTCGGATTTTTTTCCTTTATTTGTGCTGTCAGACCTTGTTTCTTACCAAATTTCATAATTCTGGGTCAATGGGCAGTACAGTACAGTACGATTTCCCTGAGAAATGTTCAAATTTGGTCAAATCTAAAGCTAAGTGGCCATATGTTTTGATTGCGTTTACAAATTTTTCACATCTTCAAGGGACCGCAGACTCACGTATTTGGTATTAATTTCAACTTGATGCGTTCTCGGGTTCTTAAAATAAGGGTCTTGACAGACAGACAGATGGACAACGAAGTGATCCTAAAAGAGTTCCTTATAAAGAATGGAACCCTAAAACACTTTTTTTTCAGAAAATGCGACAAACTTATTACTGTGTCCTTATGCACTGCAAGAGTTTTGTGTAATAATAATAACTCCACACATCTCACACACGGCCGTCTCATCCCAAACTAGGCAGAGCCTGTACTATGGTAACCAAACTGCTGATAAACATACTTAAATATTTCTAAATACATACATCTTATAGATAAATTACACTCAGACACAGAACAAATAATGATGCTCATCACACAATTATTTATCCTCGGTGGGAATTGAACCCACGACCTCTGGCTTAGCAGTCAAGATCACTAACCACTAGACCAACAGGCCAATCAGAATAGATTTATGCTTTATATATAGCTAGAAGAAAGATATTGTATGTGTTTTAATCATGTTTTGGGGCTGAAAATTGGATTTTTGTAGTTATTTTCCTATTGCTTCATTAACAATGTATGTATATTTGTTCATTATTTTGAGTTGAGCCCGTGTTGGTGAATTTAGCGTCTAGCGTCGGGTATTGGTGATATGTTCGAATCTGATTTATTAGTCGGTAGGTATAGGATATAGGAGATAAGGAATTCAATGGTGTGCATAACTTAATTTTTTTATATTCTAAAGGATGCTAACTCGAAAATTTTGGAATCTAAAGTTTAGATCTAGATGTGCGATATATTTGATGTATACATAATGTCGATGTCATACATTTGGAGTTGATTCCAAGAGTTTCGCCTTCCATTCATTTATCATTTCGATGTGATTAGTTAGGTCCATTAACTATAGAATGGACCCCGTATTTCCGGGTATTCATTTTCCTGTTACTTACAATATACTAATTACATATTAATTAATAAACATATATAATACGGCAATATATGCGTATGTATGAATATATATTAGATATTTGCGTTTGTCATACATTGAAACATCTAACGTATGTTTAATCAAACAACGTAATTAGGCTTTTGATGTTGATATCGGGGCCATTTAGTAATAAAAACTTTGAAAAGAAAAATTATGTAAATTTTCAGAGCATTTATTCCAAGGCTTGTGTAATTAGACATTAGAGCGTTAATTAGTAACGTCGAGGCTTGTGGGTTCGATTTCCACTTGGCGAAAATATTTGTATCTATTAATATACCTATTTACGAAACTTAAAAGTATAACATTGCGTATTTTTTATATTCGATGACTCACGTATATATTTATATGCAAGTTACAAAGCAATATTTACTTTAAACTGCTTAAACGAATATTGGATAGCAATAATATCATAAATTATTAATTATATATATTGAAAACATAACATACGCACATATAAGCTTTATTCGTTTATTTAAACAGCATATAAAAAAAAAAACTAAGAACATACTTACATGTTTACCCCATAAACCTTTTTGGTGATATTAGAATAACTTAAAGTAAATATGGAACTCAAACAGAAAAAAATCATTTCATTGATTTTTTTTATAAATTTATTTCATTTATGGTTGAATACCTACTACAAGTAACATTAAAATGTAGCCTCACAGCTCCCGAAGGCGATGCAAGCCAATGCAAGAGTTTGCATCAATCATGGTTTAGTAAAAAGTAAAACAAAAAAAATTTATTAAAGATTAAATTTCGGACAAAGATTAGCAGGACTATTATTATTAGTAAACTAAAATCGTAGATAAAAAAATTTTTTTCTTATTTCATTTTGTTGGTGGGAATCAGCAAATGCAAGATTTCTGTGGTAAGGAGACGCTTTATAGAGGTTAAACTTGATAGCCCGCTATTCATCCCGATTAAAGGCTTCCAGGAAATGTCAAAAATTTTTCAAAATATTTAAAATGACTTCCAACAAAATTTGCTTACTCTGAGATGGAAAATGACACATTGATTTAAAGTTAACATGAAAAGTCAATTTTAGATCAAAAACGATATACGATAAGATAAAATATCTTTATTTGTCTGAACATGTGCACAGCTAATGTTACAATATAATTTATATATAAATATAATATAATATAATTGTAATAAACTTTATTGTGCACTGACAAAAATGCTTTTAAAAGGAATACATCAAGTGAATATGTACAAAGAGCGGCCTTATCACTGAAAGCAATTTCTTCCAGGCAACCTTTGGATGGACATATCAACAATAAATAGATGAAATCATGGGTAGTTTTGGTGTAAAGTGCTGATATAAGAGATATTACTTTAATTTCAAAATGCTTGGTATTAATTTTAGGCTTAGGAATATCATTATTGATTTATTACATTAATTTGATAAAAACTATTACAGAAAACTATTTATCAGGCAATTACAATAACATGTAACAGTTACAAACACGTCCCCACTAAATATATAGTAGTAAAAAAAAAGATTTATTAGAAATTTGGTCAGAAGTTGGCATGACTGGCCTGTTGGTCTAGTGGTTAGTGACCCTGACTGCTAAGCCAGAGGTCGTGGGTTCGATTCCCACCCAGGATAAATAATTGTATGATGAGCACGATAATTTGTTCTGTGTCTGGGTGTAATTTTTCCATAATATGTATGTATTTAGAAATATATAAGTATGTTTATCAGCAGTCTGGTTACCATAATACAGGCTCTGCCTAGTTTGGGATCAGAGGGCCGTGTGTGAAGTTATTATATTATTAATTAGGCCATTCTAAAGAAGAGGAAAATGTTAAATAATACTTTGTAAAAGCAAAATCTGTACTAATATTTAAAGCTGAAGACTTTGTTTGCTTGATTGCTTGAACGCGCTAAGGAACTACTGGTCCGATTTGAAAAATTATATCAGTGTTAGATAGCCCATTTATCGAAGAACGCTTTAGGCTATATATCATCACGTTAAGAATAATATTATAACGACAATACTTACATAATGGGTACAACAGGAATATGCAAACTTTAGAGAGCTCCTCAGTGCTAAGTCCAGTGTGTCTAAGTGCTAAGACAATTTAATCCATATCCTTTACAAGGTTAAATTAACTTATTCAATGTTTTTTTTACCATTAATTTGCTTACATCGATATAATCAACATGCATAATTATTTCCTTTGTCTAGTCTATAATTGTAGCTATTAGTGATCTGGTAACGTCTTAAGCGGTACTGAATTGATAAACACGACACATTCTTCAAGGTACACATACTTACCTCGAATCCGTAAGCTAAATATAGCTTTGCCCCCACCCTAAAAAGCAATTCTCGTTGAAAAAACAACCGTTGCGTTGGTGTTTGAAGCACACCAGTAGGCTAAAAACACCGTTTCTAGTCAAAGGAATTTCTGATCTGCTCGTAGTAAGAGCTAATATTGAACTAAAAACAATATTTCTTCATCAACGAGAATAGTTGACTATATTCTCTTTTGAATCTCGGCCACGAAATTATCCAATTAGACTAAAACACAAATGTAATATGGAATCCAAGACATTATAAATAACAATCTCATATTAAAATAAGTTCAATACTTTTTAACCTTTATAACCAACTAAATGTATTTTTTGGGGGCAAACGAGTAGACGGGTCACCTGAAGGTAAGTGACTACCGCCGCCCATGCGCACCTGCAACTCAAGAGTCACAAATGCGTTGCCGGCCTTTAAGTTGACAGTAGGGGAAGGGGGGAGAGGGGGAGTGTGGGAGAAGGGGGAAAAGGGGGAGAGGGAAGAGTTAGGGCTTCCGGTAACCTCACTCCTTCGGCAAAATACAACAAAGCATTGCTTCACTGCCGTTTTTCTGTGAGGCTGTGGTATCACTCCGGTCGAGCCGGCCACTGTTAAATTTAGGATTCACAAGTATATTAGCTAGACTTCAGAAGAAATGTTCCACTTGTGACAACTCGTTCTACCATACCAGCGTGCCTCAAGTGAAATGTTTATTTTGTGATCAAGGTCATATTGGTATTCTCGATTTATTATAGTAAATGAAGAGAAGATGTATTCTATACGTTTTAAACAACCAAGTTAACTTGTTTTATTTGCTAAATAAAAATATGCAAATTTTACATCAAAAGGCCGTGTTTTAAACACACCCCTTCGAATAAAATTCGCAGACGTTCAACATTGATATACCTAAACAGCAAAAAAAAAACAAAAAAAGGATTTTTGCGGTAAAAGAAAAAATATACAAATAGTACATGTTTCCCATTCTATATATATCTTTTTAAGTCCTATTATCCTCCCGGGCCCCATTTTATGCCAGAAAAACAATGAATTGTGTAATTTCATTTGCAATTTTTCATTTGACATTCTAACAATTACAGTGAGGGAAAAAATAAAAAGATAAAAGAAAGATAAAAAGGGATATGTATTGTTCTGTTTATGTGTGATGGAGTTCGCAATGGGTGTATTTGGCGCGCTTAAAATTATTTAGCATAGAAAAGATCAATGAGTAAATGTGAGTTATGTTTTTGTGTGTTCGGTGTACGGCAATGACACTTGGTTATTATAGATTGTATTGAGAAAAACAAATCTATATCTAAAGGTGACTTATACTGTATTGCTGAAGATTTAACATAATTTACGTTATAATGAGACAATATTACTTAAAGAAATGTGCACATTGTGCATATATTCAACTGAAATCCTATAGCAGAAAAAATATTGGATTTTATAAAATTTGTTTGGTGCAACGGTAGTATGATAACTATGAGTAAAATTGAGTAGACAAATTATATAGTATGCTCTGTAATAGTGATATACTTAAAAGACAAATAATCATAAATTAAAAATTTAAAATACCCTTGACTGGAAAATCCCTTCAACGATTACAAAAGAGCTGATAATCTTCGAACGGCTAAACTGATTTTCTTGAATTATATTTAAAAACACTTTCGATGAAGCCACCTTTCAAACAAAAAAAAACCGCACTCAAATCAGTTCATCCGTTTAAGAGCTACGATGCTATAGACAGACACATAGACACGTCATACTTATAACACCCCTCTTTTTGCGTCGGGGGTTAAAAAGGAGCCAATAGTTTTATTTTAGTTCGTCGACATTGGTGCCGATTTTGTTGTTCACGGCACAAAATTAAAATTTATTTAAAATTCTCTTATAATAATTATATTAATACGTGAAGAGAGTTCCTTGTATCCCTTTTTAAGAAAATTTCGCGAACGTAGTAACATGAATTTTGGAATATTTATAGTTTATATTTAGAAGAAGTGCAGAAAGCTAAAATTTGTAAACAGTATGTGTTATAACTTTAAAAATTACGTGAAAACGACTTAATGAAATTACACGCGTCCAGTTTATACGTTGACCTGTCATGGTAAGTAAGTCTATACAAATGACAAAGAGCGAAATGGTAAAATCTTCTGAAATAACATTTTAAGATTTTTCGAATGGCTATTAATATTTTTTAACAACAGAATTGGCACCATTTTGTCTTTTGAATGTTATACATATACAAGTAACATTTTAGTCAACAGAATTGATGGTGACATATTGTTCCTATAGTATAAAATTTTACGTATGCTGAATATGGAATAGTTATTCAAAGTGTAAACATTGGTAACAATAAAACACCTTTTTTTTCTTATGTTAGAGGGGAGAGAAAGAGGGCCGTCCAATCAGGCAACAGCCATCGAGTTACAGGCATGCTACTCTCCGCCGCTTCTATTTGTGAGGAAGTGATGTCTGCTTAAGAAGCGGTGGAAAGTGAACGTTAGAGGGCTAGTACTCTCCCGTCCTGAAGAAGAGGCACCAGGCGCCAGAGATCGCAGAATAAGGGTAACGGGTGAGGCTGCCCGTTACTCTAGCAGAAGCAGGCCCGAGACGGAATCGTGACATGTTCCGCGCGTGCCTCTCTAAACCGGAAGGGGGGCAAGGCCCGGGACACGCAATGGTGTGGCTGCTTTCTGTTTAGGGCCTCCTAAACAGAAGGCAGCCACACCATTGCGTGTCGCCTGGCCAAAGTCTGTCAGGTTTCTCGGGGACTTCCTACCTAGGGTACACCCGAGTCCTTTCCAATATACTCTCTTGTGACGGAACACCGTGTGGTTTTAGTCGGTTCAATTTCGACATACCACTTAACTACAGTATCCACTACCCTCTTAGCTATCTTTCCTTTTCTATATACTCGCAATTTTCCCATATTGAATTCCCGGTTGAAGGCAATAGATTTGCCCCCTATCACGCGAGTGGGAGGGACTGAATAATAGTTGAAAAAATTTGGGTGTTTAATACACCGCTGCCTACCGCTTGGGGGATACAGGCGTGTGTTATCTATGTTTGTATAATTTACTTCTAAAACTGTAGATATGTCTGCATATGTAGGTCTAATGTTTACTGTTGTCTTTTGTTTGTTCCAGGATATGAAGATACGCATGTAATGATATTCATCGGTTTTGGCTTTCTGATGACCTTCCTGAAGAAATACTCTTACAGTGCTTTGGGTTTTAACTGGTTCTTGGCTGCACTGGCCATACAATGGGCCCTGCTTTGTCAATCCTTCTATCATATGAAAGACAATACAATATTTCTTACCAAGAAATCTTTGTTCGGTAAGTGCCGTAAGCTGTTGAACAGAATGATGCATTTGTTGCATAATACTTGATGTAATGGCATGACTTATCTTTAGTGTTATTGCTACAAGAGTAATATTAAGGCTTAAAATACTTACTTAATAAAGTTTAATCTTTATGTATAACAATTTCGTTTCACGTTGTTTGTCCGCGATGATGTTAAACGAATGAACTGAATGATCTTAATGAAATTTTGCACATAGTGTGCAGAATTTCAGTGCAGTTTGGTCCAACTTGACAGATAAGATAGTTTTTATTTCAGTTTATGCTCACAATTTTTCTTATTACAAATTACTTAGGTAATCACAGCAACACGTTACCAGATAGGTAGTAATATAATACGTGAAGAGAATTCTTTGTACCCCTTTTTAAGAAAATTTCGCTAACGTAGTAACATGAATTTTGGAATATTTACAGTTTATATATATAGAAGAAGTACAGAAAGCTAAAATTTTTAAACAATATGTCTTACAACTTTCAAAATTACGTGAAAACGGCTTAATTAAATTACACGCCAGTGTATGCGTTGACCTGTCATAGTAAGTAAGTCTATACAATGACAGGTCAAGTTATACTGGCTAATGAAAAAACCATGGTCAAAATTCGACCACTACGCGATTTCTAGTATTATGAATTCTGAATCGATTCTTAATATATCTTGTATATAATATACACATTCCCCTTTTTAGTGTTTAAGTAATGAAATATAATGAAAGTGAAACAAATATTTGGTGTTATTTTAATATTTTATTTTTCTCTTTCCCTTAAAATGTTATCAGTTTTATGGACCCGCCAAAAATAAAATTTAATCTAACGTCAAAGATCTTAATGTAAAGTGACTACTAACATAAGATGTCCTGTGTTTATATTATTAGAGCTCTTAAAACAATCCTGTTATATTGTAATAAACTTACTTTAAAGAAATCTATGTAGACAGTGTTAATGAAAATATTTTAAGGTGTGTACCTGTGTGTTTAAGCCTTAACCGCTAAACACATGCATAACTGAATAAAAAACTGAATAAAACAAAGATTAAAACACCCACTTAAAAACAGCTTCCGTATAAAACAATGAACCCTTCAATTATTTACTGAGACTTCCTTTTTTATTCAATTTCTAAAGTTATTTTGTCAGAAACAAAATAAGCATTGTATCTTATAATAACAGAGGGACCTGCCTTAAATTTCAATGAAAGCAGAATTTTAAATACCCAATTTCCTTTCAATACTGCGACTCAAAAGAAAGGCTTTAATATCAAAAATGTTTAGATATTGTTCTAAATTGTATTACAATTTCGTGTAACAGTCCCTTTTTGAGGAATCAATTGAGTTAGATGGCCGCTTTCGACTTGATTTTTAGTTGCTTTTCTTTTATTTTTATTTTCTCTTAAAACCAACAACATTACCGGCCATTTTAACTTGCTTTGATTTACTAAAGGCCCCTTAAATATGTATGAACTTACTACATGCGATGTAACTATAGAGATATGTATTTAATTTACATATTATATTAACCACTTACATGCAGTTTGGCTATTATGTATATCTAATGAGATCTCGGTATAGGTTTGAGTCAATTAATTAATTAACATAAACCGTTGATAGACTGTTAGATATTTTAACAGTACGGTATTGTTTATTTTATCGAAGGATGTGAGTTCAAATAGGTCTGAGCAAAGTGTTTTAAAACGTTATTATTGTGTAAGGCGTCCATTAGACGCTCATGCAAACGTTAATCATTACCAAAAGTCATGATTGACGGATGTTCGTAGGTGATTGATAAAATAATATCGACATCAAAATCTCATTATGCAACCGTCAATCACTGCATTAGACGATAGGTTATTCGACAATCACCGTTTTGATTGTGGCAAAACTGACAGCAAAACCTACCGTGTAAGGGGCGCCATAATAAAAGATGTACATAAAATTCATGTATATAATCTGTGTGTACTTGTAATGTATGAGAACTTGTTAAACATAAAAACATCAGTACCTTTAGAGTATTTATGTGTTTTTTATAGAGGCAGATGTCATGTCAGCCACTGTCTTAATCACCTTCGGTGCGGTGTTGGGTATCGCTAGTGGAGCACAGCTGCTGTTCATAGCCATTGTAGAGATTGCTGTCGGCTGCTTGAACCTGTACATAATTGGTGATATTTTCAAGGTTTGGAACTCTTAACTATTTAGACAAATAGATTAGAAAGTCATTCAAAAACTCTTTCCAGATTTTAGAGGAACTTGAGTTCCTACAAGATATTTGTCAACCATACGACAAGAAAAACAGCAGCCAATTTGGATAACTACGGTCTTAAATTGGGTAGAGATATTTTTCCATGTTCCAATTTTAAAAGAAATCTCCTTTAAATTATTTATTTGCCTATTGTGCCACTTCTATTCCTAGCTGTGTAACTAGCAGAACTTCAATATCATTATATTTTTATTAATGAAAACCAGACATTATAGCAGTTCTAAGTAGACCTACTTTCTATTATAAAATTTGATATACGTAACTAACTGATAGTAAAATCAAAATAATAATTACTTTTTTCGTCAGCTTTCCTAAGATAACGTAATGTATCCGTTGAAGATTTAAAACACCCCGATTCGAAAATCCCTTTATTGAGATTAGAAAAGAGCTAATGATCTTCGAACGGCTGAATAGATTTTCTTGAATTATATTATACATATATATATATTATATAACAGTTTATTTACAATTTCCCAACATCAACCATTGGGCCAAGATCCACCATATATGATTACCTATATGGTCGGAGAAGTCTCAGCCAGCCAGCTTTCTCCGCTTTAACAAGGATCCGACTCATTGGAACCAAGGGCACTCAGTTCCAACTGACTGGAACTACAATAGAGCATAGAGACTGACTGACTGACTCATCAAAATATCAACCTCTGACCTTGGAAAGGAGTGATGAGGCGACTTCCACATACAAACTACGTAGCAGCAACTATTAACCCTGCATCGTTTAGCATATACTTGGGCTGCAGTCCGCCAAGCACGATCACCTAGCCTGGTTAGACGATTCTCCCTTTGTATTGAAGGGACAATGCGCGTTCCTAACCAAACCAACGTAGTGACGTAATAAAACTATAATTCTGAAAAATGTTCCTATTTTTCTAGCTAAGTGATCTTGATTGATGATTTTAAATTACATTTAATTTACAGTCTCACAAAAAAGTACTGGTATATGGTATGAATAGTAAATTTTAGTACGGTCAAATCAATCCTTTTTTCAAGGAATGTGTTTAAACAACATGGCTCTAAAATAAACTAACATAACGTATAACTGTGGAATTATGTCAGAAATATTACAAAGACATGAAAGTATTCTCATACTTCTAACTTTATATACTGAATTTTGTATAAAACTTGGTGTATAAATACATAATAAAAGGTGCATGTTAAAAATAATACATTTTTTTTATAAATACTACATAATAAATTATTGAAAAAAAAAATTTTATTTTCAACTTATACTTTTTATTTCATTAGATTAGGAGGATGACAATGACAGAGATAAATCAGTCATTGACATTGATCCAAAAAATAAAAATAAAAATTTAAATTAACTTCATGTTAAGTTAAATTTCAAAAACTAGAACAAGAGAAAAGATTTATGAGTATGACAGCAACGTGACTTACTATCCCCACTTAAGGCGAGCTCATAAACTGACTTGGTTAGCATATTCGATCCATCCTTGCTATAGATGCTCTGTTTAAAGTTAGAATGCAAACAACTAAAACTACCTATTAACGAAATAAATCACGGGTAACGTTGTGTGTAGTAGTAGTAGTATTTGAGTCTGTAGATCTGTCAAAATAATGTCTTCAATTAGAGAGTCAACTAGCCCAGTAAGGTACCCCAATAAAAGTTATTATTTTCCACACCTCAATCATATGGTTTTTAATGGTTTATACTGAATGAATTTTATGTTTTTTTTCTTTTTACATGCTTTATATTAGCTTCACTTGTATGTTTGTAATCGACTCCTTTGGACGCGATTTTGACCCACTTTAAACGGCCAGATTTCATTCAAATTTTGCACACGTGTCAAAGACCGATGACAATGCAATAATTCGATTATTTTTTTTATTTGAATTTTGCTATAAAAGCGTGTTTTTTGGTTTTTTAAACTTTAATTATTTTTTGTCTGAAATCACTTCACCAGGGTCAAATGGTGGTATGTCGGACTCGAACCGACTAAAACCATACAGTGTTCCGTCACCGGGTCTCATGGTCGAGGCCTCACGTGTACCCTAGAAAGGAAATCCCTGTGAACCCCTACAGACTTGGCCACCTGTTAAGATAGGTAACCAAACTTTGACGTGACAGTGAAGAGTACTAGTCCTCTCCCTTTCCGTCACTTCTTTCGCAGAATGAGGCCGCGGAACCTAGCTCTGGATCATACACTAAACCATGGTCTCCGGCGAGAGGGCATACCGAAAGTCCTCGCGGTGGCTTTCGTTGTGCCCTCTCGCCAGAGACCGTCGGCACGCTACTGCGCCGACGCAAAGCACTCCACCAAATTGTGAAATGCGGTATCCTCGGAGAATTTTGCTTTGAATTACGCGGGCAGAGAAATGTGAAAATTGAAATACTTAAATTTTATAATATAATGTAGAAGAAGTACAGAAAGCTAAAATGTGAAAATGGTTACAAAAAGCTACATGGGTCTGGGTCATACATATGTGTTCACCTGTCGTGGTAAGGAATACTGGTCAGTGTTATAAAACAAAACATTTAAAGTTAATGAATTATAATCGAAATTCCACCACCAGGCGATCTCTAGTTAAAAGTCAATTTACTCAATTGGGAGTGAAATGTTAAGAACTTCTTGTGTCTCTAAAGTGTAAATACTTAAAATCGATATCTTTTTAGTATAGTACACATTTACGAAAGTAAGTGTAATAAAAACATAACATAAGTTAAGTTATATAATATCTGGCATATTAAACAAACAGGTTAGGTAAAAGTTTCGTTATATAGGTCCTATTTTTCAGGACTAATTTAAATTTTTAAGACAGTACTATTTATGGCTTACTAAATATGAATTCAATTTTGTTTCAGGCCTCTGATGTTGGAGGTTCAATAGGTATTCATACTTTCGGTGCTTATTTTGGTCTAGGAGTCAGTACTGCTTTGAGGATCAAAAAAGGCGAAGTACCTGAAGCATCTAGATTGGATGGCCCGAGCTACAACTCTGATGTAACAGCTATGATTGGTTAGTTTCCTTTACTGATGTAACTGTAGCACATACAGTGTTCGCAGCTTACCATGTTACAAAATAAACACTTCCACAATTTTATTTAGTTATTTAAAGCGATTCAAAAATATTGTCATATTGGGCATGTGTCACGTACCAGAACTACCAGAAGTGATATATTTTTAAAATTAATAAAATAAGTAAGTAGTTATCATGATACTGAAAAAGTAAATGAAAATTGAAAATACATTTTATGTATTTTTGAAAATACTTTGTAACCTACATACAATTCATGTAGGTTACAAAGTAACTTATTTCTTATAAAAGTCAGAAGCTACATAATTATGATTTTGATGTAAATTGTTATCAAGCTGAAATAGCTAAAATATTACAAACAAAATTGAATCGGAATTATTACAACGGGGACATTTTAAATGATTGCAACGTCGCGGTGTCGATTCACTTTTTGTATATTATCAAAAAAAAAATCTAATTATATTTAGTCGTGTTCTATTACGCACAGATCAAGCTATGCTTAGTTTTAGTAACATTATTATTTCTATATTTAAAGATAATAGGTACTTATACGTCTTCACTATTGTCAACTATTATGTATTCTGTGCTATTGTTGACTATTTTTTACGAAAACATATTTAATTAGATGAAAGAATATTCAATCTTTAAAACCAAAACCATACGAATAGAAAAAGAATTAAAATAATTAAAAATCTATTACAATAGTGCAATCCGACCTCAGTAGTGACAGTAGTACTTAATAGCGTTATGTAGTATTATTGAAAATTCTCGCTGTCCCTTCGTTCGTTCCATTATCCAGCACTGACGGGGTGACCTAGATTTATCTAGATTATGTCTGTCTCTTGTACTCATAAACCTTGATAGAAACCGCCTTATTAAAAATGGAGCGAACGACCTACTATAATGTAAACTTACTGGAGTTATAAGAAATCAATGAACATTTGTGAACAATGAATAGAGCTAATGACCAAAATATGCTAATGCGAGAAAAGTTCCAAATTCGGGAGTAAAACGAAGAAAGGACAATATTTGGATGTGCCTTTTAAGGGAAATGAAATCTCTAGGGTTACGTTCTATTGTGTGCACAGTTTATTAAACTCATTTATGTATTTTATTCTGTATTTGAATATATTCTCTTTCAAACAACACTGTGATTTTGGGGTTTTTCAGGTTCGATATTTTTGTGGATATATTGGCCGTCATTCAACTCTGCCTTGACTGTCTCACCAGCTGAATACCAAAGAGCTATTATCAACACTTATCTTTCCCTCGCTGCTGCTACAGTAAGTAGAAGCTACGGTAAAAAACTGAAAGGCGTTATTTAATTTTCTTCATATTTTGTTCTCACCTAACACTAGACACAGACATCCAGGTCACAATGACTCGATGTTACATATTATGTACAAAAAGAGGTTGAAATGAAAAGGTAGAATAATTTTGATAGGGTAAATTGATTAATCGATTGATTGAAATGCATACAGATTTTCAACGAATCTGTCGTTGAAAATCTGAATATTACTATTTGCAGATCCGATGACGGATTAGCAAATGTTAGTAGTTAAGACTTTGTTGGATTCAGTGTTATGTGTTAAGAAGCCAAAAATCGTACTCAAATCAATGAGAAAGGTCGAGACTAAGCCGCACACACACTGTGCGTCATCAGTCTATCTGTGAATACGAATGATGTAAGTCGATCAAAATATCGGAAATCAAATGAAAATGAGTATTTCTGAGCAAGTGTATGAGTATTTCTGAGTAAGTCACTTTATTATTAGACTGGAGTTTATGTTGTATTAATAAAATAAAAAAATATTTACTTTCTCGTGACCACCGTGACGTGTTTTGATTGTTTCTTTGGCTGGGTATTTAACTTTTTTTTTGCTACATTTATTCCTATGCCAAGCTTATTACCATAGCGTTTTATAATTCTTTCAAAATTATTGTGTCTTAAAACTAAACTCCGAACAAATGCACATGAAGCACAAAATACTTTTGGAAATGAAATCACAATTCTTAAATGGATAACAGTTGCCGAATCCACCACTTAAACTATATTTATCTGTCTAGGTTACCGCATTTGTGGTGTCTTCTATGGTGAACCACCAAAAGGGCAAGTTTGACATGGTACATATCCAGAATTCAACATTGGCTGGTGGAGTGGCCATAGGAGCTGTGTGCAATATGTTCATCACACCTGGCATCGCCATCGCTATCGGCATCGGTGCTGGCATTCTCAGTGTTTGTGGTTATCGGTTTCTGACGGTGAGTGATTGAATATATTTGTAATAACTCATGTTCAGATCATAAAAACACTATCTAAGTGTAAGTACGTTAGTCAAAAATTCGAACGTCAAAAATCTGACAGTAAGTATCCAATATAAAAATTGCACTAAATAATTATTTATTAGTTAGAACAGGCAACTATGTATACGTAAAAAGTAATACATTTTGGCAGAATAAAATTCAGAGATTTCTATAAGAATGCTACGCTAATTTTAGTAAGTTACCGTCGTCGGGGAGGAAACAAATCTGGTAATTCCTCCAATATATACGCCCACACTTTAACAAAATGAAGTTAAAGCTATGAAAGTACGAAGTTTGTCTGTCTAGAGACGAAATTAGAGAAAACTTTGTCGAAAACGTCCAAGTGTAAAAGTAGATAATAATTTTTTGAAAAGTTCTTTCGTGATCCCAAAATCCCTGGAGAAGACCGATATCCACAGCCAGTAATAATTTTACGGATTTTAAGAAATAGTATTAAGTGAGCTGACACTTTACTGACGTTTCTTAGCGTGTGTCTCTTGATATTTTTTTGATTTATACTTTGTAATCGAGGGAAAGTTAGGAAAATTCTAATAGCTATGAAAAACAAGATAAAATCTGAAACAAATCTCACAATATCATGATTCTCCTGATCTAAAGATTTCTAAGTGTAATCAGTGTCGGTTCACTTATTCAAATTATTGAAAAATTTTAATACCAAAGAGGATAAGAAAATGGTGAACTGCTGCCAAAAAATCTAAAGACGAAGCACTTCCCAGGGATGGAGAGCTACTACAACAAAACATTAACTATAAGAGCTACCGAAATCAGACCTATCACGAATCGACAGAAATCTTAAGACGATTTCTTTTTTAAGTTATTTTCTTTCACTGTTATATCAAGTCCAAGGAATATGCTCGCAACTTGGGTTCTAATTCGATCCGCCGGCGGAGACATCTATGATCAGAACCCCAATCTGTCACTGTCTGTCACACACACAGTTTATAAGTAGTAAAATTTGTGATGACTAGTTTTTTTCTTACTTCTCTGCCCATTTCACTCTATCAACTCGTCTCGTATTTGTTTAGATTAAATAATATAGTTACTACATGTCTTTTCACCGCTTTGACATAATTAATCATCAGCAAATATTTTAAACCCACAGCCAGCGTTGGAGAAAATCGGTATCCAGGATACCTGCGGAGTTAACAACCTTCACGGCATGCCAGGCGTATATTCTGGTATTTTATCAATTTTGTTCGCCGCATTGGCCACATCGGAAAGATATGGAGCTGAATTATCTGGTATATTTGGAGCCATGGAGGCAAGTAATATAATTTTATTATGTATCATTGAAAATCATTTTTTTTTTAACTAAGATGAAATTCTAATCTAACAAGTTTTAATTGGAATATTTCTTTTTACAAGAATAAGATAAGAAAAAAAATCTTCATTTCTCTTTAAAATGCTATTGTTAGTTGAATTAGTAATATTATATTGGCTTATACACTGTATGTTTTAAAATACATCGAATTGAATACTTAATTACTTTCAGCTCAGTCAACTCTATTAGTTAGTACTCTATTAGTTAGTACTCTAGTAGATAGTAAATTGTTTATAGTCAGTCTTCTGTCTTTTCTCAGCAGTTTAATCTTCATAAATAATGTTTTAATTAAAGATTGTTTGAGTTTGAAAATATGTTCCATTTTCAAGTCGCAGTTCAAATTATTTAAATTGCAGTCATTAAAAATATAATTATTTATAGTGGTGTTTTAGTATATTTTACAGTCAATACGTAATAGTTTGTGTATATAGTTAGTGTTTCAGATTTGCCAAAAGCTTACTAGCATAGTACGATAACTTGGGTCGCCAAGATTAATGCAAAATCTGAAAGAAATACTAACACGTTATAACAGCGCTATTGCTACAACTGTTTATTGCCGTGTTCCCTTTCCATTAGCTAAACCGTGTGTTTAGTTTTATAGAAAAAAAATAGATATTTTTGTCACTTTCTTAACTATTCTCAATGAGACTTTTCTTACACTGGTATGTCACGTTGAATACTGTTGATGTTTAGAAATCATACAAGTGGAACGTGACGCAATATTATAATTATTATTAATAATTATTATCATTATTGTACTGTTTGTTAATCTCAACGAGTTATACCTTTAAACTTTGATCTGTCGTTCTTTTTCTAATTTAATTTTGGAGAATTGATGCAGACTAATAAAAAGATAGCAAAATTGCTAATGATAAGCCTCCGCAGTTTTAAACATACATATATTAGGAGTGTTACTTTCATTGCCTCCCCCGGGGAAGTAATATCCTTGTGCGTCTGAACATTGCATTAGTAGACGGAGTCCGCTTGCCACGTCGAAGGCTAGCGCTGGGTAGACCGTTAAGTACAAATCACCACAGCACCAACTAACTCTCCTCTGATTTTTGGTGCAGCAATGTATCAATGGGGCACATATCAGTGACAACGTGTCACCGATAGCCCCGTTGAAGTATTTGTATTTAATTCTGGGTACAAAACAAAAGATTTGAATATGATGAATTCATTTAAAGTATTTAAACATCTGGGTTACAATGTTATACCACTCTTTTCTAACAGCCAAATTAGATTCCTTTACTTTCAAATACAAACTATTCAAAATGTAAGCCTTTTATACTCTTTTTTACACGTGACTATTATATTTTTTTACATGAAATATGTTTTTCTGTTAAATTTAGAACGGCAGAACAGCCGGCGGCCAGGCTTTGTATCAGTTAGCAGCTCTGGGTGTGACATTGTTGTTATCCTACGGCACAGGAGTAATTACAGGTATACATTTTTTTTTTTATTAAAACTGTTTCGTTTAGATATAGGGATATTTGATAAAAAATTAGTATACTGATATCATAAAGCTGAAAAGTGTGTTGTTATTGAACGCGCTAACCCGTGGAGCTACCGGTCGGATTTGAAAAAATATTATTAAGTTTAATAGCCTAATTCTTGAGGTAAAAGGCTATTTAACAATTCCCAAAGTTGAAAGTAGTAAAGTAGAGTAGTAACCATAACCGCAGAGGAAACTGCGGGTAGCTAGAACTAAATTTGTAATAAGCATTATTGTTAACTGGTAGGTCTAGAGGCCTCAAAAGTAAAAAAATTAAAAAATTGCAAGAAACCTTTTCAGTAACTTAACCCTCAAGTAACAAAATAGTATTAAATTAGTGTTCGGAAAAATTAGCTCATCGACCCGCTACTTGAAACCCACAAGTTTAAGACAGGCGCAAAATTTTGATCTACCTTCTTATAGCGTTACTTTATTACACGACGACTCAAAAAAGGAGTGTAATGTTTTTAGGTTTTATGAGTTTCTCTATTCCACCATAAGTTCTAAATGCCTGAACAGATTTGGATATATGGAGTATCCTTAGAATTCTTACATTATCCTGAATGACACTGGCTATAAATTAACAAGGTTCGACGCCATTTAAGTGGTAAAGTAAGTAAATATTTATTGTTATGTAATGTAATTGAATTGTAGTTACCTTTGTGGAAGAAAAATAAATACCTTTCATTTCATTTCATTTAAAAAAAAATTACCATAATTTTTACGTTGAGCACATGGAAATCGGATTAAAATGTTTTAATTGAAAAAAAAATGTGTGTGTACAATTCACACACGGCAGAAATGTAGAATACGAGAGAATGAGAAATAAAAGTAAAATCAACACAATAATTTACACAGATGTGTTAAATAAATAACACAAATTAATGAATCAACGAATTTTAAATCCTCTCTTTTTAGTGTCGTTTCATCGAATTCTCAAATCACAACGATTCTAAAAAAGTTTCACTTCAAAAAATTAATCTTTTACTGGCAGTTACAATCAGAATGTCTAAAACCATTACTATTCAATGCATTGAGACTGAGTCAAAAGTTTCTGAAGTATTTTACAATAATAAAGACACCCAATTCAAACTAATTTAAATTTGATCTAGTAGTTAGTTCACCGCAATTGTTGAATTTGAATGTAAAACTGAACGTTTCGTTTAACAGGCTTAATTACTGAGTCATTATAAAATCTTTACTAGACTTTTAACTTATTCACTGAACTAAGTTAATGGCCTCAAATCGGCCGAGGTTACAGTTGAGAAATTTAACCAATTATGAATATTGAATCCAATAAATAAATTACCGATTAGTGTTTTTATGAATATCAAAGAAATTCAAGTAATTATTTATTTAAAAGGTTTGTTTAAGGTATTGGCACTGGGCGAATAGACATATTCTTGCGTAAAAATAAAAAAATAAAAATGTTGCTGGAAAATGCTTTAAAGCTGCTTTCGCCCAAAATTATTAACCCCAGAAAACATGTTGCGCAACATGTTGCGCCGCATGCTTACTGGGTTCAATAATTTTCTTCTTAGTACCCTGTAAATTATATTTAATTTAAAAAAATATTTTATATTTACGCATACCAAATGAGTATTAATAAATGGAATGTAATTCTCTTTGGCCCTGGAAAGGTTTTATTGTTGAAAAGCTTTTAAATTAAATTAAAACTTGATAATGTTTCGACTATAGTTAATTTGATTCAATTATAATATACAAACATGTTTCCCTTTAATTAAGCACAGTATATTTATTTTGTATATACAGTGGATACAAAATAGTTATCAGTATTTACATGATTTAATTAACCTACTTTACCTTAAAATAAATATCACAATAGCACGTCCCTTGTTTTTCATTTTGGCCTTTTGTTTTTTTTATGGTATTCCACAATGATGATTGATGGGCAAACGAGTAGACGGGTCACCTGATGGTAAATGACAAACGCCGCCCATGCGCACCTGCAACTCAAGAGTCACAAGTCCGTTGCCGCCCTTTAATGTGTATGTAGGGGAAGAGGGAGAAAGGGGGAAATAGCGGGAAGGGGGGAGAGGGAAGGGTTAGGGCCTTCGGTAGCCTCACTCAAGCGGTGAAACGCAATGCAATCATTGCTTCACTGCCGGTTTTCTGTGAGGCCGTGGTATCACTCTGGTCGAGCCGACCCATACGTGCCGCAGAAGCATGGCTCTCCCACGAATAATTTTGTTGTTACTTTCAATGGCAAAGCTTACCTTATGTCACCCTGTGTAACCTTTTGGTAAGTAGTGTGCACTGTAGAGAAAATGCGAGGGATCGTCGTCGTCATTTTATTCGAGGGGCTGAACATGGTACTGACCGGTGCTTGGTTACCAACAATGACCAACGCCGAGATTCCTAGTTGTGGCTAGGTCCTACAAACCTACACAAAAATGTTATGGTTTTAGTATGTTAGTGGTACACGGAAAAGTGCGCTACCAAGGCACAATCGAAAAGGAAGAAACATTACTCATTTTAGATTTAGCTTAGAATATTGTTTAAAGGGAAAAACAACCAAAGTGACAGAATATTCTTCTTCATATTCAAACAGTCGTCACAATATTCTTAAAGTTTAAATACAAAACACATTTGCTCAACAAATTTAACGTCTCTTCACAGGTTTGCTCGCGAAACTACCTCTGTTTGAGCCCCTGAAGGAATCGGACAGATACGACGATGAAATCAACTGGGAACTGCCCTAACTTTACATAACAATGTAGCCTTTATTCTGAAAGTCTCGTTGTAAGCCTAGTGATTTTTAAGTAGCACCGATATATAATATTGTTAGAGATAAGGAAGAAAATCTAGTTATTGTACACATCGAAAGTATCAACGATTATTAGGATAAGTTTCGTGTTTATTGACGAAGGAATTGGATAAATGTAATTTAAATGTCCGGTAACGTCAAACCAAATTAGAGGGTGACGGCGCGTCAAGGCTTTCAAGATTAATAATTTTGAAGGACTGTTTCACTAAAACAAACGACGGATTAGTTTAAAATGTACAGTTCTTCCAATTGTACTGAGGTGTCAGAATGTTAAACGGTCCTTATTATTATATTCCTGAATACTGGCACGATTTTTTTGTGTGATTACAATGTAACTTGTTTATTCTTTTGTTTTAATGTATCCATTTTAATTAAATTAAAAAGAAAACATGTCCGCAGTGTATACATAAACTGATGGTATTCAGAAAGAACTGAAAAAGAGACGTACCTCTATTATTGCGCCGTCTTTAGGTGGCGTTTTAAAAATAAAATGTTATTTTATATTTATAAGTTACAAAATTGTTATTTATGTTTAAATAAACTATTAATAATGTAAAACTTCATAATATGAAAGCAAGTATCTCGAAACGCGTTTCTACAATCGAAAGAAGTTTTATTAAGGAGTGTTATTAGGACAGTACGTATGGTCTTCTTGTGATAGTGTAAGTTAAAAGACATACCATTTTCATAGAACAAACATAATATACTTACCGCTTACTACGGTAAATGGAACGTTTTTGTTCTAAATATATTTACACGAAATACTATAATAAGGACAAAAATAAATTTCTTACTTTAATTAAATACGTAAATAAGAAAAAAATGCTTTTCGTCTAGGATCTGTACTAGCTTAAGAATGTACTCGTATCAGTGTTTGTTGATATTTAGTTAATGTTTGTTATAAATAATTAATTTAATTTACATCTTGAATTGTATAAATAACCTGGTGATGATGTCTAGAAAAAATTGTAAATTTTATTAACGCACATATATATTTTTTAATTTAATTGTCAACTTACAAACCTGGCCTTACAAAAATGGCCTGGCCTGTATAGCTCTCTACTAAACGTGCTTATAAATAGTCAAAATTGAGCATTAGCTTGGTAAGGCATGTATTACCGTAAAAGCTCGCGTGTATTGGTAAGTCACAAGCTTTACCTAAAATCATTAAATGTGTTGGTTGTTAAGAATTTTTACTGTAATCATTCATTGTGAAATATCAAATTGAGCGGAAATATAAGTTGATATACTGCAACTCTGAGTAGTTCGATTCAGATAGGTAGCTTAATATAGTTTTTTTTAAATAGAAAGAAAAAATATTGCCTCACAATACAGTCGCGCAATGCGCAATCAAAATAAAATATTACTTAAAACTAGGAGCACAGTTACACACAAATACGTTGCATTGCCATTACATGCCCGCATGTGTGGCAACGAGGATAATACTCAGCTTAATGCCGGCTGTGACGCAGGCCACAACACAGCGCTGGTCTTCCGTCACCTAGCAATGTGAGTTCAGTGATACGGGGCCATCCATAAATTACATCACTTGTTAAGGGGGTGGGAGGGGTGAACGAAGTGTGATATTGTGTGACAAGGGGTGGGTGATCATAAACTTCGTGACGTCACAAGTCAAAATCTAAACTATTACACACAAAACATTACCTGTAAACGAAAGACTATATAAGCTACTAAATTCACAAAAAAACTGCTCTTTCAGTTTTAAAATTGCAAAATATGTGACGTCACACCCGGGGGACCTCCACAAATGGGATCACATGTGACAAGGACCGGGGGAGGCGGGTCAAAAAATCATGAAATTTATGTGACGTAATTTATGGATAGCCCCTACCCTGTGAGGTGATAATTTTCATTTGCCATATCTAAATCTAATCAGCCTATTGTTCAGTTCAGTAAACAGTTCATAATGAATGACGATCTCTGGTCATTTCGCGTTTTTATCAAGTCTTAAGATTTAGGGAATTTAGATTATACTGAAAGTAAAAAAGAGCTTTTACAGTAATATAATACACTTGCTGTTGGAAAATAACTCCCTACGATATCAGAGTTAAAGTATATTTTGCCAAATAACTCAAATAAAAATAAAGTTTATTTTAAAAAAATATCAAATTAGTAAAACGACATACAATATTTAACAAAAATTTCGGCTACTATGAAAATAATGTCTGTCTAATCGTTTTATAAACGAATTGTTAAGGTCTGCAACTGACATCAATGAAGATTCTTGATACTGTTATGAATTTTGTGAGTAAAATATAATTAAAGCTTTTTATTTAAGCCCTGTGTTTTTTATACCAATAAAGATGTTAGACGGTTAATTAAACATGTAATTGTTACGATTTCGCAAATACACAAGTCAAACTTCTCTTTGCCTTACATCTGTAAAATATTCTAATTTTTCAACCGAGTTTGAATATATTATGTAAAAGGTTTTTAAAGCCGTGGAGAGTTTACACAGCTCGGAATTTGATTAATAAATTTTAGTTAAGGCGACGGTTACATGTAACTAGCTAGCAATGTAACTAGCTGTGTCTCGTGCGACTTAGTTCGCGTGTATCTTCTCTCTATATATATACTAGCTGCGCCCCGCAGTTTCACCCGCGTAAGTCCCTCGTTAAGTTTTCTTTTTTTGTGCAAACTTCACATAAACCATCTACTAAATAGTTCGAACAAAGCTTAAACATTTGGTTTGCTGAGGTGAGCCCGTTCTTCAGTTATAAAATTACAACGAAAAGTGGCATTGATTGTTATATATATGGATTTCTTCTATGGGTGTGTATCACTGAACTCCTCGTAAACAGCTGGACCAATTTTAATTAAATTTTTTGTGTGTCTTTAGGTGGATTGGAGAATGGTATAGATTTGCAATGTCTGTCGGGTCCGCTATCTTTATATATATATATATATATATATATATATATATATATATATATACATATACATATATATATATTTCTTCTGTGCGTGTGTATGTCACTAAACTCCTCGGAACCCTTAAATACTATATTATATAATAATTATTTTTTCAAAAAAGAGTAGCCTAACTTACTCCTTTTAACACCGTCACCAGCAGTACCACCAACTACCTGCCAGTGAAAGTCCCGTTGGAATCGGTCCACCCGTTCCGGAGTTCCGGAACAGACAGAAAGACAGGACAGATTTCTTTTTTAGTTTTTGTAACATGTAAACATTCGGATGCATTTAGTAAAGTGCTTTTATTATGATACTAAAACAGACATTTCTATTTGAATTAATTCTGTTGATATTTTATATAACCAACCTAGTAAAAAAACACGCTCTGCCTTATATGGTAAGCGATTAACATATCAGGCAGAAAGATTATCAGCAATATTCTGGTGTTTCTTGTCTTCCAAGAAAACAAAGTACGATCGATTAACTAAAGTTTCAGAAATAAAACATGTTTTCTTTCTTTCTTTCTTATCGACCGGTGACTTTGTGGAACAAGCAATCAGTGGGATACATCAACGTTGCCCAGACCCATCCATTAATGTGTTACCAATTACAAAAACTCTATCCCCTCGGTGAATCCAAGACACATATATCGTCAATACTCATTATCATCGATCATATAGAAAGCAGGCTGGTTACCATAGTACAGGCTCTGCCTAGTTTGAGATCAGACGGCTTGTATGAGGGCTCTCAACTAATATAAGGTCTGACAACAGCATAGAGATCTCTTTGGATTAAGGGGTGCCAAGTACCATCGTGAAACTAGCGTCAAACTTAAATTTATAAGTAGTAAAGGCATCGGAATCAACCTGTAATGGTACTTCCATGTTGTAATATATCCAGTGCTTTTTTTATTTTAACTATTACTATAATAATAGATTCAACATAATTATAAATTTAAAATTTAAAACACCCGAGAATCGAAAATCCCTTCAACGATTACAAAATGCCTTACATCATTTTAGAAAAGAGCTGATCCTCTTACACTGCTGGACCGATATTAACCAAACATAGCCAAGAATCACCGCAAGGAAACTGGCTTTCAAATGAAAAACACCGCATCGAAATCGGTCCACCCGTTTGAGAGCTACGATGCCACAGACACACACACACACACACACAGACATCGACGTCAAACTTATAATACACCGTAGTTTTTGCGTCGGCGGTTAAAAATAGCTTGTATCCAAGTCAAGAATGTTTTTATATTCCTAAATATGTTCAGAATTATTCTTCAATTCTTGCTACGGATAAACACCTGAGCCTTGACAAGACGATAATACATACCGTTTGTTACAATGGGATACGGTTCAATATTGTATGGCATAAGATTAGGGTTTTCTTACTAGCTGTCATAGAAAGCGAACAATGGAATTTAAGAAGAAATATTGTTTGTAAATTTGTTTGTTGCATTTGAAATATTCCGAGTTTTGTTATGTATATTTGTTGTTTAATCATGCTTATTATTTGCTATTTAGAGTTGGTTGTTTTGTTTAAGATTAGATTCCTTGAAGTGATTATTTTTTTCTTTCTACTAGCGAGTAGGGTTGCGAATGCTCGATTTGATTTAGGAGGAGAATAGAGTTGGTAATGCATTAGTCCTGCATAGTGAACCGTTAAGGACATATCTTCGCAGCACCGACAAGCCACTTATTTTAGGCGCAGTATGGCACATCGAATGGTTTTAGTAATGATAACCCTGGTGAGGTATCACTTAAAGGAAAATCACAAGAAAAGAAACTTGTCACACTGCTGTTACAGAATATTAATTGTACATTTTTTTTATAGAATACTAGTAACGTCACACATTGCTAGTATTCTTGTTAACCCCTCCAGCTAAGCTTAACGCTTGTGTTAGGAGTGGGTTCACGTCAGTAGTACACTGGGTGGGGTTCGAACTCGCTACCACTTTTGATCAAGTGATCGCCAGTGTGCCCTAAGCCAATACGCTACCGCCGCTAAGCAGTATAAAAGAAATTATCCGCGGAGGTTTTAATTAATACGTTTTTTGGTCCACTGACATTATTAGCATTGACATCTTGTTAGATATTAAAACCATCCTGCGTATTAAGAAAAGAACATACTTTATTACCAGAAGCATATAATAAAAATAATAATAAAAAAAACGTTCATAAAAAAAAACAGTCAAAATCAAAATCAAATCAAAATTATTTATTTCAAGTAAACCCATTGCAGGTATTTTTGAATTGTCAGGAGTAGGAGTCAGTCAGTATAAGTAGGTCGTGAAGCTAGTTGCCTGTTCCAAAACGTAGATCCTATGGAGAAGAACAGGCAAGAAACTCCAAGTCACTCTTTCCAACATGTTTCTTTTTTTTACGAAGTTATTTGTTACATTGCTTATAAGTCGTAGGACTGCACGTCAGAAGTGAAAACATAATTTCACAATGTATATTCATATACATACACACACACACATCTGTATATATATAGGCAATTAGGTTAAAAATAAAAAGTAGGTAATAACATATCTAGGAGCTAGGAGCGCAGAACTTCCAGTGTACCCTATGTATACATTTCTATACATAGGGTACACTGGAAGTTCTGCGCTCCTGGCCGCTCATAAATGTTTTAATTTCGAATGTTAAATTTTTTAAACATAAGGAACTCGGCTCCATCTTACGAATTTTCGATCAGGTCACGTGTCCTGACGCGAGTTTAACATTTTTTACCCATCCCAAAAAGTGCACAACGCCGCTAAAGAAGTTTTCACTTCAAAAAAATCTCAATTATCTTATTTAGATGATATGACGAGCAGTTCAACATTACTTCACATGACATTCAAAAACATTATACATAATGAATTAGTAACATTCTATAACGTATTCGGTACAGGGCACTATCTACACCCAACCTAATTTTAGGTAAATTGTAATTCAAACTCGGCATTTACTAAAACATAGTAGTGTCATCCCAGAACCCGATTTTCAGTAGATAACTAAACAGATATAGATAACTAAACAAATGGTGATGATATGACACGTAACTTTACTGAATAAATAAATTTATGAAGATTATTTCTCAAAGTAGTAGATTATTTGACTAGAAATTATGAAACTGATATTACAACAAACTCTGAATAAAATAAGGATCTAGAACAAAAATTAGTTACATTGAAATGTTAATGAAAAAGTTAAATGTACAACATAATGAAATTAAATAAATGTGAACAAAAGTGGCGATTATGCGAACGATTTCAATATCTTAACTCGTGGAACGAGTCGTGAAAATTATCCAACTAAGCGAGTTTGTCGTTTTATTGTATTCGTTACATGCACGTATTACTAAGCACGCAGTACTAAGGGTGAATTTAGTTCAAAGTTAGTTCTTTTGCGGTGTAGAAAAATCCAGTTGCAAGATAACGTGGTGGCTTGCGAGGACCGGCTAGCAATAATCGGTTGAATATGTCAGTGCAGTCCATGCTCTATTTAATTATTGTGTATAAGAAGAACATAACCTATAGCTTACGTCTGTTTGACAATGAGTATATTTAAAAAAAATTGTGGCTTGCCGTAACTGCGTCTGTGTGTGATACCTTCTGATATAACATTCAAATGTCGTCTAAACATTGTAAATTCTCTCTACGCTGGGAATGTACAGTATAAAAGGGATTCCAGATTACGCACCCATCTTTGACACAAACATACACATAAGAACACCAGAATGATTCAACGATTGAAGGGCCATAACTTAAAGAGAAATAACCTACAAAAAAGAATGTCAGACGTCCCTATTATCCAAAATACATTTAATCAGCTCAAAGATACATAATTCCGTACAATGTTTATATATATTCTCTCAGCAAATCTTGTTTAGTGGAATAGCCGTTTGAAAGCATGTTTACCATCAAAGCCATTTGATATTCTATTTAGGGCAACAGCCGCCCCCTAACAAGCTCTACTAATAAATAATACCTCATAATGATGGTGGAGAAACGGCAGATCAATAGGATTTCGTTCGGCGGTTTATTAAATAGATACTAAGAAAACATCATTTGAAATGTTCGTTATTAAGAAAATGAAAATTTGAAGGTATCGAAATATGAACTTGTGATTTTTTTATGAAGGGAGTAAAGACTTTAGGAGCTTTTTTCTTTCTGCACACACTACTATACACATACTTAGTTTGGAATGTAAACCGTGACTTCCAATCAAGTTTGTAGAGTGAGAAGTAACACAAATTGCCACCAGAAAATGAACATATTAAATTTATTTAATATACCGTGTTATATATATATTATAATTATAGTGTAATGTAATGTAATAAATAGTGTAGTTTAGTGCTGTTGTTAGCCACAAAACTACCTTATTTTGCCATTTAAAATCAGTATCACCCTTGCAGTTTGATAATAATTTAAAGTTTTGTTGGTATAGGGTTTGTAGAAGTAATTGCTGGTTCATGGTCTGCTAGGCCTGAAACAAGATACACCATCAAAAGATAAATATGTCATTGATATGCAGAATAACTAACTTTGAATACAGCGGGCAGTTTTGCAAGACACTATGACATTACAATTGGTATAAGTGCTAGGTATACCAAAAGCTTTGGGACGTCCGTCAGCCAAAAAGCTGGTGACAATTTCTCATTAAATAGTCTGAAAGAGGATAACATTGATAGAAGATTTTTGTAGAAAAGCCTGCATTAGACCCCCCGAAGAGCAATGTACTGATTACACACTCCATCATCTGAAAAAGGGGAGGTGATATCGAAGTTGAAACGTTGCAAGTAAACGATAAAATGACTATCCAGTAATAATTACAATCTACATTTATTGTACAATGTCTGCTTTAAACACCCTCTCCATTATAAGGATCAGAACAAAGCACCTAAAGGAAATTTCAATACTTCCTAGACCTCAACTTCTATTAGAGGCCGACACAATAATTTAGACTGGGCCAAGACAAGCTATGTTCCCTTTAGGAGCACATATCTCATATCCCATTTAGTACACGGTCGGCCCCAGAAATTGAACTAGCTAATAAATAATGTCCGGCAATGCCTACCGGGATTAGTAGATCAATAAACACTGATCTGGGAATCTAAAAATAGATAAAGGTGTTTAGTCAGTTCCATGGAAGGAAATCGTTATGTGTTTTTCTATTTTAAACCTCATATAATATATTTACGTGTGCAAGTGTTTTGAATGTTGTTTTATTAAATGCCAAATACTTGAATTATTTATTTAAAAAAACCTCCCGCATAGAAGGTAACGTGATGTATACCAGTACTTATAACAATTACAAATTGTGAAACTTTTAATTGGCTTTCATATATTTAATTTCTTGATTATTTCAGTGCTTAGCTGTAAGTTTTGCAAATACAAAAATATAAATTATTATAACACTTCATTAAACTATTTACATATACACACATAATTATATTTTATACATACATTAAATGATGAACTAACGACCAGTTGATTCTGCTCGTTCTTTGAAGAGGAGCTCTTTAAGTTTTATTTCTATTGGATAGTGATTGATAGATCCTAACTTTAAAAGAAGAAGCAAGCGATAGACGAACCATAAACTTTGAATACTTACGCTATTATACTAAGTTTATGAATAGAACATACTGAACAAGGAAAGAAGAGCCAACAAACTCATAAGTGTAGGAGGGAGAAATAAAAACATAAATACTCGATGGAGGAAGAAGTTTATCGTTATTGTACCATAAAATTTTATATTAAAATAAAAAATCTCGAATTTGACAATTACACAATGGCATAATTTTATTGCATTAAGTTTGTTGTTTCATTGCATTAACGTGTAATTTGGAATATTTACAGATTATATATAGAAGAAGTGAGAAACCTAAAATTTTTAAACAATATTTGCTATAAAGTTAAAAAAATTCAAAAACGGGTACATAAAGCTATAAGTGTCTAGTATATATTTTGGCCTGTCATGGTACAAAAGTCTATACAATGATATGTCAAGTAATATTGGCCAATGAAATAAACCATGGTTGAAATTCAACCACCACGCGATCTCTAGTAGTATTTAAATAAGCTAGTTAAGCTGAATGGAATATAGATTCATGTGCTCTGTGTGCTGTGGAGTAGATGCGCGTGTGTGATATTTCGTTGAATGTGTCAATAGTGTATTAGCCATGGACACGGAACGGAGCACTATTTTAAGATGCTATACAATGTTGTACACTGTACTGTTTGGGTAGTCCGTGTACATTATCGACATTGAACGTATCATTTGAACGTGTTTCATAAGGTTGGAATTCAAAACAGGACGCTTCATACCTAACGCTTCTCATTGCATTAATGGTAATCCCAGAACTGCGTAACATACTTTACATTATATTTCCATTGCATATTAGTGGCTTGTATGCGTTTAGAATTTAATATTTCGGCTTGAATTTGATGGACTTACATAGTGGTGATCATTTTAATACAGAATAACTTATTATAGAAAATAGTCTAAATCAGTAACTGAAAATCTCTCGTAAATTTTTGTTTTTCATGTATCACCGTAGCCACTAAACAGATTCTGATGAATAAGTTATCAATAGGTTTGTAATAATGGTCCGGATAATTATGTATTTTCTCTAAATTTAATATGGTGGACTTTATACGTAAAAATATGAAAATTCAATCGTGATAATTATGACATGTTTGGTATCAAAAGTAAGGTCTTCACGAGCACATTACGAAAATGTATAAACATCATATTGTCTAAGTAAATAAATTATTTAAATTGTTAACAAACAAGTAAAAGTAAGACTGCCACGTATTTACATAAGAAATTGGCATTTTATATGAAAAAAGTAAAACAATATAATTTTTTTTAAATATATATAAAATTAATTAAAGTATCTCCCATTGTTATCTGTGCATTTTCACCTATTTATGGGAAGTTCATTAAATCCCTTGCTGAAAAAATTGTAAGAGCGAGAATCAATGAAATCTTTGAAGGTGGTTTGGCTGCCCTGGAAATTATCCAAATTCCGGAACAAATGGTAATCTGTCGGAGTAAGGTCCGGGGAGTATGATAGGTGTCGTAAATATTGCAATCACAGCTCCACTAATATTGCGACTGTCTGTTGTGCAGTGTGTGGTCTAGCATTGTCCTGAAATAGCAATGGGTTACAGCAATTGACTAGTCTCGGTTGTTTAATGGCTAGCTTTCATATAATTGTTTGCAATTGTTGGCAATAAAGTTCTGATGTAATTTTCTGGCCAGATTTCAAGAAGCTGTAGTGAACAACACCAGCACTGGTCCACCAGACACTCACCAGTACCTTTTTTTGGGTCATCTATCGCCTGGGACAAGATTTGGTCAATTCACCCGGGTTCAACCAATGTGGTTAGCATGTGTCAATTATCGTACAAGATCCATTTTGCATCACAAGTAACAATACGATTCAAAATCCCCTCATTATTGTGACGGTTGAATGTGAATTAGAATTCTTTTAACACTTACACCGAAGCCTGCCACTAATTTTAATCTGGTTTGCGATTGATCCGCTTCTACGATGCCTTTTAATTCTTCATTGTCAAATAGGGTTTCCAGCGTACACGTTTGTTCTGTAGGTTCAAATATCCAGAACAAAAACCTTGGAACTAAAAACGTAATGCGTTTTCTTCTACAGTAGCTTCCCCATATACATCATTAATACTTCAAGCTTTTACGGCACTGCTAGTGCCAGGGCGGAACTCGTATTTGTAAATAATGCAGTATTTGACAATGACATATGTATTTGAAGGTTTTTATATTGTGAATACAACGATGTCAAAGAAAAATCAAATGGCGCGAAAACAAAAGAATCACTAAATTCGAACCATAAATACACAAGCCTAAATTTGAAATTAATTTGAATTCGGAATTGCTAACCAAATGCCAGATATTTAAGATCGAAGTGGCCAGTTTGACAAAACGCCAATTTTATATATATAGACCTAATATGACTAAATATTAACCCTATTCCTCACGTACAAAAAGGGAACGAAGACCCACTCTATCAGTTCGGTCTCGGAGTCTACTTCAATTGCAAACCGCCACATATAGCCTATACATAAATATGGAACTGAACGCTAGGCAAGCAACGCCAATATGGAGCTTAATTAATTAATGCGAAACACTTAATTAGCGTGATAGTTATAATGTTTGCTATTAAATAACATCTAATTTGATAGGCCATATCTATTGATAATGGCAATCGCATACGCGGAAGATAATGTCTCTGTATTAATTAGATACTTGTCTCTTGTGCGCTGTGGGTGTAGAATCCTACTATATTATGTTTGTTTGAAGCACCAATATACAAAAACACTACATATAAACAGAAAAAAATATGCTTCTACGTAACCCGATAGAAGAGCACTGCTTTGTTGTTCATAATCAGCGTGGTGAGATTGGCTTGCCTTGCAGATGACATTTTTACAGCTTTTGTACGTTCTTTTAACAATGGATGGCTCCAAAGTCTATATTTTCCTTTTCTTTTTGTTAAGATTTAATGGGAGAGCCATGCTTCGGCACGTATGAGCCGGCTCGATCGGAGTGATACCACTTCACAGAAAACCGGCAGTGAAGCAATGCTTGTATTGTTTTATGCTGAGTGAGTGAGCTTACCGGTGGCCCTAACCCTTCCCTCTTCCCCCCTTCTCCGCTCCCTCCCTCACCTCCCCCTTCCCCTACTACAACCTTAAAAGCCGGCAATGCACTTGTGACTCTTGAGTTGCAGGTGCCCATTGTCAGCGGTAGTTACTTACTATCAGGTGACCCGTCTGCTCGTTTGCCCCATAAAAAAACGTTTCTTTGGCTTCGGTCGCCAGCAAGTAGCTTCTTAGTGGAAATAAGCCTTCGTGATCCCAATAAGATTTCATTGCAGTTGCTATGTTCAAACTTCATAAAGAAAAATCATATCCTATATTTGTGTGAAACACCAATACGCTACGGTATACGCAGAAAAAAAGTCTTCCACGTAATCCAAGTAATAGGTTTGTGGGTACATCAATTACCTATTTAGATTAAAAAACCGAATTAGTAATGATAATATTCTGAGATATCCAGTATAGTTTACTCCATGGGTTTATAGAACATAGATATATGTATAGACTTAAATACATTATTTCTATAAATACATGTTATTATGTACATATTGTATATATACATACATAATTTGTTATATAATCCGTGAGTTCTGACATTGCAGTCAAATGCACTATCGCCGCGCCACATCATATGTAAATAGGTCGTTAACCTTCTTTAATCAACTTGCATATGTTGCAATATGTAACGTTACGCACAATTTGCGATCAGTAAAGTGCGTTCGAAAAATGAATAACTAGACCCACAAAGATATGTTATACTCCCTCGAATAATATCGAGTAGAAGCTTTTATTTGGACCCAAGTAATAAAGGCATTTTATTATGTTATTTTTAATTATTTTATTTTTAATTTTATATGTTATTCCTGAAATATATATTTTTTTAATAATAACTATAAATTAAAAATTTAAAAAACCCCCGACACATAATAATAAAAATAGTATGAACGGCCATCTTGGATTTAAAATTTATCATAGTGTATTCTACTAGTCAAGCCCTTTCATTTCATATCCATATTGAGGGAGTTGTGAAAAAATATGTAATTCGCCATTTTGTGGCGGCGGCCGTCTTAGACCGATTTTTATCAAACATAGCTAAGAACACTCCCGACTAATTCACCTTTCAAACAAAAACACAAAATCAAAATCGGTTCATCCGTTCGGGAGCTACGATGTCACAGACAGACACACACACACACACACACACACAGAGAGAGACACGTCAAACTTATAACACCCCCTCGTTTTTGCGTCGGGGGTTAGAAATAGGTTAAGCCAAATGTTATATCCGACACAATCTCGACGACCGTCACGCTTGGTTGTCAAAAACATACAGGCCCACTTGCAAGTGTGTGGATGTCGATGGTTGGAAATTGAAATTTTATTAAGCGTTTGGCGAGGTTTGGAGTCTGCGGCAAATGTCAAACGTGGACCCGGTATTAAATACTTATTTTTTGAATTTGTTTATTAGTCAATTAATCATATTTTTAAAATAAAATGAAGGAAAGATTATCTATATAATGAAACAATACATGGTACATAAAATACCAAATGACTTCAGTTATTTGGCGGTTAGTGACAGACTTATGGTTCACCTTTTGAAGTTATTAAATTTTGATAAGAATGGTAAAGTCGAGCAAAAATTTAAAATGAAATTTCCGATTTGCAATATCACACAGTTATGGGGTTATGATCGCATAGATACAAAAAACACCAATATCACCTCATACATACATTTATAAAACTTGGAGTAAATGTTGCTACAAAATTAATTTATTTTAATAATAACCAGCGTTAAATATATCTCTCGTATGTGCTGTAGTGTAGAGGGGCTCGTGGCTAAGTGGTAACCGAGTAGGTTGGCACATTACAAGGTTAAGTAAGCCAGGTTAGTCTTAGGATGAGTGACAATTCTTAACACATTGAGACCTCTCCGTCACTCGGAGTGTGATAAACTGGTCTAACTACAGAACTTCGATATCGCCTAGTACTTGGGTTGTGGAGGTCTGATGCAAGGCACTTCACGTAAAATATCGAAGTTGGCCGTTTCGTAGTTAGATTGAAAGCGGAACCCAACTTAGTTGGGAAAAGGCGCGGAGGATGATTTATGTGCTGTAGTGTAAGCTAGTGACATCATCATAACATTGTTTTAAGCTGGTGTGAGTCTGTTTCACATAATAATAAATTCATATGTGGATTTACACTATTATTTCCTAGTGCCTGGCCGTAGTACCCAATTTGAGGCATTATTGAAACTACGTCTCATATTGAAATGCTTATGACACATGGAACTATAAAGTAGACTTTAGCATCGAACTTTACTGTTTCATTAAGTGCCTTCTTGTGACACTCACGAATATATTGAGACAAAATGCAATTAATGTCAAGACTACAAGAATAATGTTTTCCTCCAACACAAGTTAAACCAACGTTCTTAGAATAATTTTAGCTAGGTATTGCAACTTACAAGAATACTCCAACTTATTTTATGTAGTTTTGAAACCAGAACTTGTAAGAGCAGATTCTTTGTCTTGTTGTCTTTTAGGAGTAAATAAAAAACATATTTAGGTGGTTTTTGTATACCAAGTGGACGAGAAAGTCGAAAACGTGTTGTATATAAAATAATATTTGATAGGTACAATCGACCATCGTCACTATATCTTTGAATAATACACTGCTTGCTCCAAACGCCCTCCCAGCAAAGACGCCCCGTAATTACATTAGTCTAGAAGTGACGTCAAAGGTGAAATGTACCAACCTTCAAAAAGTTATCAACATGCTATGATCCAAGCAATCATTTCAACAATTACGTTTATAATTTTGATCGCGTTGGATCTGCAAAACGTAATTACTGTAAACCCCTTTTAAGACGATTTACGCTACATCATACTATATTAATATTTATAAAATTCTATTGTTTAAAGTAATCAGTTATTTTGGTTTGACTAAGAGGGTTTGATGCATTAGTAATTACAAGACTCTCTTTGTAACTTAACTTTTACAGAGCTTTAGCAGAACTTTTCGCTTTCAACCAAAAAAGATACATAACGCCTTAAGTCGTTAAATGCCTGGGCGTTTGACAAAATCGGAGTTGACTCCTTTCAATATTCATCATACCCACTAAAGGCCTCTTTTTGTGTGTTATTTAGATTTCGTTACAAGAAAAATTAACAAAGTTGCCTAAAATTGTTATGTTAAAAGCAATTCGTCAATTGAAATAATCTTTCAAAAGTTACGAAAAATATTTAAGTGTATTAAACTTTCAGTTTTTGCTCAAATATCACAAATTATACAATTAGACGGGCCTGTTAGTCTAGTGGTTAGTGATCCAAAGTTAGCCAGAGGTCGCGGGTTCAATTCCCACCCAGACCAATAATTGTGTGATTAGCACGATCATTATTCTGTGTCTGACTGTAATTAATCTATTAGTGTAATTTATGTATTTAGAAATATATAAGGATGTTTATCAGCAGTCTAGCTTTTGCCTAGTTTGGGGTCAGACGGCCTGTGTGAGGTGTCTCAAGTTATTATTTTTAATCTTGTAGTACTTTGAAACTCTATCAAATGATGATGGAGTTACTCCAAGTCGGTATATATTTTAGTAAACAGTAATCCGTCTTTGCAGTTGACCTAGCCACTGCTGCTTACCTGTGTTTTAAAATGCGGTGTAAAACAAAGCCTCTGTAAAAATGTGTATTTTTTCCAGATCTTCCAATAAAACTGGCTAAATCTTTATTGGATGTCGTCGACAATCTCATAAAAAGGTACACAGAAATTCCTTTTTTAGGGACATAAAAGCTTTGGCATTGAGTACTGAATAAATTGTAATTTTAACATGTGCTCGCCCTCAAGCAAACATTGGATCTAAGGTAAAAGAAAACCCTTCAAAGGCTCAAAGTATTTCAGAAAATGTTTGACGAAATTTGAATTACCTTGAACTGTTTGTATGTAAATGAAATATAAAGAAATCTCTTTAAGTACCTACAGTTAGTACGCCTACGGTCAAAGGTCAAATATTAGAACACACGAGTACCCCTTTGACTGTATTTAATGCTATAATTAATGCTTTTATATCTGAAAGAATCAATACATATATTTCTCACTCGGGTCTCATAATACTTTGATCGGTATTTGTTTTTAACGACGAATGGTCTCATTTCCTGTCACTTTGATAAGAAATGAAATAGTTATATTTGTAAATTTATCTCTCTGCCACTTTCTTCCTGATTAAAATAATCGAATGAATGAGTTGCAGGTTGCAAGATAGAATAAATATGTGAAGAGAATATGTGAGTGAAGAGAATCCTTTATATGCATTTTTTAAGCAAACTTGCACAGACAGGAATGTGAAATACTTAAAGTTTAAATGTAAAAGTGTAGAAAGCTAAATTTAAAAACAACTATCTGCACCCGGCATGTGTTGAAATGCCAGTTTTTTCTTTTTATATATATAAGGAGGGGTATGATCATCATCCTCAATAGGGCCCATAATTCCTCACTTTCTGACTGCGGGCGTTGAAGGGTAATGTTGGAGCAACGAAACAATATAGTTCACTCGATTAAATTATAATATCCAATTAATTTACAATGTACCTAAATTATTACAAATAGACACACGACTATAGCTAGCTAGGTATATCGCTAGGAACGCGTGACGGTTTCAATATTCGACCACTCCGTCCGACTGCCACACAAGAAGTGTCGGGTGTCCCGCTCGGTCTTTAAACATTGATTCCGTCAAGCGCCGACAGGTGGCGCTGGCGTTGCAGATATGACGCAATTGGGACATATAATTATAGTTTTTTTGGGCCAGGAACCCTCGCGGGTGTCCCCAGAGCACCCTACCAAAGTTTCTACATAATCTGATAAATGGTTTCGGAACGCATAGAGGACAAACATATAAACATTGATTTTTATTTATAGAGATAATATTGCACACCTAGATTTAAACAGGTAGATATTAATTCAAATAAACACTTTTTTCAGAAAAGTTGAAAAACTAATTACTGTGTGTGTAGATTTATGCTTTTTATATGCAGCTAGAAGAAAGATATTGGTCGCGATTCTATTGTACACTCGACTAAACTAAAACCTGACTTAATTTCTTCATATGAAATCAACCCTGTCTTCTTCGCAACAATGTCTATTTGTTACTGGCATCTATTTCGCACCGCCACTAAATTTCACTAAAACCTGACAACATATACTCAACTTTATTTCCATGCAGCGAGAGTCCCCATTTATTAAAATGCCGTATAATTGCCGTACTTGTTCAAAACGAACTAAGATGACGTTATTTTAATCGACACCTACGAAGACGCTTACTAAAAACACAGAGCAAAAGAGATGGCATTCAACAGATAGCGGCTCTCGCTACCTGGTATTAAAGTTTATTTGAGCGTGTCAGACTTTAGTCGACAAATAAATTGCTAATTTCGATAGCGACATATGTTACCTACTTGTTTAAATTTGAAATAAGACCGTGTTTCAAGGTTTCATTTTGTATGAAGAAAATTTAGTCAATTATAGTCAAGAGAGTAATACAACAGAATTGACACCATTGTAGGAATCTTGTGTTTTAATCATGTGTTGGGGCTGAAAATTGGATTTTTGTAGTCATTTTCCTATTGCTTAGCAATGTATGTAATGTATATTATTTTATTTTTTGAGTTTAGCTCGTGTTGGTGAAATTAGCGTCTAGCGTCGAGTGTTGGTGATTTTATTAAATCTGTTTTATTGGTCGGTAGGTATTGAAATAAGGAATTCAATGGTGTGCATAACTCAAAAATTTTAATTTTAGCTTTTTAACTCCCTTTAGACCTGGGTGTGTGATATGTGCTATGAAGTTAAAATTGTGTAAAAACGGCTACATAAAACAACACCTGTCACGGTACGTGCGTTTATAAAACGACAGTTCAAGTTATACTGGTCATTGAAATAAACCAAAAATATTAAAAACTAATGAATTATAGTCGAAATTCGACCATCAGGCGATGTCCAGGAATAATAAAAATACAAATTATTTATAGTAGACAGGATGATTCGCTGAATAATTTGGTTTATCCACCACAATAAACAAAATTATTCAGCGAATCGTCCCGTTCAGTGTGATACGAGATAATGGCGTATCATTTTTCTTTAAATTGTTTTCATATTGTAACATAGATGTTTTGCTTCGTATTTCGCTTTAAACATATTTTTGTAAAAAGTTTAATTGTATACTGGCATCTAATTTTTGCTTAGGATAGAAGCCATTAACATTTATTTAGAGGCAACTAATAACATTTTTAATTGGCTCTAACTAAAAAGGATAAGATAAACTGACATAGATTTGGCAAACTAGATTAATCAGTAATTCTAATGTAATATAACAACCACTGATAATCTAATTTAACATAATCTAAACTTAATATCTAATTATCCAGTAAACTCTTTTCTTCGACGAATTTTCAATTTACTACACCTTTTTAAATTAGTAATCAATATTTAATCTTACTAAACTTTCAAAGTATATTTAATATAGTATATACATTCACATAAAAACATATTATACAAAATATCGGTTGATTACAGAAGCCCGATTCAAAATGGAGACTATTGAAGCTCTTATTCGCAAAGGAAAAAGCTTGATCGACAACAATACAATCACAAGGGAATCTCCAATACAATTGACTAAACACCGAAACTGTCTATTGGGTTACTAAAGTAGGTATTATAGAGGCATTAAGATAATGCCTATTATTCGCAATGTAATCTAGAAAGTCCAGGTTTCTTTTTATTTTTTTTGATCTCAATAGTCAATAAGTGAGTTCAAAAGCGAAAAATTGTCTTCGTTAATGACATTTCTGATACGGATTGGCCGTATTGTTACATCGTATTTTTTAAATCTAATTTAACAGTGATGAAACTCGTGCTACAGATAACTTGAACATGTTGCTACAGATAATTTGAACATTTTGCTTTATATAACTTGAACATTTTACTTTATATAACTTGAACATTTTGCTTTGTATAACTTGAACATTTTACTTTATATAACTTGAACATTTTGCTTTATATAACCTGAATATTTTGCTTTATATAACTTGAACATTTTACTTTATATAACTTGAACATTTTGCTTTGTATAACTTGAACATTTTACTTTATATAACTTGAACATTTTGCTTTATATAACCTGAATATTTTGCTTTATATAACTTGAACATTTTACTTTATATAACTTGAACATTTTGCTTTGTATAACTTGAACATTTTACTTTATATAACTTGAACATTTTGCTTTATATAACCTGAATATTTTGCTTTATATAACTTGAACATTTTGCTTTATATAACTTGAACATTTTGCTTTATATAACTTGAACATTTTGCTTCAGCGAACTTGAACATTTTGCTACAGATGCATAACTATTGATTGTTCTTTAAAAAATGAATAAGTACAGTACTTTATTAAACAGAATGATGTCTATTTTTTCCTTATATGTATTACTAGCTGTGCCCGCGACTTCGTCCGCGTGGAATAGTGTATTTATATCGAATCAACAGCCTAAAAAATTAGTTTCAAACTCCTAGCTCTAAATATGATGATACTTCCATATAACTTTCCTACCCCACCTTTCTACCCCTTACACCCCTTTTTCGCATTAAAAACTATGTCCTTTCTCAGGCTCCATCTGTGTCCCAAATTTCATTTAAATCGGTTCAGTAGTTTTGGCGTGAAAGGGCGACAGACAGACAGACAGAGTTACTTTCGCATTTATAATATTAGTAAGGATATTTTAAATGGAGAAATAATAATGTGGAATACATTAATGCAAGCTTCAGAAAACGCTTCATCTGTTTTCATCTGAGTCATCCTTTTTTATGTCAGTAATTATAACATCGTATCGAACCTGATAGTTAAAGTTGATTAGGTTTGTTCATTAAAAATAAATTGAATCATTAAACATTTTAAAGTGAAATCCACAACATGGGCAAATGGATTTTTAATAATGATTGATTATCCACGTATAAAAAAATATTCTGCAAACTAGTTAAACATATATGAGAGGAATATGAAATACATAACATCAACATGGAGTTTCTAAAATACATTTTACAGAACGTCTTGACCTTAGATTGTTTAAAGAATATAGAGTGACTTATAATCAAAATGAATTATGTATATTGTATTAATATGAAAGGTCTAAACAGGTCAGGTCAACGAAGTGAGCAACCATCGTCCGTGCTCTCGTCACTGCGTACACTCTGTATAATCTTCCGTGTGTTATGATTATTAAAATAAAATAAAAGTTGCTAAGTACCAAACATTTGAAAATATTTATTCTCAGGCAGAATTCAATGATAAAAACTCATGTTTGAGTGTTGATCTTTAACTACTCTTCTCTGACACATGTATACTACAAGGTTCGATAGATGGCGTTGCACCGATAGTCTGAAGCGCGTTAACCTTTCGTCTCCACCGATAGCATATAAGGACGACAAATATGTATTTGTACACAGCGATTCTACACACCATACACATTTAGTTACAGTGTCCTAGTGTTTTAATATGGTTCACACTAACACACTTGCCGTTTATGATAACTGCTTCGTTTCTAAGGATCGTAGCGTGATATTCAAAACCTTATAACCTTCCTCAAAAAGTGGGCTATCAAATGTCACAGGATTTTTTTTTTATTCCGACATTCAACCGAATTTCCGAGAAGGTCCAGATATTGGAGCACCCACCAAAAAAAAACTAATTCTTCAGTTTTTATTTTCTTTAGAGACATGTTAGTTTGGAACATGATATTATGACACTGGAGTCGCAACAAGTTAGCCATTTCGGAGCCGAACCTGCTATCAAATTATTAATGAAAAAAGGACTTCAAAAACTAAAAAAAATAAATGCTTATTACCCTTGCATCGGTACTGCCATACCATTGCATGCATTTAGGTGAAAACAATAACATGATTTTTTCATACAACCCTTGATAAAAAATTAGACTCCCAAATTGTGGTTATAATTAGCTGTTTGTTAAAGCATTTGTAATTTATTCAAATAACTTGTAGCGAGGACTGGATTATACAATAATAACAGACGCTTGAATTATGTTTTCCTTCACAAAATTAGTATCTAAAACAAGAGTTTCAATTTCAACTTAAACCATAGTCTAGGTTGTTTATAAAATAGTAATAGATTTGCATAGTAAAGGCAAACTGTATCTATTTATTTAATGTTAATTACTCAAAACTAAAGTGATCTTAGTTACGCTTTAGGGTAACCTGAAAATAAAATTACACAATATTGTTGAACGTAAGTTTAACAATATTGTGTACTTTTATTTTAGTTTTAGGGAATTTGTTTCTTATTTTAAAATGGTGTTATAGTCCAATCAATCAATCAATCAATCAAATCAATCAAATCATTTATTTGTAAAACATAGGTAGATACAATCAATGTGGTCTTATAAATAGGTCTTATTGCGCTATGTTTTGTCATCAAGACATACAAATATTGTTAATTAATTTATTACATGTTACAATGGAAATAATTATAATTTTACTTTAAAATATTGTGCATTATGTTAAATTGAAAATGTAATTATTATTATTGTCAATTATTACATTGAATTATATATTAGGAACATATCATTTTTTAAATAAATAAATTATATTGGAGTTAACAAAACAATAATAATATGAAAATAAGCAAAAGTCAAAAATTAAATAATTAATAATAACTAAAATTTACAATAATTTATCATTTAAAAAGTCATTTATATTATAATAGCATTTATTAATGAGCAGTTCATGTAGTGCTTTCTTTAATTGGATCAAGTCTAAGTTTTTTAGACGGTCAGGTAATTTATTGAAGATTTTTGGGGCCATACCATAAAAACTTTTTTGCATAAGTGCTGTCCTACATTTTATTTGACATAATTTATTAGTGTATTGAGCACGCACTGGACCTCTTCGAATGTTCGATAGTTTTTCAAATAACTGTATATTACTTTTAACAAACACAATAGTCTCGAATATATATAAAGAAGGAAATGTCAATATTTTTAACGATTTAAAATATGGTACACAACTGTCTGTTGACTTTAATCCACAAATAGCTCTAATACACTTTTTTTTGCATTTTAAAAACAAGCTCTCGCTCCGTTGAATGGCCCCAAAAGATAACACCAAATCTTAAAATTGAAGCTATCATTCCATGATACGCAGTTAACAACACTTCATTATTAACTTTCTTCGACAGCTGTGATAGTGCATAAGCAGATTTACTAAGCCGTTTACACACTTGTTCAACATGAGCTTTCCAATTGAGTTGACGATCGACTGTTATACCCAAGAACTTGGCCTCATTTACTCTTTCAATTTCGCAATTTTTATAAATCAAATCAATATCAGTTATTTCACACCTTTGATTGAAATGCATGATTTTTGTTTTGCTTAAATTTATTTTCAAATTATTCTTGTCAAGCCAATTTATTATGTTATGTAATGTATTATCAATGTCAATTTTATATGTGTTTAAGTTCAAGCATTTGATGACACATGTGCTATCATCAGCGAAGAGGACCATTTGTTGTTCTGTACATTTTGGTAAATCATTAATATAGATTAGGAAAAGTAACGGTCCTAGTACGCTTCCCTGAGGAACGCCATATTGGACGCGTCGCGGCTTTGACACGTATTTTTTTTCCATTTTAGTTTTAAGGCAAATCCTATTAATTTCAGTACATTGTGTCCTGTTACTCAAATATGATTTCAAAAGTTTGTGTGCAGTTCCTCGTATACCATAACCATATAATTTATCCAGCAAAATTTTGTGATCCACGTAGTCGAATGCCTTCGTCATGTCCGTGTATATCGCGCAAATGGGAGTTTTTTTGTCTACACATTTGATAACACTAGATAATAAATCATAAATAGCCATATTTATAGTTGTGTTTTTTCGAAACCCTTTTTGTTCATTGCAAAAAAGGTCATATTTAGTAAAAAAGTCATAAATAGAATTATATATAACTTTTTCAAAAATTTTCGAAAATATGGGTATTTTAGCGATAGGGCGGTAATTATGCATTTCATTTCTTGCACCTTTCTTGTAAAGTGGTTTCACAACGACCCTTTTTAAACTACGTGGATATACGCCTTCGTTTATACCTAAATTTATTATGTGTGTTAGTGGTGGTGCTATTATCTCTTTAACAAATTTGATGACTTTAGTGCACACACCATCATATCCATAAGTATTTGTATTTTTTAAGCCATTAATAATTCTAATAATGTCATTTTCTAATACTGGTAATAAAAATAAGGAATGTAATGTCAAATTATTATAATTGTTACTTTTATTATTATTAATGTCAGGCTTAATATTATTCACAATGTCATTAATAAAATAGTTATTGAATTCATTTGTAATGTCTTTTGGATTTGTAATTTCAATGTCATTGATCATCAATCAATCTACGGAAATGCTCTAAACAATAGGGAATATGAATGTACTTTTTTTTAATTTTTATTAACTTATTCCATCATTCTACCCTAATAAAAAATATAAATAACCTTGGCAATGTTCAAATTAATTTTTAAAATAACATTGAAACCATCGATAAAAATTGATCTATTTGAACGCCGCCCGCCATATTTCGCGGGCCTTGGATGACGTCACATGCCACGCTCAGTGTTTGTTTCATAAACTTAGTATACTTACTTGAAATGTTACAGTAATTTTATACCGATTTTCAGTTGTAATTACTATTTATTGTGATTACTAGACGATCGACAAAGTTAAAAATCATTTTAAAGATATTGCCTTGTCCCTAAGTGTTAAAATACTATAAGAAGTTACACCCAATAAAGTATTTTTTCCTGTACCAAGAGATGCGAAAATACGAAAACAATAGTGTAAATTAATGAGAAGAGATGAAGTGAGTCGCTAGATTTCAAAATCAGCCAAGTCCAAAAAGGTTGTATATCTGTAAATCAACTTTTTTGTTTTATTATAACTACTAGCGATTTATGGTGCATTTGGCTCTCTTTTACTGTTCCTTAGTAAATATACTCCGTCCATATCTAACACTTCACCTGTGTAAGTAAATCAGTTAGCACATAAAAAAACATTTTTGGGTGGATATAATCTGCTCATAACAAAACAAGCCAAATCCATGGTACTTGGCTTATTCTGAAAAAACAGAAGAACTGGACTTGGTTTAGTTTGATGTAATGATTTACAGGGGCCGGACTAAGGAATAAATACCTAAAGAAGGATTGGTAGGTAAACCGAATATTACATGAAACTGAAAAAAAAAACAACCTTATCGGATTAATCATGAAACTTTAATATTGGTTATAAAAAAATTGTATAATTACCTTATCGAAGAAGTATTAGATTTTGTTTGATAATTCAAACAAAATCTAATACTTCTTCGATTTCATGTTCACAACACTCATCATTGTCTCGGATTTCGAGGTACCTATGATCCCTAGCAAGAACGTTTTTATAAAATATCAACTCCTCCATGTTAGCCCAGTCAGAGCCATAATGTTTAGTAAGTAAATTTTTCACATCTTTTAGTTTCAACTCGTTGACTGCAACTCCCAACTGAACTTGTTCTGGAATCATTTGCGTGAAACTTTTGGTGGGGCGTAGTATGCTTTTGGGTACCCCCGTGTCGCTTTGGTACGAAACCTCGCCTCTTGCCAAAATGTTGTGTGTTCTTTTCCCTCTTCTCAAAATTACCCTTTTCACTTTACTTATTTGAAAATGCCACTTACTGGCAGGCTTGACCGTTTCTCCCACTGCAGAACGGTAATCATAAACTGGTACGTCTATTCCTAATTTATGAACAGTTGCGTGTGCCGCTATTATAGCCTCATATTCGTTTGGATCCACTATTGTTTCCAGTTTACGTATTTGAACTTCTGTCAGTGCAAAAATACGGTCAGCTGGCAGAAATGAATGTCCAGTTACTGGAAATATAATTTCAATAGTTTTTAATGTCGGTGGAGCCTCTCCGAGCCATTTACTTGCCATGCTGATGAGAAACGAATTTTTATTTTGGCCACCGCATCCGTCCGCCATTAATCGAATGGTATTTATATTTTCAATATCTATTGAGTTCAAACAGTGGAATAATGCACTGCAGACTTCATTCGAAGATTTAGAAGTGACATCTTCAGTCCAAATGTATGCCATAACATTTTCCTTATTAAGTTTTGAGTGTGAAGAACCTATTACTGCTGTAAAGTTATACAGATACAATTGCCGGGAATAATAAGTAGATTGGTCCGCCACTTTTGGCAATGGTAAGTTCTTTTGGCAATCAAAGCTAATGGTGATCAAACCATCTTTTTCTTCTCTAAGTTTTTCAAAAAACGCCTTGGCTCTTAGTTTATGAATTCGTAGCTGAATCATCAGTTTTTGTTTTTTAACTTTACATTTTTCAAACTTTATTTGTTCCTGCAGTTGTAAGCAGGTTGAACATACATCTTTTCGTGGTGTTCCAAATCCAATATTGAAGTTACGGTTAAAAAGTTTTCTGAAAAATGAATGTGTTACTGACATTCCTGGGGCAGCTTGATCATTATACATCTTGAACATCTTTGTAATGTTAAGAGTTGAATCAAGATAAATTCGCTGTCTTATCTTACCCCGAGTATAATGTTGTTCAAGGGGCTTAAAAATTTGTATAAATTTTATGACAGCTTCTTTTCTTGACCTGAATTCAAATTCTTTACGATTTCCCCCTCGTTTTTCTTTGACTACACAGCCAGACTTCCAGTGTCTCGTCAACACCCCTTTAAGTCGACTTGGTTTTATTCGAAGAATACCAAGAAAGGCTTGTCGGCAAACTTGCACCTTTTCCCTGGACTTGTGCTTTCGTACGAAGTATTGTACTGACATATTTTTACTTCTGGAATTGTCTTTGGGACGCTTTCTTTTTGTGCTTGCCGTTTTACAATATTGTAAAATGTAGTTGTCCTGATCAATTTTATTTTTAGTATGGTAAAAGTTAGAATGAAAGTAAAAAATATCATTCGATGTTAGGTTGCTGCACTGAAATACCTGTTTTCTATTATGATTACATCTTGGCTTTAGCGGCAGACCAGTTCCTGAGTACCTGAAAGCAAACATGACTACACAATTATAAAAGTACAATATAATATTATTTAAATAGATAAATACATTCTTTACAATGTATGCCTCATCAAAATGTCATTCGTGAAAATATACACACGAAAGAATTTGAGATACGTTTTATTTATTTTAGTACACCCAGTGGCTTTACTCGCTACAAAAAGTTTTGTCCACAAGAACTGTACACAGTGTTCTATGTATTATTCCAGATCCTAAACTACATACCAAATTTCATGAAAATACGTTCAGCCGTTATGGAGCTGAGTGGAAACAAACATACACATACATATATCCCTCACCCAACCTTTTTCATTTATATATTAGTAAGATTCAAACCATTTAAGTATAATTAAATTCAAAAACTCAAAAAAAAATCTAATATACAATAACAGAAACACTAGTAGTAGTAGGTAGGTACTCTGTAGCTGTACTGACTCCATTGAACTGCACTAATACGGCCCTGGATACAATCAGGTTATGGCGGGCTATGGCTACAAAAACTTACCGTTTTTCCTTTAATTTCTCACGTTTTGTTGAACACTTTGGTATCACTCGTTTCCTTGCTTTATCCGGAGGTACAATCACTATTTTATCCATCGTTTATCTTCAATTTTCTAAACAAATTTGTTAAAAATCCCAACACAGTCACAGTACACCGCAACAAGCAAGACGCAACTGGCAGCCATCTTGTTATAAACGCAAGCTCTGATTGGTTCACGAGGACTTGGCATGTTTTGATAAAAGTTAACTATGGATATGGCTTAGTTTGAAAAAAATGGTACTTTTCAAAACCGTTTTGTGTGAAATATATAGGGACTTGGGCGATTTTGATAAAATGAGTAGAACTGAAATGGAATCATCTTTCAGAGCAAATAAAATAGTCGACAACTGTCAAAAGTGGACTTGGCTGATTTTGAAATCTAGCGACTCAAGTATCTTCAATATCGTGTTTATATTTTGTGAAGATCACTTTAAGTATATTACAATTTAATTGCTAGTATAGTGTGAAGTAGTCAGCAGTAATTTATATTTGTTTTAAATATCAAGCAGAAGGCAACTTGCTTGTCTACTTAAACTAGGTAACAAAAGTCCAATAAAACTTCATGAATAGAAGTAACTATACATATCTTCCCTATGTATTAGATTATATATAACATGTATTATAATAATCAGCTTGCGGCTTTCACTCCTTTGACCTCAGCAGACGTAAAATCTGGATTTGATGCAAAATATATAGTCATCATGAATGCATCTATTTACGGTAGATTGTCCGATTGTGCTTTGACAAAACCACTTTCAGTCATCGTCCTAATTGATTTCTAATATCACAAGAATACTTGAATTGCACTAGCTAATGGCAAAAACCACAGGAACCCCTATCTTTCTCCGTAACACTACGAATATCGGCGCCGATAAATGAAAGGACGTGGAATGTGACGTCATGTTTTGGTTCGACCAATAGTGATGCGTTTTGCAAAGTTGAATTTCGCGCCCTGATTTTGCATATTTTAGTTAATATTTTTTGCAATTAAAGACGAACTAAATAAGAAAATAATTGTTTAGGCATGATATCTGGACAATTAAGATTCAAGGGAAAAAAATCAAGTAAATTTAAAGAACATGCATATTCCCTATTGAAGGCATGAAAAAATATGACGTTTAGAACAATTAATTTAAAGGCAGATAGCTTTTTTTACGTAATTTTAATGGCGAACCTAACCTTAAAAATTCGCGAAAGTAAAAAAAAAAACGGTTTTTCGCTAATAAAACAAAAAGTTGAGCTCAAATCCGAAAAGTTAAATTAAAAAGTTGTGGGTATTAAAATTATCTTTCGATTGATATGTTACGAAATATTATTAGTGCATTATACATGGAGAAAATCGTAAAAATCGTTAAAAAATCGCATTTTTTTATTTATTTTTAACTTTTTATTAAAGCAACCTAGAAAGATTTTACTTGGTAAAATTCACATTCTTTTTTGGCTCGAAATTTTTAAATATAACCGTGAAATTTCAATTTATATAAAAAAAGCGTTTTCGTAAAATCTTTCGTGTACGGCTCTCCGATATCGTAGAGCCTTTTTTCAAAGTTTTATTAATTTGTGAAAAATTATACTAGCATGCAATATAATTTTAAATAAGAATTTTTAAATTTTAAATACATTAAATGCCGCTTTATTAGTTTAGCTTTGGTTTATATTTTTCACTAATTTAAAAATACCGAAAACAATTTTTTTATCATAAAGTAAGTATTTTACAACAATATATCACATTTTATAAGCTCAAGAATTAAAAAAAAATCGTACGTCATAGTAGACGTAATAGTACGGTTAAAAAAATTCACGCCTTGGAAAAGGACCCCCGTTGGGTCCGAAACTAGTCGGGCATCAGCAAAATAAACATCTAAAAATCTTTAATAAACGTGAATAGCACTCCGGAAAGTTTTTATTCTAACATAGTTTTCTTCATAAACCTATACTAATATTATAAAGCAGAAGAGTTTGTTTGTTTGGTTGAAGGAGCAGATCTCAGGAACTACTGGTTCGAATTGAAAAATTATTTTAGTCTTGAATTACCCAGTTATCGACGAAGGCTATATAACAAGCATGCTACGACCAATAGGAGCGGTGCAGTGACCACAAGCGCAGGTGAAACTGCGGGGACGGCTAGTAAATTATAAACATAATTATTCATCTTAATATGATTTAGTCATTTTTTAAGTCATCATATTAATTTCACGATAGTAGTCTCACAAATAATGATTCTATAATTTTAACGATTATAAGTTATTTTGATCAGTTACCACTATATGTATTTATGTGTTATCATTACATATACGATCGTAACAGCGCCTGATACCTACGAGACAGGTCGCTATGCGTCTTGGTTCAGGCTCCCTGTCGGGATTGGAATAATTCGCATTTCCCTGAAGCTCAAGCGTGATTGCAACTATTCACGAAATTTATCATTCTAATATATTCAATTTTGTAGGGCCCATTTCTTATAGTTAATTGAAATGTAAATATACACGGGGTGGAGACCTGGTGTCCTGAAATACAGACCTCGAGCCTAGCTTAGGCACCAGTCTCCCACAATATTATTGTAAGGATTTTATGTTTGTGTTTTTAAAATGTAATGTCTACTATTTTATGGTGAGAAATAAATCATTATTTTATCATTATTATAATATAACAACTGTTTGAATAATTATAAATACATAATTAAAAAAAAATACTTGTTATTAAATACCTACAGTTGAAACTAAGTTTTATTAAGAACACCATCCACCAAACACTTAAAAAGAAACAAAAATAGAAATATTATGTAGGTGTAGGTAAAATTAATAATAGATGTTACATACTTAAAATATGTCGCTACATTGTACCCATAGGCGTAAAAAAACAAATTTCATTAATTACTAAAATCTTAACTTTTTTTATTTATTTATTTATTTTTATTTTTTTTTAAAACCTTAATTACAATGGCTTATTTTACTAAATAATTTTGCTTAAAATTAACAAATTTAGCACAAATATACTAATCAGACTTATAATCAATAAACTCAGTTTTAGAATATAAACTTTTAGTAGAATATAAACAGTCAACACCAAAAAATAACTTATATTAGTACACGCACTAACAATGTACTATCGTCTTACCGACGGCGACGAGCAAAACTTGATTTAGATAATGGTACAAATTGACAAGTGATGTAAACACGGGAATTAAGGCGATCACGAAAAGGTACTACATACCTCTGAATTGCCTGACGTAATAATATAGTAATATCACAATGGAAGAGGTTCAAGCATTGAAAAACATTAGGGATAACCGGGATATTTTAGTGCTTAAGGTCGGCCGACAAGGGAAACGTCACTGTAGTTGATGAGTACAACTGATTATCAACGTAAAATACTTGAACTTTTGGATGATGATAAGGTTTATAAACCGATATCATACAACCCCAAGGCCACAGTAACGCGTAGAATACGATCTCTTATCCGGGATAACGAGGATCTATTTTCAGAAGACGAGTACAACAGACTATATGCACCAAAGTCACATCAGCCACCGAAATTATATGGCTTGCCCATAATACACAGGCCCAACGTGCTACTCCGGCCTATTGTAAGTCAAATTGCCTCTCCTACTTACGATCTCGCGAAGCATGTTGTAGGCAAAACTCCGTCTTTTGCGAAAGGCTCGTGGGACTTCATACAAATTATAAAAGATCTCACGTTGGAAGCTGATGACGTCATGGTGAGCTTTGACGTGGAATAGCTTTACACAAATGGTCCAACAAAAGAGTGTTTGAACGTAGTAAAAGACCTACTGACAGACAACGAGCTGCCACTCAATTATATTGATCTACTTGAATACTGTCTAGATGGCAACTGTTTCTTTTTCCAAGGTGAACATTACCTTCAGATTGATGGTGTCGCAATGGGTAGTCCTGTAGCCCCTGCACTTGCCAATATCTGGATGGAACATTGTACAGAGAAGGCGCTGAGTATCGCCCCGAAGACCGTTAGAGTCTGGAAGCGATTCGTGGAAGACATCTTTAGTATCGTAAAAGGAAATAAACAGGACGTAGATCAATATTTACAACATCTCAACTCTATTCACCCCAAGATAAGGTTCACATATGAAAAGGAGGAGGATAGGTCGTTGTCATTTTTAGATGTCAAAGTAACCGTGATATCAGATGGGTCCTTGTCGCACTGTGTGTACCACAAGCCTACTCACACGGATAGGTACCTACACGCCACGTCTCATCATCATTGCCGATACCTGCAATCTGTTATGACTTCACTCAAGAACAGAGCATACGATCTTTGTGACCCTGAACATTTGGAGCGAGAGCTGGATCATGTTCAGGAGGTACTCAAAAGTAACGGATATCAAGTGAATGGAACAGGGAAGCAACCAACAATGAGATGCAAGCATCCGGAGGTAAACAGGCAACCAGCCTACGTGCCATATGTCAAAGGAGTAACGGATAAGATCGACTATGTCTTAAAGAAATACTACATTCCGACAGTGTAAACACCAGGCATAAAGGTATAAAACGTCGTGGGTACACCGAAGGATGTCTTGCCGTTACAAACTCCAGGTATATTTAAAATAAACTGCAGCTGCATAGACCAAACAAAGCGGACTATTGCTGAAAGGGTCAAAAAAAAATATCGCTGCTGTGAAAAACCGACAGATTTGCAAATCAGCTATTGCAGAACATGCATTCGAAGCGGGCACCAATCACTGGATTGAGTTTCACCGTACGCAAGTCCTCTCCACGTAACATCACTTTTACTTAAGAGTTGTCCGTGAAGCGATTGAAATTATAAAACACAACTTTTAATCGTGAAGATGGTTTCAAATTATCTACAGCGTGGAATGCAGTGATAAAATACATGCCACCTCACTTTTATGCGCAGTTGGGTGAACGCCAGAATAGGGACACATCGGTTTGCTTACAGAATAGGGACACTGTTAGTATAGTATGTGACGGTACGTGGCGAAACAAAACTATCAAAGATATCAAAAATGTGCGGGTGGATAACGAACCTTCTACCTCACGATCTCGATGACGGAAGGCGTGCACCACTGAGCTAGTCAGCCTGTGACCAGGGAAAGTGCAACCTGGTCAAAACGACAAGCAATTCAGAGGTATGTAATACCTTTTCGTAATCGCCTTAATTCCCGTGTGAATACATAATTATATCATGGAACGCGAAAGTTTAAAAGTTAGTGATGTAAACACCTTGTATATTACGATTATACCTTTGCGGTATAATCATATCATGGTAATTGGACACATAATACAAATATACAACTGCACACATGGCATGCAAAGTGGTCGCTTTGCCACCAATCCGCGTGGGTTCCATTGTTCCTACGGGACAAAAATTTGTGTGATCCACAAATAGTTAACCCGAGTTTGGGTGTTCTTTGTGTCCGTTATTTTAATGTTTGTAAAGTCTCTTCACAAGAAATATGCATATCGTGGGAGTTATCTTTAAACAAAAAAAATTAAATTATAATTATTACTGTTAGCAACAATCTCCCCACTATTACTTTAACCTATCAAAATCACTAAATAAGAGCAACTGTTATGTTGTTCGTACTGCAATCAGCACTCAAGTGATTGTATTAACTTATAATGCATGCCTAGCCTTTTAATGCCTAGCCTTTTATCACCATACCATTGTCAACCGACCAACAGCGTAGCGCTATCGGTATAACTAGCCATGATAATGTCTACTAACCCATTTTAATTAAATAGTGAACTGTTTTATTATCTATTATAGTTCCCCCTATTTTTAATAAAATAATTACGAGTTTTTGATGTGTCGATAACATTACGAACGAGCTAGTCGATTGCGTTTAAAGAGTACGCAGCTTAAAGTAACTTTTGTTTTCAGGAAATAAGGTTTTGTTAATTCATATTGTCTGTCCCAAACTGATTTTTCCACACTGAACGGAACAGTACTTTTTCTACCTCAAAGTCACTTTATTTCCTTTTTTGTAACCTGACAATGTTCATGTACAATTTTAGGATGATCGATTGAATAGTTAAGCCTTGAAAACTTAACAAGCCAACAAAATCACATTCGCCTTTATAACAACTTTACAATATTGTTAAATAATGCGATTCTGAATTCAAATTTTAATCGTAAACAGCAGTTTCGGTGGCTATTTTTAAGTCATTTTGAAATGTATATCAGCTCATTTTAGAACAATTTACCTTGGCCACTAGAAAAATACTTATTCAAATTCCTTTAAAATAACGCCTTCAGTTTACAAGATATCAAATTCTGTAACTATTTATTGTTCTTACATTCGAAAATTTCCATTCCTAATTTCCATTTCATTCGATACCAAAACAGCCTTTAGTGGAACATGAATTTGTAACAAGAACAGTTTGCTCCGTTCACTATGTTAATTTAGAATTTACCTAACTATTAACTCAAATACATATATTTGAAACTATACATGCATACATATATATACATATATAATTAAATGTATCTTAAAACTATTACATTATTGCTATCATTTTGATTTTGTTTTTATACTTTGAGCCTATAATACTCACTTTACGACCTCAGTGACGGAGCTGAAAACATTCGCCTGTAACGGCAGGAGCCGCGGCTTCTATTCCCGCTCAGTGCAAAAATTTTGTAGCCATAAATGTCTGATTGCCGTGGTCTGAGTGTATTTATGTATAATTAAATAGAAACTATATATATATATATATATCTAAGTATGTTTTTCCATGTTCTAGAGCCCGTAAAAGCTACGATTAGTTTGGGTCTTTAAAGAGCTGTGTAATAAATGCATTTTTCAAGCTGGATACTTTGAGAGTAGCTGACTTTTATTCTCAATGTGACGCCACAAGATTAATAGATACTAAGAGTCTAAGATACAGATAAAACAAGGTTTAGTGACCAGTACGCAACAACATGGTATACAAAATAGTAATTATTGCTTTGTTGAAGTAATATATAAATAAACGTGCTTACAGCAAAAAAATCATTATTATTCAATGTAAATGTAGACACTAGCAACTTTCGTTTCAAAGGATAATTCAGGCTGTACATTTTTTTTATAGTATATGGGACAAACGAGCAGACGGGTCACCTGATGGTGACTACCGCCGCCCATGGGCACCTGCAACTCAAAAGTCACAAGTGCGTTGCAGCAATTTTAAGGTGGGAGTAGAGGAAGGGGGTAATAAGGGGCGAAGAAGGGAGAGAGGAACGGGGAAGGGTTAGGGCTCCGGTAACCTCACTCATTTGGCGAAAAGCAATGCAAGCATGGTCCAGACCGTGGTATCATTCCGGTCGAGCCGGCCCGTACGTGCCGAAGCATGGCTCTCCCCTATGTCCAGCCTGAATGGTCTATCGAAATTTACATATAAAGAAACTATTAGGGGTTAAACAGTTACTATAGTAACTAGGTTTATTTACTTACAAAGATTCCACTACAGCCTCCTTAACTATCCCCGTCTTACTTATTTCATTATTTCCCTTACTAACCAAGTGCCGAGCATACAATCATATTGTCCAAGCCTATAAATGGCCGGAAAAACCGTGATGTAAATTAAAGAAATGAAATAAGATCTCAATGCCCTGTCAAATTGTAGTTAGCACAAACGAAACCGAACACGGAGATGAAAAATTAATGAGAAAATAAACGCACAACATCTGCGTCACTGCTTCTGTATCACGACCAATTTTTCTTGAACCCTCAAAATGTTCGAAACTCCGCTTGTTTGTTGAATGTTTTTTAGACGGCGGAGGGTAGGACAGGTCTTGATACTGGTCGTGAATAGACCCATCATGAAATATTCATTGTAGAATGTTCCCCAGAGCGGGCCACGATCTCTTTCTCTTTCATTTAAGACAAGTTCTGTGATGTAAGTCGGGGTTTCTTTCATGTCTACGTTTGGTCGGTTGGTTTTTGAATATTGATGGTGATAATTTGAATTTATTTCGGAGACAACCTTAAGGGTATTGTTAATAAAGTAGGTGACACGGTTAACAACAGCTATAGTTTTAGCAGTAAATTATCTGAAGTGGTCCTTTTGAATACGTAATACTTTTGCTACAAAATAAATAATTTTGCGTATACTTTGTGACGGGTGCTGTACCCTGACTGCGTGTATCCAAAACAGGACAGGGTACCTTTGATTTCCGAAAAAAACTAATATTTCCTTGGGATACCTGCTTTGATCTAAAGTAACGCGAGCGAAGCCACTTGTAAGCTAATACTGTTATATGTTACATATTCTATATTATTCTTATTCTATACTTATTCGTAATCAATCTTACCCTATATGGTACAATATTTCATTAATTAAAATTATAAAAGAAAAACACAAGTATTATAAAAAAATTTAAAACTACGGAAATAAGTCAGATGAATTGATGTTTAAATTGTTGCGTGAAAGAGTCAAGTCTATGGAAAATGTTTGTTACAGAAACTTTATTAGTCTCACCGAGAAGTCAATAAAGGATAACCCTAAATACTTTTGGGCCTTTGTAAAAAAGCGTTACAACTCAAATGCGATACCTAACAGTCTAATATATAATAATGACATTTTAGATACTGGAAATTCTATTTGCAATGCATTCTCTTCTTTTTTCCAATCAACCTTTCTCGTTCATTATTATTATAGTAATTCTTCTTCTCAGTTCTCAATAATGCATAATGCCTTCTCATCGCTCGGTACATCGACAGATATCTGCTGTATTAAGGTGGGAATTGATGAAGTAACTAACCTGCTTACTAATTTAGATATATCAAAAGGCGCAGGACCGGATAATATTTCTTCTAAATTCCTTACTGAGTATGCGCATACGATATCGCGTCCCATTTCTATTTTGTTCACTAAGTCCTTATCCTCATGTGTAGTCCCTAAATTATGGAAATCAGCGTATATCACACCTGTTCATAAAAAAGGGTCTAGAACCGATGTCACAAATTATAGACCAATTTCTAAATTTTGTATAATTGCGAAAGTGTTTGAGAAGATCATTTATAAGCAAGTTTACGCAGCCGTTTCTAAATCTCTTAGCCCGTCCCAGCATGGTTTTCTGAAGAACCGGTCAACAGTAACCAACCTAGCTTTATTTAAAGACTATCTCACTCAGGCTATGGATGATGGTGGACAGATTGATGTTGTGTATACAGACTACAGCAAAGCATTTGATAGAATTGAACACAATATCTTATTAAAGAAATTACATGACATCGGAATACATGGGGATCTACTGAGATGGTTCTCGTCATATATAAATAACAGGTCACAAGCAGTTGTACTTAACAACTACATTTCTAGCTGGGTTCTTGTGCCTAGTGGAGTTCCTCAAGGTTCTCTGTTTGGCCCCTTATTATTCATCATATATGTCAATGACATCGAGCTATGCTTGCGTTCGTCCTCACTCCTGTGTTTTGCAGATGATATGAAAATATTTAACACTATATCGTCAGCTAATGATGTGACAGCTCTTCAAAATGACCTCTGCCGTCTTGAAGATTATTGTCGAAGTAACGAACTGGACCTAAACTCCTCAAAATGCTCAGTTCTGACATATACTAGAAAATTAGCACCTATATCCACTAAATATACACTGGGAGGTATAATTTTACCAAGAAGTACCACTGTACGTGACTTAGGTGTATACCATGACTGCAAGCTTTATGATACTATTGTCAAAAAAGCGTTGAAATCACTTGGCTTTATAATGAGACTATCTAATAATTTTACTGAAGCTAAAACACTTAAAATCTTTTACTGTCCCTTTGTCAGGAGTCATCTGGAATATGCGTGTCAGATATGGAATCCCTGTTATCACAAATATATCGACCGTTTTGAAAATGTTCAAAAGCGCTTTATCAAATACCTTTGCTTCCACCAACATATTCCATAGCAGAGTAGCAATTATTATCAACTTTGTCGTAAATTTCATCTCTTACCTCTTCGTAATCGCCGTGAGATAGCTGATTTTATCTTCATCCTTCGAATATTAAATAATAATATTAATAGCCCTGAGCTCTTATCTAAGTTTTCCTTTAATGTACCCTGTAAGTCAATCCGTTTTAACCCACCGCTGCAAATACCAAGCGCTACTACTAACTATAGGCAAAATAGTTATATTGTGAGAGCAAGTAGAAACATTAAGATGCTATGTAGGCAGTGCGATATTGACCCTTTTTGGACCAGTGTGACCGCAGCAAGAAGGTGTTTGAGTCTAACATTTTTCAAATCTGCATATTGATGTTATGTTTCATTGTGAAGTAAATTTGTTTTATGTATGTGACGTGTTGTTTTTGATTAGCTAATGATATATTTAAGTTTCCGGGCAAGTGAGGACTTGTTATTGGCTCTCTGAAACTAAATTCTACGTGCATTACATACATTCCATGCATTAAATAAAAAATAAATAAAAAAATTAAAATTATATATCATAATGTACAAATATAAATTGTAAATAAAATAAAATAAAATCGAAATTAACAGAATGTTATTTTTTTTTTATATTATAGGGGGCAAACGAGCAGGCGGGTCACCTGATGGTTAGTGACTACCGTCGCCCATGGATACCTGAACGTTGAACTGTTGAACGATGGCGAAACGTTGCGGCCGGTATAAGTCCAAACAATTCCTCGGAGCACTCCCCATGATACATGCGATAGAGAATGCAGAGTGAGTTTTCATGGAATTAACCAAAGCTACTGGGAAATTCAACTTGTAAATGCAAATTCAATGTTTTGTTGAGGGAGCGGTCGGTAATAGGTACCACAAAAACGATAATGGGAACAAGTCGCATGCAATGGATCGGTAATAGAGGTTTGGCCCTTTTGCTGATTTTTAATTATTTTCATATAGTAGTTATTGCATATTTGTCTTAAAAGATCAGAAATTGAAGCACTAGAAAAAAGAAATAAGTAACGCTAGTAATTAAACATGTAATTATTTTTTTCATATTAATCTGATCTTAGCTTAATCTTGCGGTAATTGGTGCACTTACGTTATGTGTAACCACAGATTTGCTTAAAAAAATTGTTTGTTGATTTCCACACCCTTTTCTTACGTACATACTAACTTGCCTTACCTCACCGGAGTTAAGGCAAGTTGGTATGTTGTATTCCTACTGAATAAAACTACTCAGTACCCAGAGGATATTCTTGCTTCCAATTCTATAACCTAGAAAGCATAGCCCCGACAACAGACGTACAGACGTTGTTGTGCATGAATTAATAAAAGCTCCTGATTTAACTTCAAAACTGGATTGCACTCGATTTTAATGCACACAGAATATGCAACAATAAACTTGATCTATGTTTTGTGCTTTACGAGAAAATTGTACCTGAATTAGAAAGGACCTTTCTTCTTAATACATTTTTTTTTCTACTTATTAACTACCAATTACAGTTTTATCACATTAAAATCAACTACTTAATAGATTCTCAGTCAAATCAGCAAAATGTATGAATGCATCCTAAATGTGCCAGCGCATATACATACCGTTGATATGAAAACATCTCATACATAAATCTGAAACAGGAATTTCATTATATTTTAACGGTGCCTTCGGAACTTCTTCGTCAACATTTTAATATTGAACAGACCGATTTTGATTACATTAATGAAATTTATATGTATTTCTAGAGATACAATACGGCTTGCACAAAACTATTTTTATATATAAACAGTTTTTATTTAGAAGGATGTGGCAAATAAACGGTCAGATGGGTGGGCAGGAGTAGGTTCCTGGAAATAATTCTTGTATGTAGTTGTGGCTTGTCGGTCTACACGGTCGGTGTACAAATAGTATCTTCTTTAGTACAATAAAGAGTTATCTATCTTTCTATAACATAGTATTATATGCTCCTACTTTTATACAACTAATTCAGCAAAAAAATACTGACCGACGTGTTCTGAACCAACGTGTAGAAAACTCGTTGGTTACTGCCTTCAACCCATAATGACATAAATAAAATCTGTTTTACGTTCTGGTAAAATGTGGGCTATAAAAATGCAACCAAGCAACATTCAACACGTAATCTATACTAGTACAGTCGAGAGCAATGAATCCGGGCCACGTAAAGATACATGAAAATCTCGGAAACTGATAATACTAGCTTAGTGAAATACATTATATTAAATATAATTAAATACTCCTTATATTAAAATAATAAAAACTTTTTGGTTATTGTAAAGTTATGCCATCAAAAATGTAAAAATAAAAACAAAAAATCTTTTGTAAATGGTACGAATTTACTGCAACTGTTTTTGTTTCTATTCTGTCATATAAAAAGGTATGTGAACAAAGTTCCTAGTACTATATATTTTAGTTTATGGTTCCTAGTGATTAATATTTATAATTTAAGCGGCTAGTATAGAAAAAAAGATGGATAGATCCTACTGAAAGGGATAGTTGGATTTATTTTTCATCTATTCCTATTGGTAGGGATACTTTTCCAAGTATCTCTACGATTTTGAAAATACACCACGTTGTTCTAAATTTATTACGTTAGATAAGAAACTCAATGGAGGTAAAAGTTTTATTGTGGGAATATATAGAACATTTTCGTCACTGATTTATTTTTATCTAAAACGTTTTTTATGCTTCTCCCCTTTCATTCGTCACCATGATCGATGCGGTTAAATCTAAAGGTCAGATCGAAAAATACAATAGTATTATATACTGTGGGTTTATATTATTTTAATTACTTAGGTTTCCAAATAGATATTATATTACACCCGAGGGCAATATAATAGTAGAAACCAAATTAAGTCTTTACTATACACATACGTATATGTATATTGACATGTTTTTGCTGTGAACAATTCTGCTATGAATATTTCCGTATGGATCAAGACACAAACACTATCTTTAACACTGGAATAGAGTAACCAAATCAAACTTATTAGTCGTGAAACTCGTATAAACTATAAAATAAATAGACATTTCCCGAAATCGATTTTTGAGAGAAAACAAAAGAACAAGAAAAAATTTAAATTTCTCTCGTTCTAACGATTCTGGTTTTCTATATAAAACCCTTAATCGCTGATACTATTTTCATTAAATATCATTAATTCAATTCAATCAAACCCAGCTATATATTTTGTCGATCAATTAGTAACTTCTATCTATATGTAAATGTAACACTAAATCGCTTTTAATTAATGTGACTTGATCTGAGTCAATTTTGTTTCACACCACATATTGACATGCCCTTTCAAGGACGTTTTAACTTATAAAACAAAACTTAGCTTGAAAATTAAAGACAGAATATGTTAGGATCTCAATGAGAATGGTTCAGTTATACCCAAGATTAGCATATAGATGACATGAATTCTAGCCAGCAAAATTTAAATTTTCAAATTTATAATTAGTGTTTTATCTACGGCAATCTCTTTTAAGGTTAGCAATAATGCGTTTATCAGTGAAATAAAGCTATTATAGAAATATATTAAATTAATATAAATTTACTAACCAGTTACCGGCAGCTTCTCACACTCGTACTCTGCTACTATAGATTATAGCGTGACCTTATGCCTACAGCCTATCACTTTGATCAATAAATGGTCAATCTAAAACAACTTTCCAAATCGGATTGATCGAATCCGAAATAGATGCATTTTAAAAAATTTATAAATAGAAACTTTCGTAGGATTATATTCATATTTATTATGGATGGTTAGTTAAAACTACTTGGAATATAATAATTAGCAAAACAAGAAAACAGCGAAATCGCGATAATAAATTCAACTTAAATCAAAACAATAACATCAGACACAGAAGTAACTACTGCTTTTGAGAACTTTTTAACTAACATACCTATATCGACTTGAAGTTTGGAGATGACACTTCACTTTTCTTTAAACTAAAACGTATGACTACAAACTTTGGCAATGTAAACAGCGCGTGAAACAACTGAAAACTACTATAATAGTTAAAGAAGACGAGTTAGAACTAGTGGATACCACGAAATTCTAATGTATATTTCTTGATTCTTAGCTTCAGTGGGGCCCATATATTGATAAATTATCGATTAGACTCGGCTCTGCAGCGTCTCCATCAGAGTTTACCAAGGATCAGTTCTCCATCCGTTTCTGTTCAGCGTGATATTATACGTCTTGTCAGACAACATCAGAGACACACAGCAGCCGCCACAGTTGCGGACAGAGGCAGGTTGGTGCGACATGTGAAGGTGTGGAAGGAGATAGATTTGACGTCGTAAGGGATGATATGCGTGCCAATGGACTCACTCCGCGGGATGCCGAAGATCGTGCATAGTGGAAGAGAAAAAGTTCGAAAGCGGACCCGGAAATAAACATAATGACGGTGGCATGTTAGTGTATCTATGAAAATTTGATTTATGTTCATAAAAATAACGACCAGTTTAAAAAAAAGTAATGTACACTCTTTTAACACACGTCAATCAACTTGTTATAATTGCCTCCAGGCTCCAAAACGTTAACAAGTCGTTTCGGGGTGCGATTTTATAATAAAATTCTAAATAATGTAAAAACCTTAAGTCTGAACAAATATAAATCAACAGTAAAACGACAAATATGCCTGAACGGCTTTTACTCAGTGGTGGCTTATATGTAAAACAAAAACGCTTGGGACTAAATTATTTCACAGGCTACTTCAAATACATAATACAAATGTAATGTAACCTGCTGGTGTCAATTCTGTTGTATTAATCTCTTGACTATAATTGACTAAATTTTCTTCATACAAAATGTAAACCTTGTATACTTTGAAACAAGGTCTTATTTCAAATTTAAACAAGTAGGTAACATATGTCGCTATCGAATTAAGCAATTTGTTTGTCGACTAAAGTCTGACACGCTTAAATAAACTTTAATACCACGTAGAGAGAGCCGCTATCCGTTGAATGCCATCTCTTTAGCTCTGTGTTTTTAGTAAGCGTCTTCGTAGCTGTCGATTAAAATAACGTCATCTTAGTTCGTTTTGAACAAGTTTTCATACGGCAATAAAGTTGAGTATATGTTGACAGGTTTTAGTGAAATTTAGTGGCGCTGAGAAATAGATGCCAGTAACAAATAGACCTTGTTACGAAGAAGACAAGGTTGATTTGATATGAAGAAATTAAGTCAGGTTTTAGTTTAGTCGAATGTACAACAGAATCATGACCATTAGGTTTTTAATCTACTGTCTTTTATGTCTTTTTTTTCATATTTTAATTTTATCTGGTTTAATTTCCAGCTGCCATACTTTCAATGCTTAATTTTACTTTACTTACTTTTAATCTTTTTCTTTCTAATTTCTTCTCACAAGGCTCAACGATTTAAAAACGGGTGGTTATAGATACACAGGTAGTTACGGTATAATACTGTTATCAATTTTGTTTGTTTCATAATTTTACATTTGACAGAGCAACCTATTGTTGCGGTGACTCTGCGTGTGGTGATCTATAATTTTTAAACTTTAGTTAAAAAAAACTTTTTCATACAATTTTAGAGAATTTTATAAAATATAGATATTTGACTTTGACTTTGATATACGTTTTACTCACGTGTATTTTCCACTAGTTTCGGACCCGACGGGGGTCCTTTATAAAGGGGTGAGGCGTCCTAACTCGTACCTCCCTGGCGCTCGCAACCGATCCTTAATTAAAATGAACAAATACTTCAGTTTTGTAATCAAAATAATATTATAAATGCGAATATGAGTTTGTTTGTTTGTGCACGCCTTAATTATTATTAAACCGATCACCGTGAAATTTATACATGGTATCAGGGGTATAGAAAATACATAGAGTACCTTTCATCCACAAAAAAGTCCTGTTCCCGAAGGAGAGAATTAAGACGTTTAGTGAAGAAGAGTGCAAAAGATAGTTATAGCATCATTTATTTTGCCAGGTAAACACTAGACAGCTTGTCCTCTGCGAAAATCTACAAGAACCTAAGTGTTTTGTGGTGTATTATCTCAATTTTTAATTCAGTTATAAAAATCCAATAAAATAACTTTATTACGCCAAAAACCTAACTGGACTGATATTACAACGCAAAAGTTAATTTAAATGTACAATTAATAATAAATCTTGAATCTGCAGGCCAGTCATTAAGGCTCTTAAATCAAGTTTCCTCAGTCCAAGGGAACGGGGAAAAACAAACGTGTACTTCAATCGGTACTGATGTTGGTTCGTTAAATCCCTTTCTTTGAAACCATTTGTAATGGTGTATCCTTCTTTGCGCCAATTGATTTGGACCTTTTTAACATACGTGATATATTTGCAGGATATTTGTATTCATTTGTTTCAATTTTGAACTACGCAATATCGGTATAGTTAGAACAAGTTCCAGCTCAAATCCGAGCCGTATCTGTACTAAAACTTCTATGGTACGATACCTTTTGTTAAAACGACGTTTCAATCGAATTAGACCGGTGGTTGTCACAAGTTGACTGCGAAAAAATGACATGTGATCGTTGATGACAATGACAAAGTGTTGTTTTTTCTGTCTGTGAAGTTTAAAGGGTTCTAAGCGCCATGAGGTTGGCAACGTGCAAGCGATGTCACTAGTATTATCTGTGTTAGTAAAGACGTAAAACTCGTTTTCATCAGGCAGGCTCCGTGGGATTTTTGTCAACGAGTTGTGTACAAAAGTCAAAATATAAGCTCTTTTTATTTTATATTTCATTGCAAGGATACTATTTAGTATCACAATACTCAACGGCAAGCCTAAATACATACAGTTCAATAACTTTTACATATATGTATTTTATTAATTAACATAAAATTACACACAAATGATTTCTGCAAATTATATGCTAAATAGAATAGCGCTATATTATCGTTAATTATTGTAACAATTTTAATGCCTAGTACATACCCATAGTGATATTTTTAACTTTCAAAAATCACGTTTATCCTTTAAATAAGGTATTCATACTTTCTCATGGGAAACTCAGGAAACGGTAACCTTAATTCAATAAAATTTTGCTCTAACCTAGGATAAAAATGATTGAAAGCCGATTAAATCTTATTTCATTCTTGATATGATAACTGGAGATTTAATAGAAAAGAATGAAACAGATATGGAAAAAAGGCTGGAACTGGCTTGCCAAAAACTTTAGTAAGGTGTACAGTGGTTGGGGAGGAAAATATTATAAAAGTGAAATTGTAGGTGAAATTCAAAGAAGCTGATAATACATTTTAGACAAAAAAGATAGTAAGATTGAGAAAACAAGCAGAAAGATATTGCAAAAAGATGTGCGTAGGAAGTCTTGTATTGTTTAATTTTAAAATATTAGCTTATAATTGTAATGCCAAATTAAAATAAATCAATACTGCTTTTGTTTGTGTGTATTTTATGCACCAGTGCCGTAAATACCACCTATATAATTTCAATTTAGCAAGACTGGTAGTTGAAATATAATAATTTAATTACATTATTCTTATTAACGAGTTCAATATACATTTCAGTTGTGCTACATATCAAGTTATGGACATTTAATATTTTCTCAGAAATCCATTTAAATTTCTTTGGTCTGATTGGACCAGAATAATATTGCCGATGGGTCCATTCAGCTTATCCAATATCTACCCGTGAGCAGTAACATTGTTCAAAGATAGGTGTAGATGCAGCAAACATTAAACTGTTTATTGAGACTGGAAGGTAAGACCGAAATCAAAGGACTATGTATTAATACAGGGATAGATTGACAAAGCTTACGTTCAGATATACTGTTGAGCTGTAATATCGTCTGAATTACAATTAGGCCTGTGCCTTATGAAAGTGTGGGCTTAAGAAAGTCAGCTTTTTTTAAATTACAGAATCTCAAATTTCTATATAAAATGTGTGTTAAGGAAAAGATGCTCTGCCATATTTTAAGGTTTTTATAATTTCTTTTTAGGGTCCGTCCCTCAAAAGAAAAAAAAGGAACCCTTATAGGATCACTTTGTTGTCCGTCTGTCTGTGAAGACCCATTTTCTCAGGCACCCGTGGACGCATTAAGTTGAAACCAACCAATTAATTCCAAATACTTATGTCTGCGGTCCCTTGAAACTGTAAGAACATCAAGTTTCTAAGTCAATGCGATCAAAAGATACGGTTATTAAGGGTTAATTTAATTATTTCGCAGGTTAATCAAAACTTAGAGGGTACTTCCCATTGACCTAGAATCATGAAATTTGGTAAAAAACAAGGTCTGGCAGCACAAGTAAAGGTAAAGTAAAAAATCTGAAAGTTGTTAATTTGTTAATATTTCACATTTAAAAAATTGTTTTTGTGATTACAAACTTATATTTTGCGGTTGGAAAGTTGACTTTGTGGTACGTCGATGTATGGGAGAGTATTTTTAGAACCTAGAAATTTTTTGAATTTATTTCCGAGATGGACGTACTATCTACATACTAGTTTGTTTTGCTTACGGAACACTTGATGCGCGAGTCAGACTTGCACTCGCACTTGTCCGGTGTTTTTTTAAAGTTAATACTATGAAAAAGGAAATTATAAATACCTTGAACTAATGTTATCAACAACAAAAGTTACGTATTGCTTTTACAAATAAAGCACCTAATTTATTGTCTTGCAAGGGGAGAAATTATAGAAAAACCGCCGTTAAAGTTATCACATTCATAAATCATCTTTATGCGCGGTTTTGTTTTCAGATTTCTACAAAACTTCTCGACTGATTTGCGTAATCTGAGAGTTTAAAATCAGTCTAATAGTTTGGTAGTTTAGGTTAACCTTCAATATAGTTAAATTTAACCTAAAACCAAAATGCTGTTAACTCTATAAAGCTTGGTTGTTAAACATACATTTTGTCTGTATTATATTTGAATAAAAAAATTGTTAAAATTAATAATATATACGGGAATTAACGCGAACACGTAATAGATATTTCGTTAGTGGTATTCATATTAATTAAGTACTAGTCGCGCATTTCGGAATTGGGACACACACGTGAGTAAAATCGTATATCCGTAATTAATAACCGGTATTAGTCAAATTACAAATAAATTAGTTCAGGTCGAAACATTTTACGGTCATTAAAAATATCTTTATATTTTTATGTCACTGAACTGAATATAAAAGTAATATTAACACCAACTGTTTACCACAGCTAGCAGTTAATGGCTTGAATTAAAAAGGGTAGTGCAGTTTTACTGACGTTAAAGTTATTTTTCACTCCCTCGGGAATAGTTCTTTTTTTCTGGATATAAGACCCTATGTCCATTTCTGTACCCTCGACAAAGTGTATGCAAAAGTTCAAGATGTTCGCTTGCGTAGTTGACGCGTGAAATTGTAACAAACAAACAGAGTGATTACACTAGTTTCCCTGTATTACCTATCTAATTATATTGTATATGTTTATAGGCATCATTTACTAGTTTTAAGCCTAACATGTTTTGATTCCCACACCAAAACTACCCATTAGATTATTATACTCGTATTTCTGGTCATTATTTTTCCATTCTAAGGTTGCCTGAAAAAAATTGCTTTTAGCGATAAGGCCGCTCTTTATACATATCAATTTTTGTTAACTTACTTGAAGCAATATTTACTGGTGTACAATAAAGTTTATTTTGTTATATTCTATTCTAAACAAACTAACTCACTTTCGCATTTATAATACCATTACTGATACTGGCCCCGTCTTTGTTTATGTAGGATCTATCATTTGTCAGTCGCGGACCGAGATGAATCTAACAATAAGCATAAAAAAAACAGTCAGTCGTAGGACTGCACGTCAGAAGTGAAAACATAACTACACAATGTATTTGCATATACACAAACACACATCTGTATATATATAATTAGGTTAAAAATAAAAAATAGGTAATAACATATCTAAATGTATACATAGGGTACACTGGAAGTTTTGCGCTCCTAGCTGCTCATAAATTTTTGAAATTCGAATATTATATTTTTTAAATTTAAGAAACTCGGCTCCGTTTTACGAATTTTCGATCAGGGTCACGTGTCCTGACGCGAGATTAACATTTTTTACCCATTCCAAAAAGTGCACAACGCCGCTAAAGAAGTTTTCAATTCAATAAAATTATTTACTTAAGATAAAAATGTTACAACCGCCATTAAATAATTTAAGATATAAAATTCAGCTGTTAAAATGTTACCGGCGCGAGTCGTAAGTACACTTTTTATTGGTCGATATGACGTTGACCACGCTGACGCTGCGCTTGATTGGTTAGTCAGTCGATGCTCGTCGTCTATTGGGTTCGCACTTTGCACGTAGCGTTCGGCTACCGTATACTTTACTACTGTCCATTTTGACGCGCTAGTTTATTTTTGTTATTTTTGAAGTGAAAACTTTTTTAGGCACGTTTGTGCACTTTTGCTTTGGGGAAAAAGCAATGAACTCGTGACTGTCACGCTAATAATACATATATGTATAGATCCAGTAGAGGGCGCTTATCTGAACATTGAGTTTTGTCAGTTCCTTTTTAATTAATCTTTAAAAATATAATTAGTTCAATAAATGTGAAAACAGTTTACCAGTTTGTCTGTGGAAATGTTATCTTTACTTTAATAAACTTGTAAACTAAATACGTAGTGACAAAGATGAGAGCAAAGTACAACTCTCTCTCTGCCCGCAGTAGACGCACCGGGCGCCGAAGGGCATTTAACGATCTCCGGCCACCGTAGGAACCGGCCTGCGGGCGACGAACTTTTGGGGAAGTCGTCGTCCGAGAGGCAGAGTGCAGAGCTTCTCGGAGGAGTGCGACCGAGGAGTGGCGGTCGCACCGGGTGACGGGACCCGTTTTGGGTTAGACGGGTCATTTGAAGTCGATGCCAACCAAGTCAAGTAGATAGAATGTATGTATGGTAGATACTTGTGGGTAGTATCTATCTACTACCTATTAGACTAGGCGTGCACCGACTTCAAATAGATGAGTGGGTAGCGCTTATAATAATTATATTAATTTATTTTTCGCTTTTGAGTGCCTATTTTTGGTTTTGAAGTCGGTTTAATTTTTTTTTATAAAAATAATTTATTAATTGTAGTATTAAAAAAGTCGTTGTTAAATACTGAGACTTATAGACAGAATACGTGTAGATATGATGTAATAATATATACATGCGAGTGTTTATAACTCAAACCATAGAAAGAAAAACAACATCTTGTTTCTATAATCTGAGGTTTATATCGAACAGGGTCCACTTTTATTCGCTTTACCAGCAGTGTTGGCGCTCTAAAGGCTGATTCACACATATCAGTGAAGTCACAGTTCCGGCACTGACACTGAGAGGTGTGGATACGTTTATAGAGAATGTACGAAAGAATAATTACTATGGTGGAGGTACTGTGCCGGAACTGTGCCGAAACCGTGCCGGAACTGTGACTTCACTGATATGTGTGAATGGACCTTAACATATATGAGACTACGATTAGTAGTACCGTCAGTCGTTTATTTTATATCCAACCCTTCCAATCATGTTGGGTACTTGTAATTGAAACGATCTCGCAACCTTTTCATTGTAAACCTGATCGCCTGCTAATACTTTATTTTACCCAGACGTAGCTTTCTAAAAATAAACCATCTCCCACATATTTCACTTTGAAAAAGGTATTCCAATACTTTGGGATCACGACGGAACAACCTTTAAAAGAGTTAATACAATACAAGACATCTTCGTTTGTTCTTTAACTTTTTTTTTTAAGCCTATAAATGTTTTATTAGTCGTTCTTTAAAAGAAACATTTTAGTTTTGGATGTAAAACTTTGACAATTGTGAATGGAGGAAGTTGCGAGTGAAAAATTCGACTTCTTTTAAACTTCAATGGATAAGGTTTATTTTAAGTTTGTCGTTGAGAAGTGCTACAGATGGCTGATAAGTATCGAATATGTTTGTGTGCGTTGGAGATCAATGTGAATTTATTCTTGGACATTTCAGACGTATATGTTGTCTTTAATATTGATTATGCTATAAGTTAAGAAAGTTAGATACTGTAAAACGGCGGATATTGATAGTACAATCGAAGCAGTTAAGCACAATTCCGCCGAAGGTTAATTTAACTAATAGTTTCATATTTGTTTCTAAAATGTATAAATCATTTGAACGTATTATGTTAAAAATAGTTTAACATTTTTGTTAGTCATAATAATATGAAGAAAACTATCATATTCCACTGTTACAAAAAAGGTATGTATTCTTTATATAGAGTTAAGAAATCTTAAAATTAACGTAATAAATCTCTTCATTACTACAAACCTTAACTAAAATACAAGCACGTAGTTTGCTGTTGAACCGTTACAAAAACCGTTAACGGTCTGTATATTTTCATTCAAATTTGCCAGATCACCTATGTATGATTTGGTATACAACGGTATTGTTTAACGCAATTGCTTTGTGTAGTATTCAACAAAATAGAAATAGCTTTTAACCGACCTACCTGTGTTAGTAATATTAACGGTTCAAATCACAATACATTGCACTTTGTTCTATCAATAAAACAAAAAAAAGGTGAAAGCTTCAATACGTTTTTCACGGGGCAAAATTATATTACAATAAGATGGAATCTCATCTGTTCACCATATTGGTGGACATCCTACGCTACGCTTTCCGGTCCGTGGTCACCGCTTAACTTACTGATCCGATGGACTATATCTTCGTTCGTCTGCGTATATCCTCATTTCTGATTCAATCCAGCAGAGAAGCCACGTTTATTAAACCCGCAGTGAAAGACCACGCTTTGGATTCGTTTGTCATCCGTAGTAACACACACTGGTCGAAAACCTTTGTTTTAGGCACTGATGAATTTGGGACGAAAATATACTGCTGAGTTTCTCGAACGTTAATTGTTAAGTGGGGAGGAATAATAGGATTGCAGTCTTAGCGCTCGCTCGCTTTTATATTCGGATTAAAGTCACACACAAACCAGATCTCGCATGAATATTATTACCAATCTACCATACAGTACGATCATAAATGTGGCTTTCATATTTTTTCCGGACATAAAATCCAAAATAACGTATTCAGTATGTCCACAGGGTTTTAGTAAAATATTAACAAAATGTGTGGATCCGTTTCCACATAAATGAAGAGGCTGTAATATTTTATTAAATCATTTGCTTTTAAAAATATTCCACAAGAATATTTCTGAATATTACCAATGCAATGGTCCCGTTTTCATATTAAAGCATCGAGCGTAATTAGAAGTTCCCCTTGTGAGTGTATAGTGTCTAGTATAGTGAGAAGAGAGTATAAGAGAATAAAATATAGGAATGTTTTAATCTTAAATTAAACAGAAAAATCTCAACAGAAAAAAATCTCGCTATCATAAAAATTCATTAACCAAATTTATACCTGAGATGCTGGTATAATAATTTTACATCTATTCGCTTTAGGCGCAAAAATTTTGCCTACAAAAAGGATGCTCTTGAAATGAAGCCAAGTTATGAAATTGAATGGGTTCGCAAAACAATTAAATGTCCAACACTGTTTACACGGACTCAAAAAAAAGACCAAGTCCTTTCCAGCCAATTTCGTTTCAACTTAGAAATGTTTGCTGTAATTATTTTTCATATGTTATGGTGTTTAGAGTATATTATATAATTAACTATGATTCGATTCGATATGAAATCGATAGGCATAGCAGGCCGCTTAACTTTGTTTTGTGCTTTTGGCAACCCCCTCAGACAAATCGGGGTTCTCGGTGAGGCGGTGTGTCGGAATTGAACCGATTAAAACCACACGGTGTGCTATACTGCGCCTAAAAAAGGAGACATCCGGAAACACCTTTTATTAAGACATTCGGACCCCTGCTATCGCCTGCCCGTAAAAGTGCGGATACCACCTTCGGGTAAAAACCTCTCAATTAAGCAACGTTCAGGCACAGGCGGCCACACAGGGCGGCATGAGGCGCTAATAAACGCACCTCCACCGCCCGGTTTACTGGTGGCAAATTAGGTCCGAGTGGAGATGGATATAAGCAATGTAACAAATAATTTTGTAAAAAAAACATGTTGGAAAAGAGTGTCCTTGGAGTTTCTTGCCAGTTCTTCTCCATAGGATCTACGTTTTGGAACAGGCAACTAGCTTCACGACCGACTTATACGGACTGACTCCTCCTGACAATTCAAGAATACCTACAATGGGTTTACTTGAAATAAATAGTTTTGATTTTGATTTTGATTTTGATCATCCTCCTCGCCCCGCATGACGCCCTCACAGAAGGTTGCGACCGCGTTAAAACTTCTGTCGTTACCAGCAATGGAGCGTATGGCGGCTGGTAGCGAGAGTTCCTCTGCAGTGAGGACCCGACGCTGCGTCGCCCAAAACTACCAGCGTGTGCTGAGCCGTGTCCTCACTACAGTTGAAGCTGTGACAGGTGGAACTCAATTCCCTTCTATCGACCAAGTGCAGGTACTTCCCGAATTAGCCGTGCCCGGATAGAAATTGCGTCATCTGCCAATATACTTTGGCGAGCACTTCCGCCTCAAACCATACAGGGGAGTCCCGGCCATCGCGCATGCTGCCTCCGTCGACACGCTGCGGTATCCGCGCATAACTCTAACCACCATAACTCAGAGGGCGCCATAAAAGCGCCCTATTCTGGGTTGTCAGAGCCTCCACCCACACCGGGCAGGTCGCTTCACCTGCCGCGACCTGAATCGACCTGTGACGGTCTCAGGTGTCAGTTGCCACAATGAATACAACCGTATATCTGTAATAAATACCTACATACATTTTTCCTTAAACTTTTATTACTAAGAGTGTGAATGAGTGTTAACAAATAAAAATTAGCCCTAAAAATATAACTCAAAACTTGGCCGTCACTTCCGAGCACGAACTACCACAGCTTTCAGCCATTAATTAAATGAATGAGGCTAATTTCAGGTTACGGTTTCATGCTAATTGAAATAAATGCAAGGTTTTAATTAACGAATGGTACGGGGTTGCAAAGAACTCCTTGACTGGTGTTCAAAAATAGGTCAAGAATTAACACGTCATTCCTTGTTGGTTCAGTGGACTAATAACATTTTAATATTGACTTTAAAAAAATGTTTTCTTTACTCTACTACTCTACTACTTTAATCTGTATTTTTTGGAAAATTTAACATGATGTACACAAATCAATATTCGCTCTATGTAGGGTAATGGAAGGTATATTGGTGATGTAAGTAATTTAGTGATATCTCTTTCTTCTACATACTTTAAGAACACCTATACAAGCACATACAAGAAACAGCGTTAGTACATGAGTTGACAGGCATAAATTACGCTCTGCAGTACACCCTTTCTGCGTTTAGTAAACAAACTTTTTTCTTGATATCACCTAATTACATATATCTCCAATATAACTTCCTTTACCATATATGGTAAATATAGACACTTCAAGCCTTTTTTTAGTTTTTCTTTTAAGTTGAAAGTGGGCTAAAGACAAACCTAAATATTTCAATATCCCACTAAAAATGTGCTTTCATATGTCAGTCTTGTTCAGACACGCCTGGATTTTGAAAGGCCAATGAAGGCAAAAATTAACTAATCGGATGTCAAACCTCTTGTCAAGTACATATTGAGATGTTGAATTATACAGTTAACAGAGCTGTGACATTTTACTGATAATCTTATGCCAAATGCTATTTTGACACCGCTGTTATTTTGATCTGCCTTTCAGAAACTGGTGTCAGTCTAATCTCCTGATTGCCATTATGCCTAGCGGTAGTGGACTATGAGAAATCCTGCGATTCAATATCTGCTGATATATCTTCGAAGTCGATGCAAAATCTCATCTATATTCGGTACCCTCAATCGAGTCTCCCAACGGGTGGACCTTAAGATGAACATGGACAAGACGAAGGTTGTGCCCACCCCTGTTATGGTTGATAACTCAGTTCTTGTTGTTGATGTGTATGTATACCAGGGACAAACAGTCCAACTAGGTAAGTTCAACTTCGAGAAACAGGTCAATCTTAGCATCCAATTCAGATGGACAGCTTTTGGGAAACTCCGCAGCTTTTTTCGTCCAAAATTCCTCAGTGTCTAGAAACAAAGCTTCCCAACCAGTGCGTGTTACCGTCGCGTCTGTGTGTCTGTCTGTCTGTTTGTTCGCGATAAACTGAAAAACTACTGAACGGATTTTCATGCGGTTTTCACTAATAGACAGAGTGATTCATGAGGAAGGTTTTGGTGTATAATTTGTACCCGTGCCAAGCCGGGGCGGGTTGCTAGTAACATAAATCAAAAACATGGTCTCTCACTATCGGGCTTGATAAGCAAGCTTAGGGTCACTCAACGTTGGTGTTTCTCTGCGGGACTAAATCAGAAATGAGTAGATACTCAGACCAGAGAAGGTTACTGTCATAGCCAAACGAGTCAGTAAATAAAGTGGCAACGGGCACGTAGCACGCAGAATGGGAGATGGGGAAGAAAATTTTATTGCATGAAAAGAGCAGCGTAGGACATCCCTCACCATGGTGGATAGACGACCTAGTAAAAAGCGCTTCTTCTTGGGATGTATGTCTAGCACTAGACGTTTTGTGGCTGAAGTGATGATGATAATACACTTAACCTGAAGTAATAGTAAACTAAAATTTAAAAATAATTACACTGAATTTAAGAAAGCTCGTTGGATTATGGGACTTTCTTATGGTTTAGAATGATTGCATAATGGTAAATAGTTAGTCCAAGAAACAAGATTGTATACACAACTCTGCAGATTTTCATCCAAATGGGAAATGAAATATACATGACGGGTGGTGTTATAGTTTTTTTCGCGCTAAGTAATTGTACTTTATCAAGCTACAGGTAAGTATTACTAATGTAACACTAACTTGTAGCTTGAAGTATATTTACTTCTTTGGAACTTAACAACAACTTTCTTTTCTTTTTTTCATGTTCATTATTGACTTTTCAGGGATGCGAGGTGGAAAATCTCTGCAAAAAATAAACCGGCACAAGACGATGTCACTTTTTTCTTGGAAAAGTGAAACAAAAATGTTGGCCTAGACCTGCCATAATCTGACAGTTATTTGCAGTGTCCTAAACTAAACTGACTCATCTGGCAATACAAGTACGTTTGATATTAGTCTAAACCTAAATAAACAAATTATTTTCAAGCCAAACATTAGTCTTTGAAACCTAGGTTAACTTTTTAAGCTAAAATACGACTAGAAACTTGTGAAATACAATCAATTTGCTACAAAATGTTGATGAAATAAGATTACACTGTAATGTTAGTGGCAAATCAACAAGCAACTCTAGTTTACTAGTTGAAGCCTTATGTAAACACACTGGTCCTGATTTGAAGTGACAATATCCCAAAGCTGTATCGTCAACTGGCAACTACTTGAATCGGTAACCTAACTAGTAGGACAAACACATCTGCACCGAGTTGCTATTGACTTAGGTGACTGAATTAATATAAATTAATTAAAACACTGTTGTGTAATTAATTTATGTTGGCAAGCAAGTGTTAACTTATAATTTGGAACACCAAGAAGTGGTTTTATCTGTTGAAAATCACACAACATATTCAAGCAATTACGCTGTGTAGAAAAATAAAAATATACATATTTTATTTCAGGCAGAGAAAAATAATTATACAATGACGATAAAGATACGCGATACGAAAACGCACAAGTATGAAACTTGTGCGTTATGTTATTTTGTAAGTGTACACCGTTATATATATATATATATATATACGTACGGAAATTAGGCGCAGACAGAGGTTCCATCTTTTCGTTGTGGAAACACCAAGAAGTGGAACTAAACGCATTGACAGCTCCTTTTTGGTTCGAATCACCAAGGTGTGGATTGAACGCATGAACTGCGTTCAAGTGTACAGTGAATAGGTTTCTCTTTAATAGGCGTGTACCATCTTCGTCTTTATCGTCACTTTGTCGTCGACAAACGCCTATGCCATTTCTCAATAAAAAAATTGGTATTACATACTTTTGAACGTCTTGACGTTTCGACCAGGTTGCACTAGCCGTGGTCACAGGCTGACTGGATTTTCGCTAAGCGTTCCTTCTGAAAATGTTTTGGACGGCGGACCTTCCTCAGAAGTTAGGCTATCAAATACAAAACGAAATTTGTTAAATCGGATCGACAGTTCGAGAGATTAGGTGTTTAATCGTTTAAACAAATTATTAAAGTTACGCAAAATAATTATTAATTGCTCAGTAGTAGTTAACAATATTAAACAGTATATGTTATAAACTGTATTTTAATTAATATTATGTCCATATGCAACGTTAATATAGCTGCATACATATGTAAAACGGATATATCAGAAAATAGACTATTTGTCTATCCACTATCAATCAAATCAATCAATTAGTCTATTGTATTGTCCACGTGTGTTATTTCCAGTAGATACATTGAACAGTTCTATCCTAAATCAACTGAAAGCTTTTTCTCATTCATTTTATTATAACAGATGGATTGGCAGAATATAACTAATTGGATTATTTAACTTAAATATAAGTAATTATTACCACCCAGATCAAGGCAAATAGACATTTTCATGAATACAAATATTTGCATTGAGCTGGAATTGAATTGATTTCGAAGATTTTAGTATATGTTTTTTAGGAGTACCTAAAATAACATCATTTTAGTGATAAAACAATAAAGAGACTGGTTTGTTTGTTTATAACGAGTGCTTTTGTGTCTTTACAAAATGCTTAGAATGTGCTATCAAGAAAACAAAGAGTTATTGGATCGGCATCGACTCGATTTAATAATACCAGAGGTCGCCTGGTGGTCGAATTTCGACTATAGTTTATTTCATTGGCCAGTACAACTTGAACTGTCATTGTAGAGACCCTACCTTGACAGGTCAACACATACACGTTTTTTTATACTCACTCACGGCCGTCTGATCCCAAACTATGACTGGCCTGTTGGCCTAGTGGTTAGTGACCCTGACTGCTATGCCATAGGTCGTAGGTTGGATTCCCACCAGAGTCTGGGTGTTCTTTGTGTCCGTTGTCTGTATGTTTGTAAAGTCCCCCGCGACACAGGAGTAATTCCTAATGCGGGAGTTGTCTTTTTAAAAAGAAGATGAAAAAAAAAGAAGATGAACTAGGCCTGTACTATGATAACCAGGCAGCTGGTAAACTTACTTATATATTTCTCAATACATACATATTATGGATAAATTACACCCAGACACAGAACAAATGATCATGCTCATCACAGAATTATTTGTACTGGGTGGGAATCGAACCCACGACCTCTAGCTTAGCAGTTAGGGTCACTAATCACTAGATCAACAGGCCAGTCAACTTACATACTGGACATATGTAACTTGATTTAGCCGTTTTCATTTAAATTTCTAAGACATTTATTAAAAATTTTAGCTTCCGCACTTCTACATATAAACTTTAAGTATTTCAAATTTCACATTCCTTCATGAGCAAAATTTGCGTAAAAAGAAACAAAGAATTCTCTTCACGTATTAATATATAGATATTTAGAGTGACAAGCCGTTCGTTCGAGTAACCGTGATAGCGAATTATAAATAAGCTAGAAGATCTTACATTTTTAGAACACAATTTACAACTAATTTTTAACAAAATATATTTGATTGCATGAAAATTATTGTGTTGTCATTATCGTACTTTGAGGGACTGTTCAATTAGTGAAAATCTACAAAATCTCATAACACTTTATGAGAGAAACAAAGAAGGTAGTTTTCAGTATTTGATACGACAGTTGTTCTAAATTTAATAATTACACTTGGCCATATTAATAACAACAGATAGAATTACGAGACTATTAAACAAAAAGCTACGTATTTGATAGTTCACGTCATAGAATACCACTAAATCCCACTCTTAAAATCAGTTCGGGTTTCCCAATCTCGAAAGTGCGAGGACCGTGTAAATAAACAGTCGCATAAAACGTCTATTAGAGCTTTTTGTACAATTGAATAAACATGACTGCATAACTCAGTAGGTGGGTTTAAGGATACTAGGCACTGTGTTAATGGCGATGAATTGTAGATCTTCATCTGCCTACCCTTTTCCTAATTTTATTTGGGGTCGGCGCAATATGTTTTGTTTCTCCATTCTACTCTACTACCATTCGTCATTTCATTGCCATGTCCTCTTTCAACTGCCCATTAATATTTTCTTTAGTCGTTCTCTACTCTTTTACCCATCAACTTGCATACTCTCTCTAACTAACTCTACCTCTCTTCACCACATTTTGCTCATCCTCCGCATCACAAGTCCAAACCACGATAACCTATTGTTATTCAACTTGTCATTCACTGGTGCTACTTTCAGGCTCCCTCTAATATGTTTATTAAAGACTATACGGTTTTTACTCACGTTTGTATTTCGGAGATGTCCGACTAGTTTCGGACCCGACGGCGGCCCTTTGTCAAGGAGTGAAGAGTCCTGCCGCGACGGTGTCAGGCGTCACACTGGTTTACTACGCTGCCACCGGTTCCTTTGTCCCTCTAATATGTTCATTTCTCACCTTGGCCACCTTAATCACACCACACATCCATCTCAACATTTCCATTTCGGCTACGTGAAGGTCACTCTCACCCGTTCTCTTTGTGGGCCAACTTTTAGATCCGTACAGGACGGAAGGTCTGATGATTGTCTTAAAGATCTGTCGTGTTAGTGTAATGGCGTCGAATTGTACATTACATGTAAAACATGTAATGTACAATTCGACGCAATGAGAAATCAGCATTAAAATAAAATTTGCAGGTAAATGAATATATACAAATACATTTTACCTTTTATTTATTTTCTGTTTGTAAATAACATATTTCATCATTTTAATTCAGGTAGAAGTTGTTTACAAAGCGGAGCCAGCCGTTGTTAGCATCTAATTGAATTTGGTTGGTAACTGGATGTCAAATACCTGGTAGCATAGGGGATTATTTTTTTATTTTCACGGCTTGTATTCATATTAAATGCGTAAATCGGTATTTAATTGCGATAATATTTACAAGTTACGTTACCTCTTTGGTTAACATTTCAAACGAATTGCACGGTCCGTGATCAAGGGTGGACTGTGATAGCCCACTGACAAAGCTAAATACAGAGGTTATTATTTCATCATGTATCGCAATCGGTAAATAATGATCACCTCTCCGAAAACCCACATTTTTACCACCCTTTGAAATACTAGCATGTAAAATTTAATTACGTTAATTAATAGCGAACTGCAAAGAGAAATAAATAATTTGTTACAGCTATATGTATTTTCATCAATACACGGAACAGTATTATTAATAAAGCTAATAGGTATCCTCAGTTTCGCTTGAATCATACTCTTTTATGTTGTTCACTCTTACACCAGAATGGAATAAACACATTTTTTTATGTTGTTCTGTTGAAATAGTTTATTTTTTAACCAACTGTTACGTATTCTGTATCCAAGAGTTTCTAAATTTATAAGTTGGATATGGAAGGTCAAAAAGTAAATATATTAGGTATAGTGATGTCCTTAGAATTCCTAATAGTTTGACCTATGCCTTTAAAATTATCTTCGAAAAGTACGAAAGGTTCTCTAATAGACTGATTTTTTTTTGTGTACCAAACACGCGATATCTTCACCAATTATGAGCTGTTGACTGTGTCCTAAAAGTTTAATAATGGAATGATTTTGAATGAAATGAATTATGAAATCCCCGGGACACAAGGATAATTCTCGAGTGTGAGGTTTGTCTTATTTATTACAAGGAAAACTCTCCTGGATTGTAGCCCTTCCAAAGTTGTAATTTGAAACGATAACTTCGTGTAGCAGCCAAGATAAACAAAACGTTAGAAGTAACGAATGAACATAATTATCATTTATTTAACATATATAACATTCACATTAGACAATAATTACGTTTTTAAAAAGAACAATTGATTTTAATGCTGCTAAATGGTGCTGCTAAAAAAACAGAACGGAACAGGATGGAACGGAACGGAACGGATCAGAACAGAACAGACCAGAATAGAATACGATAGAAATAAACTTTATTGTACACCAATGACACTTTGCTTACACGGAAATCACAGAAAGCACATGTACAAAGGGCAGCCTTACCGCTGAAAGCAATTTCTTACGGGCAACCTTTGGATGGACAAAGACTAACGTAAATGATTAAAAACAACAAAAATCAACAAAATAGCATATAAAAGATTAAGACGATGAATCAAAAATCCTAAAACCTACATTCTTTATACAACAAGTTACAAAAAAATAAGACAAAGAGATCTTGATTCTTCTCTACTTAATTATTCTGTATTTATTATTTTATTATTTTTTCGTCATCGTTCAGCCTGTTTATATTATTTTTTTCAAAATTAAAAAGGCTGAACGATGTCAAATCAATAAATAAAATGCATTTAGACAATAAAGTTAAACTCTAGCAATGTTGTCTAGCACGTACTATTTTCAAGCTACTTATAACCAATACGAACGAAGGGCAGAAAAATTAACGAAAAATGGGTTTTAACTATTGAAAAGATTATGGAGCTGCGTAATGTTTATTGTAAAAATAATCAGTATCCCTGTCATTTAATCAGAACTTAACGATAGCAGTATGTATCCAGCTGTAAAACCATGGCCCATAACATTTTATACCAAAATGGGGGTAATTTTCTGCTTCATATCCTGCATGTAGAACTCATTTGCCGAGTACTTTAAGTATGAATACTCTTTTAAAACGTAATTGACTTTAAATGCGTTGTTTTATTAAATTCCGAAAATGATAACGTTGCTTGAAATTAAATGACTGTATCATCATATTGAAAAGTGTAGATATCACTTGCGTATTTCCAACCGTATAATTAGATAGGTAACGCAAACACACACATACACACACACGCACACATACACACACACGCACCCATACACACACATATTCTCAGACACATGCATGAACTCAGTCACCACATACACTAGGGCTATATCCTTCCAGATTAGTCTTTTTAATTTAAAGTGTTTATATTATTATGCTGTTAAAAGCCTATTTTGATTTTTAATTTTATTTTTTTGACTTGATTTGATTATTTTTTAATTGACTAACTAAATTAAATATATAACTACTCTATTATCTAGAATCGATGTCCGTTACAAAGTGTCAATGAACAATGTACAATAATTTAGTTTCCGCGACACAAGCCACAAGCTTAGTGCGGAAACCGATGTTAAATCAAAATTCGAAAATTGTTTTTTCTTGTATATATCATATATGAATGAATAATGAATAAATAAATAAAATAAAATAGTGCAATAAAGTTGAACGTTCAAATTAAGATACAATAGATAAAAAAAAGCAATCCTTTAGCACCTTAAGAAAAAAAAAAAGTTCTGAAAAGCTATACACAGCTGCAGAGACTTCTCTAAAATAAATTGATTTGTAATGTGGTGTTCCGTAGAAGCTATGAATATTTATGTGGGTACGTATTTCAGATTTAGCGAAAGCTTTTTACGAGTTCTAGCACTGTAGTCTTCATCCAAAGACATCATTGTGCTGACTGCTTGAGGGATTATAAAGCCATAAGGTAAGGCTTAATAATATACTAGCAACTCGCCCCGGCTTCGCACGGGTAGTAAAGCATATATTGACATCTTAAATATTTTATCATATTTCAGCCATTTTACACAAAACCTAAACCTACCTCATGAATCACTCCCTCTATTAGCTAAAACCGTATTAAAATCAATTCTATAGTTATTGACTTTATCGCGAATACGTAGACAGACGCGGCGGGGGACTTTGCTTTATAATATGTAGTGACAAGGTACCTACATAGTCTAATGTCCAACAGAAACCTCAAGGCCCTGGTAGAAGTAGAAGTCCGTCAAGACTCCTGATAAGCAAACTGGAAAGATTAGGAATCCGTGACACGCAGCTTGAATTGTTTAAGGATTACCTTTGTAACAGAAAACAAAGAGTGAGAGTTGGTGATGTTGTTAGTGATGACTTACCTACATCCTTCGGCGTACCACAGGGATCTGTACTCGGCCCATCACTATTCCTGACCTTCATCAATGACCTGTGCAACTTACAACTTTCTAATGGTAAAATAGTGACTTTTGCTGATGACACAACCTTCACTTTCAACGGAGACACTTGGGAATCTACATACACCACCGCCCAAAATGGCTTCAATGTTGTATCTTCTTGGCTTCGAGAAAATGGTCTCACACTCAATATAGACAAAACAAAATACATACCATTCTCTATTAAAACCAACTCACCCTCAATAAATGACAACCTGTCTATCATAGCACACTCTTGTTCTCCTAACCATTCCTGTACTTGCGAAGACCTAAAAAAAGCTTCCTACATAAAATACCTTGGCATCATGATAGATGACACCCTTAGCTTCAATCAACACCTTGAACTACTATCAGCTAGGACTCGCAAACTGATTTTCATCTTCAAAAACCTCCGACATGTTTCTGATAAATCTGATATTAGGATGGTGTACATGGCCCTATGTCAATCCATCTTATCATATGGCATCACTGTATGGGGCGGCGCATGTAAGACGAACTTGATAAAAGTTGAGAGAGCCCAAAGAGCAGTACTAAAAGTCAGTCTAACATTGCCTTTCCTGTTCCCCACAAATGATTTGTATAGACTTGCCGATGTTCTAACAGTACGGCAACTTTATATTTTAAACACCATTCTCAAGCAACACTCTCTTATTAAATTCAATCCCTTACGCAATCAAAATAAACGGCTCAAACATAAGGTCTGTTTGTCGGATAAACAATGGTCCACTAACTTCTCCAAGAAATATTTTGGCTTTTTAGGAGTATACCTTTATAATAAAATAAATAAGTTGTTCAAAATTTACCCTCTAACAAAATTTAAATGCAAACAAAATCTCACAGTATGGCTTAAGTCCTTGAATTATGAAGAAACTGAAAATTTACTCAATGTAGGTTTCTAGACAAAAGTATTTACATTTCTACCAGAAAACACACACCCACACACACACACACATACTCACACACACACCCACACCCACACACACACACCCACCACACACACACACACACACACACACACACACACACACACACACACACACACACACACACACACACACACACACACACACACACACACACACACACACACACAGACACGCACGCACGCACGCACACACATAAACACTAATACACATCCTCACTACTCATATAATACATAGTAATAATTGTTACTTACCTGAAGCCAATTGTCCAGAGTCTGGAGAGACTGGTAATCTGTCATACAGGTCTCCTAGTACAGATACTAGTCTCTCACATAGATATTTGTAATTGTAATAATCTCTACAACTATTTGAAGTACTACCTTTGTATCTGTGTGAGAGAACAAAACAATAAAGTTATTATTATTATTATAAGGCTCAGTGCTGCTGTCTCCGATATTGATCCTACACTTGTTGCATGCGGCAGCGTGTCAAGCAATTTCAATATCACCTACTGCATATCAACAGTAAACAGTCTATCAATGTCATACATTTTTATATTTCTTGCAGATGACAATATCGATGATTCTTATTATGCTGCTGTTATTTGCTCCAACACTTCGTTGTATGCGGTAGTAAAAGTCACAAGGAATTAATCTCTAAAACGCAACTACTCACAAAAAACTGTGCGACTGAGTACTTAAACTAGTCCACTTCTACCTAATTGAGACAGAAAAATATGTGTTTAAGGCTGAAATAGCTACACTGGAGAGCAATGAATCCGGGTCACCCGAGACACAAGACACCCGAAAGCAATGAAATTACTTAAATTTAAGAAGTTTTTAATAAACAATTAAACACTTCTTAAATGAAGGTAATAAACCTTCTTGGTTGTTGTAAATTTATTTCTTTTCTCATAGAGGAAGAGGAGAATATTCCCCTACATCGTATAAGAAATGGCAGCACTTGGAGATAACACAAAGTACTAAAATTAAGGAAAATTGTAAACAGCTGAATGGTGTTTTTGTTCTAAGATGAGATTGGTAATTTTTTTCTCTTTATGTTATTTTATGAATATAATACAAAGTGGCAAATAAATTTTATTACTTCCATTTAAAGAACATTCAACCGTCCATCAAACGCAATTTATCCCACTAAGCTAGCATTCCCAGTCTTTAAGATTTTCAGGCATTCCGAATTCGTATCTTTATTAGACCAAAATTCATTGCACTCGAGTGCATTTAACTAGTTTAAATTATATGTTGAGCTTTGTTTTAGCCACTAGTATTAGTTAAACGTGTATAGAATTAGATTAGATTTTAATTAGATCCGATAATTAGCCAACACCAATTGGTTAGAGGCAATTATCGGCTCTAATCAAAATATTATCTTTTGTATGTATAGCTCCAATCTAACATAATTTTACCAGAAATTGTATAGAAATTCGTCCAGTAGCACAAGAGTAGAGAACTACAAATAAATACTTTTTTATCACATTCGAGAATATTGAAACAATTAAACTTTGAAATAACTGACTACTTATAAAATTAGCTTTAAAACGCATAGTACAGCGTAAAAGTTAAGAACGCCGCGATAATTTAAACAGGATTATTTTAATATAACGTTGCAAAATTAACGAACTTTGATTTGCAAAGTTGGCTCACTTTTCACCAAGTTTTAATTAATATTGGTGTGTATTAAATGTGTGTGTGAAATGAATAAAAGCCATAATATTTAGATGTTTTCGCAGAGTTTCTTGATTTTATCGCGATGGAGCATCGCTACCCGAAGTTAAGACAGCTTCATTTTATTTTCCTTCATGTGATACATAAAATAAATAAAAATAATATGTTCGTCATTGAAAATTTATATTTATATCATAAATTAGTTAAGGATTAAATAGTCGTGCGTATTTTTGGTCTTAGCTCATAACAGTATGTAAAGCATAATAAATGTAAAAAAAATGCTTGTTCAGAGTAAATTTGCTGATTGTTTACTATTTAAGGAAGGCGTTTCTATCTGTTGCTTTGGTTGGAATAACCCATCGCATCATCAAGCGAATCTAGAAAATTCACTTAGATCCTTAATTTTCTTTATATAACTATGTACCACTGTTACATATCTTGAGAAATACATGGTATATATTTCTAAGGATGCCTATACGTTAATGTAATTATGTTACATTATTTTTAAAAATAAGTGATAGGCCTTTTTACAGATGGGAGATCAGAAGTTACAGGTTTGTACTACAGAACTAATAGGTCTTAAAAACACACCTTCAGCACAGTTCTCTGAAGCATTTCAATACTCAGACGTTTCTTTTCGTTTTAACTACAATCCGCTAGGAACTGGTACATAAACAATATTTTGTTTACTAATGCGACCCATGTAGAGAGTGGATCATGATCTGATTTATTTAAGCTTCAATATATTTAGTTTTAAGGGCAGATGCTGATATTGGAATAATTTCCAATTAAATCGCCTTTAGCTCACTTCTATTTGACATTCATGTGTCATTTTATCATCTACTCTAAGTGAACAGATATCATTATATTAATACGTGAAGAGAATTCTTTGTACCCCTTTTTAAGAAAATTTAGCGAACGTAGTAACGTAAATTTGGGAATATTTACAGTTTATATATAGAAGAAGTGCAGAAAGATACAAGCTTACAACTTTAAAAATTACATGAAAACAGCTTAATGAAATTACAAGCGTCCAGTATATGGTAAAGTCTATACAATGACAGCTCAAGTTATACTGGCCAATGAAAAAACCATGGTCGAAATTCGAGCATCACGCGATCTCTAGTATTAATAACAAGCTGTTGCCCGCAACTTCGTTCGCCTGGAAATTTTTGTGAAATCTATCCCATGAGAGCCGTCCGTCGCATATGTGCTATTCCAGACTATAATCTATTTCGGCGCCAAATTTCATCCATCGTTTTTGCATGAAAGATAATAAACATGTATTCATCCATACTCACAAACTTTCGCAACAATATTATAAAGAATATTAGTAAGATTTTCTTAGAATGAGTTGATGATAACAAATAATTGATTGCGATCACGCGCGGCTTTCTTGACGTGACTATAATAAATTAATTAGAACGCGCGTGGTGTATTACATACTAAAATGTCACTGTACACTGTACATGAGCTGAGACTTTATACCAGTAACTGTGTAACTCGACAGAAACAACAACGAAAAGAGCAATCACACTTCACTTTACTTAACTCTTAAACTCTACCTCTTCACTAAGCTCCCTGCTTCCAGATCTTGTGCTCAAATCATAACAGAAATCTTCATTCTTCAAATAGTTTCCTTCTATTTCTATTATATTCTCCACACACCCACAACTTTAACTTTTCGTTCTATGTTCAATCAGTACTTATACGGAATAAGATCCTATGCAAAATGACGTCCACAGACCATTCTTTATATTTAAAAAGGAAGTGAGAAAAATAGAAAAAATAAAATAAATATTTATCAGTAACGCATGTTGGTCATAGTGACTTAAATAAATAAATAAATCAAATCACCACTCAACGAAACATTGAAGTAAAATGCCCATTTGTCCTCCTAAACCCGATTGACCGTCAAAATGCGTTTGCCGTGAGGACAGCGTTCCTTTTATGGCACATTAGCGACAAAGAAGGACTATTACGATGGCTGGATCCGCGTAACGACTCTCATAGTTCACGCTCAATCGTTGGATTAAGCCGCAATTTGTATCAGTCAGGAACTGTCGCGTTTACCCTATTTAGTAGAGGAGAAACGGGATGAAAAATTCCATTGTTAACATAACATTCAATCTCCGACCATTTCGGGACTATCCTTTCGTAACTTTCTAAGGCAAAGGCTTAATTTAATATCTTGTAGCTATACTGGGTGTGTCTGATAATGGAACACTTACTTAAATAACTGAATTGAAATAACTTTTGCATGCAGTTACAAAAATAAATATTTGGAAAAAAAACTTTTTATTAAGGTACAAGTACAAAAATTTTTCTTCTGTTTCTCATAAATGCAGCTGGAATTTGTAAAGTTAAAGATTTTAAATCATTTCTATTTTTTTCTTTTGGAACTATTCACTCAGTTATTGATAAAATCCAGATAAACTAACTTAAAAAAAATTTCGATGTTAGTTTTTATGAATTTTCTTAGTAACGGAATGAAAAATTCCAATATAAAAAAAATTGTGTGATTTAATCTTTAGCTCAAACTTTAAAATCGAACTTGACACGCCGATGACGATGACCATGTGTTAGATAGATCCAGTCGAATATTAAAATTGAAATGGTAGTTCAGAGAGAGACATATGCAAAAGCAAATATGTACACAGTATCTTCGATCTCTTAACATGCGATATGCATTCAAGTGATCTTCAATTTCCACACGTAATCGTTTCTTCAGGTTATTTTTTTCTTGTGTGTGTAAGCAGATTTGCCAACGATAGACTTAGACCGGACATTGCTACCAAACCCCGAGTTCCTGCTAAGAAATGAATATGCAATTTCGAAAAGGACACATCTCGCATATTTTTACAAATGCTCTTTTTTATAGAAATGTAATATAGATGCTTCACTGCATCTATTAAAATTATGTAGTAAATGACATGCCTCTAACTTTCATCTTTTTAAATTAAAAGGGACTTGTTGTAACTTACTCAGTTATAATGATCCTAGCTTATAGTGGCAAAGTGGACATTGCAAAGATGATATAATTCTGTTGACAGGAATTAACGCAATCATGTATTTAATAGGTGTTACATACCTTTCATCTGTCTAACGCTTCTACCAAGTTACACTGGCCGTGGTCACAGGCTGAGTGGAGGTATGTAATACCTATTAAATACATAATCGCGTTAATTCCCGTCAACATGATTCTATTATCGGGGAACGCAAAAGTTTTAAAGTTAGTATTGCAAAGATGTAACAATAGGTAGTGTGTACATTGTATAATAGAATTTACAGAATTTCACAAGAGACAGGAAGCCTGAAAAAGATTTAAAAATATAATATAGTAATGTCGTGGAACACCCACAAGGATTTTTAATTAATGAACCGTAGAGATATAATGCTGATGCAGTAATTTGTATACGAAGGCGCGAGAATTCGCCTAGCGCAGCAGTCATCTCCTCGTGAGCAATGAGTTAGGTAGATGTGAAATATATATTCTATATCAAGAAGTCCGCATATTATTGAACATAGTAACCCAAAAACAATAACAGTAACCATGCAGAACCCCAAATTGGTGACCCCGACAACTGAAAACGAAACCTTCAACGACAATATTACACGTGGACGTGATTTGTGGCAGCCAAGCAAGCTGCTTCCTCATAATTCACCGGGTTGATAATATTGATAACAGTGTAGTGGGTCTACTGTTATGTAACTTTAGCATTGTTGACAATATATAAACTGTCACTATTCATTAAGTTATTGGAGACTGTTATTGATGAATTCCATACCATATAATATTTATAATACCCGGATGGACTTGGCCGAGATTATTGGTTATTTCGAATTTTCAATCCATCATTTATTTATTGCAGAACATAATTTTTTCATGCGGTTTTCACCAAAAGACAGAGTGATTAATGAGGAAGGTTTAGGTGAATAATTTGTTAACGTTTTGTGTAAATTAGTTGAAAAATGATGATGAGTGTTGAAGATGTCTCTATTACCCGTGCGAAGCCGGGGCGGGTTGCTGGTACATTATAATTTAACATCTGAGGTGTTATAAGATGCAAATTAAATCATGTCCGGCCAATTAAGGCATGCAAAATTAGTTTACGTAAGCATGTATACACAATTACACAAAATCCAATATTAATCCTACTAATATTATAAATGTGAAAGTTTGGATGGATGGATCGGTGTTTGTTACTCTTTCTCGCAAAAACTACTGAACCAATTGCGATGAAACTTGGTATGTAGATAGCTGGAGACCTGGATTAATGGATAGGCTACTTTTATCCCGATATTCCCACGGGATCAGGATAACGCGGGTGAAACCGCGGGGCGCTGCTAGTGTCACATAAATTTGTCAAAAGAAATAAATAAACATTTAATTAAATTGTAATGTTAAACAAAATAAAATCTTATAAAAACACTTTTAAAACTGAACACTAACAAACTAATATTCTTCTATACAAATATTCTATGGACTAGAGTGAAGGTGAGGTGAATATAGAATAATATCATGGTTGCGAAAATAATAAAATCATAAAAAATAAGTATCGGCCGACGCCAATAGTTCCTAGTTCCTTAACTAGGAACTATTGGCGTCTGCCGATATGGCCGATAATGGTAAATTTTTATCCTTGTTTGTAAATTTAGAATTAAAATTTTATTGTTCTAACACAGAGGGGCTTGTAAATATGCAATTTTACAGCAAATAGTTATGTTTTTCAAAAGTTAACTACAATTTTCAATACATTAATTTTCATTATTATCAACATAAATTTTGACCGACTTCAAAAAAGAAGTTTTATATTCGATCCGGATGTATGTATGTTTGTATGTCCGCAATTTTCTTTAAAAGTAATGGACCAATTTTCATTATTCTTTCACTAACGTAGTCTACATATTTTCAGGAAGGTTTTAATATAATTTATATTAAGTATTTATTTCGTAGAGGTCGGTTAATTTTTTGTTAAAATCTTTTATACCGCTGCTTTGTCTATAGACTAACGCCACCCCACCGCGCAAAACCGCTCAATACTCCACTTACCCCAGCCTCGGAACTGTCTCTATATCTGCATATTCATACTAGTACAAATATGAAGTAAAACTATTTCTATAATAGGAAAAATGTATATTTCAATTTTTGCAATTCAATTCAACCATAACAAATAAACGATTCAACCGTATTCCATAAACTATAAACATTCAATAATTTTGTATTTTTTATCATAAAATAATAGCTACTACTTTTATGATCGCTCATGTACAGGGGCTGACATATTTGACCGGGACCAATCGATCGGACCGCAATGGACGTTCAGATTTCACAACCCATGTCACGTACAGTGGACAGAATAAGTGCGCGCCGTGATTTTCATTATCCCCTTATACTTCGTTGTTGACTTTTTTTTGCTTTGTGTACTCCGCTTTTTAGTGTTGTTAAATGTTATACTTGACGCGTGATGTGGTTATAATATGTTCGTCTTTTGGAACTTGTTTTTCTTTTTACGGTCCGTATATATCGTGGTTGATTATTGTATTGTGCACTTTTATATTTTTTTGAATAAAATTTACTTTTTACACAAGAATTCACACTTAAAAATATAAATAGAAATGAGACTAATAAAATTATAGAATGGATCCCAAGGGAAGGAACAAGGTTGCGAGGACGTCAAAGGACACGATCGGCAGACATTTACATGGGCTACACTTCTATATTCTGGATATCTTAAGCCAGAGGCAGGAAGGTGGGAGAGAGCTACGACATTTATCTCGGGAAATTAAACATAAATAGTATAAAAATAAAGAATAAAAACTGGTAGCAGAAAGTTTTTTTTTTTCATTTTATTTATAGAGTCCATAAAACGCTCCTAAGCGCCTTATAACAAACAAGTCAAACAACACAAGCCATAGAGCTTAACACTCTCTTACTCACCGCGACTTGTAAATGAAGACAAAAGGCATTTATTGCAAACTGTGTATACATTCACATCTACATATACATTTATGTAATAATATGTATGTAGATGTTACATTAACATTGAGTATCAAAATCAGTAGTCAAAAATCAAAATCAAAATTATTTATTTCAAGAAAACCCATTGTAGGTATTTTTGAATTGTCAGGAGTAGGAGTCAGTCAGCATAAGTCGGTCGTGAAGCTAGTTCCAATACGTAGATCTTATGGAGAAGAACAGGTAAGAAACTCCAAGGACACTCTTTTTCAACATTTTTTTTTTAAATTTACTTGTTACATTGCTTATAAGCGCAATTTAATGTGAGGGCAATGTAAGATAATTTTGTTTTAAAATATGAAAATTCACAAAGAGAAAATTCACATAATACTTAAGTGACTACACAGGGTGAGACCTGTGCGTCCTCGCGACCTTGTTCCTTCCCTTGGGATCCATTCTATAATTTTTTTGTGCATGTACAATTCAATTTTTTTTTTTTTTTACAAAAAAATAAAAAGCCTATCATAACTACAATGTCAGTTAACCCATTTCGGGCATTGTTAGATTAAATTGTTAACGAATTCTGAACATACAAGACTAATACATAATACATTGCGCTAAAACTTAAACTAATGCACTTAAAACTAACATCACTTTTTAAAATTTAAAAGAACTCTTGTATGTTCTAAAATACATTTTGAATAAACAATTCTTTAGTTTTGTTTGAAATTTATTCATACCTAGTTTCTTGAGTTCGACTAGTAGATGATTGTAGACTTTGATTGCGGTAACTTAGTGTAGCGTACTATTAATAATTTTAAATAACATTTATATTGAGACCTAACATTATGCTTAGAAGCCAATTTTGTATCAAAATATTCGGTATTATTTTTTGCACACCAACACAATAATTGTAGAATATAAATATCAGTAAATGTTAAGAATCCTTTTTCGTTAAACCTATACTTACACCTCAGTGAGTCTGTGCTTTACATGTTATAAATATTATTCTTATAACACCATACGTTTTTAAAAATATAAGGAAATAAAATCGACTCTGAATTAACAAATAGGAAGTAAGGTTATTTAAAACATTTCTAACTGTGTGCGTACATTTTTGATTTTACATCTAAGTCACAAATATGTAAATAAAATCAAAAATGTAGCCTGTCAATGACTGCCGCAGCAATGAAGTTTCTTTATTCCGTAGAATCGCGATGGTATAAAAGTAAGCAGAAGTAAGTGAAAGAAAATAAAATTATTTTTCATGCCTATTTTACTTAGCGGTAGAGTGTAGGCCAAACGGCCGCCTAAATAGCTCAAGCTCATTAAATTCAGAGGTAATACCTTTAACTTCATAAAAATATAGTTTACTTTTAAAATAGCTTTCTTGTTAGTATTAATATAGTTTTTTAATGTTTTATATCACATGTTAAATAAAGGTTTGGATATATTTTAGGATCGTTGCGTATAGTATGGGAGGATAGTTAAGTTACACTAAAATTTACGGGGTTTACTATACAATCTTAAGACTCATAGCCTTCTTGATTACAGATTATTTACGACTCACGCCTTAATCTGATATTAGAAGCAATTTTAAACCTGCAAAACGTAACAAAAACTCGTAAAGCATTTATTTACCACTAAAAATATATTACACCGCAAACAATTCCATTACAGCACTCCCGTGGTGCACATTTTATATATTAAAATGAGCACCTATGTACGTGTTTAGTGATGAGCAACTGTTCGAATATTATTTTAAAGTAACTATATATGTTTAGTGTCATAGCAAAATATGAACTTGTTTGCTAGTTTATTACGCTTTCATACCTTAACTACTTTACCGATCATCGTGATATACATATTGTCAAGAATATAGAAAAGTACATAGGAATTTTTTTTATCCAGGAATAGTACTGTTCTCGAGGAATAGAAAAATATCTGTTACACGAGGGAAGATGCGAAAGCCACTATAATAATAAATTACACATTTTATGTTTTAATAAAGTTACTATCAATATTTTTCATTATACTTACTAGACTTCCAAATTCCAAAAGAATTAATTGTCAGTTGCCCACCTAATTTTGCTCTCCTGCCATTGGATTTTTCTTTGAATATGAAATAAATATCTAATGGTGTTGGAGACTAATCATTTGTCAAGTTCAGGGACATAAACATCGTTACCCTAGCAGAAACAGGCCTAAGACGGCGGCGCGACGTGTTTCGCGCGCGCCTCTATAGAGATATAGATCAGAGAGGGCAACGCCTCTCGCACTCCACATTGGAGTCACCTATTGTTTAACAGGTGGCCCAGTCTGTCAGGGTTCACAGGGATTTTCTCTCTAGAGTATACCTGAGACCCTAGCCAATAAGATTCCGTGACGGAACCCCACGTGATTTTGATCGGTTTGAGTCCAACATACTATTTTTTGTCATGGGTGTGCTCAAGAGTATTATTCCCTCAAAATATGTAAAAGCCAAAAATGCTTAGATATTTATACGTAGATACCACCATGTTTTATTTTTATAATTACTTAATTAATATAGAGATTGATGAAAGTTGAGAAAAAATAGGCTACCCGAAATCACGGGCCCCAGCTTGTATTATTCTCAAAATGGCTACCGTTGTTCATCAAATACGAGTAGGACATAAAGTCTATTTGATGATTTCATATTCCAAATAGGTATTTTGAGTATGAAATCACATTTCATTTCAGAATTTCACAGTAATCAACATCATACAATAGAAATAAAATTTGAGCAATTTTATTAACAGTGAATAAGTAAAATTAACTTTTAACGGTAATAACATTTCAGGAATTATCACTATTTACTGGAAAAACTACTTAATACGAAGAATTTCTTAGTGAATTAATAGACTATCAACCACCAGAAAATATAAATATAACATATAATAAAATATATATATGGGGCCACAGCAATAATATTTTATCGATATTGGGAGCCCATCTCTAAGATCGAAGTTTAGTCGTGCATCAAATTGAATAGATTCATAAAAAGTCGGCTGCTTTTATAGTCGAAGTTGGTTCACTGTTGACGTTACTGATAGCAGCTGAAGTTACGCATTTCAATATTCAACTCGGTATTATCATAAAAACGTTTATCAATATAAAATTTTCTATCAACATTTAGTTGGTCGTAAATGTTTCGAAGAAACGATATGAAGCCGAAAGAAGTCTTTGTTCTCAGAGCATACTTCAGCTTTATAATATTAGTATAGTATATACATAAGTAGTACAGAAAGTTTTTCATCATATTCTTTTTCAATCTTTTATTTTCAATATGGTAAAACTATTTGTTTTTCAATTTTATACCTACTTTAAACTAACAGGTAAATTTTAGGGTTATGTTTTTGTTGTGGTGTGACATAACTCTCAAGTTAACATTTTTGGTGTGACAAAAAAATAGTTTATTTTTGTGATTTGATTGGTACAGGATGTTACAGAAAGTTGTGCTCATATTTTAGGGTCGTAATACGACCCTAAAATATTTACAGGGTCTAATATACTATATTAGACCCTGTAGATAACGTAAATCGCTAAATATTTTAAGGAAATCCGCGATTTTTAATATAGAAATCTTATTTTGTAACAGACAAATTTGAACTTGAAAATAGACCGATTAAGCTAAAATAAGCTAAAGGTAGTGAATTGCTTAGACCTCCAAAAAGCATTTGTTACAGTGTCTGTACCAAATCTAATAACACGCTTGGAGAACGTTGGTATAAGAGGGGTGGCATTGGAATGGTTCACAGATTATTTGACGGATAGGTACCAGCGAGTCAAGTGGCTGGCTATGCAAGTTCTAACTCAGCCTCCACACGCCACTCCAGCCCGCTAGGACGGACGTTATTCCTTATCTATATTAATGGTTTATGCAAAATGGCTATCCTAAAATACTTAGATCTACACATGTTCCCTGACACGGTGCTGATCTTTCATGAACAAAGCTGGAACATGGTATTACAGTAAGCTGAGACCGGTTTAGCAAAAGTAACCTTCTGGGTAGAAGACAGCTTTCTATCGCTAAACACCAGCAAGACAAAATATGTTTGCTTTAGTAAAACATCTGTAAGGAAACCTTCTGCTCTCGCACTTCCTCAAAATACATACAATAAAAATTGTGACTGTGCAGCTCTTTCTCTCAGCTTGTGTTAAATATATGGGTGTAAAGCTGGATGACCAACTTATCTGGACTATGCACCTCACTACAACAATAGCTAGAGCCAGAAACTAGTTTATATTTTCTAAAACTTGGGCACAGTAGCTATTGGTACACTACTTGTAAGAACATACTGAACATGATTGGAGTCGAGAGGGCCCTGCGTATGGTGCTTAAAGTACTTTTATACTTACCTTATCGATATCCGACGTCTTCCATGTATGAACTAGCAGAAGTGTTATCTGTGAGAAAGATATTTGTGTACGAAATGCTACGAAGATACCACAAAGGAGTTGTTCCTAATATACCTATGTTATAAAAACCTGTAGACTACCCTGTGCATCGTACTAAATCAACATTTGCTAAAAGACACTATAACTGCTTGAATCCGCATGTGTGTATTCGTGTTTGTGTTGTTATAACCAGTCTGGGCATGAAATCCTGAAAAAAGTATAGTGTTTTGAAGTGAACCTTCTTAGACGGCGATGAGATAATCAAAAATGTGAGAGAAAAAAGATATAACGTACAGTGTAATGTTTTTTACATAATGAATTCAAATTTGGAATACATTTATTGTGTAAGAAAACTTGATTGCGTCACGCCGCCGTCCTCTGACATTATTTAACCTGTGATTGTTAAATTATATTGAAACTTACTGTGACATACAACGTCGAAATATGAAGGTTTTCGAACTCACGAAAGATGTTTCACTTGAAATTTCAGTTTAAACAATTTAGGAGAAATGTAATCAAATATTTTTTAAATCTTACTAAGTCAAATTTTATTTTTATTAATTAGGGCGACAATACTTTTCAGTGAACGAGAAATAATTTAAATACAAAAATCCCTTTCTGTAACATGAAATACTTAGTAATATTGTGACAGCTCAATAGTTCCAGTAAGCTATATAACGAACTTTCGTGACCGTAAATTAAAATACCATAAAGCACCAGTAGTCATAAATCAGGCTATTCATAGTGATTGATGCTAATTAAACCTCATTTCGGCATTGGACGTAAACCGTTCACGATTTCAGTTAGCAGCGGGCTTGCATATTTGGCTGAACTATTGTGAAATCATACACAAACTGATGGTAACATTCAATTCAATCATTTTGTATGCTTTATTGTACTAGGTAACGTCATGGTCAACGTAAAATAGATGTATCGTGTACCTACTTTGCATTTATATACGGTGGCTAAATTACTAATTGTTACTCTTGTTTTTATCACTTTGGATAGTTTGGTTTTATTTATTTATTTATAAAAGCTTTGAGCAAGTTCCTGTAAAGTTATGAAAAGTGATACCAATTTAGGAACTTGTTTCTAAAAGTCATCTCGAGAAAGAAGCGGCGGAATGCGTCACGAGGGAAAAATCAACATCGGACCCTATTCGACACCAGCGAACTGGGTGGTAGTGGCGCGATTTTAAGCACCTAATGCCACCTTGATTGTGGCTGCGACTAGACAAATGTTTTCCCCTTCACCCGCCATAGTGGCCTGTCTCTAGTTAGACGGTTACCTGAAGATGGTATTCGCGCATTGGCGGGCAGGCGCTAGGACAGAAAGCCTTAACAGTCGGACCCCTTCCTACTTTATGTTATTCATGGAATACCGTGTTGTTTTAATCGGTTCGTTTGCGTCACAAGCCATTGAGACCTACGTCTTGACGAAGTTGTCCCGTAAATCCTACAGAGAAAAGTTAAAACAAAGAAATTACATCCTTTTTATAATTGATATTATGTGAACATAAAATGTAATAACCAGTATGTATAAAAACAGATGTTGGTTGATTTTGTCAATTACTATGTTTTTCTGCTTTTTAGTTTTCTATGTAATGTCATATAATAACGTGTATGTGTAATAAAAGAAAATTGCCGCTACTGCAGTTTTTTTTAACTACGTGTTCGCTCAGGGCGGCCCGACAGACCGATGATGCATGAAGTTATTATATATTATGAATATTTGCTAAACAAAAAATATGTAACAGAATCGACAGATAGGTGTAACACAATTGATTTTGGATACTCAAAATCAACTCTAAAGAAATATCTTCAGTAATAACTAATAAGGTTCTATCTTGGGATCTATAATTTTGTTGAATGACTTTACAAACTTCGAAAGAATCATTAAAGTAATTGAATAATGAATTTTGTGATGATTACTACAGTTATGAGACTGTCTTTTGACTCTTCTCGAATTTTTTTTTTATACACCATATAAAAAAAGGGCATCATGAATATGAAAAAAACTAAGTGAAACATAATCTTTCTTTAAGAATAGGAAGCATTTACCATAACCTTTTACCGCATTTCGTGATCGATACAATCTGATAGAAATTTGTCGTATTTTTCCAACTCTCGGGAATAGTAGGTACTTTTTTTATGAATGAAAGGTTATGTGTGAAATGTCCTTTTCCGAAGCCACGACAACGTGTATGCAAAATTCAAGATAAATAGTTTTATAGTTAAGGAGCGAAACCGTAAAAAACAAAATCAGTTTCACATTGATGTATAACTAGCCGTTGGCCGCGACTTCGTTAGCTTGGAAATTCTAATTTATTACTTCATTCATTCATTCTCCAGGATATAATCTATCTCCTTGCCAAATTTCCTAACGATTCATTCAGCTGTGTAGTCGTGAAAAGGTGACAAATAAACAAACAAAGTTACTTTCGCATTTATAATATTAGTTTGGATTAAGTACCACTTTATAGATCTAATCATGAAAAGAAAATGAAAATCCCTATAGGATTGTACCAACTGCTGACTAAGCCCCGAACACTTTCACTCAATCTGACGAAGATAATAAAAAAAATAATCTAGGTACCTACATAAATGTATAAATAAACAACATTAGGTCTCACACACCGCATCTGCTTTGTTGAAACGAAATATTACTAACTTTCAGTATTTTTAAATCCAGCCTCTCAGACGAGAAGACAACGATTCAGGGTCAACCTATCAACTATTTGATCGTGATCAGTTAACGTATATAAATGCATTATAAATACGACTAACACAGTGAAAAAGTCGTCAGTTTTGTTCAGTAAACTCATTTTCAATGAAGTCGCCAGTTTTGTATTTTATCGGACTTATTATTTTTGTAAGTCATAATCTGGGTCATGTAAGTAAATAATATAAAATAGTGTTATCTATTTATAATCTAGATGACCGAGGTACCTACTTCATAGTGATATACATGTATATTCCTGTACATAGCATAAAAAGATCCAATCATTATTTTTTGCATTCCTGCACTTTCTCTTGCATATAGTTTTACGCTAGGATTGATGAAAGGAACATAACTTGGATAACGAATTTTAATAAAACCATTTTTTGTTTCATCCAATATAGTTTCAACTGAAATAGGTGATGAATAATTGAATAAAAATTTCGTATAAAGGTAATTAAAAAATTGATTAGTTGTCCGATTTCCAGAAATATTCTTACTTAAATCTACTAATATTTTGTGTTTGAAATGAATTTCATTGACTTCTGGTAAGAATCGGATGGTTTTTGATATATTTCGTGGCGACCTCACCACCCGAAGCCGCGGCGAGATTGCATTAGTAGCCGTACATTACGAGGGTGAATAAAATAATCTTGCATTTTTATGATGAACTGAATAGTGATCACTATCCATAGAATGACGGTTGTGCAAGTTTTTCCTTCTGCTGTATAAGCGTATTTTATGGTTCTTTGTGAACTAGGATGTGTCAGCAAGGATTCTGAGAATGTGAATTAGAACAAATTGCAGAAAAAAATATATTAACTTGACATATTTTAGTGTTTTAGATTGAAAATAACACCAGGCATTCCTAAAATGAGTAAATATGACCCAAGTTATCTGGATGATATTTCAATAAAAACGAGACGAAATGGAGGGAGAAGTGAATATGTACTCAGCATTGAATTTACTACTAAAAATACGTAGGAAATAACGTATCGGTAAGACATCTTAGCTTAAATTACATATACTTTTAATTTAAACTTTAGTAAAATTACTAAATCTTACGTCATCACGTAAAAAGGGTTTGAAATTGGTAATATTTTAAGTTAGATAAATAGCTCCAGTTTACATTTTTGTTACCTTTTAAATGCCAGAACCTTACCTAACTTCTTTTTCCTTTTCCCATAAAACATTTTCGTTTTTACGAAATGTGAGGATTTACAAATTTGAAAATACATTGTACATTGTTTTTTCTTTTTATAGGCACACTACATATTTTATGAGTACCTCCACACTAAAGATGCACTACAAATTCAGCGACGTCATTTTAAAAGACTTATTTATTGAACCAGTAGTTAGAAAAGCTGGATTAACGTCCAATATCTCCGGTAAATATTAAGTTTATTTTTTTAAATCATCTCAACCCCTTGTTTTTTATGCGCCAATTTGGCTTATCTCACCAACAAACGATATTCGCTCCATTTGCTCTGTGCTACGCAGACTCAACTCAAAATAATTTCTTGTAATTAAACCAATTATAAGTATTTTAGAATTGCCAAGAGTTAGTTGCGTGTTACAATAAGTAGATCGTATGGAGAAGAACAGACAAAAACTCCAAGGACATTTTTTTTACTTATTCGACATTTTTTTTACAAGTTTGTGGATACATTGCTTATGTGTGAAAATTATATCATTAGTGTAGACAATTTAACATAATGTTGAAACACATAAGCGTGCCGTGCCAAGTGTGCTTGCACTCGGTCGCGGTACTGGTCATACGCTCGAGCAGTATCGGCCTTAACTTTCGCCCTATACCAGGGGAACTCCTCGTAATCCCTACGTGAATTACTTGCTTTATATTTTTATGTAATTTATATTTATGTTTAATATCCTTTATAATCTCAGATGTATACCATACCGGGTAATTTAATTTATTTTTTACGGAATTAATATTTCTTGAAGGGGCACATTTGTCGAAAATTTCATATAACTTATGATAAAATAAATTTAAAACTACATCTGGGTCGTGTAAAAGATAAATCTCGCTCCAGTCTATTTCTGTTAATAATTTGTACATTTGATAATAATCGGCTTTGTTAAAATTCCATAATTTAAAAGATTCCGGGGAATGAGAATGACAAGTAGTCGTAGTATCGTACAAGGGTGACGCGGAAGACGCGGGAGACATGGTGGGCGACGGCGGCGGCGCGCGCGCGCCGAACTCGACGCTCACGGCAAGCGGCGCGTGGTACGCGTCCACGGGCTGCAGGCCCTCGTCCGCCTCGCTCACCGACACGACGCCGCGCGCGCTCAACACGATGTCTAACTGCCTATTAATACAATTAGGTACCGCGTTATACTGAATGAACTCACAGAAAGCCATGAAATACACGTAATAATTAGAAATGTTGTTATTGCACGAGTACATATTAAAGTCCCCTAATATAACTAAGTTAGTTTTATATTTAACACATGTTTTTTCTAATAAGCTAAATATCAACATATGTTCGCTCTCTTCAGTCTGTGGCGGAATATAAACAACACAACAAGTAAATAAAAAATGCTTTCGTATATAAACAGTAGCACAAATAATTCAAACTTATGACTGTCTAAATCAATATCACCTGGCACGGCCACTCGACGCAACTCGAACCGTGTTGTGGCCACTAAAAGCACGCCTCCCTGCTTACGCCCGTCCACCCTGTCACAGCGCAGCACTTGGTATCCGGGAAGCATGAATTCTGCATTCGGATTCGAATCATTTAAGCCAGTTTCGGTTATGGCGAATAAATCAGCTTCTGAAGATTCTAATAGGGATAATAATTGAGTAGTCTTAGTCCGAAGTCCTCTGGCATTTTGATACAAAATGTTGAAATGCCTATTCTGTCTCCAGTTTCTTTGTTCCGGTTGAGGGGCGAAACCAAATCCATTCACTGAATTCCGCATTAACTGGCCATGTTTCTGGGTCACACAGCTTTTCAAAGTTACTTAATGTAACCCCAATCCTAAATGATGCACAGTCACGCTCAATTTTAGGTTTTAACTTTTCAATGGCCACTACAGAGTCGTTTCCCAGTATTTTCTTAACATGGTCCTTAATATTGTCTTCCGTGGTACATTTATCCATTCTCCAAACGTGTAAATATTTTGTTCGTTCCATTACTTTTAGCGAATCGATTGACTTATTACCCCCTCTCTCTCTCTCTTTATGGGATTACTTCTGCGATTATTTTAACCACTGTCCAATTATTACAATTGTTATCATCAATAATTTTCGTATCCGCTGCTTTCTTGGCCACCGCTGCGTAACTAGTCTCCAAGATCGCATCCCTCGGCGCCGCAGGCGCTCGCTCACCGCTGTCCGTACTGCTGGTACTCGACAAAGCAGTCAGGATAGTAGTATCCTTATGTACTCGTAATGATAATAATGGTTCCCGAATGAGTTGGTAATCCTCCGTTTTTTACTTGTCTGTACCTTAGTTTGTAATGTTTTGATTTGTTGCTCGTAAGAATTGCACTTCAAATTAGCTTCCTTCAGCTCCTGCCTTAATTTGCTATTTTCTAGCGCCAGTACAACTACGGTGGTTTTTATTTCTTGCATAATGTTTGTCTCAAACGCACTAATTTTTGCCATGATCATGCTATTAACTTTATCGATTATCTCGTCAGATGTTAATGACTCTGTTTTAGTCAAAGAAACATTTTCTTCGAAAGATTGATTTAGGCCTCCAAGGACAGAGGTACAAACACCACGTACTGGGGTGTCTGTCTGTTACTCGTAAACGCTGAGTTTCGTTACAGCAGGAATCACACTTGAACGTACGTTTTAGTTGTTACTGCCCTTCTCTAAAACCAGCGGAGGTAATGTTCACACATCTATAGTGGAATCCGGCTTTACATCCATTACATTTAATCATCTCCCCAGAAATAAAATCGATTCACCTACAGTGTCATACAGTGTATGTATAATGTAATGTCAAGGTGAGTAATGTGACTCGCGGGATCGTTGGAATCCACATACTCTTTTCAATAGGCCGGCCATAAGTTGGTAAAAATAATATAATTCTTTGGCAGGTCGTGTGTAGTCTCGTCAAAAGCTAGCAGAAATAAAATCGATTCACCTACAGTGTCATACAGTGTATGTGTAATGTAATGTCAAGGTGAGTAATGTGTCTCGCAGGATCGTCGGAATCCACAGTCTTTTTAATAGGCCGGCCATAAGTTGGTGAAAATAATATAATTCTTTGGCAGGTCGTGTGTAGTCTGCTGAACCTAGTGGAAGAGGTATCGCTGTAGCTAACGTCACACTTACACTTAAAATGATAAAAACATAATTTTCTTATTTATCTAAAGGTGTTTTACCAGATGAGTTGAATACTTGTAACCTAATTTATATATAATTATATTACTAGGAACTTAATTGTGCTTTTGAAAAATGTTTAGACCTATAGGCAATAAATACTGTAAACTCTTGACATTTTGAAATGTAATAAACAATTTAAAAAAATGTTTAACTATTTCACCCAAAGTATAATTCAAACCATTAAGCCTATGGCAGTTGCCGTAAGTTGATAAATATAGAAACACAGAAGTAGGGACTGTAACATGCAGCGAGCAGTATTCCACGCGCGCTTCTCGTATGCTGATGATAGCACGAGTGATGCCTTGTATACCGGCCGCGCTAACCTTTCTCGGAAAAACGTCACTGAGAGTCGATCCAAACTTGTGTCTGAAATCGAAGCTTCCTTAGAAGGAGTTTCTGATTGGGGTCGACTTAATCTAGTCCAATTTAACCCAACGAAGACACAGGTTTGCACGTTCACCGTCAAAAAGATACCGTTTGTCGTATCACCTAGCTTTGAGAGCACTTCCCTAACTGCCACAGCCAGCATCGGAATCCTTGGCGTCGATATATCAAGCGAAGTTCAGTTTCGCAGTCACTAGGAGGGTAAGGCCAAATTAGGCTCGAAGAAACTTGGTGTGCCGAACAGAACAAATTTTCTATAAAGAAGAAAGAAAAAAAAAATAATTTTATTGAAAATTATTTTCTACTAATTATTATTCTATTGTTTACTAATAAGGCCGACAGTCAGTCGATAAGTCAGTGACTTTTTGAATAAAAAAGTTTTTCATTGTTTTCAATACCACTTACATAATTTATATTGCTTTATTTGATGGCAAAATGAGCGTTACGGCCAATTACCACTGTCCATAGACTAGATCTGAAAGTGTAATAAATTTTTGTAATACATATTATCTACATTTACTACTCAACAAAACTCGTAGCTAGAAATGTTATTATCTAATAATTTATAAACATGATTTCATGAAATTATTTGGTTATTTAAGCCTACTTACTATGTACTTTATGTCATTTATCTACTATTATAATGTTGTATTCTATATTCATAAAATACATATACATAGGAGGGACCACGATAGGTTAACCAGTTGGTCAAAACTAAAAGAAAATAATGACTATTAACTATTATGAAATGTAAATCACACGAAACAATAGGTACTAGCTCTTACTAATGTTATAGACGCAAATTGTACGTAGACTCTTCTACTCTACTCTTCCACGTAGACTCTACTAAAGGGATTTGGATGAAATTTAAAATACAGATAGTTCGCAATCTGCATTAGCCACAGAAATAAAGTAATTAGATTTCTGTGGCATTAACACATGGGATACTCTTTACCGTAGTAAATGCGGCCCATGCAGGCGATGCCGTGGGCAACGAGTTAGTAACTTTACGCTTTTTTTAATCAATAGTTAATCCAATTATTGGATCAATTCTTTTCTTTATTTTCGTAACTTTTTTAAATGAATAGATGGTTTAAGAATGTATTATTATTATCATTTGTGTAAACAAAAATAAAAAAATCATTTTTAAATACATCCTAACATTTATAAATATTTATTTATTTTGTTTAGGTTTTTTGACGGGCCTGTTGGTCTAGTGGTTAGTGATCCTGACTACTGTGCCCAGAGGTCGTGGGTTCTAATCCCACCCAGGATAAATAGTTATAATTGCCCGATGAGCTCATGCTCATCATATAATCATTCATTTGTTCTGTGTCTATCAGCAAGTACATTTATCAGCAGTCTTGTTCATCGTGCATTTTGGAATCAGACGGCCGTGTGTGAGGTGTTTAAAGTATTAATATAATAATTACAAGTAACGGACACAAAGTACATATTTTGAGACTCACATCTATCAAATAAATAACTGAATCGTAAGGAGGATCAAACTTACAACCCTAGACTCAGAGGCAATAAAAATATTTGATCAGACTATCTCCCACATCGGACCTAACAGGCTAATCATACATCAAATGCTTATTATAAGAAATAGTGGCTTAAATGCAAAAAAAACTGATAATTTAAAAGAATTTCCAAGTATATCACTAACGTAAGTTAATTCTTGGTGTCCATATGTTTGTAAGTAAAATGGGATACTTCAATAGAAATATTATATCTACATTAATAAACTCGTGATTAATCATCATTATTCATGATTATTAAAGTTACACGGTTATTCTATTGGCACTGTTTGGTGTCTGAAAGTGATGTGCCAGGAAGTCTTACTCCTTAATAAACGGTTCTATTAGTACTAAACTATTCGTATTAGACCTAAATATCATAATCATCTTCTTACCCATTTCCCAAATTTATTTAGGGTCGTATGTATTTTCTTCTTCCATTCTCCTCTGTCAGTGTCTAATCACCGGCATAGATTTTATTCAAAAGAATCGTGGGAGAGCCATTCTTCGGCACGTATGGGCCGGCTCGACCGGAATGATACCACGGCCTCAGTCAGTGAAGCAAGGATGTCATTGCTTTTCGCCGAGTGAGTGAGGTTACCGGAGACCCTAACCCTTCCCTCTCCTCCCTTGCCCCTCTTTCCCTTCTCTTACCTTAAAAGCTGGCAACGCACTTATGACTCTTGAGTTGCAGGTGCCCATGGGTGGCCGTAGTTATTTACCATCAGGTGACCCGGCTGCTCGTTTGCGCCCTATACCAAAAAAAACCCCACTATTTTCTGTATTTTATTTATAACTACCACTATTTTATGTATAAACATAACATAAACTTTATAACTGCCACGTAATTGATGGCAACATATGAGTTGTCACATACGTGTCAACTAAAAAAACACACGGTGTTTTGACATGGAGTTCTAGAGCCACCAAACGGGGGGATAACCATTGCAGAATAATTTTCAACGTTCTTGATAGCACGGTCACGGTTGCCTCGTCCGTTTCATAAAGATTTATCAAATCTGCTTTGTTTATGATCAAAAGTGGATTAGAATCGATTTACTGCTGACTAATGATATTAAAGCATTGGTCTAATTTTCAATATATTTTATTATTTCTTGCAACTACTACTAAACAATGGCTCTTAAGTTACTAAGTTGTTAATTTTTTAGGGAAGACACCACATGATGAATTTGACATTCTACCAAAAATTCCCCTCCGTCTGGCCGTTCGAAAAAGAAAAGTATAAGCTTATTGGAAAATTAGAATCTGGTGGAAAATAATTTTTTAGAGGTGACCTCACACTATTGTTTAAGATGATAAAGGCAAATTTTTTTGATATATTTAATAATATTTCTAAATGCACTGCATATTTGTAACTACCGTCTTCAAATACTATTTTGGAATTATGTCGTCCTATGAACTATAAAAACTCAACAATTCAAGGAATTTCTTTTGGTTTTCCATATTTTGGTTTTCCAATAATCTATCAAAATTCTTATGTTTTACTAAATAAAGGTTTAAGTTTATAACATAAGTGTTTTGCTAAAATATAATCGTTTCGTTGTTTTTTTTTTCTTTCACTTATACTTAATTGATTCTTTACAAATTTACATTTAAATCTAACCTCAACCTATATTGAAAACGAAGTATTGTTTGTTTTGAAAGTTGTGTACAGTTGTAACTGGACTTCAGGTTTGCTTACAGTTTATTATTAAGGCCATTATTTGTATATCTCGATCTGTTGTCTATATCTGTACCTATTGAATAAAATAAAATAAAAATAATTTGACCAATAACTTTTATAGAAATTATCTTAAATTAAATTTATTAACATTAGTAACTTATTTGTGTTGATTTTACTTTTTATTATTTCTCATTCTTTCGTAGGCTACTTTTATGAAGTTTCACTTCTGCCGTGTGTGAATTGCCGATACACACACCTTTTTTTTACTAGTAAAAATATATCTATGTTATGACTAGTAAAAAATTCTTTATCATCATATTTCAATACGATTTATATAATTATATAGTTTTATTTAATAGTATCAATAAATAAACTAATTATATCGTATCAAATACATTGCAGATCAAAGTGACCGTTACGGCCAATTACACACCTACTAAATCCGATATTGTACCATACTTTTTTGTAATATAATTCACCAAATATCACACAAAAAACTAGTGACTACAAATATAGTTAATTACATACATAATACATGAAATAATTTGGTCATATAACCCCACTTTTTTAGAAAACCATTCCTAAATATTTCCTGTCATTTGCTATTATATGTGTTCAGGTCTAATTTATAACTACCAAATAAAGTACATAATCAGCATAAAGTGTAATAGGTACATGAATAATGTTTACCTTTACCATTTTAAATTTAAAGAAAATAAATAAATGAAAATAAAAAACCTGATGCAGTAGCGCCTCCATTGCGTTTTTTATTGCAACATTAAGTATAGTCGTACCCATATGAATTGGCAAACGCTTAAGAGCCATGATGCAATAGATACGTACATTTAATTAAAACATCCTTCCTTTTTTGCATGGGGGGTTAAAAAATAGCATAGATGATAAGACATAACCTTATGTACTAATACTATGATGAATCATTGAAAAATCAAACAAGAACATTATGGATTTTGGACTTATACAACGAAACTTTTGATATTAATATGTACAAGTTTATCGTGTGCCATAATAATACATAAAATTTTATCCAGGTCAAAGCATGCAAGAATCTACTCACCAATGTTCAACTTAATTTGACATTTTCATCTTTTTAATTTCTACAATGAACTAATGGTGAGATTCCAAAGACATCAAACTCATTGCCACTGTCATTACTTGATGAATCACTTTCACTGCCAACAACATTAAAAAAAAAATACGATTTCCGTTTCGACTATATTCAAATTTTCAAATTCAAATTCAAATTCAAAATCATTTATTCAATTAAGACACTAAGTGACATTTATGAACGTTAAATTGAAGCTACTGTTAAAAAATCATAGATCGACGCAAATAGACGCCACAGCATGTACTGGATTGTCGAGGTAAATTAGGTGAAAACACCAAAATCTACTGCCTGCTTGTGTCGATCTATAACTTCCAGTTTCCAAAATGCGTAGAGCCTTATGAGAAGAATACTGGCAAAGAAACTCATGGCCACTCTTTTTAAAAGCCAGATCTTCAGGTACAATGGTATTAGTGTTACATAAAAGGTAAGCATGATGCAAGCTGTTGCCACCTGAATTTCATTTTATTGAAATGCTCCAAAAGCTAACGTACAAACAAAAAATATCACTCAGTGATACCGTTGAAGGTTCGAACCTATTAAACATAGAAATCATTCAAGGTCCACATCAGTTACAAAGTCTATCGTTAAAACTAATTCGTGACTGGATTAAGAGGCTAGAGTTGCAGTTGAACGAACCAAAATAATAGTATAGGCTAAATCATCGCTGACTAGGCCGACCAGTCACCCCAAGCAGCACCCGTTCACGAGTATGACGCATGGACCAGCCATCGTCTCCTTCGCCATATCAGAGGGAAAGAAATGACCCGCCCCATGACGACGCCGCAAGCAATGACATTTTAGTGAGCATGACGAACCATAGTCGAGATACTGATAAAAATCACTACTAGTCAAAATTACCATAATAATCGTCACGCATTACTTTCAACTAACAATGGTTTGTTAATAATTTAGCTTAATTATAAGACAAAGAAGTTTGTGTGTATATACCTAAAGACACCTTAAGCCCAAGACTGTTTGTCGTTTAGATAATCGTTGATCGTATAGTAGGCTTTCCTAATAAGGTGATTTTTTACAGTACGCTTAAATTTATATACAGGAAGGTCGATTACATCTATAGGAATTTTATTATAAAAACGTATACCAAGACCTTCGAACGAGTTGTGTACCTTATGTAAGCGATGATAGGTAGCAACGAGTTTAGACTTGTTTCTTGTATTAATATTGTGCATATCACTGTTTTTCTTATAGTCATTGATATTGTGCCTAACAAACATAATATTTGCAAATATATACTGTGATGCAACAGTTAAAATACCTATATCCTTAAACAACTTTCGAAGAGAGACTCTAGCCCCTAAATGTATATTGAGCGGATGGCTCGTTTTTGAAGAATAAAAATCGTTTCAACATCAGCCGCCTTGCCCCAAAGTAGTATACCATAGGACATGACGCTGTGAAAGTAACTAAAATAAACTAGCCTAGCTGTGTCCGTATCAGTGAGCTGACGTACCTTCCATACTGCGTAAGCTGCCGAACTAAGCCTACCTGCAAGGCTGTCTATCTGGGGTCCTCATTGCAGTTTACTGTCTAATGTAAGTCCCAAGAATACTGTTGAGTCTACAATACTTATCATTTCATTATTTAGAGTTACGATTAGTGCCCAGCTGTTTTACATTTGGCATAGTAAATCTCACACACTTTGTTTTATTTGAGATCAGTAGGAGATTGTTAGTTGAAAACCAATACAATACATCATTTAGGGCCCTATTCACATCGTCAAAAACTGTTTTTTTACGATCGACTTTGAAAATAAGTGACGTATCATCAGCAAATAGAACTATATCACAGCGATCTTTTATTATAGGCCCTCTGTTTCTGTAATTCTCTATTATTTTGTTTGGTGTTCGCAACAGCTTTTCCATGTTTGTGTAACAATACCTACAAAATATAAATGAAATTCAATAAATTAAAAACATACCAATTATGTTTTATTTTTAAATAAAATGCCTATTCTGCCTCAAAACCATCTCGTATAAGTTTATGGAAGGTAATAGTATGTAGACCAACATTCTTTGATCAACATTTTTTTATATCCCAAATCATTTGGATTGGGTCAATAGCCAATTTTCATTGTGTATATTATATTATGATGTACCTATCATTCATGTTGACAACCAAATCTGTAATAGTAGTATAGTCCAGCCCTCAGACTTTCTTTGCGACAAATACTTAAATACATTACTGACCACTTTTCTCCTACGAATATGAATAGTACAATGATGAAATGTTAATAAAGTTTTAAATTTACTCGTTGCAAATAAATAGATCTAATTTCTGTTACTTATAAGATTAAAAGAAATTAGTTCCATTTATTTCCCACGATATGACGAGGTTTCAATAAAAAATACGTTTGATTTAAAACCTTTAACTTTACACATTCCACCTGCTTTTGCCAACGGAGGTAAAAATACCTGGAAATTCAAACGATCATAACTTGTAAACGGATAGTTTCTTTTCTAAAATTCTTATTGTAGTCACACCCTTTCCGTAATTAAAGTAAGTGTTCCTTTTTCAAATACACATTGTATAAATCGATGGATTGATTGGAGATAATTTCGCGAACGTAGTAACGTGAATTTTGGAATATTTACAGTTTATATATAGAAGAAGTGCAGAAAGCTAAAATTTTTAAACAATATGTCTTACAACTTTAAAAATTACGTCATAACGGCTTAATGAAATTACACCCGTCCAGTAAATGTGATTACCTGCCATGGTAAGTAAGTCTATACAATGATAGCTCAAATTATACTGGCCAATGAAAAAACATTGGTCGAAATTTGACCACCACGCGATCTATAGTATATGTATTAATACGTGAGGAGAATTCTTTTTAAGGCAATTTTGAAATACTTTAAAAGAAGCTAAAACTTTTAACCAACATGTGCCATAAAGTTAAAGTTATGTAACAACGGCTGCATGAAGCTATAGGAGTCCAGTATATATTTTGACCTGTCATGACACAAAAGTCTATACAATGACAGATCAAGTTATACTGGTCAAATTCAAAACGGTAGAAATTGACCGCCGGGCCATCTTTAGTAGTAAATGTGATCGACAAAATGACATAGAAGTTAGGGTTGTCAATGTTAAAAGTGTCATAAATTATTTTGAGATTTTACTGTCGCAATACTTTTTTATGCATGTAGCTATACTACACGTATTACCAAAGTTATTTGTTGGTACTATCAATTCATAAAAAATGCAAGTTTGTAAATATATTTTTTTTAAATAAAATAACAATTCTTGTACTAATTAATACTTCCCTTGTCGCTTTTCGTATTACGTATATACAAACAGACACAAGGTTCTGAGACTCAGAACTTTAAATCACGTAAATGATTGCTTCGTAATGGCGTAATCGACTTACAATTGAGTGGTTGTAGGTCCTAGTATACTGCCAACATGAACCCAACCTAACACAAATATTTAGCTTAGGTGGAGGACTTAACAGAAATGCATCTAATGTGTCACACACTATCGTTCTTTACAAAAAAACTGAAGACACAATGATAGATGGTAAGGCGACCACTTCAATCATTACACCATCTGTGCAGTCGAAATATGGTAGTAGTGCTGGTACTATTATGTATTCTGTGGTAGTGTTAAAATTTGGACAATTAAACAAATTTTGTTTAAATGAAAAAGAAAAACGGAGATGAAATCTGATAAAATACTTGTAATTAAGATACGTAATCTGCAGGCAAAATAAAATAAAATCTATCCGTAATTAATGACATAAATGCCAGAATTAGACAATGCCCTTTATTTGTGTACTACTTTGGGGGATCTCCTTTCTCAGCAGGAAATCAGTTCCTCTGTAGTCGTAACTCAAAATTTATAAAGGTTTCTCTTTAATTAAACCCAAGAAAATATAAAAAATTTTGGTATTATTATACGCATAAACTTATTATACTATCGTAAACTATGTTTATGATTATACCAAAGTGTACCAAAGAGTATACAAACACTACGTTATTATACCTATAAAAGTTTACAATAGACAATTACTTCTCTATTCTCTATAAATTATCTTTGGCTCTGCCACAGTTCTACATAAAACCCTTTGACAGCTTGTCCTCTAGATACATGACAATGGCGAAATTGTGGTAGACTCCACAAAGCCATTAAAAAATGTGAAAAATTGTTAGTCGGGAATATATGTCGATAATGGTCAGTAAGCTAGTAGAATCGTTCCGCGAAAGTGACATAAAAACATTCATTCTGTGCTTACCTTTAAATGCTGGATCTTTGATCATTGGCTGCTTTGGGATCGTGTTTGGATTCATCGGAGTATTCTTTTTCTGTTCTATATGTGTGCACTATAGCGATTGGAAAAAAGTATATATAGAAAAATTGGACTTGTTGCTATGTTTGTTTATATATTTCATCGCATTAATTATAGTTTTTATTTCAAGTATACTCTTGATTATCGGAACAATAAGAAAAAGGCAACGTTTCTTATTCATGTACATTATAGGTATATTGGCCCATCTCACAATAATTTGGATCGTGACATTGTGTACTATTATTTATTGTTTGTGCGATTCCTCGTGTTTTCAAGGCACTGGCGTTAGCCATGGAATTGTGTCTATTATAGTTAACATTTTCTATAGTATATTTTGGTTTTATTTATTAGTTTGTGTAAATTGTCACAGCAAGAATTTATAGCATTGATTTATAAATTATGTACATATTCAACTCGTATTTTGCTTTTAATTTATAAACTAAAACAAAATGTCTGATTTTGCTGTTTAAGGGATACGTGTCCTTTTCCTTGTAACGCAAGTTGGAGGGGTTATGTTATGATAAGAAAACATTCGATGCCAATCACGGTTTACGATACACGATAATATGATATTTTTTTATAAACTTCTATAATTTTATGTAGCGCCCTACGTACATACATCACTACATATTATAAAACTAAGTCGCCCGCCGCGTCTGTCTGTCTGTTCGCGATAAACTGAAAAACTACTGAACGGATTTTATGCGGATTTCACTAATAGACAGAGTGATTTATGAGGAAGCCTAAGGGCCCTTAAAAGTTTATATTTCTAATTCACTGTAAACTACGATTAATGAGATCAGGAAAAAGTCATATTAGTGTGATACTAAGACTTACACAGGACAGTTATTAAGCATTTATATATATATGAAAGACCTTGGTTTTTGTACAATGGACCTGAAATTTTGGCAGGGAGATCATTTATAGGCAGGACACGTGATTTTAGAACCTGGAAGCCGTGTTAAGGAGTATAAGGGTTCTCAAAAATTTATGTGAGAGTCCTTCGTTTTTTGTAGATGAGACCTGAAGTTTGGTAGCGAGGTAGTTTATGGGTAGGACAAGTGAGCTTATAACGGATTTTGTGACAGGGCTGGATTAAGGAGTCTTATATATTTAGGAAGGCCGGCAGGGTCGACCACGTAGAACATATTCTGGTTAAATTGGTGATGAAACTGATGAAAGGTTTAAAATGATAGTAGAAACGAAGTGAAGTGTCAGTATAATAATAACTTCACACATCTCACACACGGTCGTCTGTTCCCAAACTAGGCAGAGCCTGTACCATGATAACCAGACTGCTGATAAACATACTTATATATTTCTAAATACATACATATTATAGATAAATTACACCCAGTCACAACAAATGATCATGCTTTTCACGCAATTATTTGTACTCTGTGGGAATCGAACCCACGACCTCTAAAATAAATTTGGTGGCTGTTGTGTGTGTTTATACCTACCCTGAAGGGAGAAAGGCGTGAGTTTATAGGTGTTATGTATTAATAAGGATTGCGAAATACTATATTGGGAAGTGGTGCGTCATTGCATGATCACTTGTAGGTATTGAAATAAAACTATTTTTCACGGATTCTATCGCGATTTATTTGATGTTATTTTACTATCTATACTGATCCCGACGTTTCAGTTGCTTTTCAGCAGCCATGGTCACGGGTAGACTAAGATGGTGGTCGTCTCATGTATCGAAGTGCAAAGTTATCTCAAAGTACCCGAAGTTTGTTGATTGTTGGTGTTACTATTTACGCAGAATGAGCTCAAAGTGTCTTGAAGCCTTGCTGTGTTTTGTATTTTCTTGGGTTTGAGTAAGTGAATAACCGGATCAACCATCTTCTCTATTAAAATTAGTTTGTTTTTTAATTTCAATAGCCTCACGGAGCATCCTTGGTAGGAATCGGTGTTCTTTCGCGAGTACCTGTGGTTTATCGAAACGCAGGTAATGGTTGGTCGCTTGTTGCACGTGTTTACACACAGCAGACTTCGTCGAGCGTTGGTGTTTTATGTCAGCAAGACAAGTGAGATGTAGGTGTTTAATCTCACTAACAAAGAAACAATGGTCAGTTTTGATGTACAGTCATTATTTACATGCATACCTGTACATGGCTGTGTAGAAATAACTAGGAGGAAGTTATAAGAGAACACCATGCCTGAGGAATATGCAGAAATACTGGAACACTGCGTAACAACTGGCTTTCTGTTGTGGGACAAAAAGCTCTACGAACAAATCAATGGCGTAGCAATGGGCTCCCCTGTATCGCCCGTTGTTGCTGACATCTATATGGAGGCCTTCGAGGCTCGAGCTCTGCAGACTGCCGCCATCACACCTAGATTTACAATTACAATAGATTACAATATTACCAACTATAGTGTAAATGCATTCCTAGAACACCTTAATTCCATTAATAACAACATAAAATTTACTATGGGATTAGAGGCAAATAATTCATTAGCTTTGTTAGATGTACTTATGATCAGAAATCCTAACAACACTTTAAGCCACACTGTGTATAGAAAAAAGACCCATACTGATAGGTACTTAAACGGTGAATCTCACCACCATCCAAAACAGCTAGCTACCGTGGGGATGTCTTTGTTTCAGAGAGCCCGTGGGATCTGTGACAAGAAACACCTGGACGCTGAGCTGGCACATGTCAAGCACGTACTGCAAGACAACAAGCTCCCACTACCGCGCCTCCGTCACAGATCCCAAAAAAAGCCAGCCACTGTCAAGAGAAGCATTGGCACCCGCGTCAAAGAACACTTTGCTGACATAAAACACCAACGCTCGACGAAGTCTGCTGTGTGTGAACACGTGCAACAAGGGACCAACCATTACCTGCGTTTCGATAAACCACAGGTACTCGCGAAAGAACACCGATTCCTACCAAGGATGCTCCGTGAGGCTATTGAAATAAAAAAACAAACTAATTTTAATAGAGAAGATGGTTGATCCGGTTATTCACTTACTCAAACCCAAGAAAATACAAAACACAGCAAGGCTTCAAGACACTTTGAGCTCATTCTGCGTAAATAGTAACACCAACAATCAACAAACTTCGGGTAATTTGAGATAACTTTGCAGTTCGATACATGAGACGACCACTATCTTAGTCTACCCGTGACCATGGCTGCTGAAAAGCAACTGAAACGTCGGGATCAGTATAGATAGTAAAATAACACCAAATAAATCGCGATAGAATCCGTGAAAAATAGTTTTATTTCAATGTGTAACATTTCGACAATATCACTTGTAGGTACTTACAAGTTAGGTAGTGTGGAAAAAAAATTAAAAGAAAACAGAAAACCAAATAATAACCTACTTTATTAATTTTGTCTTATGTATCTACAATTGTACATAGTGAAGGATCTGGCAGCCAATTAAAAGTATTAAATAAAAAACCAGCCAAAAACGTGTCGAGCCCTATGATCGGACCACGCGCAATGAAGGGTTCCGTAGTTTATTACAAAGTAACAACTTCATTTAAGTACGAAGTACTTTTGTACGAAATTTTCCAAGTAGGTAAATTTTATAAGTTGGGCGACTATTACTCTTAACTTAACTTAACTAACAGAGTTAACTTAGCCGTGATACTTTTCCTTTTAATTTTTTTTTTATGGCATAGGTGGCAAATGAGCAGACGGGTCACCTGAAGTGAGTGACTACCGCCGCCCATGGCACCTACCACTCAAGAGTCACAAGTGCGTTGAAGCCTTTAAGGTGGGAGTAGGGGAAGGGGGGAAGAGGGGGAAGTGAGGGAGGAGAGGGGGAGAGGGAAGGGTAAGGGCCTCCGGTAACCTAACTCACTCGGCGAAATACAACGAAAGTATTGCTTTACTACGGGTTTTCTGTGAGGCCGTGGTATCACACTATCGAGTCGGCCCATATGTGCCGAAGCACGGCTCTCCCATGAATTACATTATTACATAAATCCGTTATATACACTACAATTATGATTTTTCAGATTTTTCAAGCCAATAGTTTAGGTTATAGGGTACCAGTGGTTCCACATGACTAAAAATATTGAGTTTTTCAAAGTTTAAATATTTCATCCTAAAAATGTGTTTTTTCAAGATTTTACTACTGTGTCGTCGAGATTAATATATATACCCATGCAAAATTACAGCTTTCTAGTACTAATTTAGACCGACGGACAGGAACATGGACATGGCGAAACTATAAGGGTTCCAGGTTAGGACTACGGAACCCTACTATTAAAAGTATTAAGCCAATTAAAAGTATTAAAGAGTTTAGAAATACAAGACATTTTAAGTAATTTTTTTCACTTTTACGAACATGGATCCTCGTTGTTATAATTTTCTTTGTTGCTTCTTGTTATCAAGTTCGACTTCTTTCCTAAAGGAATTCGACTTCAAAAGATTATTTTAATTGCTACTCAACACAACGTTTTTTTTATTTGTATATAATAAATGTATTTATACATCTCATGTTATGGGTTATTTGCCTTACAACAATTAGGTCTTTAAAGATTTGTTTTTTTTTAATTATTGGCAAAATTTATTTAATGTCTACAGTTATTTCTTATTTGATACAAATAAATTAGCAAATAGCGTCCTCCTGATGGTAAGACAGTAATTTCATCAAAATCAGCTTTCTTTTTTCAATTTAAATTTTTTTCCTATGCTCCTTATAGTCCCTTATACATCTGATTAAATTTAGATTATACATAAATTTAAATTCAAGATACTGTAAAACCACTAATGTTTATAGTAAGTACCGTCAGTTCACGTCCAGATAAGTAGACGATATAATAAGTGTTTACTGCTAATATATAATATTTTATACAAGAGCAGTCAATAAATAAAATCATTTGGAGCAACAACTAGTAATAATAGGTTAAGATAGTTTAGCAATTGAGGGAGGGAGGGAGGAGGTTCTCAGTTCGTCGTTCGATTTGGAAAATCCTTTTTTAGGCTGTGTTCCTTTTTCTTTCTAAAATGTTAGCATCAGTAGCAGAATAAAATTTCTCCTGTCAGGTGAGGGAGGCTGTCTAGATGAGACAAGTGGAAAGTTTTTCATAACTTGTTGTCATATATGAATCCAAAAGCGTAACGATTGACTGGATATCACTATCACTACACATTATAAAACAAAGTCCCCCGCTGCGTCTGTCTGTCCGCGATAAAATGAAAAACTACTGAACGGATTTTCATGTAGTTTTCACTAATAGACAGAGTGATTCATGAGGAAGGTTTTGGTGTATAACTTGTAGGCGTGCGAAGCCGGGGCGGGTTGATAGTTTTTTTATATTTCCAAAATTACACCAATTTGGATTTCAAAAATTATTCGGCTAATATGTTTTATTTGTTACAAAAAAATAACGATATTGCTACTGTTCGGGATCCAAGTCCAACTGCGGGTCAAGTAGTTAAAAGGAATTATACGAGTAGCTACACAATTACTTCATAGACATTTTTTTGATTATTTTTACATGTCAAATACGTTTTGTCAAATAAATTTAATCTCCAAAACCATTAATCAAAGTAATTGTACTGACCACAGAACTATAAACTTATTACTGATTGTTCTTGAGTACGACTCGAATCTTGTTTAAGATAAGGTAAAGATGATTCTGCTTTAAGTTATCCTGCACCTTAATCTCACAAACAATAAGTAAAGAAAAGGTGATCAAATCGCTCCATCGGAGATACTGAATGTGTTCATCAACTTTTTCTAGTCAGCAAAGCGCAATTTTATAACTTTTTATGATCAATTTACTCGAATAATATTGATGATTCGATTGTCTGGTTTAGAATTAAAGAAAAAAATTGAATTGAGAAGGTTTGTTAATGAGGTATTTTACGCTAGGAATGTAAAGATAAAAAAACAACATAAATATATTTTTGGCAATTGGGAATCAGAAAATGTTAGTTTCAGTTCATTTCAAAAATTTAATTTTATAATTAATTTCAAAATTATTAGTTTTTTTATCCGTTCTATTAATATATGAAACGGAAGCCGCAATGACGTTGCGTTATCAAATTGTAATTTTTTTTATTCCTTCCATGTATTTTACTTAAATATAACCATGGACAACGGTTTTTGTATAGGTATAAAGTACAAATTTATCCAAAATAAGCTCTTATATTGTTTACAATAAATCCCAATTTTTATTTTGCCAAATAACGGAATGTTTTAACATCGAAGTAGGATGTATAGTTCTATCTCCATCACTAAGGATACTTTTTAAAATTGTCAAAATTGCACTAATTTACACTTTTACCACCGATATGACGTCATGACGAATGAGCAATATGGCTTCTAGCATTTCCATCAATTTACGCGCCGGAATTCAAAAACGTAAAATGGAAATGCATTTTTATAACACTTTATGATTGAGTAAGTAAAGTATTTTGTGGTTGTTTACTGTTGCCTCAGGATCAATCCTACATATTATAAACGTGAAAGTTTGTGAGGATGTATGGATGTGTGGATGTATGGATGTATGGATGTTTGTTACTCTTTCACGCAAAAACTACTGAACCGATTGCGACGAAAATTGGTATGCAGATAGCTAGAGACCGGGATTAAGACGTAGGCTTACTTTTTTATCCCGATATTCGGGACATCGCATCGGGCATCGGGACTTACGCGGTTGAAACCGCGGGGCGCAGCTAATATAGAATACTTCTCTAAAAAATACCCTATTCTGTGTAGCGCACTATTGTAATTGGCTCTTACAATAATGACCAACTATGCTTTACGGTTTAAACTCTATAAACACGTTTATTTATTTTGTTCACGTATATTTGTCCGCGTAGATATTCAGTGCTTGTTGCTGACCACATATATTGTTTGACGCGATTGGAAATATGCAATAACACAAATATATACACAATTCAAATAGAAGACGTTTAATATATATTATACTAGCAACCCGCCCCGGGTTCGCACGGGTATCAAAGCATAAATTGATTTTTTCCGACATCTTCAGCAATCATCGTCATATTTCAGCCATTTTACACAAAACCTTAATGAATTATACACCTTAACCTTCCTCATGAATGACTCCTTTTATTGGTGAAAACCGTACGAAAATCGGTTCGGTAGTTATTTAATTTACCGCGAACAGACAGACATACAGACGTGGCAGGGGACTTTGTTTTATAATATGTAGAGATGATGTAGTGATTATATTATAAACTAGCTGCAGCCTTTGGCTTCGCTTGCATGGAATAAATGCTTCCCATATTTCACCACCATTGAAGTGAACGTACAATTTTTTATGTGAAACAATACATTATCTTCGTGTAATTCTAAAGGTTTGTGCAGTGAACGCCAGAATAGTTCTCTGACGGTAGGGAATTTTTCTGACTTACTTCACTCTTAACTGTTATGTTTCGCCCAATTTATAAATTATAGCCTATGTGTTATTCCGATGTATAAGCTATATTACTGTAAGGTTTCATCAAAATTCCTTCAGTAGTTTTTGAAAGAGTAAAAAACATCCATCCATCCATCCATTTATTGGAATTTTCATTTGGAAATTTTTAAAAGTAACGAATACATTACTCCTAACTTAAATTTCCTGAGGAATAATGGTAAGGTCTAGCTTTGGAACACATTGTGGAAAATGATTATGAAGGTTATATGAACATATATGTATATTATCTATCTATATTATATGTCCTTGGTTTCAGAATGGCTGCAAAAATTAGATTATAACCTTACAGAAAACTTGCTCCAGATTTTTTTTTAGGTGCTCCAGATTTAGGTACTATCACTAACATGCACCTTAATATCACAGTTACATTACAGACCCTGCACAATCTAACAGAGAAACCCACATATACTCGTACAATTGCCCACTCTGAACCTTTAGATTTTTACTTCTTCCCATATTTTCTTTAGTTATACCTACCAATAAAATTGTATAGATACAAGTACCACTCAGAAAATTAGGCTTTTTATTACTGGGGCGGGGACCTGGTGATGTGATGTCTAACTCAGACTCCAGCTCCTCACCGTATTTTTATATTTTAATATGAATGTACTTGTACTTAATTAGATATAAGTATAACTTTGTAAGAACGTTAATTTTATGTGTGAGGAGAAGTAAACTTATATCCTTACTAATATTATAAATGCGAAAGTAACTCTGTCTGTCTGTCACCTTTTCACGCCAATACTACTAAACCGATTTAAATGAAATTTGGTACACAGATAGTCTAGAGCCTGAGAAAGGACATAAGCTACTTTTTAATGCGAAAAAAGTGGTGTTAAGGGGTTGAAAGGTGGGGATGAAAAGTTGTGTGGAAGTATCGTTATATTTAAAGCTAGAAGCTTGAAGGTGATTTTTTGGGCTGTTGATTCGATATAAATACACTATTCCACGCGGACAAAGTCGCGGGCACAGCTAGTTTTATATATATTAGTAGTATATCATCGATTGCCAGGATATTTCAGATCGGCTTGACCCTTTGGCGTTGCGTAGAGATGTAGCTTCACTCTGCATTCTCTATCGCATGTATCATGGGGAGTGCTCCGAGGAATTGTTCGGACTTATACCGGCCGCAACGTTTCGCCATCGTTCAACGCGACAAAACTTTCATCCCCATCACCTGGATAATTGGCAATCCACCACTGTGCGGTTCTCCAGATTTTTTTTGCCTCGCACAACCAATCTCTGGAACAAATTGTCGCCTGCGGTATTTCCGGACCAATTCGACCTTCAAACCTTCAAGAAAAGAGCGTACTCCTATCTCAAAGGCCGGCAACGCACTTGTGACTCTTGAGTTGCAGGTGTCCATTGGCGACGGTAGTCACTTACCATCAGGTGACCCGCCTGATCGTTTGCCCCTTATAATATAAAAAAAATACATATATATATATATATATATATATATATATATATATATTAGTAGTGTATTATTGGGGATTGCGCCCCTAATAATACACTAGATACCGTTTTGGTCAGCGATCCCCAATAATACACTACTTATACTGTTATTATATTAACGTTTCTTGTAAATATTTTCAGTTCAGTTCAGTTTTAAATATTAAAATTTAAGTTGTGATGAATGAATAGTTTTAATATATCCTCCCTAATGGTAACATATTGAAACAAAAGTGCCATTAGTCGGATTAAGTACCGATTTATGTATATAACACTTGACACAACTTGCAAATGTCGAACATGCAAAAGTATAAAAACAATCAGCTTTTCAAGGGTCTATAATTGTTTCCTTTTAACTGTGCGTCAATTCTCATTCAAAGACCCTGACTCTCACTAAAAGGTCAATTGAAAAAAAAACTCATGAAAGTGGTATGACACCACACACCACGGCTTTAACATACTAAATGATAACAGTTTGTAATCTGTTAGGGATCCCTAAAATAAAAAAAAAACATCCTGGTAAGGTTCCAATTAATTCTACATATATAAATCCTTGCTTGGCCGAATGCCCAATCCTTCTGTAATATATATTGAGTCTACAACCTCCTTAGTTTAAACATCCTACGTAATCCAGACCTAGAATTTCCCTTTGGTCTGAATGTACTAGCTAAATTTAGTCAACGTACTTATTTAAGTGGTCTGTCTATAGAAATTGGTACAGCCAAAGAGTTTTACGTACCAAACGACATATTATTTTATATAAAATATTCAACTGCCGTAACGGAGACGATGTAAATTTTTTCATTTCATTTAATTCTTTGGCCAAGGAATGCTTAATTGCAGACCAGAAGAGTATCAATTTGTCCTGAGTAGGCACCGAAGCCACGGCCTCTGGCTCATCAGTCAGGATCTCTAACTACTAATCTAATCTAATAAATATTATATTTAGGAATTTCTATACTTAAAAGATTAAATCTAATAAATGTAGAAGTGGAATAAAAGGAGAAATTGAGAGGCAAGTAAAAACTAGTAAAAAAATGGCGTGATGCTTACAACGCAAGTCAACGAAATATAACTCACACCACGCAAAGGTAGTGTACTAAAGTGAATAAAACTTAAATCTACAATACTTTTACAAACGCTTTCATTGTGCAAAGAGATTACCCGAGCGCACGACAAAGCCCAGATGGCCCGTTAAACACCCATCAAGCAAAGCTCCCGTATTAAAATATCTATTGCAGCAAGCCTAAAATCCGTTGCCTTCAATAATCTTAATAAATTACTGCTCGTCTTTGTTAAGACGAAAGATCTTTAGTTCAGCCATTTGTTTAAACCATACACGTTAGTTGGAGAATAGAATCAGTACATTAGGTTTTATTTGAAGTTGTTTTTTATGCATGAGTATCAAAGTATAAAGCTTAGTATAAATGACAGAACTATTATATTATTTGGGTATATCTTAGATCGCATTAGGTGTAAATCTATATTTATAATTTTTACAAGGTCTAGGCATACTCATTATTTCTTGTAATCTTTGTATCGAATATATTTTTATTTTTTTATTTATTTATTATATAAAATTATACAAGACAAAATTGTAAATCAATGCTCAGTCGTCGTTAAATTTACAGTGTTCAGTGTTATGGCATATCATTTTTGAAGCGACTTCTTTAGGCACGTTGGGCACCTTTGGTATGGGGAAAAAGCACTGAACTTTCGTGACCGTCACGCTCAGATACATATGTGTGTGTGTATACATGTAACTTATATTTTCACTTCCGACGTGCAGACCAACGACTGACAGTTTTGTAACCGACTTCCAAACAGGAGGAGGTACTATGGTCGTCTGTGTGTATTTTTTTTGTGTATGTTTATCGATATTTTCGCTAATTGTGAACTGATTAAAAAAATCTTTTTTAGTTCGAAAGGGTATACTCCCGAGGTGGTCCCATTATTATCAAGTCAGGATCTGATGATGGAATCTCGAGGAAATCGAGGAAGAACTAACTAACTAACAATGTAATAAAATCTTAGAAGTCAATTTTGATTTACTTTCCGGTTTCCGATTGAGCTGAAATTTTGCATACTTATGTAAGCTTAGTAACAATACAATAATCTGGTACTATTGGGCTGATATGATGATGGAGTCAGAAGGTGAATAGTGGATCTCCTCAATGGCGAACAGGAAAGATACGAAATTTTGTAAATGGATTTATTAAATTAAAAATTGTTATGCACTAAAAAAGGTAATTTAAATTATTTTTTTATAAATAAAAATTAAACCGACTTCAAAACCACAAATAGACACTCAAAAGCGAAAAGCTCTACCTACTCATCTATTTGAAGTCGGTGCCCGCCAAGCCAAGTAGGTAGTAGATAGATACTACCTACAAGTATCTACCTACTTACTACATAAATACATTCTATCTACTACCTACTTGGCTTGGCTGGTGCCTATTTGTGGTTTTGAAGTCGGTTTAATTTTTTTTATAAAAATAATTTATTTCTCATAATTATGTACGCTAATAATCAATTATAATTGGCAAAACATATTTAAACGATTGATAGAGTACTAAGATTTATTTGTTTAAGCTAATATTGCTTTTTATAAATGAAATTGAAAAAAAAAATGAATTAAATTTCATTTCAACTCGTTATTAAATAAAATGCAAAACGTTATTTGAAATTTACGTTATAGCTTATCATCCAATTACAGCATGTGATATTAAATTTATTCAATCTACTAGCGCTAGGGTGCATCGGTAGTTAAATTGAATAAAATTCATATCCATTCAATGATTTTTAAGCCCTAAGCCAATATGTCTAGCAAAATATTTACTCCAACCCCTAGGGTTCATATTTTTGGATTATATTCATTCAGATATTACCCTATTAGGGTGTCTGGCTACATGATTTAATAACTCGTCTGCGTTTAACATTATTATTAAAAACATTTTAGATATTTTTACAGTTTATTAAAACCTAGGGGTATTAATAAACTGTAAAAATATCTAAAATATTTTTGCTAGTTAGGTATTTTGATAAAAAAATAAGTTCCAAAACTAAACCCAGACTGCTTGAAAAATCACGCTCTAAAAAGTATGAAACAAGAAAATATTCTCATCGAAAATTGGTTCTAAACTATTCAATATTTATCGTCTACTAATAAACAATTCATTATTTTCTTTTGGTTCATGACTTGGCGCTGTATTCAATTCAATGTAACGTCACACAATCTAAACCTATAACCTGCGGACAATCAAGACGCTTCCCGCAATGCCTCATTTGTCAAATTATTTAAGGAGTCTAGAAGTTATGAGGGAACAGATGAACATACAACATACATACCGGTTAAAATCATAACCGTCCTTATCGCTTCGCTGTTAGTCGGGTAAAAATAGATTGTTTAATCAAAGTTTAAAAAAATGCCATTACTACACTACCAAATCTATAGAGGCTTCCGTCCCTCACATTATTTATATGCAGATGTGTTCGTTGCAGCAAAGGTACAGGAACTAAGTTAATACAAGCTCCCAATTGTTTACCCTTTAAATATAAAATTTACAAAGTTTGTTATTATTTACTTGATTGTAAATTGATTAATGCTAAGGACACATATTTTGTCGATAGGTACCTTCATAAATTAAACTCATCGACAGTTCACCGATGTCGTCCATGTCGAATCACTCAATGTTAGGTAATAATGTTGTCCGATGTTTACAGTATTGTAAGCTGAGCTAATAAATAACATTACTTTTGTTTTTAGAGGTAATCCCACTAATATTATAAATGTGAAAGTTTGGATGGATGGATGTTTGTTACTCTTTTACGCAAAAACCACAGAACCAATTGCGATGAAACTTGGTGTGTTGATAGCTAGAGACCTGGATTAATGCATAGGCTACTTTTTATCAAGATATTCGCACGGGATCGGGACTAACGCGGGTAAAACCGCGGGGCGCTGCTAGTATTTCTATAAATAACAAATATTTATTTGTCATTTTAGCCTTGAACTTGATAGTTTTGGCTTGATAGTTAGCTATTTAATGTTTTTACACGTACATAGGTAGATAAACTTCGACGCAGACCTACTATAATATTGAAGTTATGGATGAGCGTTCGAGTGTTTTTGAATGCATTTAAAACTGGCTATGGTAAATGACTGTCAGAGCGTCCAATAGATTGTCCTACGTAACTTTCAAATTGTCTATCAAGCTGCTTGCTGATAGAGATTATAATACAAAGTATTACAATATGCTGTTGAGCTAATCTCCTGACCAATATTCTAAACAAACTATTTCCTACGTATCCAGTATCATTGGGACCACAACACTGTATGGAATGAAAATAATAATCATTTCAAGAAGTCATTTACTATGGTAAATCATAGTAAACAAGGTATTTCTATTATGATTAAAATACACAGCACGTTATGATATTATTGTTATTACAGGGTATTTACTACGCTTAAGTTCAAAGTAGCTATTAAATTTATGGATGCCCACTAAATGCTGCGTCATTATATTATAGTTATTTATATTTTTTATGAAACTTTGTGATTTGTTTATTGTATTTATGAGAGTCACCTTGAAATTTGTGCTATTATTATTTATTTTTAACTTTTACGTGGCCTGTGAAGTCAAGGCCCGTGAGATAAAAGGGTCGGTGGGATTCCTTAAAATTCTGGTTTTAGCAATAGTTTGACAACATACTTGCCTTTTTACTCACTGTTTTAGCATTCTGATTAAAATCCACCCAACGCTGTTTCTCTATAAAGTTTAACTCTTCTGCGTGGTGTTTAATCTGTCAAGATGCTCTATTTATTCTGCGTTTACATTTTACTATATTTAATATAAAATAGTTATTTTTATAAATAAAACTACTCACTGAAATCTAAGCAATTTATGTTTAACCTTTTCGAAAGCACTCTGTGTGCATAAAAAATACAGAAAACTGCCAGCAGTCGGTAAAAATAGATTTCAAATTAAGAAAGTTTTTATATATTTACTTTTAAGTTAAAGTAAGTAAGTTTAAGTTTAGTTTTAACATTGAGTTTAAGTTTTTATAGATTACGTGAACGTGACAACTACTCAAACTTCCTGTTAACTTCCGTAGCCCACGAAGCAAGCGTAAGGTTACATACATATTACATTAAAAAAAACACAAATCATTTAAGCTTTTTGTTTATTTTCGCATATCATATACCTCATTTTGCTATCTACATCAATATTACTATCTGAAATACAGGCCAGTTCTGGTGGTAACGGTCCCAACATCGTTTTAAACGTGTAGATAACTATTACATCATGGCACATTACAGCTGGAAATGAATATAAGTCTCTGATTACACGTTACACACCACCAAATGAATAGTGTCGGTTACGTACGACGGTGTTGGAGCTTTTTTATCCGATAGATTAAGTGACCCTTTTGAGATAGATATTCTAGCTCGTCCTGTACGATTACTCGTAAAGGACGTAGTAGACGACGTAGAAGTCGTAGAAGAAGAGTATACGTCGACAGGAGTTTATCTGTATTTTATTTTTGTAAGTTGAATTTCAGTGACGTGGATCACACGTTACTAGTATGCTTGTTAACCCCCCCAACTAAGGTAACCGCTTGTGTTAGGAGTAGCTTTACATCTGTATAGTACTCATAGTTCTGGGTGGGATTCGAACCCGCGACCACTTCATGGCAAATCCTACGCCTTGGCCATTACGCTGCCGAGGCATTTTTTTAAAGATATAACAACGGGAACCCTTCAAAAATATTTAAAGAGAACGAGAACCATAAACAGTTTTAACCAACAAGATGAGGATGGTGTATTCGGTAAACGTATTTAATACGCGTCTTGTGTAATGATATAAATACCTTGTGGCTTATAGTCATTACCTTTTTATAAATAATATTAAATAATAATAATAACTGCACACATCTCACACACGGCCGTCTGAACCCAAACTAGGCAGAGCCTGTACTATGGTAACCAGACTCCTGATAAACATACTTATATATTTCTCAATACATACATGTTATAGATAAATTACACCCAGACACAGAACAAATATTATCGTGATCATCACCTAATTATTTGTACTGGGTGGGAATCGAACCCACGACCTCTGGACTCTGGCTTAGCAGTCAGGGTCACTAACCACTAGACCAACAGGCCCTAATTCCTTAGGGCACGCCACAATTGTGGCGGTAAGACCCATCATGGAGGATTGGCTGGAGAGGCAGCACGGCAGCCTCTTCTACCGGCTGACGCAGGTGCTGACCGGCCACGGCTGACAGCCGAGAGCTAACGTCTGCGTGCCATCACTGCGGAGGCTGTCGCGAGGATACTGCACTTCTCACTCTTGTGGAGTGCTCAGCGTGGTTGCAACAGGGCCACGACCTCGCGGCGGCTATCGGTGTGGAAAGCCTCTCGCTGGAGACCATGGTTCTGTCCATGGTCCAAAGTGGGAGTGCGTAGGAATCCACCGCTTCTTTTTGTGAGGAAGTGATGTCCGCTAAAGAGGCAGCGGAAAGGGAACGGGTGCGTCTCTCTACATCGGAAGGAGGGCAAGGCCCTCCGCTACCAATGGTGTGGCTGCCTTCTATTTGAGGGCGGCCAAAGTATGCTAGGGTTCTCGGGGACTTCCTTCCTAGGGTATACCCGAGTCCCTTGCGATAGACTCACTTGTGACGGAACACCTTGTGGTTTTAGTCGGTTCGATTCCGACATACCACTTCACCAAAAGCTTGTTTTTGCCTGCAGCTTCGCTCGCGTTAAATTTATTTTTATATCTGTCGGGAACAGCAGTTTTTTTTTCTGGATGAAACCAACCTTATATCTTTTTCTGTGCCCCCGACAACGTCTTTCAAAAATATTATCGCTTCGTTCCATTGAGTAGGTAGTTAATGCATGAAAGATTAACAAATAAATAAACAAAAAAAAAACTTACTTTTTATTTACAATATTACTAGCTGTTGCCCGTGACTTCGTACGCGTGGAAATATCCCAGAGAACCCGTACATGTTTTCGGGATAAAAAGTAGTCTATTCTTTTCCAGACTATAATCTATGTCAGTATCAAATTTCATCCAGATCCGTCCAACCATCCATTAGTATAAAACTAGTCAGGATAATGTACCATTTGGTGTACTCGTCCTAGTGGCTTTTCCAACCACAGGACATAATGTACACACGGGTACGTGACCCCGCTACTGCAGTCTCAGTCCGGTTCCTCATGCGAGACCTGCGGCTTTTTTCCCGTCTTAAAACGAGTCTCGAGAAGAGTTGCCGTCAGGCAGGCGGCCATAAAAAGAATCAGCCAAAACCTTGGGCAATATGAGTAGGTAGGTAGTAAGTATATGATGATAGGATAATAAAATACGATTATAAATAAATTGTTGTACTTACTAAATATGGAAAAAGCCAACAAAGCATACACTACAGACAACACAAAGTGGATAGTCAGGAACCCCGTACGGAGGAAATATATAGCACCAATTAGTCCAAGTATAGTATTCAGTGCGGCTAAGAAGAGAGTTATCCATAGGGCAACCTGTAATGCGAGAGGTTTTCTCTGAAACAAAAATGAAAAATTAAAAATTATTAATACTACTAATATTATAAATGCGAACGTAACTCTATTGTCTGTCTGTCTCTGATGCATTTAGAGCTACCAAACTAGACAGAGTACTATGGTAACCAGACTGCTGATAAACATACTTACATATTACTAAATATATACATATTAATTATAGATAATTGACACCCAGACACAGAACAAATGATCATGCTCATTACACAATAATTTGACCTGGGTGGGAGTCGAGCCCACGACCTCTCATGTTCATCTCAGGCACAGATAACATAATACTATACTAGTACAGATACCTCATCCCATACAACGAAATGCGACTCTCCTAACTCGAGCAATTCCGCGGGCTACTATTTTTTAGCCTACAAAGGCACTAGATGCCGCTAGTAGCGCGATAGATAGCTAGAGCCACCTAGCGATGAAATGTATTTATTTACCTACTAATAAACGCGCAACCAATAGATGGCGATAATTAGTATGTAATCAGCAGGAGTGTTCGTTATATTAGAAAACCGATAAAATAACTTAATACTTATAAATAATCAAACGGCCCATTATTTATTACAGCCGGTAAGCATTATTTATATTGCGCGAATATATTTATTATTACATACGACCAGAACTAAGTAAGTGCAACATCTCGCCATTCAAGGTCAATTTCACTTCGATCATCGTTGTGTAATATTTGTATCCCATGCCAAATTATGCTTTAGTACAACCTCATAACAACTATATTCCCATCAATGTACAAAATTATTAGTAAAAATAATATTCAAACCACAGATATGATAATAGTTTGGTCAAACTAATAGATTTGTTCATCTTAAACCTTGGATTAGAATATTGTTTGAAGAAAATCAGTGCGGATAACTCGTTTGATATCGTTGCGAACACTCTTAGCAGTAAGTAAATAATCTACCTACCTACCATTGCAGCATTGACACTGCGTCGCGACGATCACGAGCAAGCCGGGCTGCCAGTAGGGACAACTTATTTTGTACCGCCGAGTCTCAAAAATTTTACAAAATCTCGTACTACTAAACACAAAATCAGTGTTGTACAATGTACGATGTTACGTCACTCAATCACATCACGTGTACCGAACATATACCGTGCACTTAAACTTATTGAAAACACCAACACCACCACACCAACAGTTATTAGCTTAGATCATAGCGGCCTCACTTTTCTTAATTTTGTCTTAACTTTATAGACAAAGTCAAAATGCCGAAGCAAGTTTTACATAATTTGCACGACGACACTTTTTTGAGCGACTAAGCAAATAAAATGAAAAAAGTATAATAATGTATCTGATCTGAAATAGTAATATAGTTCATAGCGGCCTCAAAATTTGATACGTGTAGTATGGATTACGTAGAAAAAAAAACACAATCAAAAGCATAAACCTGGGTACTTAAAACCGTAATAGCATCCGTAATAGCTGTAAATTTCTCTTTACTACTTTATTATTTTTACAAACAATTTATACCAGAATAAACGTTAGTTCATAAGTAATTAGGTATTTGTATTTTTTTAAATAACTAATTAAAAACCTTTAAATAAACGTAATTACAACTGTCCAGAACTCAGTGCTTGTTGCCAAACAACAGAACGTGAACCGTATACTACGTCTGCCTATTTTTGATCACGGAAGTGATCTAGAGTGAGTGATTTAGATTTATAGTAAAAACACAGTCAGTAGTAGGACTGCATGTCAGAAGTGAAAACATAACTTCGCAATGTATTTGCAAATAAATACACACACACATCTGTATATATATAATTAGGTTTAAAATAAAAAGTAGGTAATAACATATCTAAATGTATACATAGGGTACACTGGAAGTTCTGCGCTCCTGGCCGCTCATAAATGTTTGAATTTCAAATGTTATATTTTTTAAATATAAGAAACTCAGCTCCGTCTTACGAATTCTCGATCAGGTCACGTGTCCTGACGCGATTTTAACATTTTTTTACCATCCCTAAAAGTGCACAACGCCGCTAAAGAAGTTTTTACTTCAAAAAAACAACATATTAATTTTCGTACTTAGAAGTTTATAGGAAGGTTTCACGATACGACGACATAGGGAATCTGAAAACGTCTCGTAAGAAAGAATCTCTCATTTTTATTCATTACTACTAGTATAATTTTTCTTCTTTTTTATTAATAAAACAAATAAAAATAATTGTTTAAGAAAGCAGATTACGAAGTTGAGGGACAGAGAATTTTTGATTTCTTTTTAAATTAATTGTTTGAAATTGACAAGCAATAACTGCTGAAGAGTTGCAAGGCGCGGCTAAGAAATGAAGATTCATAGTCTATGTGAATGGGATTTGATAGTTCAATACCTGTTAAAACGCTGTAGGGTGCTGACCAAGAATGTTACGCCCCCCCCCCCCCCCCTCCACCCTTTCTCTTACTGTGGGTGCCGTAAGATTTGGCTAGGGACAAAAAACCATAAGGTGTGTAGCGTCTACCGCGAAACCACAAAACCCCAAACCCGAACACTGCGCCCGCCTACCAATTGCGGCAAGTATTGGTAAAAAACCCGCAATGAAAGCAAACAGAATCATCAGGCCCCGAGTCTCAGGCAGCCCTGCTGTTCCTGGCTACGGTAGCGGTTACTGTATCTTATCAAACGTCCGGCTAACAACCCTTTTGACGACAACTGGCCCTGGTGACACACAACATTCGCTCAGTGAGGATTAGCGAAAAGATTGACGATGATAAACCAGAAAATTGTAAAAAAACATGTTGAAAGAGAGTGTTTTTGGAGTTTCTTGCCTGTTCTCCTCCATAGGATCTACGTATTGGAACAGATTATATTCACGACTGACTTATTCTGACTGACTCAAAACGTTGACAATTCAAAAATACTTAATGGATTAATTACCAATAGAAATTTTTAAATTGAAATATTTATATACTTTTTATTAATTCAAATCACATTTGTATTTTGGAAATAATTTATTTAAAATACCTACCCACTTAATGTTTTTAAAAATAAGAAACTTCATACTATCATAATCTATACGAGTAAAGCCGCAGGCGTATAGCTAGTGGCTGGAACATTACACATTATTAACAATATTTTAAGAAAGGAAGTAAAACAAATAATTTAATTGTAGAAAAAGGATCATGATTGCTTAGTCACTGCGGTAACACAGTGTCGGGAACTCGCGAGTCCAACCGAGTCGTCGTCGTGTGTAAATACCTAATTTTGTAAAATGCAATTATGTGTTACTAGCTGCGCCCCGAGGTTTCACCCGCGTAAGTCCCGATCCCGTGGGAATATCGGGATAAAAAGTAGCCTATATTTTAATCCAGGTCTCCAGCTATCTACATAGCATACCAAGTTTCATCGCAATCGGTTCAGTAGTTTTTGCGTGAAAGAGTAACAAACATCCATTCATCCATCCATACTCACAAACTTTCACGTTTATAATATTAGTAGGATAGCTCTTAACGTATAATTACTTAACAGGTTATCACAGACATGATTTGTTTTAGGTATATCTATGTGTATGTTCGTACTTAGTACACTATTACATCAGTAATGACATTGTATCCGATTATACAATGCATCTACTATACAAACAGCATACTTATGATTACCGAATTATACGAATTTTGTATCCAATTATACAATCTGACAGCCTGCAATCGAGTCCTCACAGAGTCCTCACTCGAGGACCTGACTCTGAGGTAAAAGATTCCTATTAGCAATGTGTATGTGTAAATAGATAGTACGTGTAAGTACTTAGTTAAGTAAGTAGTTACTTTGCCAAATCATAATGTCTGTTACTTAAATACCTAACCTGCCTACACAACAAAGTTGACACATACCATGCGTTTCGCTGTTCACTATTAATTGTCCTGAAAATATGAAAAAAATATGTAAAACACAATGAGAAAAATTAATTCTAAATTTTTTATAGTATCTTTGCAATTCGAATTAATAATTTACCTACAATAGAAAATGCAAAACATAACTCAACAATACAGTTTCAATAAAATTTGGCCAACTATCAATAGTCAGTACCTACAAACTCAATAACAGAACAGTATCAACTTCAACATAGTACAAGTAATTGCCGCCAGAGGGACGACGACAATATTGAATTTTGTCAAAATAAGAGAACCAGATTTAAGAAGCTTTTATTAAATTTTCTTGTGTTTAGGGTATTTTATGAAATTAGAAAATACTTTTATCAGGACCTAATATTGATTTTCCATAAACATCAATAACAAATCGATACCCGTAACGCCATCTATTGATTTTTGTTTGAACCATTTTTTATTTGTTAGATATGGGTCCCCATGTCTCAGGTCATAATATTTTTTGCTCCTTCATTTACTACTAATTCAGCCTTTGAGAGCTTATATGAGTTTTATAGTACGCGGATGTCGCAAATTTATATGGCTTATAGGGGAAATGGAAGTTTAAGTATTGAACGATGGTATGAAACGTAAGGCTGGTATTTGGCTTCAAAAATGGTACAAACCAGTCAGTCGTTTGACAGTTGGCGCGAGACACTGCAAATATCGTTTAAAACAGATGCATCGGTTGGAACTATGTTTTTGAATTTTTTTTTTACTAATTATATCAATTCGAATTCAATATTTATAGTTAAGACAAGACAACGTCTGTCGGTTCAGCTAGTCTATCTATATAATCTTAACAATACTTAAGAAGGTTTTTGATATTGTATTGTTAACGATTCTATGCCTCAGGGCAAATTGAAACGGTTCAAAGAAAACTTACACATATTTTCCTTTGGGTGACTAGAAGCCGCAGGCGAGATCTAAAGGTGGGTTTATGGTAAAATCTAAATCCTTAAATGTCTTTTCTTGATCTGGAGTTCGATGACGGGGTCGTTTGGTTTTATTGTCAAAGCTTCACCAAAGATTCTTCAGGAAATAAAATATGAAGGTAGACAGATATGACTGTGATTTTGATACATACGGATTTTAAATGAATTGTTATGAGTGTGATGATTCATTATAGTTTTAAAAATATTGTATTATATAGGTTTAATTTGAAAAAGGAAAACTTACTTAAATCTTTGAAAGGGCATGACTCTAGCATGCAATTACAAAAAGATTTTTTGAAAAAACCTATTTTTTATTTATTTACATATGTCAATGAATAAAAAATAGGTTTTTATTTTTTTTATTTAAATAGTGTTTAGTGTTTAAATAGGTTTAGTGGTTTTATATTCCACTAAAACCACTTTAGAACTGGTCTGGAACACTAAACCAGTGCGTGTTCAAACACGTATTGAATCTTCTTTTTTAATATTTATACACTAATAATGACAATAAATTCTTACTTCAACAGCTCCAAAAAATAATAGTACTCCATTGATAATTTGTAGTGGTATTATAAACAGGATCATTGTTTGCATCATGGTTGACACGGGACCATGGCTATAACTATATGTTAAGAATAACAGGACTCCATAGCAAAAAATAGATAGCTGTAAAAATAAGTTTATTTAAGTACTTCACGATCATCTGCATTCGATTTTTCCCATATTAAAGGGTACAATGATATCAAAAACACAAGTGGATAGCATTTAGATGGTCAGAGTATGATGATTCGATGAGTATGATGGTTCGATCCCGACTTGGGACAATCCTTTGTTTTATATGAAGAAAAAGAATACCCTAAAAGTTTATTTATAATTTTTAGGGACTATTCGATTTCAAAACCATTATTTTAATTTTTATGAATTTACCAAAATTTGTTTATTCGCGTATCTGTCTATGTCTAAAAGATCTGAATAAACTAAAGTTAAAAATAAAAACAAAAAAGCATGCTAACGAAGGAAACGATAGTGAAACAGTTACAAAATTAAATATTAAATTAACTTTTTGAAGTAAATATTTACCTACGATAAATCTAAGTTTCAATAAATAGTAAATTAATTAATTTACATATCACAGTATTTTTTCATTTATTTATATATTTCTATTTCAATTGAGCGCGGGAAGTAATTGGAGAATCGAAAGGAAAAGGTACTATTAATAAAGATACTTGGTGGTGGAGTGAAGAGGTACAGAAAGCTCTGAAAGACAAGAAGGATGTATTTAAGACATGGAAAATGAGAATGGGAGTGAAATAACGAAGGAAGAAAATGTGAATACAAAGAATGGAAGAAGACAGCAAAAAAAGCGGTAGCAGTTGCCAGAGCTCAAGCTCAAAACATTATATACAGAGAGATGAGGAAAACGTGGTGAAAAGAGTTTTATTAATGGATGTTGACGCCTGACATTTTTATTATTATATAGTTTTTTATGGTTTGGGGGCAAACAAGCAGATATCACCTGTCACCTGATGGTAAATGACTAACGCCGCCCATAGGCACCTGCAACTCAAGAGTCGCAAGTGCGTTGCCGCCCTTTAAAGTGGGAGTAGGGGAAGAGGGGGAAGTGGGGGAAGAGCGGGAAGAGGGGAGAGGGAAGGGTTAGGGCCTCCGGTAAATTCACTCACGCGGCGAAAATCAATGCAAGCATTACTTCACTGCCGGTGTTCTGTGAGGCTGTGGTATCACTCCGGTCGAACCGGCCCATACGTGCCGAAGCATGGCTCTCCCACACACACTGAACATATTTATTTCTCATGTTCGTATGACCACCTGACGTATTATCCACCACTTTATCAGTCATCTGACTTTTGTTCTCTTTAAAGACATTGTGTTAGGTACAATTTGATAAATTTTCAGACTTAAAATAATTATTTATTCTTCACTATTGCTCCTTAGCCCACCTACGGAACCGCAGCTGACGTTCATGAGGCTTCATGATACAACATGATCTCTGAAACATTTTACGAATTATCGCCCGAGAGGAACTGCAATAGCATAATAATATTTGTAGAAAGACACAAAATGATCAAATACGTACAAATTTTAGCCACCCAATACATATTGCAGCGTCGCGTAATGCTCTTTTCCTAAGGCAAACCTCTGCTGCTTCCAGAGGTCTTAATTCTGCACACACGTACATATTATTACCAAGATTCATTTTGAAATTTATTCTTTGTCCTTTTTGTGTTATTTGTTTCATTTATCATCCATTGGAAATTTTGATCTTGCATTTTTGAGGTTATTTTGACGTAGCGTGTGACATTTCTGTTATTGATTAATAACAGAGCCTTATAAACCATGCCCTGGCAACTCGGGAACAAATTTTCATTTTTTTAAAAGAGCCATCTTCACCTGATACATAAAACTGTTATTCTAGGTTACCATAGTTTACCGTCACACATTTAAGGTATTTTATATAACTTGTCAAGTTTGTATATTCATTTCACCAGGCTTGCCGTTCTTAATAATTCAGTGATTAATATTAAGTAAAAAAAAATTAAAACTTTTATTCATTCATATTTAAAATAATAAATCATTGTTTCGAAATTAAATAAATTATTATTCGAGACCATAAAGTAGTTAACCAGTATAACACGCTGGCAACTCTGGTCTCTGTCTAAATGTCAAATGTCAGAAAAAAAATCGCCAGTTTGTTATTTATTAAATAATTTAAATTATTTTTTGTTTGTAATGAAAGTGATAAGATTTATTGTAAGAGTAAAGTATTTTTCGTTATGAATTGGTGCAAATAAGTGAACAATGTTCTCACAGTCAAAAGGAGTTCTACATTTTATAAAAATGTATGTGGTGACAGTGACAGTTCCTATATGCTTCAAAACCTTATAAAGTCTTGTAAATGAAATGATAATAAAATATGTTATTAATAAACTAATTCAATTAGACTTTTGTGTTATTTATTCCGTTCTAATAATTATACATTATAGCTATAGCTTTAGTAATAATACATTTTTACACTTTTTACATCTGTAGTCAACGCCTCTATAGGTGAAGTAGGGAACTAAAGTTCCCGTGCTTTGCGGTCAGAGGCGCTGACCTACACAAAACGAGTTGCCAGTCTATTTCAGTATAATATATTTTAGTTTATGCTTATAAACTTAAAGAATTCTTCTAGTTCATCACCAAAGAGCTATAATCACCCTCTATGTTTTTAAGGTCATGAAGTATCGTTATACCTCTTTGTCATCTTCAAATATATCCAAATTAAATAAATCTAAGGATAACCTATTCTGATACAAATGGTGTGATAGCTTTGTGTTAAAATCATATATTTATTCATCAGGATAGAATTTGTTCCTTGGTATACTTGATGTATGGTATACTAGACACTTATTGTCACGTCTAACTAAACTAAGAGAAATTTGTTTGAATATTCACAATTATAATTAGAAATAACTTTCATAATTATGAATCGAGGTGGTTCTAATAGTTTTAGACAAGACTTCACATTTATGTTGTAGTATGAGATAATTCGTTAAGGCAATAGAAAGATTTAATATAGCTTTAGTTTCTGGATATAATGTAAGATCTCGACTAAGGTCGACCTTCATCCATCTGTTTACCAGATGAAAAATATTCTTTAGCAATCTTTTTATTTAAACAAACATATCGCAAATGGGTCGCCTGAAGAAAAGGCGTGACTACTTTTAATTAAAATAATAATAATAAGATATAAAATAACATTAACAATGATTTTTTAATTTTTCCCTTATTCGTTAATAAATGAAATCACTGAAACGCGTAGTATAAGCTATTCTTACTATGCGTCTAGATAGCACTGTGTTATATATCCACGAATATTAATACCATTATCTGTATAACTCATTTGTCTTCAAATAAATTATTGATGTACAGAACTTTTAAAGTAACAATAAGTGTTAAAATGTGTATTGAGCTTTATATTTATTTATTGTATAAACAATAATTTATCTTGATGTAGTTATTCCTAACGCGTAATGAATAATATAGATACACAGATCACATCATATATTATATGGCTAATACAAGTATAATTTATTTCTTAAGCAACATTACAAAAGAGAGTTAACAAATTATATTTTTAAAATTTTTCACATATTAATCATCGTTGCGTAGACAGTTGCAGGCTTCAACAAATTTTAACTTGAACTCGCTAGCAGTTGTAACACACCAAACTTTTGTAAATTGTTTAAAAAAAAAACACAATTTATAGATGGTTAAATCTAAAACTTAATACACACCTTAGTGATATATCTGTACGTAAGTAATAAGTACTTACCGAAAACGGACTAACCCACTAAAGGCATTTATATAAATAACGAGTCTCGCGGCCAAGAAATAAAGTGCAATTTAACTCGTACGACAATCCCCGTTTAACATTTAAATTTGGTGTCGCAGTTTATTATGTGCCGTGTAACTATTCATGAAAACTTATTTTACTTTAATAACTATAATCCCGATGTTGATTAATGGCCGATTCACACATATCAGTGAAGTCACAGTTCCGGCACAGTACCGCAACCGGTTGGTGAAAACCGCATGAAAATCCGTTCAATAGTTTTTCTGTTTATCGCGAACAGACAGACAGACACGGCGGGAGACTTTGTTTTATAATATGTAGTGATGAAAAACTTTTACTACAGGGGTCTTTTTATTATAATTTATAACAAAACTTGCTTTCATCGCTGAATACCATTGAAGCGATAAGACTCATCTTGGCAAAGAAGAAAGACATTGTTTTCAAGAGGAGAGTGCACGACGCAATTTCATTAGTCTTTTACATGTTTATAGTACATGTAGCTGGTTCCCGCGAAATCCAATGATAAAATAAACAAGATGAAATTACGAAATGTAACGAAGTTATACAACCCTAAACTTGAGTAATTATGGTCTCTAGCACACAAATTTCTTAGCCTATTTCACCCCTTTCTAGTTTTAAAGTTAAAGTACATGGGCCCATTCAGGTTCATTTTTAATGCTAATATTGAACTTAACAATCATTTTCTATAGCTACAATATGTACAACGGGTACAACATTTAGGAAAAAGATATTTTCCGCGTTGCGCTTTAAAACAGTGACACTCTGTTATTGCGCTTTGCATGCCCTGGTGCATTCCACTTAGAATAATAATATACATACATAGGAATGTATGAAAGATTGAATGAATGTAAAAAAATGCACGGATGGCGCAATGGATTAAGTGGTCATCTCGCTACTACGCCGCACCGAGTGTTGCGTGATCCACAAATAGTTATCCCGAGTCTGGGTGTTCTTTGTGGCCGTTGTTTGAATGTTTGTGAAGCCCCCGCGACACAGGAACATTCCTAACGCGGAAGTTGTCTTTAAAAAAAATGCAGAAGATATATTCGTTCAGTACAAGCTAAGAGGGGGGAAAGAGAAGGTTTAGGGCCTTCGGTAACCTCACTCACTCGGTGAAACACCACACGAGTATAGCAATACTACAACACAGAAAACCGTCAGTGAAGCAGCATTGACGGTTTTCTGTGCGGCCATGGTATTACTCCAGTCGAGCCGGCCGGCCGGCACATAAAAAGTTTTTTCTGCTCTCTACCGCTGCAAACTACGTCGCTAGCTTCTGTCACTTTTGTTAGTTTTTAATAAAGGCTTAATAGTTCTAATCTCAATTTTATTGATGAAAAATATAATAGCGTGTAGTATAGTGGAGGCCTAATTCATATTGACGGGCTTGCTGCTGAGCCAGAGGTTGTGGTCCTATGCGGATATTGTATAACTATGGGCATTTAAAAGAAAAAATAAATATACACCTATTATATGTATAATAAATGCATGCATTTATATGAAAGACAGATATTAAAAAAAAACCGGACAAGTGCGAGTCTGACTTGCGCACGGAGGGTTCCGTAAGCAAACAAACTAGCATGTATCCCGGGAATCAATCCTCAAAGATTTTTCCCCGCCTTTCCCGAAAGACAAGCTTATCTTTGCGGTTCGAAAAATACTCCCCCATACATTGATATTCGACAAAATCAACTTTCCAACCACAAAATATCAGTTTGTAATCACAAAAGCATTTTTTTAAATCTGATATAACAACAAATTAACGATTTTCGGATTTTTTCCTTTACTTGTGCTATCAGATCTTATTTCTTACCAAATTTCATAATTCTAGATCAATGGGAAGTACCCTATAGGTTTTGATTTACCTGCGACATGTTCAAATTTGGTCTATAATCTAAGGCTTAAATGGGTGGGTTCCTGAAAAAAAGGGTCTTAACAGACAACAAGGGACAACAAAGTGATCCTATAAGGGTTCCTTTCTTCCTTTTGAGGAACGGAACCCTAAAAATCACCTTCCTATCCTAATGAATAAGGTGGTTATTTTTTACAATGTAAATAAAAGTTCGCATGTCTGGCTGTCTCAATGTTAAGTCACAATTATGTTGCTTGAAGTGTACCTACTATACCGTCCGTGTTGATAATTTTGTAAAATAAAACTACTCACTGTTTTTTATTTAGGTATTGATAAGCTAGTACAAACTGAATAATAGCATGGTTGTCACGACGCTATCTTGTTTCGCAATAACTTTATCCTAAGTATATAGGATGTGCAACGACAATTCACATATTTTTATTGGCTATAAGCCAATTACAGCTTATATTTCTTTTTAGTGAGATTTCTTTAATATACAAAATGTATTTATTTAATGCCACTACAAAAGAAGAGATCAAGTATAAATACAAAAGTATTTATTTATATGGATACATTTATAAAGTTTATAGATAGATCCAGTTTATTGAAACTCGAAATATATAAGTGTGTTCCAGCGTTTTTACCGACTTTACTGACTGATTACAAATATATTTGAAAAGACTAAATTAAGCGTGAGAATTTTTTCTTTTTTTTATGGTATGGGGGGCAAACGAGCAGACGGGTCACCTGATGGTAAATGACTACCGCCGCCCATGGGCACCTGTAATATATTATAAGGTCCTACTTCAAACCGATCTGTTTGAAGTCGGTGCCAAGCCCAAACACCCGGTGATTCCATCATCAGATCCTGACTTGGTGACAGACCCTCAAGAAATAAAAAAAAAATACTGTATGTATTATTATGAAGGTCGTAAAACAGTAGTAATGACATTTCCTAATTAATTTTAGAGGTAACTTTGAACTTCAACGAAGCAATATCTGTGAACAATAATTATGTTTTGAAAGTGATCGATCGATCGATCTACTAAACCGATCACTGGATCAAATATATGCTTGTTATAACAGTTTGCGAATTCCAAGGCCATAAAAACACAAAAGTTCTTGAACGAGAAGACCAAAACGTAAAGAAACTTGATATTCAGTGGCTTCATCATTATTTGGTTAACTTCGTGTAGTTCTCATAGTTACTGTTGATGTGCGACCACCGTAGGAAAGAAAACTTTTTCAATATTTTGGCTTACAAGTGTTTCTATGTAAACTTATTCAACCATTCTACATATAATGCAGTTGAAAACAAATTAAAATTGAATAACATTATTAATACAAGCTGTATAAAAATAAAATCATCAGCGGTTTTATCCGCTGATGATTTTGTCATATATGTATACGTATAATATATTTATTGAGTTTAATAAGTTACCATTCCTTAGTCGTTCTCATCTTTCATTGCTTATTATACGTGTTTGCTTACAATGAAGAACGTATTTCAATTCGTGTTCTTATTCGGTAAGTTAACATATAAAAATAATGTTTAATAACATTATTTTTTTCTTTTGATATATACATAATATTATCTAACTAATATTATAAGTTTATGAGGATGGATGGATGGATGGATGTTCGTTACTCTTTCACGCAAAAAGGCTGAACGGAGAGAAATGGAAGGGAGGGGTTAATAAGAATACTAGTAACGTGTGACCCACGTTGCTAGTATTCGTTAAAAAAAAAAGAAAAAAAAAAGAATAAATAAAAAACTTGGCACAGAGATAGATTATAGTCTGGAATACCACATAGGCTACTTTTTATACTGAAAAAATGTACGGTTCCCGTGAGATAGATTTCGCCAAAATTTCCGCATGAACCAAGTCGCGGGCAACAGCGAGTATTTAATAACTTAAAACTTAAATTATCTTTGGGAAAATAAAAAATATGTTAGAGTCAGTAGGTAGGTACTGTAATTTTCATGTGCAAGTGAACGTTGCAAATCCGATTTTGGTCTTAAAATTTAAAATAAATACTCAGAAAAGGACTATGCTGAATCCTTCTAGGCAATAATTTCCTTTTGCTTATAAATCATGTTATAATATAATTTTACTAAATACCATCTATATCTATACTAATATTATAAATGTGAAAGTAACCCTGTTTGTCTGTCTGTTACACTTTCATGCCTTAACTACTCAGCCGATGATCATGAAATTTTGCATCCACGTTGTCAAGGGTAGTGAGAAGCATGTGACCATTCATCTAGAAAAAGAAATGTTGCCATAATAAAGAAAAATAACTTTAACATTACCGCGGGCGAAAGCTAGTTTTATATATAGACAAACAATACTTTCTTGTGTTTGTTCAATGACGTTGTTCAAATTCATTGAACACAATAAATGTATATAGATGACATGTGGGTATTGTGCTCGGTGACCATAATTTCATAAAATGGAAAATAATATTCCTTTCTGAGAAATATCTTGTGTGTATGAGAAAAATACGGAATATAATTATTTTAATAATTTATAAAACAAGTACTATACAGTGTGTTCAATGGCTGCCAGCAGAAGAAAGGAAGAGGTTCACAAACCACCTTTCTCATAACATTAAAAAATATTACAATGTTGCCATAAGAGCAAAAATGTAAGATTATAAAAAAAATTAAACAATTTAAATGTTCAAAAATTAACCTAACATTGTGTTTCAAGACTGGAATCACAACTTTCGAATTAAATGGGATATAAATATATATAATAATAATATATATATATTATAATATATATATACATATATATGTGTGTATATATATATATATATCTTTATAACAACAAGTTATGACGACTTTACAGTAGAGTAACCTTTATCTGGACAAACCCGGGACCAAGTTAGTTTAAAAATAATATTTCTTGACATTTCACAGGTACACTCTCATCATTTATTTCGGCTAAGCAGATTATTTTTTTTCGAAAAGACTACACATATAATGAAACATTCGATGCCTTCTATAAACTGCATTGGAATCACCCAGTGTTAACATGGGATGACGCTTTCCTCGCATGCGACGACGAAGGGGCCACGCTTTTCTACCCAAAAGATAAAGGAGAGTTGCATTTGATCAGAGCCTTAGCTGTGACAGTAGCAGGACGCCATAATGACAATAATACAGAAATATTCCTCGGCCTCCATGACAAATACGGTTTGGGAGAGTTTATCACTGTTGACGGTAACTAAAAATTGTATTATGTCGCAAAACTTGCACACAAATGCTGTTTTATTTATGTTTTGCATTTATATAAGTATAATATGATATTTTTCCTTTTCTTTTGTATATTTTGTTTTAATATTAATTACGTTACGTAACGTAAGGTACAATTGCGTATAAATAGCCTGTTTGTGACCACGGCCAGTGCAACCTGGTCGAAAGGTCAGGCAATTCAGAGGTATGTAATACCTATACATAATTATACGTATTATATATATATGTATATATATATATATATATATATTTATATATATATTAATGAGTACCTTTTACATACATGTATAGCCATGTCTTCATAAAAGTATATACTTACGTTTTGTTGAAATTTCCAAAGTTTTGTGTATTCTGAAGTACATTGGGAACATTTTAAAATCATACATTATATAATTGCAAACTAATATTATCTATAGCCCTGAACAAAATTACTATAAACGCCACATGTCTACTTTGATTTTCCATTTAATACATCATTTGTTTGATTTTTTATAAAATTAATCTTATTGAATGAAACTAAAAACCTGACTTCATTAAAAATACCAAGAAAAAACGAAAAAAGAGCTCTCTAATATATATCCCTGTATAATGTATACAGCGTGTAAGTATCACCGTCGCGAAGAACTTACAAAAACGTGTTTCTTTGGATACTTATCACAATGCAAAAGTCAGTTCATCATAAACATGCGAGATTTAGAATTTACAGACATTAGTTTGATTTTGCACTACGCAATGTAAACGTACGCAAAGTAGGTATTATTTTTGTGCAGTACGTTGAATGATCTTAAACGTTCGGCGCCTTCGAAGCAACTGATTGCATAATTGTTGTTTAGTGATTACATTACATTACTGTCTGTGACTGAACCAGAGACATCCAACAGCTTTCATCCCGGCTATTGTGTACTCATGGACATTATCAGAGGATCGTACAGGGTAGGACCTTGTGTAAGGAATAATCTACAGGAAGGTCTGAATTTTGTTTGCAAAAAAGAAAAAGCCGTAATATGTCCGACTATTGACGAAGGTGGGTTGCTTCGACATACTTGTACTTTAAATATATATATATGTAGTTCGACATGCTACCGACAAGATTTTCGATTATGTTTTTTTGCTGAAGCGGATCATAGACGCAAGAAAGTATCATGTTTACTATATGGAGTATATAAAGTATGGAGTACATATATATTATGGAATCATAGTAATTTTAAATCAGTCAAATGTACATAAAACATAAAAAAACTCACAAACAAGGTTTCCTCAAGGTCATATGTAACTGGTCACTTGCTATCCTGACATCTTATTGTACGTTAGTCATCGCAAATAAAATATTCTTTCCAAAACCAAAAAAAAAATTAAAATAAAAAAATATCGATGTCTACTTTGATTTTGAATTTAGACCTGAAACATGTTTTGGAAAATACCCACAACTACACAGTTAAAAAAGTTTCAATTTATTAATCCTACGATAAAACGTAGCGTAAGAAACATCGTTTTATTTTCTATATAATACTTTTCAGATTACAAGCACGCAAAATCGTTGAGAAAATGTTACAAAATCAACCAACGACAAAAAACATGGGATGAAGCGTACCGAACATGTTACATGGAAGGAGGTATGCTGACAATTATACAGAATGCAAATGAAGCAAGCTGGATACATGATTTTCTGGGAAACAACGAGCACACGTATCATGTTGGTATTCGCAGGATTACACCTGGAGGTGAAATTTATACCATCAAAGGTAACACAAGTTATTTTTTTATACTTATATAAACTATACATGCCCATACATAATAATAACGTAACCTGATATTTAACTAGTCTGTCGTAGGCTTGAATAACGTTCTGAATTCAAAATTCAGAACAGGATTCGAGACCACCACACATACGGTAATTTTATTTTATTTCCAAAATGGTAAAGGAATTTTAATATACCCCTGAACTCAAAATCTAGGACAGAATTTGATTAAATTTTATATAATTTCCAAAATGTTAACAAAGTTATAATATATGTCATACAGTATATTATTATGCCACAGACTACCACAGGTTAGTTAATTTTATTTCATTAACAAAGTTACATGTTATAGATCATTGCGTCACAAACCTAAGCCTAAACCACTTTGACACTTCAAATACCACTAAATCCACCACAAGCGGCTCTAAATACTGTTTGTTGAGAAAGTGAAGGTTTTGCTTTTAGTGTATATCTATAACAGTACCTAATATTACTCAAAGTATCACAAAAACTTGTTGTGAACTTACTTACTACCCTCAATTTTGATACACAATTTTATTACTTTTTAAAGGTAAAAAATTTGACACTGTATATCAGCGAAAGTACAACAACGAACAAGAAAACGAACAAAACTGCGGTGCTATTCTCTCTATGAATGCCGAGATTTATACCACCACCACCAACTGCGGTAAAAAGTTACCGTTCATTTGTGAAATGGAAGTAAATAAAATATAATAATATGTAACAAATTCAAATGACGAAACGATACAAAGGGTATCGTTTCAGTTTTATGTTAATTAAACATTGCTTTTATGTACTCACCGTTTTTTGTTTTTCTACAGTACCATTCCCGTGACGTAAGTTATGTATATATTTCTTGTTCAGCTCTGTGCAGCAGCTAATCAATGATATCAGGCGTTACTCAATACTTTCTCGTATTCTTTTCAAATAAGTCAAATCAACTAAATACGTAGTTGTTTGGTGCCAACTGAAAATACTTGGAGAAAATATTTTGGTTCATAAGTGGTTTGAAGTTGGGATAAATAGCTAGATACAAATCTCTAACAAAATTAAACAAATTCATCTATTATTGAGAATAACGTTCATAAAAGTTCAAAGTCGCAAAGGAGACTGCCAGATTTCGGCCTAAGTGTGGCCATATTAAAAATGCGAAAGTAACTCTGTCTATCTGTCTGTCTGTCTGAAAACTACTAAACCGATTTAAATAAAATTTAGTACACAGATAGTCTAGAACCTGAGGAAGGACATAGGCTACTTTTTAATGCGAAAAAAGGGGCGTAGGGGGTTGAAAGGCGGGTATGAAAAGTTGTATGACGATGCTTCCCGTCATATTTAGAGCTAGAAGCTGGAAACTTATTTTTTAGGCTGTTGATTCGATATAAATAAATATGGCATTCAAAGTTTGTAAAAGGTTTACCCTCAAGGGTGTAAAATTAGTGAAGTAAAAATTAATTAAAATTACAATAGGCAATTTTTCTTAAGCAAAATAGTGATTTTTCTTAAGAAAAATTGAACATTGGATTGAAATCTGCAGTACCATATACGTATCTCTAACACATAAGGCACAATAACGCATTTTCTGTCAAAAATAATGTAAAAATTAAAACGTGAACTTCAATCGTCATTATAAAGCATAGCATATTAACCCTTACAAAAAATAGGCAGTCATGGGACTGCCGACAGAGGTTAAAACTTTCAACGATGTGTCACATTAGCATAACTGTGACGCCAGCCCATAACTTTTGCCCCTACCAAAAAACTTTCAATCTTTCAGTATCAACTTCAAGTCCGATTTGATAAAATAGCCAACCGTTCACACGTGATGCCGTGACCAAGGGAAATAGGGATTAATTTTTATATAATATATATAGATTTGGTCCATCCAAAGGTTGCCTGTAAGAGATCACTCTTAGCGGTAAGGCCGCTCATTATACGAGTACATATCTACTTTGTGTATTTGTGTTAAGCCATATGTCGTTAGTTGGCATTATGCACAAAAAAAACCGTGTGGCCACGACACCACACACGCTTTTCTTATCTAGAAACGAAGTTCCTTTTTATAAAAATATTAATTTCTGGTTCTATTCGAGGTATAAAGAAAATAATTATTCGGGTATTCATTTTTTAGTATGATTTTTTTTATGATTGTTTAAGACTGGTTTATGACTGGTTTGTGACTAGTATGTGTCTGGTGTGTGACTGGTTTGTGACTGGTTTGTGACTGGTGTGTGACTGGTGTGTGACTGGTTTGTGACTGGATTGTGACTGGTTTGTTACTGGTTTGTGACTGGTGTGTGACTGGTGTGTGACTGGTGTGAGACTGGTTTGTGACTGGTTTGTGACTGGTTTGTGACTGGTGTGTGGTTTATGACTGGTTTATGACTCGTTTATGACTCATTTATGACTGGTTTATGACTGGGTTAAGACTGGTTTGTGACTAGTGCGTGACTGGTTTGCGACTGGCTTGTGACTGGTTTGTGACTCATGTGTAGTTTATGACTGGTTTGTGACTAGTGTGTGACTGCTGTGTGACTGGTTTGTGACTGGTTTATGACTGAGGTAACCGGAGGCCCTAACCCTTCCCCGGATCCATCCTATTTAAGGTGCAGTACGGCACACCGTGTGGTTTTAGTTGGTTCGATTCCGGCGGGGTGGCTGCCCGAGGGGGTTTCACCTAAGTGTGCCAATTGCGGCGAAGGGTCCAGCCATCCAACCTACTCTAATGAATGCGCAATCTGGTAAAAGTGGGACAGAGTAGCCAGAGCTGCGGTCAGCTACTGCTGAGGGCACGAAATGCACTCAAATACAGTAAATAATAGCTTCAAGATGAGAGTTTTACAGGCAAACGTGGGCAGTTTGCCCCAAGGATCACCAACTTGAAGGTGGGCACATATATGTCGGACCTTTCCGACCACCGCCCGATCTCCTTGTACATCTATGCTGACAGCAAACCCACAGCGCTCCCAAAATCAACTACTAAGCTTTACAACACCAAAAAGGCAGATTAGGGGCGCTTCGAAGATGAGCGGACACGGAGATTGAGTGCGCGAAACCTGTCCTCGGAGAGGGTGACGACAGTTCGGACTGCAGAGGAGCTGGACAGTTTGAGATTATTCAGAAGACCAGCATGAATAGGCTGCGAAGCAGAATAAGGAATGCACCATCGACCAGTACCTAAAAGTGAAAAAGGTATACAAGGAGGCAATACAGTCAGCCATTATCCATAGCTGGAGGAGTTTCTGTGGAAGACAAGAAAAGGAGTCGGTTTGGAATGACATCTATAGGGTTATCCTTAGGTGTGAGGAGGTGAGATCGAACCAATTATTGAAGGACCTCACAGCACAGAATACCACGCTTACCCCCCTCGCTTCAGCAGAGCTTCTGGCCGAGACCTTTCATCCGCAAGACCTGGAGCAGACTGATACCCAGGAGCACGGTAGCAGAGAGACTTAAGCACATAAGTCAGGGGCAACTAAACATCCAGGAATTTACCATACCGGAGGTCTGGGCAATGTTGAGAGGATTAAACACTGAGAAGGCTCCGGGGGAATATGGTCTCACCTAAGAGGTGAGACCATCATCATTTACTCGAAGGTGCTAGAGAAAAATATGGCGTTGATGATGGACTTATATAATGCCTGTCTGAAACTAGGATACCTCCCGCGCCCCTGGAGGAGGGCAGTGATTCGTGTAATTCACGCATTCGCAACGCAGCACTGAAGACGCACTCTACGAAGCGGTGAATCTAGTCCGGACCCTCGTGAAGCAGAAAAAGCTTGTTGTCGTCATCTCCCTTAACATTGAGGGGCGCCTTTGACAACACCTGGTGGCTTGGTTTGATGGGGGAGCTCCTCGACAAAAAGTGGAACCCTCAATTGTGAGACTGCTCTCTAGCTACCTGCAGTACGCGGGGTAGGCGGTCACCAAAGCTACCAATAAAAGGTGCATCCAGGGTTCTATCTGTGGTCCCCTCCTCTGGAACGCGCAACTGGAGAAATAACGGAGGAAGTTCGATTAAGCGCTCAGGAAGCTCTCGACGCGATCGCAGATTGGGAAAAAGGTATAAGTAAGTAAGATAGAGGGTTGAGTAGGGAATGGCGTGACTCTATTGCGGGGAGGACATGAGGTCGAGCACACCCAATTCAGGCTCACCGATCACTGTAGTATGTGCCAGGCAGAACTTGTGGCCATGGTCAGGGCCTTCTCAATAGCGCAAAGAACCAAGAAGTACAGTAAGTATTGCATCCTAAGCGACTGAGATCTGCCCTCGAAACTCTGGCCGACCCCTCCTCTCTCCATCCGACCACTAACCTAATCAAAGAAAAGCTCACCAAACTGGAGGATAGGGGAGTGGATGTACAATGGGCCTGGATAAAAGCTCACGTAGGATTGCTCGGGAATGAGAGAGCCGACGAGCTGGCCAAGGAGGGTGCCCTAAAATACAAGAGAGTCCCGGTATATACAGACTTCCCACTGTCCGCGGCAAAGCGCCTCGTCGGGTGTTCACGATTCAGGAGTGGCAGAAGAGGTTCGAGGAATCCATTACTGGCAGTACAACAAGACTTTACCTCAAAGACGTGCTGAAGGTTCACAAAATATTTGGAGCTCACAACTACAAAAACACACACACAGCTACTAACTGGTCACGGAGGCATCAGAGCGCACCTCCGTACGACGTGTGGCCAAAGGTAAGATCTTTTTATTGAAGAATTTATTTCATCAGCACGTATACCTCTAGTCACAACTGGTAGAATTTGCCAAAAGTCACTTGAGAACAAAATTGTACTTCCACCCATTGCTGAGTTTTAGCTGCACAAATCGCCCATTGTTCTATCCAATGCTTCCACGGAAGTCTTGTTCGACATGGTAGCTTCTTCTCAAACTATTAGTGAGCAATCACGCAATTTTCCCGTACAACTTTGTTTAGAAATGCTACAGACACTGTTAGTACCATCAGTTTACCATCTTTATCTGGTTCTCTGAACTCTACGTCTATCCTGTTCCTGGCTAAAGTGAGCTTCACGCACTTTTGCGAATCTCTATCTTTAACTAAACGCACTCTTTTTGCATTCCTTGTGCTACGATCTACCAGGTCTTCTAGACATGACGGAAATACATTTTACTTTCTGTACAGAAAAAATAAACGATCATCAATAACAAAAGGATACTCCAGTTCTTTTTTGAACTGAAATAACCTTAGAATTACGATAATTAAAAAAATAGATTATGTATTTAGTGAAAAATTATCTTAGCTCGTACTACAATACTTACTTACTATTAAAAAAAATGATAATCAACAAAAGAAAGTCACAAACCTTATGTAACGTTGTAGATAGGATAGGTAATAATTTATTTCTTTGAAATCAACCTTGCCAAAGAAGCTAAATGGATAAATTAACCTAAATAGATCTGTTAGATAGATAAAAAAGGTAAAAATAAAAAGGTTTTAATCTTATTTATACAACGTACTGAAGCGTCGCGCTGTAAAGCACGTTTTATTTTTATTTTACTGGCTAGAGAACACCGATAGACGCGTGCGATCGCTACGAGTCATACAATGGTAAAGGGCGAGGAGCGGCCTTTGACGCGCTATTTATAGACTCACTGCACCTGCCAACCGCTACCTACCTGAACGGACGTACGGCCCGCCAGCCGCTCTGCCCCCGCTTTTTAAATCTCTGATATCTTCTAAGATATTAATTTTAATGATATGCTGCAAAGGGCAATTCTAATTGTTTTCTAATAGGTAAAAGGTAAAAATGGTTACTATGGGTTATCCTTAGGAGATAAACATATTCCACCACGGACTTTTTTATCGACCTTTCTAAGATATACAATTCCGTAGTACATCAATTTGATCTATCTCGTAAGTTTTAGCCAGCGTTTGCAATGTAAGCGCACAAAAATATGTTTGTTACGATATCACATTACAAATCTCTGAATTTCTCGACTTTTCTCTACTGTAATATGCATGTATACTACATATAAACCTTCCTCTTGAATCACTCTATCTATTGGTGAAGACCGCATGAAAATACGTTCAGTAGATTTTCAGTTTATCGCGAACAGACGGACAGACGCGGCGGGGGACTTTGTTTTATAATATGTAATGATGATGTAGTGATGATAGAAAAGAGAGTTACGTACGACAATCCCCGTTTAACATTTAAATTTGTTTATTTGTGCCGTGTAATTATTTATGAAAACTTATTTTATTTTAATCACTCTAATCCCGATGTTGATTAAGGCTGTCACGTGACACAACACGCTTTAGTAACTTTTTAATTCCTACGAAAATGTAAAGAGGGAAAGCGTTCAAAGAATAGAGTGCTGCCAACAAGGGTTTCTAAACGTATTTTCTGCATTTTTAAATCAGCGACTGTGTAGCCGTGGTCTTCGTTTTTGGCTATGTTACCTTCTAAAAACTCTGCTTGCGATACGAAACCTTAACAAAGTAGAGAGCTCAGAAGTTGTAGTTCCGTTTAACTTTAATTAGTTCACAAGTACCAGTGGCGAGTTTTTAAGCGAAGCAAATTACTGATGCCATTAAAAGTTTTTAATTTTTATTCGACGTTCTGGATAATCGTTTTTAAAGTATTATCGAAGATTGAATTTTAGTTTTATTATTATTGGTTTGGTTCATTAGTTCATAGGATGCAAAATTTTGCAGAGGTAAGATCATGGTCATCATCTCTGCTCTCTCATAGAATTGTTACTATTATTGCTTTTTTCCTTACAACCCTTAAAGATTACAAAGAATAGAATAGAATAGAAATAAACTTTATTGTACTACAACAAAAATATTCTTACAAGGAATACAACAGGGGAATATGTACAAAGGGCGACCTTATTGCTGAAAGGAATTTCTTCTTGAAGCACGAAGCATAACTCCTACTACTGTTTTTCAGCAATCAATTTGCTAGTTGTCATTTTCTGTAAAACCTATAACTTGACAAAAAAGTATTTTCCACACAAAGTTTCTTTAAAAACAAAATTCTTTCCTACAATACTAACATATCGTAGATTATAATGAATATTAAATACTCATTAATTAATTCACTTGTGGTTTTAATGAGACATAGTTGACATTTATTCATTAAGCTTTTAACTACTGCAGTTATTAGAATTATTTGTTTCTTTATCAGTAAATAATGATGCAGAATGTTTTGCCACTTAAGAAATAAGTACTTCAGATTGTGGTATCGATCTATTCGTTTTCCATCATCTATGGAGACTCATTTGATAGTAGATTTTTGATAAAAAGGTTTACTAAAAAGTAGGTTATGCCATCAAACATAACATAGAGAAGTTCCTATAGCACCAAAGAGGTACGCAGTTCGCCACCTATATTTTTTTTTTCGCCAAAATAATTCTACAAAATAATAAATAATTCTACTAAAACTCATTGCCTTTTCTGAGGCCTTAACAAAAAAATTATAAATAACAATAATCTTTCTGGCCCCCAAAATTTGATCTCATGTACTTACGGAATAGCAATCATTGTGAGGTAATATAAATAAATCTAAAGGCTGTGTATGTATTATAATTTCAGAATTTTTACTAATTTTTTCACTATTTCTGCAAGCTTGAATTCTGAATTTTGTATATTTGGTTGAACGTGTTAATCTCAGGATCTACTGGTTCGAATTGAAAAACTCCGCGACAGCATATGTCTTTCTTTTTAGGTTGACTCACTATAACCTTTTCTATGGTAATCAAATTTGTTCTAAGATAATGCATTATTTGCGAAGATGTTTTTATGAACATGATATTAATCCTTATCCAAATAAATACGTTATCCATCAGAATTATTTAATTATGAACAAATTTGCCCTTAACATCATTTGTTTACAATGAATATCTTAGGAGGTATCATAGTTTTAAAATAACTCCGCAACAAAATAATGATCAAGTACCACGCGCGTATTTATGATGTGCAAGGCGGGTGGTCATGAGGGCGGAGGGCGCTGGCCGGCTGCCGGTAGCTCTGCGAGGTACTTACCTTATTACATACCCACATTTTATAAGACTCCTACTTTTATCCAGTGTTCCTTAATTATTCCTATTCCCGTGACATTTTTTACTACAGTTCAACTCTTACTGATCACAGCGCATTGTTCCTTAATAGCTTCTTAAAGTAATGTAATAAGTAATACTCTTAAAGTAATGCAATATATTTTAATAGGTTTTTTTCTCAAATGAACGCCGGTGAAACCGCGAGGCACAGCTGATACACTATATGGATGTGAAATATGTCAGCAGTTGTCTATAATTCATTCGATATTTATTTACTTCATAGCAACAACTGACGAAAAAAAAGGTCGTTTTCACATTGCACATAAATTAGAACCGGGGCAACATTAAGTGTATAACATTCACTCCAAGGCCGAGATCAGAAAATACTTTTTATAGGTCAGTGGCTACTTTATTTTTTCTTTTAATGAACGCGCAACAGTAAACAAGTGATTTAAACACGAACCTTTCGCGTAGGGAATTGTAATGCGGATTGCGGACATTGGTCTTTAATTTAATAACAAAAAAAAAATATTTGTCATTAATCATCAACTATAATAACATTTTCATGATTTATGCAGGAGGTAGGGCATGCTACACGCCATGTCTAGTATCACTTTTCTACAGAAAACTTGCGACGCGACAGGTTTTGGGAATGTTTATAGTCACCGGTAATCGTTGTATACTCTTTGGCCATCTTGGCTATACAAAAAATACATCGTACATTATTAGACTTTCGATACGTGACGCCAGCGCTCAAGGCAAATGTCGTCTAATACGCCGTCATTCCTAATCGGGGTGACTCGTATTACAACGGAACGCATCATCTAGCTTTAAAGAACAATTCGACATGGAAAAATTTCTGAAAAGATCTATTTCCGAAATAAACTCATTTATCATTTATCCGTTCGAGGGTCGAGGTACGCCAAGACCCGACCCGACTCGGCCGACTTATCGATAGCCTTATTCAGGCCTCGTCCCGGCCTGGCCGACAAATCGACGGCCGTGTCCCGGTATTTACTAAAAATTAATTATCGAAATCGAATCGATTGTCCATTTTTACCATTGACTAATTAAAATGACACGACTATAATATTATTCCCCAATCCTCAAAAAGAGATTACAAAAAGTAGCACTATTAATTTTACAATAAAAACTTGCGTGAGTGATATTCATGTTTATTAGAAACTGTACGGTTTTACTCACGTTTGTATTTCGAGGATGCCCGACTATTTTCGGACCCGACGGGGGCCCTTTTTCAAGGAGTGAAGCGTCCTGCCGCGACGGTGTCAGGCGTCTGACGCCTATCCGATCCCCGAAATACAAACGTGAGTAAAACCGTATAGTTTCTAATAAACTATTAATTTTTTTATTCAAAATATTAAATAGGCACATAAGAGAACTATATTGGTAACATTATTATTTTACCAGTGGGGAATTCCCTAATAATCTGCTCCATTTTAATGAGAACTTCTTATCTTGCGTATTAAAAATGTTTGAACCGACGCACATATGAGGGTCAGCACATATGACTGTTGACTTGTTCCGGTTCTCTTTAATATTACTTTTTTGTATAAATTATTAATACGAATGTGAGTTAGTTTTTTTGTTTATTAAACTTTCGCGGCATAACTAATCAACCACCATCATGAAATTTTGGATACATGTTGTCATTGTCCTAATGGAAAATTCACACCTTGACAATATCAGAAATCATGAAAATAGAGATTTTCATTATTCATGTTCAACACACTGGGTTATAAATTTATTGTTGATGTGATTTGAAGGTAAAAAAAAAAAGTTCTGTCATTTTTTTTATTGTGTAGATAATGGTTTAGGCGTTCGTCTCCCTAGAGAAAAAAAATCACACACATAATTTTTAGTAAAACTATTAAAACTTTACCGAATGTGTAACTGTTACAACTGTTTAAGACTCAAAAAATTTTTTTGTTAAAAAAAATATAATCTCATTGATCAATAAAAAAAAATCATTTGTATGAAGCTCGCAGGAAAACAGCCAAAACCAAGTTGTTGGATTCTTCTCCCGGCGAGCTTAAGGCCAAAGACTTTGAGGTTTTTGAGGTAGCAGGTCCCACTCCGAAAAATAATCCAAAACCATTACATTGAAATGAGAATATAAATATGTCTTTTGTTTTTTATTTACAACATTATGCAGTTAATCTTTCGCTATCATACATCTAACTTAAAATATTTAAGTAACTATTATATTATCTGTGCTTAAAGGCCGAGTACTGCAGAGTCACCCGGTCCAAAAGAGCTGCAGGAACCACACGTACATCATTACACAACAATGTACATTTAAAACGAAGTAAATAGTTCATTATATGAAATAATATAAAATTATAATGTCGTAAACATCAAAGAAAAATTGTCCTACGGCTATAGGAATATGCCTTTGAATGCTTAGAAAACCTAATTGGTTCACTTTTAACAAAGAATGTTCCATGTTGTTTTTTTAAACAGGGTTTTCATGATATCGTGTAATAAAATTAATGAATTGGATACTAAACCATTTTTACAATTAAATAAACAGGCTGTTACAGAATATGTCGTCATATTTAGAGTCGTATAGTAGACCCCGTGAATAACGTAAAGTGCTAACAAATTTAGAAACTTTTGTTATTTTTAATACTAATTAGAAATCCTTATTTTGAAAATGTAAATTGAAATTGAAAATTAACCGATAAAGCTAGTGTTTCGTAAGGGAAAGGGCTAACATGAATGAAACTATGAGCATTTCATACCAAGAATGTTGATGGAATGTCCGAGTTTTCTGAAAATGTCTGTACAAAAAATAATTAAACCATTGAAATTGATATGAATATTCATAATATATTGTTTAGAAATGAGCAACTATATCAGAATAATAATTTTCGGAAGAAAGAAAGTTGTTTTATTTTTTTGGAAATCCTGTTTTTTTTTTCAGCAAAATCAACTGTTTTGCGGCTCGTCATTTGTCATAACACTCACTAACATTTGACCACGCCTTTCTCCAACACCAGGTGTATCCAAACAAATGGGTACTTTCATATACACACATCTAGTGTCAAAATGTCTAGGAATTAAGTACGTTTTAGAGTATAGCTGCAATTGTTATTTAAACTTTTTTGGATCGTTATTGATTCTTTTTAGTGAATTTCCCTATTTGAAAAAAAGAATTTTCTTTAAATTTTGATTTAAAATCTATATTATAAGATTATAAAGCTCAAGACTATGTTTGTTTGGTTGAACGCGCTAATCTCAGGAATTACTGATTTAAATTGTAATTTCTTTTAGTGTTCGATAGCCCATTTATCGAACAAGGTTATAAGCTATATAACATCACGCTACTACCAATAGGAGCGGAGCAGTACCCATAAACGTAGATGAAACTGCGGGGACAGCCAGTTATAAAATAAATTTAAAAATTTCTGTAAAAGTGGAGAACAATTTTCGCAGTATTTTAAGATGTTGCATTGCCTGACTTAGACCAAATAATTTATTTTGACCTGAATACTGAATAGGTTTCTACCCAATTGGGACCAAATGCAGCGGGGGATATTAAGGTAGTAAATAAAATTTGATTGATTTAAAAGAAATCTTAGGTTAATACCCAATTCAGAGCATGTTGTATAAAAAACAGCTTTTAAGGGACTTTCCCGAACATATTTTATTGCAATGAAAGATTTTTTTTTTGCTAATCAGCAAAACTTGAAATTTAAAAAACTAGTCTTTTTTGTTGTTGTATTATTCTCTAACTCAAAAATGCTGAATTGTCATCGATACAAATTCAATATAATTGTAATATGCCATCATCGAAGTGATATGACTCATCTTGGCAAAGAAGAAAGACATTGTTTTCAAGAGGAGAGTGCACGACGCAATTTCATTAGTCTTTTACATGTTTATAGTACATGTAGCTGGTTCCCGCAAAATCCAATGATAAAATAAATAAGATGAAACAACGAAATATATTGAAGTTATTTAACCCTAAACTTGAGTGATTATGGTCTGGCACACAAATTTCTTAGCCTATTTCACCTCTTTCTAGTTTTAAAGTTAAAGCGACTTTACTGACTGATTACAAATTTATTTCAAAAGACTAAAATACGCGTGAGATTTTAAATAAAATAGATAAGGCCCTACTTCAAACCGGTCTGTTAGAAGTTGGTGCCAAGCCCAAACGCCCGGTGATTTCATCATCAGGTCCTGACTTGGTGACAGTCACTCAAGAAATATAAAAAAATACTATATGTATTATTATGAAGCGACCTTCATAATAATACATATAGTTTTTTTTTTGTTTTACGACTAAAACAGCAGTAATGACATTTTCTCCTTAATTTTAGAGGTAACTTTGAACTCCAACGAAGCAACTTATGTGAAGAATAATTAAGTTTTGAAAGTGATACTTGGATCAAATACATGCTTGTAATAACAGCCATGAAAACACAAAAGTTTTTGAATGAGAAGACCAAAACGTAAAGCAACTATGTATTGAAACTTTGACATTTAGTACCTTCATCATCATTTGGCTAACTTCGTGAGTTCTCATAGTTACTGAATTATATGTGACCACCGTTAGGAAGAAAACTTTTTCAATATTTTGGCTTACAAGTCTTTCTATGTAAATTTATTAAACCATTCTACATATAATGCAGTTGAAAACAAATTAATATTGAATAACATTGTTTATACAACCTGTATAATAAAACCGCTAATGATTTTTGTCATTTACGTACATATATTTATTAAGTTTAATAAGTTAGCATTTGTTAGTCGTTCTCATCTTTCATTGCTTATTATACGAGTTTGCTTACAATGAAGAGCGTATTTCAATTCGTGTTTTTATTCGGTAAGTTAACATATAAAATTAATGTTTAATAACATTTTTTTTTATTTTCGTATATAATATTATCTTATCAATATTATAAGTTTGTAAGGATGGATGGATGGATGTTCGTTACTATTTCACGCAAAAACTGAACGGAACTGGAGAGAACTTGACACAGAGATAGATTATAGTCTGGAATACCACATAGGCTACTTTTTATACTGGAGAAATGTACGGTCCCCGTGAGATAGATTTCACCAAAATTTCTCCACGAACTAAGTTGCGGGCAACAACGAGTATTTAATAACTTAAAACTTAAATGAAAAAATATGTTAGAGTCAGTAGGTAGATATTGGTGTCAATTCTGTTGTATTTACTCTCTTGACTATAATTGACTAAATTTTCTTCATACAAAATGTAAACCTTGTATTCTTTGAAACAAGGTCTTATTTCAAATTTAAACAGGTAGGTACATATGTCGCTATCGAAATAAGCGATTTATTTGTCGACTAAAGTCTGACACGCTTAAATAAACTTTATTACCACGTAGCGAGAGCCGCTATCCGTTGAATGCCATCTCTTTTGCTCTGTGTTTTTAGTAAGCGTCTTCGTAGATGTCGATTAAAATAATGTCATCTTAGTTCGTTTTGAACAAGTTTTTATACGGCAATTATACGGCATTTGAATAAATGGGGACTCTCGCTGCGTGAAAATAAAGTTGAGTATATGTTGATAGGTTTTAGTTAAATTTAGTGGCGCTGAGAAATAGATACCAGTAACAAATAGACCTTGTAACGAAGAAGACAAGGTTGATTTCATATGAAGAAATTAAGTCAGGTTTTAGTTTAGTCGAGTGTACAATAGAATCGGGACCATTGTAATTTTTAAAATTCATTCGTGTTTTGTGTTTTTTCAAATAAAACTAACCTCTTTGTAAAAGAAGTGAACGTTGCAAATCCGATTTCTGTCTTAAAATTTAAAATAAATAGTCAGAAAAAGACCATAGTGAACCCTTCTGGGCAATAATTTCTGTTTTTTTATATATTGTGATGATTAAGATACAACAAATAATATTTTTCTGAATATCTATTCTATCTATACTAATATTATAAATGTGAAAGTAACTCTGTCTGTCTGTCTGTCTATAAGCTTTCATACCTTAACTACTCAGCCGATCATCATGAAATTTTGCATTCACTTTGTCAGGGGTAATGAGAAGTAGCGATGGGGGATGGCGAGATGTTTGAACAATCGGAACAATCGCAGTCGTTTAAATTTTCAATCGAGTCATCGATTGTCTCGGCCTGCCCTTGAACAATCGAGATGTTTTTCAATTGTTTCGAGTCAAAGTTCAATGAGTCCGGAGGCGTCGATTGTAGCCGAATGCTACAATCGACGCCTATTTATTTAAGTAATAGATGGCCGAATCGGTACTACCTAATTAATGTATTTATTTGTATTTTTAATTAAAACACTCATCTATCTATCTATTTATATAAATATTTTATGTCCGTTTGTTCAATATCGTAAAGCTCCTAAAGTTCTTTACCGATTGTTTTAAAATTTTTACTCAACGTTGTATACATATACGCGAATGTATTTAAAATTTTTGTTTTTTTTTTTAAATCAATATAATATGTTTGTTCGTATTTTAAATTTCATGATGATCGGATGAGCAGTACAACAGCACGCCTTACTGTTTCATCAGCTCGTCATGAAAATTTACATACACGTTGCCAGGGACACAGTGAAGGACATAGAGATATAAAAATTACTGTTACGCGAACGAAGTCGCCGGTAAAAGCTAGTAATATTAATAAATGAAAACACAACGAGCAGAATCTAGTTTAAATTTGATACAGAGCCACCTAGTTGATTTTTCTAAAACTATTGCTACAACATTAGAGATCAATATATGTTTTGGAAAAAGCCTAACTAACATCGTGATTTTGCCGTAACCGATCGATCTCTTTTTATGAAATAAGTTTTTATTCGATATTTAAAACGAATAACCTAATGCATTAAAAATCGATTACACATATTTAAACGTGAGGTCGTTTGTTGATTTAATTTAGAAAGTAATTAAAAACTAATAAATGGCATAATATCTAGTAGTATTTTGTTAAATTTAAGGCAGAGCCATCTAGTAAAATCTTTTAAAATATAATTAACATAATTATCAAAAACTAGAGCATATTTTTTTAAATGAGATCATTATTTGTGTTAACAAATGTCCCTAGATATGTTAATTAGGTTTTAGGTTGATTGGGAATGAGATAAGTAAGATCATTATTAACCACAGCTAGATGATACGGTTATTTTGGCCTCGAATCGACAAGTCAGTTCAATAGCTGTGATTGGTTGATGTTCGACTCATAATGTGGATTGATGCACTTTCGCTCAGTACGAATACCATTTGTGTGAAAATAAAATATGTAACTTTAAAAAGCCTCGGTGTTTTAAAAAGTCGTTAGAGTAGGAGTTTTTTAACAAATAAATAGAACATGGTAAAGTAAAATCAGTTGAGTGCAAAATCTGCAAAATTATATTTTTCTTTATTTGTTTAGTACTTTAGTTTACCTACATAATATATGTTTTATTTAAGTTAAAGTTAAATTTTTTAAGTTTATGTTATATTTTCTTGTAGACGTATAATTTAGATGTTAATATAAAACAAATTAGGTATTAAGTACCTAATGCAAACAAAGTTCCTATTATTAATTTTGTGATAGTTATTTTATTCAAAAGTTTTTTATATAATAAATTATTAAAACTGTTATTTATAATTCGATCATTACTAATAATGCGCATAATGTTTTAAAGTATTGACACATTTTTACGTAACAATATAAGACTGATTCATTTTTGTTTGTATTATTTAGAATAAAAAAATACCAGTCGATGGTATTCAATTCACGACTCAACTCGACTGTAAATTGTTGATTATTTCAAACGTCGCATCACGCGTTGATAGCTACTTAGCGACCACCAACGCGGCATCGAGCATATCGCATCGCGATATTGACTCGAAGCCATCGATGACGACTGAGGACCATCGAGAATCATCGAGATGTTTCAACAATCGAAATAATCGACTTAAACATCTCGGCATCGCCCATCGCTAGTGAGAAGCATGTGACCCTTCACCAAGAAAAAAGGAATGTTGCAAATTTTCTTGTGTTTGTTCAATGACCATGTTCAAATTCACTGAACCCAATACATGTATATAGATGACATGTAGGTATTGTGCTCGGTGACCACAATTTCATAAAATGGAAAATAATATTCTTTTCTGAGCAATATCTTGTGTGTATGAGACAAATACGGATTATAATTATTTTAATAATTTATTCCACAAGTACTATACAGTGTGTTCAATGGCTGCCTGCAGGAGGAGGAAAGATGTTCGCAAACCACCTTTCTCATAACATTAAAAATATTACAATGTTGCCATAAGAGAAAAAATCTAACATTATAAAAAGTTTAACAATTAATATGTTCAGAAATTAACCTAACATAGTGTTTTAAGACTTACAAATTTAATTTTCGGAAACTTTGTTATATATTTATAAACTCTTTATACGTTAGATAGTATTAAAGCTTTATAACAACAAGTTATGACGACTTCACAGTAACCTTAATCCCCACAAACCCGGGATAAAGTTAGTTTAAAAATAATATTTCTTCACAGGTACACTTTCATCATTTATTTCGGCTAAGCAGATTAATTTTTTTCGAAAAGACTACACATATAATGAAACATTCGATGCCTTCTATAAACTGCATTGGAATCACCCAGTGTCAACATGGGATGACGCTTTCCTCGCATGCGACGACGAAGGGGCCACGCTTTTCTACCCAAAAGATAAAGGAGAGTTGCATTTGATCAGAGCCTTAGCTGTGACAGTATCAGGACGCCATAATGACAATAATACAGATATATTCCTCGGCCTCCATGACAAATACGGCTTGGGAGAGTTTATCACTGTTGACGGTAACTAAAAATTGTATTATGTCGCAAAACTTGCACACAAATGCCGTTTTATTTAAGTTTTGCATTTATATAAGTATAGAATGATATTTTTCCTTTTCTTTTGTATATTTTGTTTTAATATTAATTACGTTACGTAACGTAAGGTACAATTGCGTATAAATAGCCTGTCTGTGACCACGGCCAGTGCAACCTGGTCGCAAGGGCAGGCAATTCAGAGGTATGTAATACCTATTCGTGATCGAATTAATTATCATAAACCATAAAACCATATCATAAAACATAATTATACGTATATATATGTATATATATATACTCATTAATATATGTATATATTTATATATATATATATATATTAATGAGTACCTTTAATTATTTACATACATGTATAGCCATGTCTTCATAAAAGTATATACTTACGTTTTGTTGAAATTTCCAAAGCTTTGTGTATTCTGAAGTATATTGGGAACATTTTAAAATCATACATTATATTATTGCAAACTAATATTATCTATAACCCTCAACAAAATATTATAAACGCCACATTTCTTTTTTGATTATCCATTTAATACGTCATTTGTTTGATTTTTTATAAAATTAATCTTATTAAATAAAACCAGAAACCTTACTTCGTTAAAAATAACAAGAAAATACGAAAAAAGAGGGTGTAAGCATCACCGTCGCGAAGAACTTAGAAAAACGTGTTTCTTTCGATACGTATCATAATGCAAAAGTCAGTTCAAATCAAATCAAATCAATGGATTTAGAGTTTACAGTCATTAGTTTGAATTTGCGCTACGCAATGTAAACGTACGCAAAGTAGGTATTATTTTTGTGCGATACGCTGAATGATCTTAAACGTTCGGCGCCGTCGAAGCAAATGATTGCATACTGCATCTGTTAACTCATTTTGATATCACTTTGAACCAAAACAATGTAAAATTAAAAAAAGAATATTTTTAAAATATTTTCTTTTTATATCGGGCGTCTTATATAAAAATCGATTCTTAAGGAGTAAACTCCAAAAATGCGAAAGTATGTTTGTTTGTTAAGCTTTCACGCATTAACTACTCAACCGATAATCATGAACGTGGGAGAGCCATGCTTTGGCCCGTATAGGCCGGCTCGACTCCGCTCGATATCACGGCCTCACAGAAAACCGGCAGTAATGCAATGCTTGCATTGCATTTCGTCGCGTGAGTGAGGTTACCGGAGGCCCTAACCCTTCCCTCTCCCTTATTCCCGTACTTCCCCTCTACCCTCTTCCCCCTCCCCCTCTTCTCCTACTCCCACCTTAAAGGGCAGCCCATGGGCGGCGATAGTCATTTACCATCAGGTGACCGGTCTGCTCGTTTGCCCCCTATATCATAAAAAAAAAATTTGCATAGAAGTTGTCAGGGGTACAGAAAATTACATAGGGTACCTTATATCCCTACAAAGTATATCCTGTTCCTTAGGGATATGTATTGATTGACAAAATCTATAATATCACGAGCGAAGCTTGGTCAAAAGGTAGCATGCTATTTCTTTGAATCTTAAACATTTAAGAAACAAGAATTAAGATTCAATTCATAACATTGACTGTCCTGTTGGTCTAGTGGTTAGCGATCCTGACTCCTGAGCCAAATGTCTTGGGTTAGATTCCCACCCATTAATTGTATGATGAGCACGATCATTTGTTCTGTGTCTGGGTGTAATTTATCTAAAATATGTATATATTTAGAAATATATAAGTATGTTTATCAGCAGTCTGGTTACCATAGTACAGGCTCTGCCTAGTTTGGGATCAGACGGCCTTGTGTGAGCCGTGTCAAGTTATTATTATTATTACATCATTTACCCCTCTTCCGAAATCCGTTATCAAGTATTTCCCGTTCTCTTTTTCAAACCATTATCGGGTTTTATTACACCCATCATTCAACATTGCAGGATATTCAACTGAGTCTTCACTGTCTGTGACTGAACCAGAGACATCCAACAGATTACCTTCGGGCTATTGTGTACTCATGGACATCAACACAGGATCGTACAGAGTAGGATCTTGTGTGAGGAATAATCTACAGAAAGGTCTGAATTTTGTTTGCAAAAAAGAAAAAGCCGTAATATGTCCGACCATTGACGAAGGTGGGTTGTTTCGACATACTCGTACTTTAAAGCATTTCAATTCAAGTTTTAACGCATACTATTAAGATTGGATTATATTTTCATGGGAGAGCCATGCTTCGGCACGTATGGGCTGGCTCGACCAGAGTATATATACCACCACGGCCTCACAGAAAACCGGTAGTGAAGCCATGGTTGCATTGCTGCAACCGGCTGTGCAAAAACTCACAAACAAGGCCTTCTTAAGGTCATAAGTAACTGGTCACTTACTATCCTGACATATTATTGTAGTGTGTATTTTTTCCAAAACCAAAAAGAAAAAATATAAAAAAAAAATTTGATGTCAACTTTGACTTTTAATTTAGACCTGAAACATGTTTTGGGAAATACAACCTACAACTACACACTTAAAAAAGTTTTAATTTTTTTAATCCTAAAATATAACCTAGCGTAACGAACATCGTTCTATTTTCTATACAATACTTTTCAGATTACAAATACGCAAAATCTTTAAGAAAATGTTACAAAATCAACCAACGACAAAAAACATGGGATGAAGCGTACCGAACATGTTACATGGAAGGAGGTATACTGACAATTATACAGGATGCAAATGAAGCAAGCTGGATACATGATTTCCTGGGAAACAACAAGCATGCGTATTATGTTGGTATTCGCAGGATTATGCCTGAAGGTGAAATTTATACCGTCAAAGGTAACACAAACTTATTTTTTTTCTACTTATATATACTATACATGCCCATACATAATAATAACGTAACCTGATATTTAACTAGTCTGTCGTAGGCTTGAATTACGTTCTAAATTCAAAATTCAGAACAGGATTCGAGACCACCACATAACTTTATTTTATTTTATTTCCAAAATGTTTAGTAAATTACAATATGTCTCGGAAACCCTACTTAAAATCTAGGACAGAAATTTAGGCCATCACAGATTAAATTTTATATAATTTCCAAAATGTTAACAAAGTGATAATATATGTCATACAGTATAATTATTAAGCGTCTAATATCAAAATATCAGGCTCTAACCCCGTTCTAAATTCAAAATTTAGAATATATTTTAAGATTACCACAGGTTAGTTAATTTTATTTCATTTCCAAAATGTTAACAAAGTTACATATTATAGATCATTGCGTCACAAACCTAAGCCTAAACCACTTTGACACTCCAAATACCACTAAATCCACCACAAGCGGCTCTAAATACTGTTTGTTGAGAAAGTGAAGGTTTCGTTATTAGCCTATATCTATCAAAGTAATATTACTGAAAGTATAACAAAGGCTTGTTGTGAAATTACTTACTACCCTCAATTTTGGTACACAATTTTATTACTTTTTTATAGGTAAAAAAATTGACACTGTATATCAGCGGAGGTACAAAAACGAACGAGAAAACGAAAAAGACTGCGGAGTTATTCGGTCTACTGATTCCGAAATTTATACCAACACCATCAACTGCGCTAATACGCTACCCTTCATTTGTGAAATAGAAGTAAATAAATTATAATAATATGTAACAAAATCAAATGCCTTTATATTTTTTCAGTTTTATATTAATTAAACATTGCTTTATGTACTCACTGTTTTTTTGTTTTTCTACAGTAACAGTCCCGTGACGTATGTTATGTATACATTACTTGTTCAGCTCTGGTTTGATAAGTATCGATGGTGAATAATAATAATCAATCCGGAACAGCAATGTCACGGTAATACTATCCATACAGTAATGTATCTTCATACAAATGGTCGGATCGCGAGACATACCTACACGCCTTGCGTTCGGTTAACACTCAGTTCGCAAACAGTCGCGATTGCTCCGCAGTGACGAACAAACGGTGTGATCGTTTTTTAAGCAGTAAGCGTGCGATTTGTGTATTTCATTGAAATAAATACAAATACTCAAGTATTTAATTGGCAATTAGAAATTATAGAGTATATTGTGCTGTTTTTGGTTACTTGAATTGTTCAAAACGCACCCAGAGATAACATTTGTTAAATTATCTGGAAACTCCGAAAGGTAAAACTATAAAATAATTTTTATGAACCTACTAGTACGTAATTTGTTTCTTTTTTAAAAGGTAGGTATTTCGCTTTTTCCACCTAGTAAAATACCTGGATTAATAAATAAAAAAGTAGATAGGGTGACAAAAGTGACACACGAGTGACTTACCCACACTCGCGTTAAAAAAAAACTAGTAGGTAGTTCCTAGGCTTAGCTTTCTATTTACTAATGTATTTAGCTACATACATATATTATTGAATTAGACGAAATATCATTATGAAATGATTATGAAAGTAAAAAATGGTAGGTTTTTTTATAGTATAGGGGGCAAACAAGCAGAAGGGTCACCTGATGATAAATAACTACCGCTGCCCATGGGCACCTGTAACTCGAGAGTCACAAGTGCGTTGCCTCCCTTTAAGGTGGAAGTAGAGTAGGAGAAGAATGGGAGGGGGGGAAGGGTGGGGAGGGGCGTAAAAGTGGGAAAAGGGGGAGGGGGAAGTGGGGGGAAAGGGTGGGGAGGGGCGTAAAAGTGGGAAAAGGGGGAGGGGGAAGTGGGGGGAAAGGGGGAAGAGTGGGGAGGGGGTAATAGTGGGAAAAGGGGGAGGGGGAAGTGGGGGGAAAGGGGGAGGGGTAAGAGTGGGAAGAGGGGGAGGGGGAAGAGTCGGAATAGGGGGAGGGGGGAAGTGGGAGGGAAGAGTGGGAAGAGGGTTAGGGGTAAGAGGGGGAAGTGGGAGAAGGGAAGAGGGGAAAGACGGGAATAAGGGAGAGGGAAGGGTTAGGCCTTCCGGTAACCTCACTCACGCGGCGAAATGCAATGCAAGCTGGTTTTCTGTGAGGCCGTGGTATTGAGCGTACTCGAGCCGGCCTATACGTGCCGAAGCATGGCTCTCCCAAGTTTTAATTTACTTTATAAATAAGATTTTATAGTAGCTAGTTAGTAGCTAGGTAGTGGCGCACACGCGATGATATGGTTTGATATTAATTAACGTTTGCAGCGGTTCAACATCGGATGGGTGACCAAAAAAAATGTTTTTTGATTTGCTCTGTGCTGTAGGTAATGGGCTTGTTAATTTTACGGACAGTTACTCGTCAGCTGTTTCTTGCATTTTGATTGAGTAGGTAGGTGTTGAAGTTTGTAAGGATTGGAGTTTGGTAACCTTCGGCAACAGCAGTTTATTTTAACAGAATAAAGGGAAATCTATTTATATTTATAAAAATTAATTATAATATTTACAATCACAAAAGTAGAAAAAACTCAAGTAGGTAGATGAAATTATGGGCAGCCCTATCGTCGCATCGTCGTCGTCTGTCGTGTTTACGTACCGTCCGGCTGAAGGTAATTATATCAAGGAAAGGGCCGAGTCACAATACTGTATATACTTATACTGTGGCAATGTAGTTACAACTTATCACGCTAATCAATGACATCAGGCAATACTTTCTCGTGTTCTTTTCAAATAAGTCAAATCAACTAAATACGTAGTTGTTTGGTGCCGACTCAAAATTCTTAGAGAAAATATGTTGGTTCATAAGTGGTTTGAAGTTGGGATAAATAGCTAAATAGAAATATCTAACAAAATTAAACAAATTCATCTATTATTGAGAATAACGTTCATAAAAGTTCAAACTCGCAAAGGAGACCGCCAGATTTCGCATTAAGCGCGGACAGCAGTTTCGTAAACAAATATAAAATAGTAATTGTTTTCTTTTAATGTGGAATAAATATTGCTGAGAATCCGGTAATGGCCAGCAAAAGTATTTTACAAAAGCATTTATAAATATTGATATTGACTCAAAACGTACAATTCATTCAATCTGCAATAGAATTAGCTCGTATGTGTTGTATATTAAAAAAAAATGTGGCGAACGTAAGCCAATATTGCTCATTAATTAATAAAAATCTCGATTACATAATATTTTTAAACCTATGTAATAATAATATTTGTTAAACATGTTTTTTGTTTACTTTGTAAGTATTTTGTTTTTGTGAAATAAGTAAAAAATATATTCTCATGAATAATTTGCCATAAGATATTTTAAAGTGTATTGGATAATTTTCTTGACTCATAATGGCAACACTTGATTAATCTGTTGTTTTATGTCATGACAGAAAATAAAAAAATAACACAGACATTTCTGAAAAATAAATAGAATAGTTTTAGTGAATGACTAATGACTGTTTTATTTACTTTTTTTTTTTTTGTAAACGCCTGGCCACTACATTATACTATATTGTTAGGAATCAGGAGCGCAAATGATAAAAAATATAACACGTCACGCGAGGTGACTCATAGGCTTATTTATTGTAACAAAACACGTAACTTGAAACGATATTTTAATGAGCACAAGCCACAAGGAACAAAACCAATACCAAGAGATTGTTTACGACTCACCAACAATAATTGCACAACTATTTTTTGACATTTCCGACCGATTTCGGCAATGGTGACCACTTCGACCCCTAGTCGGAGAGAAGGCATCGATGCGCTCGAAGATGGCTTATGTAGCCTATCTTCGCAGCGAAACATCGTGCACAGTGAGGGCACGTGAGTACGTCGTTCTCGTAATTATATGTTATGGCAGCAGGTGGGCGAGCCTTTAACCGGTCGCGTTTGGTATCAAGGTCAGCTTTACGCAGAACCTCGAATTCGCGTACCTGGCTGTTCACCATCGTGCGCCATTCTGGCCGCTGTGCTGCCAAACTTTCCCAACGAGATGGCTCTATGTTGCATCTCTTCATATGTCGCTTTTGGACATCCTTGCACCGGAGGAGGGGACCGCCATGATTCCGCTTGCCCTCCTCCAGTTCAGAGTAGAAGATGCGCTTCGCCACTCTTTCCTCTGCCATACGAGATACGTGACCGCACCACCGAAGCTGTCGACGCATTAAATAGGCCTCAATGCCATCAACATTGGCTCGTCGCAGAACTTCAGTGTTTCGTACTCTATCGGACCATCTGATCTTCATGATGGAACGGAGGCGTTTAAGGTGGAAGCGATTCAGAGTGCGAATGTGGCGGCGATATACACACCACGTCTCAGAGGAGTATAGGAGGTTTGGCAGCACAATTGCCATATACGCCGATATCTTAGTCGCCAGCTTAAGGTCATGCGAGCAGAAAACCTTGGAGCGTAGTTTGCCAAATGCCGCAGCTGCGGCACCCACCCTGCTATTGATCTCAGCATCAAGGTCACACTTGGATGTTACAGTGTTCCCCAAATAGCGAAATTTTTCCACCTGCTTCAGCACATCCTCACCAAGTTTTATGGTCAGTGTCTCGTGACCGTGTATGTCCAGGGACATCACCTCCGTCTTGTTGACACTGATCTTCAGGCCGAACTTACGGCATGCTTGGTGAAGTGCGGACATCAGCTGTTGCAGGCCGTCTGGGGATTCTGCTAAGAAGCACAAGTCATCTGCATACAAGATCTCAGTGATGAGTGTGTGTGAGACTTTAGTGCGAGCCATAAGTCTAGCCAAATTGAAAAGACTGTCGTCTGTGCGGAAGCGGATGCGGACTCCTTGAGATGCAGTGTGTGAGACTTCTCTAACTACCACCGCAAAGCACAAGGCGAACAGAGTAAGCGCTAAGACACTTCCTTGTTTCACCCCACAGGTGACGGGGAAGAAATCTGTCTGCTCACCGTCTACAGTAACGCAGCATTGCATGTCGTCATGCAGGAGTCTGACGAGTCTCACAAACCTTTCCGTGCACCCGAGCTTGCTTTGCACCAACCATAGAGCTTCGCGAGGCACGCTATCGAAAGCTTTCTCCAGGTCAACAAAGCAAAGGTACAGGTGACAACCCTGTTCTCTGCTCTTTTCTTGCAGTTGCCGCACAGAGAATATAGCTTTGCATGTGCGTCGATTCGGTCGGAAGCCAAACTGGGTTTCAGGCAGAACCTTTTCAGATAATTTCATTAGGCGATTTAAGAGAACTCTAGCAAAGACCTTTTCGGGGGCTGTAAGGAGCGAAATACCGCGGTTAGAGTTGCAGTCAGATCGGTCACCCTTGTTCTTGTAGAGAGCACTTATGCGCGATACTTTAAAGCTATTCGGAACGCGCTCCTCCTCCCACATGCCAACAAATAGTTCCCACACCAACGTGTGCAACTCCTCTCCGCCGTATTTTATCAGCTCCCCCGGAATGAAGTCAATACCAGCCGCCCGTTTGTTGTTTTGTTGCTGTCTGATGGCAGTAACAACCTCGTCACGCAATAGAGGATCGTCCAGCTCAAGAGCAAGGGGGAGCTGAGGCATTAAACCGATACTATGCAGATCAGCTGACCGATGAACATTTAGCAGAGTATTGAAGTGCTCCGCCCAGCGCTTTAGTACATCCTCCTTGCTCGTCAACAGGTGACTACCGCCTAGAGACCTTAAAGGCACCCTTGCGTGGTAGGATGTACCAATCAGCTTACGTACCTCACTGTAGAACTCTCCCAGCTGGTTTGACACAACTATAACAAGTTCAAATATGTATATATATATATATATATATATATATATATATATTATATATAAATAAAACAATAATCAAAAAGAAGTACGAATCCTTGTTCTTGAGCGATGTTGCTACCTCGAACGACTACGGTCAAAAAAAAGTTATAACCGCCCGCGCTCTCATTTTATACCTTGGCGGAAATTCACATTCTTCCTTCTAACAATATATATGTTTGGTTTCTACATGGCTTTAGCTACTAAAAAATAATATTTTTATCTCAATAGGAAAATGTCCGCACCGAGGCCGAATTCCCATATAAAGCTGTAGGTGTTATTTCCACCATCAAGATACTAATTTGAAAAGAAAACACTACTACCCTGCCAAAAACCAAATTACGCGCCATACAGCCGCAATATATTTATTTTTAATATTACATGCAATATACGACTTCAAACGGACTAAAATGTACCTAGTGCTTTTATAATGTTACCGATAATATTAAAAGGGTCACATGTATTGTAGTCTTTTCAATTAAGTTTGAAATCGATTAATTTTCACTTTTCAGTGCCTTTTGTTGGTGCTTTTTGAAGTTGGTTTAACTCTTTTTTTAAAGTGTTTATGATAAAACTATTACTGCGACAAAAGAAGGAATCTCCCTCTAAAATGTAATCCAGTGATATGTGACGAAGGCCAGACCAACTACCTAGTAACTGCTGACCCTGCATCGCGCTTAGTATTATACAATTTCCAAACATCAACCGTTGGGCTGTGGTCCGCCATTGTGTTCTTTCTGTATTAAAGCGGCATAAAATAACTATCGAAATGGGACCGATTACAATCACAAGAAATGCTTCTCTTCATCCAAAATATCAGGAATGTCGGAGCCGGTACCTAGATGAAGTCCTCCACACCCCAACCAATCCACCAGATCTGTCTCCTGAAAAGGGTCAAGGTTCCATAACCGCATAATTTTTATCTGACGGACGCTACTGCGTCACAATGACCGTCTTACTCAATCTATTGAACTCAGTATTATCTATAAAAATAGGAGTAAGATGTACATTATTATATGTAACAAACATAACACAAGCATTATACTGTGTGTGACACATTTTATTTATTTTGCGAGACCTTTCACATCGGTCGATAAAAACATAATTATCATACGGGATGTTCACTTTTAATAGAGTTGACGTTTTAAAAGAAAAATAGTCTGACTTTAATGACTGTGAACATAGACATACATAAGTAAATACGCCCGTACCCCTTTCACATAATCCCCTAATATATAATTATAATTATCATCACAACATATAATAATAATTGCTCCCTGCAAGCCTATTGCCACCGTGCTTTTTGGGAAGTAAGCATGGTAAAATCGGGAGTATAATAAAAGAGAAAGTGAAGGCAATGGAACGAAAGGGTTATTGCTTATCATTATAAATACGTGAAGAGAATTCTTTGTAGTAACGTGAATTTTGAAATATTTACATTTTATATATAGAAGAAGTGCAGAAAGCTAAAATTTGTAAACAATATGTTTTACAACTTTAAAAAATTACTTACGTGAAAACGGCTCAATGAAATACACGCGTCCAGTATATGCGTTGACCTGTCAAGTAAGTAAGTCTATACAATGATAGGTCAAGTTATACTGGCCAATGAAAAAACCACAGATCAAGGGAGATTTCTTAAGTAGGCATGTCGCGTGCGCCCGTATCTGGCGTAAATTGTGCTTGTTAATCATTTCTGTCTTTAATCGAGTGTCAACCAGCGACCGCGTCATTTGTCGAATACTACGAAATGCCGCGTTGTTCAATGGTTGTTTGCGGAAATAACAGCTTTAAAGTGAATTATATGAAAGATGACATCTTATTTTATGCGTAACTACAATAATTAAACTGTATTTTGCCATAATAATCAATAAGCAAATTCGGTATGCTGATATTTATGATGATGGAATATTAAATTCACCATATTATTAAAACAAAAACCATTTCTGGCCTAGTACGGCTTACATAATAAATCATATTGTTAGCGACGCAATGTATGAGTTTGTTTGCCGATTCTCTCACTAGCACGATAAGCTCGTAATGCAGCCGCAGCTGGCTCCCGTATACTAGGGATGTGCACATGATACGTCGCTTTTGTTTCTTACGTTTTTTTTTATTATGCTTGAAAGTCGAGTCAAGTACACGTTTTAGCTTTATGCTTATCTAATGAATTTTAAAATATATGAATATGAATGTATAGTGTCAAATTATGCAGATATACTTTTAGTGTGTTTTTATTTTAGATTTCCAAAAGATCCAAAAAAAAGTGGATAAATGCTAAAGGCCAGGGCCCAAACTTTGATTATTAACTCTCGAGAGTTAATAATCAAAGGGTCCAAACTGGTTTTCGAACAAAAAAGCAATGTCTAGTGAAGACCCTTTTAATATTGCTGCGGTAATGAAAAAATATATTGGATGTATTATTTATCAAAAAAAAACATTTCAAGCGGCATATGTTAAACAAGTATTAGCATTTTAGTGGTCATTAAAGTCATTTGCTTAGCTTGCTAGTAGGTTTCCCTAAACGGTAATAGCGCTGATTTATCTCAAACATATTTTTTTTTACACTAAATGTGCCGTTTTATTTAATCATAACTAACAAAAAAACAGTAGATAAAAAGCAACTAAAAGTATCACATTTAAAAAAAGCATCAAGATGTTCCATAGACCTTTCCTAAGATAGAATTTCGATAACTTTACACACATCTCACACACGGCCGTCACTTTATTTTTGTAAATGAAATCACTAGCGTATATGAAATGTAAATTACTTTTGCACAGCACAACGATAATTATTGATATCCATGTGAGTGTAAGGCGGACGGTAGCTCTAAATAAACTAGCGTTTCTTACACGCTAATGTGTTTATTCAATTGTCAAGCACTCATTGACTTCTTGATATCGTATACACTTAAGTGCGTGTGAGTCTACGCATCTATTGGTTCTGTTGAACTGCATATGTAGTTGTAAGCTAATGGAAGGGACAATTTGGAGACAGCGGTTTTCATACATTTCAATCTAAAAGGCAAATCTAGTTGATTCGACATGGTCGACATTCGACCACCACGCGATCTCTAGTACGTTTAGAAGGCACAGACTTTCCGGCAATAACCAGTTCCAGTAACAGGTACGTGACCTTGACCTTCTCGAACTACTCCCAATCCATCCGAACATAGACCATAAACTTTTTTTACTTATGCTTAATATGGTCTGTACTTTACACTCTTACTGCTGGAACACTAACAGAGACCAGAGAAACAACTTTCCCACCGTGAGAGAGCCATGCTTCGGCACGTATGGGTAGGCTCGACCGGAGAAATACTACGATCTCACAGCAAACCGGCCGTAAAGTAATGCTTGCCTTGTTTCGCCGAGTTAGTTACCATCAGGTGACCCATCTGCTCGTGTGCCCCAAATCCCATAAAAAAATACTAAGTGTAACACTCGTTGAGTCCCAGGGAAAGTTATTGTTTTGTATCCGGGCACGAATTAAATCAGCAGTAAATTGCAGGAGTTTTAAATAAGAACTATAAACTAAACCCCCTTCTCTCATTGAAACAAAAAAATTGCAAATTTTTTATGTGGGAGAGCCATGCTTCGGCACGTATGGGGCGGCTCGACTCCGCTCGTTACCACGGCCTCACAGAAAACCGGCCGTGAAGCAACGATTGCATTGCATTTCGCCGCGTGAGTGAGGTTACCGGAGGCCCTAACCCTTCCCTCTCCCTCCTCTTCCCACTCTTTTCCCCCCCTCCCCCTCTTCTACTACTCCCACCTTAAAGGGCGGCAGCGTACTTGTGACTCTCGAGTTGCAGGTACGGGCGGCGGTATTCATTTACCATCAGGTGACCCGTCTGCTCGTTTGCCCCTTATACCATACAAAAAAAATCACCTATTAAAAATGGAGGGAGCAAGCATTTGTTTCTATTAATCAATAGGGTCTTGGCACAGTATATGTATATACAGTATTGTGACTCGGCCCTTTCCTTGAAATAATTACCTACAGCCGGACGGTACGTAAACACGCGATAGGGCTGGCCATAATTTCATCTACCTACTTGAGTTTCTTTTTAGTTTTGTGATTGTAAATATTGTAATTTATTTTTCATTAAAAAATATGAAATTCGTTGTGAATGAAATGAGTAATGTTTAATAAAAATAATATGTTTTTTGATTAGTAGATTTAATAAAAAAATCACTTATAAATTTGAAATTGAAAAATATTTGCGCCTAGACTGTGACGTACGAAAAGCTTTATTGTTTAATTTAATAGTATAAAAATCCGCAATTATATATCAATATATTAGCATTATATTAAAGGGAAATTAATCTAGTTTTGTTTTTAAGGGTTTTGTTGGTAAAAATATTAAATTTTATGTTTACTGGGAACTCTTAATAAACCTCATTTTAAGTATTACAGATTATCACTATCGAATTTTGACATAGATAACTTCCATCTATAAACGTCTAGCTATTTGTCAGTATTTTTATCTTCGCTGTAGCTATTACAAAAAAATGTTAGCTGTTACAAAGGTTTTTGTTACCAATCTGTGACCCAGTTCCGCGCGATTCGACTCCGCGGGGAGCCCGTAAATTCTTTTGCGAAGCATGGACGTTTGAACTAATAATGATATTTGGTCTAATTCAATAACATGTAAGTAGCTAAATACATAAGTAAATAGATAGCTTAGCCTAGGAAACTACCTACTAGTTTTTTTAACGCGAGCGTGGGTAAGTCACTCGTGTGTCACTTTTGTCACCCTATCTACTTATTTATTTATTAATCTAGGTATTTTACCAGGTGGAAAAAATAAAATACCTACCTATTAAAAAAAAAACAAATTACGCATTAGTAGGTACATAAAAATTATTTTATAGTCTTACCTTTCGGAGTTTCCAGGTAATTTAAAAAATGTTATCTCTGGGTGCGTTTTTGAAGAATTCAAGTAACCAAAACAGCACAATATAGTCTATAATTTTTATTTGCCATATTGAGTACTTAAGTAAATGTATTTATTTCAATGAAATACACAAATCGCACGCTTACTGCTTAAAAAACGATCACACCGTTCGTTCGTCACTGCGGAGCAGTCGCGACTGTTTGTGTACCGAGTGTATACCGAACTCAAGGCGTGTAGGTATGTCTCGCGATCAAAACCTATTTATAAAGTAATAGTAGTAAAAGTAATATATACTAATCCTGTTAACCGTTTATTATGGTTCACTTAAAATGTTTAAAAACTATCATATATATTGAAAAGTATTTTAATGTTATCGTAAATCAAGTTTAACATAATATAAAAACTAAATTATAACTCTTAATTTTGCTCTATTATAGTGCGATGCCAAACGAGGCTTAAGAATTATAAACAAAGATTTAAAGGTCATATTGTATCTCTATGACTTTAAGGCGGGAGTTCAAAAATATTTATGGTCGCCAGTAAACGCTGCGATGAGCTGCCTACCTGTTTGTCAGCTTAAAGGTATATACTCAGTATTTCTCTAGTATACTAGGACAATTATTATTGCGTAGCTTTTATCTTAACTCAAGAAAAAAATTGTGGCTCTTTTTTGATAAAACTGTCAGCATGTATGTCGATAGGTACATATGATGTTCCTCGCGCTACAAATATAGTAAGTGAAATATTTCGTATACAAACAGCCTGTACTTCAATAATGTAAATTTATCACCTTACACATAAGTCTATATATAATTCAATCGTCAGTGACGATCAGTCATTGACAATCGTCAGTTACCAGTGACGATCGACAACTCTAAAGTGTTCGTTAATGATGAAGCAAATTCTTAAATACGCCGTCTTATTTGGTAAGTAAATAAGTAATTCTTTTCTTTTTTAAATCGAGGGTATAAATTTTAATCTTGACTTGATATTTAAACTAAATGTTTTCCGTGACTTTGTCTGCGTGGAATCTCTTCCATTCTCCCATACAAACTTTTATTCCCTATTTCCCCACTTTCAAGTTTTATTTTCACGATAAAAATTATTCTTCCTTTCTATGTTATTCAAGACTATCCCAAAATTCAAGACTAAAAGACCCCTCTTTCTCTATTCCAAAATTCATGAAAATTGGTTCTACTGATTAGGTGTGAAAGCGTAACAGGCAGACATTTTCCTTTTTTTTTACATTCATAACATTAGTATAGTTCTGCACCCCTGACAATATGAATGTTAAAGGGTAACCAACCAAAAAAAAAAATAAAACAAAAAAAACCGTAACAAACAAAATCATACTAACTTTTAAACTTTCGCGTTCTATGATTTAATTATGTATTTAAACGGGAATTTACGAAAAGGTATTACCTACCTCTGAATTGCCTGACGTTTCGACCAGGTTGCACTGGCCATGGTCACAGGCTGACTCAGGCAATTCAGAGGTACGTAATACCTTTTCGTGATCGCGTTAATTCCCGTTTAAATACATAATTATAAACAAAATCATATTTGCATCTATAATCTTATTAGTTAGGACTAATCTTCTATGTAATTGAGTAACACTTTTTGATACTTTTTGAATTATTATTTTAATTACATACTACTAATAACAAATTCAATTTAAGGATGTCCACTTATAGGCCAGTGGCATTAGAAAAATGCGTATGTAATTACGCACAGGTTTTAACATAGTAAAACTTGTTCGTTAGTATATCGGGAACATGGTCCTGAATTTCATCCCATTTTTGACCTTCGGCACATTTTTAAATTAAGTAATTTTCTCTTACTTTATAATAATTGCGCAAATCGAACTTTTTTTCTGGTATAGGTGGTAAAAATCCTAAAAATTTAAGACCAGTTCGATTAAATTTGGTCCATTACTGTTTTAAATAATGATGAATTACGGTCGAAAATCGCAAAATTTTTATTTATTTTTAATTTCGAAATGAAAACTCTAGCAAACGTGAAACATTAGTATTAGTCAATTTAATAATGTTTACAAAAAATATTATCTAAGTAAATGTCTAGTTTTATCTTTCTTTTCTTTTTAGGTTCGGAAAATAAATCAACAAAAACAATTGTATTTTATAATCAGCAAAATACATAGGTTGGTAGTACGTTAGTAGCTCGTGTATATTTGTTGCTTCTTCGCACGTACTAGACCCTAGTTTTCAAAGTTGATAAATCGTTGTAGAATGTATCACTGTTATCTAAAAGTTTCTCTGGCAACATATTTTCGTTCTCGTTTAAATTAAATAAACCTAAACACGACGTTTGTATATCTTGTAGTCGAGGAGTTTTTGGAGTTTACTCCTTAAGAATTGAATTTCATATAAGACCGGCCCGGTATGAAAAAAATAAGTATAATTTAGTGATCGAAGGACAGCGTAATGCTTTAACGCTTTGTTGTGCTTTATTGGAATTTACTCCTTAAGAATCGATGCATGTAAGTAGATAATATATGTGTATATACCTTTATGTCATTTATATATAATATAAATATAGAATATATACTGTACAGTGTCTACAAATGATGAATATATTGTAGTATTGGGGAAATGAAATATGATATGTATGAATATATATATGTAATCTATTTACAATAAGTGTATGTTTGTGTATAATTATATGAAACTGTGTATATTATGTCGTAATGATATTTAGAAATTTGTACATGTAAGTAATGTAAATATTAGTTTGTATTATAAAAAATTCAAATGTAACTTTGCACCTACCTTATAACAGTTCTACATCACCCCAAGGTTGACTGGTAGAGAATGCCTTAGGCATTAAGTCCGCCTTTGTACCAATGTGCATAAAGTTTTAAATAAATAAATAAATGCGTAGGTACTCTGGGACGGGATGTCTATGTCGAGAGGAGAACAATTAAAACATCTGCAAGGAATTAATTAGATATAATGTGAACTGAACTTTTAACACATATAACAATTATGATAGCTTCTATAATTGCTTCAATAGATCGTTGCTTCTTGCAAAGACGGTCCTGACTCTCGGCCGTCTGCGATGTGACTCTTTCCTATTCTGACAATTATGTAATTCAAAGGTCTAAACTGACACACGCCTTTTTTTTTAAGGCACCCTTTAGATCCGTCAATTGTATCCTGTATCAGAATTTAATTCAAGTGCTTGGGTTCACCAACACACCAACGTAGCGTTAGACCTATGTAGTACTTGTAGGAAAACAGTCTCACAACCACTGATATAAACTATAAAAATCACTAACAGTAACTGCCAAGTTGTTCGTACTTCTATTCGCACTCAAGTCAATAGTTCTGAAATTATTTCTACCCTTTTATAACCCCACTATTCATTAATATTTATCAATCGACCAATACCATTGCGTTACCGGTATAACCAGTCAAAATAATGTCTATTAACTTATTTTTATTAAATAGTGAACTGTGTTATTATCTATTATAGTTTGTCCCTATTTTTAATAAAATAAATAAGAGTTTTTGAAGTGGCGACAACATCCTTATGAAGGGAATTAAAAACGATGAATCAGGCTCACACACAGCACCTCTTTTCATGACTTCAGTAACAATATGACAATATTTAATTTTTTTTTTTATTTTCACAGCTATATTTTTACCCTATATTTCGACACGGCAAGTTAATTTCTTCCGAAAAGATTACACATACATCGAAAAGTTTGATGCTTTCTATAAATTACATTGGGATTTGCATGGATCATCATGGAACTCGGCTTTCCTATCTTGCGATGATGAAGGAGCTACACTTTTTTACCCAAAAATGAAAGATGAATGGACTTTGGTGAAAAACTTAACAAACAAAATGTCAGAAGCTCCAAATGTTACCGATGTATTTATTGGACTACATGACGAATTTGGTTTAGGAGAGTTTATCACAGTTGATGGTGAGTAGGAATTAATATTTTTTTAAACTCACCTTGACGATACCTTTTTTTTTAACTTGTGGAAACCCCCACGGGTCATCACCCCACCCGGACTAAGCGGTAGGGTGGTATGTCGGAGTCCGAACCGACTAAAACCACACGGTGTTCCGTCACAGTCCTTATTACCAGGGCCTCAGGTGTACCCAAGGAAATCCCTGTGAACCCTGGCAGACTTGGCCGCCTGTTAAACAACAGTTGACCCCACTGTGTGTTGTGGGGAATGTTATCCCCTCTCAGTAAGAGAGGCACGCGCGGAACACGGCGCCACCGTCTCGGGCTTGCTTCTGCTAAGGCGCCGGATAACCCTGTCCGTCGTGCCCAGGCAAGCGCTCATGGAGGCCGGAGATCGACTTGCTCTCTCCGGCGCCTGGTGCGTCTTCTGCGGGATGGGAGAGTACTAGTTCTCTCCCGTTCCCTTTCCGCCGCCTCCTTGGCATACATTACCTCCTCGCAAAACGAGGCGGCGGAATCCCATGCGCTCTCGCTCTGGACCATGGACATACTCATGATCTCCTTGACGATACCTACATCGTTCAGGCAGTTCTTTATTATATAATACAAATTCGATAATATTATATATTACCTTTGTAGTACAAAAATAATGGTGTGCTGGAAAACCAGCGGTTACAGTAACCTAATGATTCTTCACCATTAAATATGCATCCTTATCTTAATATATCCGCAGTAGCACAACAGAAATACAATACAAAGCCTTGCTTGTTTCTATAGGCTGAGGTAATTTCTCATTAAATTACTCTGATCTAAATCTGGTTGTATCTTATCTAACGTACGTTATATATAGAGATTATATTGAAATCACTTATACTAGAACTACAAAGATTAAGTATTCTCAAATTTTTCTCTGGCAACCGTACTCACCTGAAGACCATTAACAGTGTTACATAGCACTCTTCTACGGTCTTCTAGAGAGTCTTAGTAAATCAGTCGGGCAGCTTCAATCTGTCTTCTTAGTATGATTTGACCGTTAATATTACTAAGACTTTAATATTTGTGGTGAAAATTAATAAATATACTAGATACATTAATAGATATCTTCTATGATTTCCTTTACAATCATGAGCTGACACTGGAACTTGTAGGAACTGTAGACTAATTGAGATCATTTCTCTCAACCAGTTTATAATAATAATAAACTTTATTATCAGACCATAGTCCTGTCCGCAACAGTAGCTACCAGAGTGTTGGAGCCATCGCGCACTCGCCGCATCAGGGATGCTATTCGAGATCGAAATATCGCATGAAAGTCAGGCACAGCTCTCGCCGCGAACATCCCCGAGCGTTGAGTGTAAGTGACCCATAGAGCGCACGTGTACAGTGACTGGCAGTACGCTCTAAACAACGTTACTTTAACGTCTTCTGTACATCGCGCTAACCTACGAGCCAACATGTTATACCTCACTGACAACGCCCTGCATTCCCTTTCTAAGTCCATGTCGTCGGACAGATCATTGGTGACCCAGTGTCCCAGGTACTTGAAACGCGTAACTTTAGTAAGCGGAGCGCCGTCTAAGGAGACTGTTGGGACTGTATCATAACATTTGTTAACGGCCTTAAATACCAATAGGTTATTCTTATTCACGTTGTACCTGAGACCATGAGCCACTGCATAATCCTCACATATACACAGGAGCTTCTTAAGAGCACTGATAGATGGGCTTTCCGGATTGCCCATCAATGGAACATCCGACACTGGCTTTACTGAGCCCACATATCAGCTGGTTTACGTACAGGTTAAAAAGCTTGGGTGAACTAAGTCCACCTTGCCTCACTCCACATTCCAACCTGGACAAAAGGACTCCAGACCATTTTACATAGTTGTACTGCTTGTTATATCAGTATCTCAACAACTGAATCAGGTCTCTGGGCAAATTGGTGTCCTGCTATAGTTTCCTCCACAGGCAGTCGTATGATACTAGCTCGAAAGCCTTGGAGAGATCCAGGAAGCAAGCATACGCAGGTGTGCTCGAATAAAAACTTTCGTGAGTGGTATTCATATTAGTTAAGATATACGGTTTCACTCACGTGTATATTTCGGGGATGCCCGACTAGTTTAGGACCCGACGGGGGCCCTTTATCAAGGGGTGAGGCGTCCTGCCACGCCGGTTGCAGGTGCCAGACTCTGCAGGCATCCCCGAAATATACACGTGAGTAAAACCGTATATCTTAACTAATACACAGGTGTTTCCCTAGTTGTGTAGTACTGACACTGTTCAGTACTACACAGTGCTTGAGACAGAGGATAGCTGACAAATGTAGTTTAAACCGTTTGGGCGTCGTGTATAGTTAGATGAGTATCCAGCTGCTGATCGATCAGACCGTCCAGTACTTTTGCGATTATGGTGGCCAAGGAAATAGGTCTGTAGTTACTCTTGTCACTCGAATCTCCAGTCTTATTCTTTACTATAGGTACAATTATAGTCTTTACTAAATCACCTGGAAGATACGAGTGACAAGTACATAAATTAAATAGCATTGTTATGACTCCCGGTAAGTGCTTCCCTGTATACCTTATATGTTCTATGCTCAAACTATCATGACCCGGTGACTTTCCTTCCTTCACACGTTTTATAGCATTACATATTTCTTTGGCTGTAAACCTTGTGAGCCCGCCTCCGAATCCCCCGCAACCTCCAATCCATTAGACGACGGACCAAGGGGAGACTGCTAAACAAATTTGCGATTTGTTTAGGGTCACTCACACCATCTACACTCACAGGCAGGTTCGACTTTGGATTAAGGCTGTTTGTAGATTTCCAGAAACCACAAAAGTTTTTTGCTTTATAATTACTTGCTATCAAGTTCATTTTTATTTGGTTTTTATTATTCTGGCACCATTTTAATTTACTTTTAAAAATCTTACGACTTGCAACCATTTTTTCATATAGGAAACCGCATTTTGGTCTACCACCTATAACCCAATTTTGAAAATCCAGACGAGCCTGTCCGTGTGCAGACTTTACATATTTATTCCATCCTGTCTTATAACATTTTTTATATTTAATCCCCTTATTATAGCTATTGCAACCTTTATATAACCTCATATTACCCTTTTGAAGAATATCCACAATATCTGTATATAACTTATCTTTTATGGTTTTATGTTCTACATTATTACATCTACTATCACAGCAGTTTCCAAATTCTACTGGAAAGTCTACGTTTCTTAATCTATTATTATTACGCATAGGGTTATGTTTAAAATAAATCAACCAAGAGTTGTTAAACAGGAATATCAAAATTTAATTAATATGTTATTTTATATTACTTATTCAGGACGTTCAACGCCGTCACCCCTGCCTGTGGAACATCTAGATAATTTGAATTTTGAAGGTGGTGATTGCATTCTGATGAATATTAACACTGGCTCGTACACAGTTGGTTTGTGTGTTAATGATAAACCAGACACGCCATTGCCTTACGTTTGCAAAAAAGTCGACAACGAATCATGTCCTACTATCGACAAAGGTAAATAGCTATAATAAAAAATCCTGTCAGAAATTGAATTAGTCACTAGTCATTTTAGTTTATCCTACTAATATTATAAACGTGAAAGTTTGTGAAGAAACTACTGAACTGATTGCGATGAAACTTGGTATGTAGATAGCCGGAGACTTGGATTAACACATAGGCTACTTTTTATCCCGATATTACCACGGTATCGGGATTTACGCGGGTGAAACCGCGGGGCGCATCTAGTAAAACATATAGATGATAACAATATATAAATCATTAATAAGCGATTTACTTCTATGCAATAATTTTTTAAAATTTTATGTATCTTGGGAATACAAGGCAAAGGAAAACTGAACCCAATACAGTCGCGACAAAGACGATTCACTTATTAACCTTAACTACAGAATATAATAAAATCTGATGTGAAGAAATGTAAAACCTACATACTTGTAATTTATTACGCATGATTATTTCCATTTCTTTTGAATTTCAGGCTACAAATATGTTAAATCCTTAAAAAAATGTTACAAGGTCAACAAACGAATGAAAACCTGGGATGATGCCATGCTCACTTGTCTTATGGAAGGAGGATTATTGACAGTTATTCAAAATAAGGCAGAGGCTGATGCTATTAATAATCTCTTAAATGTATACTCCACGTATTATGTTGGTGTACGTCGGATTTTCTCTGGTGGAGATCATTACACTCTTAAAGGTAGCGTAAATTTATTGAACTTAATTCTATAAAAACTTGAATCTGGACCAACTTGAAGTCTCTGCTCTGAAGTCAATGCTGCCATGTTATTGGGCGTGGAGGGTAGAGGCAAGGAGGACCATCTCTCTGCTTTCGTTAGATATCATTAATCCTAATGATATCTAAGGAAAGCAGAGAGATGGAATTGTTTACAGTTGCTCTAGCTACAGTACCCACCCGGGTACCGTAGCTAGAGCAACTGTAAATAATTATAAAATAAAGATGAACTAAGAAAACAATTAAAATGTGTTCAGTTGCAGACTTGTGAGAAAACTGCTATTGTCGTGTATAAACGTATTATCAACAACTCTAGTCATCAAAAAAAAAAAAAATTTAACTCGGCACACTTTTTACATCTGACTTGATTCAGATACTTTTTCAGTTTGATTCCCCTATATGTAAATCAAACTACACACTATCATTTCGTCTACACCCCATACATATTGGGATAAGTTTTAAGTCAGAAGTGTTCCAGACACTAACGTGCCTCTACGTTTTATTTCTGGTATAGCAATATAGTTTATTATTATGTAGTATGCCTGTAGTTGTTATTAGTAGCTATTGTCATACATATAGCGAGAATTATGTGATTGTGTGTTTTCACACTGTCAGATCACCACACATCACAAGTAATCGATAGCATTTAAATATTATTTATAAGGTAAATCACAACAATAAAAACTCATGATTAATTCATTATTTCACTCTAATGTGTAGGTTATACTTAAAACAAGCAAAAATATCTGCGCTGTTCAAGTAGTTTACTGTTTTGAATCTCCATTCCCTACCAACATTTGAATATCAACGCTTTGTTAAGTAATATGATCAAAAGTTTTAGATTTCTTATAGGTAGCTAGTTTAGTTAGTCTTGAGCGGTATTTGATACAGATGTTTTCAAACTTTGAATCAATTAATGATAACCTCTGCTTTGTAAACTAACGTACGATAGCGTTATTTTATCTACATGGGTTTTTACTAAGCAAAACGGAATAAAAACAGCACAATAACCTATTGACGTTTAAACTTTCGCGTACTATTCGTCATGAGTTTATTTCTTTGTTACGCTTTTAAGCTTCGGTTCTTTCTCAACCAATAATTAATAGTAAATTGTGCATACACATTGTTAGCACAAGGACTTAGGATACTTTCATCCAGAAAAAGTTCCTGAGAGATCCTTTATGCCCGGTTCCTATAATATAATTTTAATAATTTTCGTTGAAAATGCAACGAAATTTTACCGACCGTAAGCAAAACGAATCGTTTCTTGGTTATAGGAACCGGGCATTAGACGGTTATACGGCTTACAACATTTATATTAACGCCAGCATATCCGCCGGCAAAACCTTAGTAAACAATACATTTCGTTGTCGTTTTATTTGTTACATAAAACATCTAAAAATATTGATGTGATTGCACTTAGCTTCTTATTCGCATAGGGTAGCAATTGAATGAATATACACGAGAAAAGTATAACGCTTTTATATTTCTTTATAAACTGGCAAGTACGGCTGTCGGCGTCAAATCGACAACAAAGATGGGCACAGAAAATCAGTACTGAGGTGGCATTTGTCAATCGTAGTGCACACTGAGGGTTCACATATTTTCTAAGACACGGCGTACAACCCTCAGTAACATAACTTTTTAGACCTCCAAAAAGCATTTGATATGGTGTCCGTACCGATTCTAATAACACGCTTGGAGAACGTTGGTATAAGGGGGGTGGCATTGGAATGGTTCATAGATTATTTGACTGATAGGTACCAGCGAGTTAAAGTGGCTGGCTATGAAAGTTCAGACTCAGCCTGCAAATATCGCGTTCCTCAGGGTAGCACGCTGGGCCCGACGTTATTCCTTATCTATATTAATGGTTTATGCAATCTGGCTACCCTGCCATACCTAGATCTACTCATGTTCGCTGACGACACAGTGCTGCTCTTTCATGGACTAAGCTGGAACATCGTATTTCAGTTAGCTGAGACCGGTTTGGCAAAAGTGACCTCCTGGCTGGAAGACAGTCTTCTATCGCTAAACACCAGCAAGACGAAAAATGTTTGCTTCAGTAAAATATCTGTGGGGAAACCTCCTGCGTCGCACTCCCTCAAAATAAATACCTTTCCGTGAAATAGAAGAGAGATCCATCAAAATTGTGACTGTGCAGATCTCTCCCGAGTAGCTTGTGTTAAGTATTTGGGTGTAATGCTGGATGATCAACTTACCTGGACTATGCACATCACTACAACAATAGCTAGAGTCAGGAAACTGATTTACATTTTTAAAAACTTGCGCACAGTAGCTACTGGTGCACTACTTATACAAACATACCGAGCATTGTGTGAATGCATAATTAGATACTGTATTTGCGCTTGGGGAGGCGCGGCAAAGTCACATATGATTGGAGTCGAGAGAGCCCAGCGTATGGTGCTTAAAGTACTTTTATATTTACCTTATCGGCATCCCACGTCTTCTGTGTATGAACTAGCAGAAGTGCTATTTGTGAGAAAGATATTTATATTTGTGTATGAAATACTACGAAGATACCACAAAAGAGTTGTTCCTCATTTACCTACATTGCATAAGCGTGTAGAACGCTGCCCTGTGCCTCGTACTAAATCAACATTTGCTAAAAGACACTATAACTTCTTAGCTCCGCATGTGTATAACAAATATGATAAAATTTATAAAGTACGTAGGTTTAATAATAATAAATTTAAAATAGTTTTATCTGCCTGGCTAAAATCCGTAGAATATGAGACTGTCGAAGGCCTTTTAAAAGTGTAATATATCCTGCAGATCACAAACACACACACACATACATAAACACCACACACCCACACACAAACTCAAACACACATATAAAAATGCAAGCAAAATATGTTATTTAAATTTATTTTTTTTAACTGTAACTTTTCACCTAAAAAAAAAAAAAAAAAATTTTATTCATTTGTCTTCTTTGATATAAAATTTATTTGTCAATACATTGGGGGGAAGACACTGACATCTGCAACACAGTCTTTACTAGCGCAGGTGTCAGAGAATCCTACTATAAAGTTGTACCACAATATGTCAATAAAGATTATTATTATTATTACTATTATTATATAAAAACTGTTTTGTTGTAAATAATTAACGTTCACAGAAACGTGGTCGGATACGTGGCATTGACGTGTCATATCAGTGTTATGCAACAATGACACATCGAGAAATGTTACCGGTTGTTAAAATTTCAATTGTTTTATTATTTTCTTTTATATGTTATTGTTATTTCTTGTATGGTGTGTTTTATACAATAAAATCATTTTCTTTCTTCTACATACATACATTTACATTTGCTATATTACATTCGTAGTTTCATTTTCTTCATAGGTCAGAACTTTGACGATGTGTTTCATCGGGAAAAATCCGACAATATTTACCCAGCACATTTTGATTGTGGAGCCGTTTATGTTCAAGAAAACAACTACCTAAGTACAACTACCAGTCAATGCAGCGAACTTCTACCGTTCATTTGTGAAATGGAAGTGAACGTGGAAGAATAATAGATGATGATATTATTGTTTGTGAGAATAAAACTTTTGTAATATGGAATCTTTTTTGAATGAATGTTAAATCCCAAGTAATGGCTTATATTTTAAACGTCAACGTCTTGGCCTTGACTAATTTTCTAAATCTAAACTCACGTATGTTTCCAAAATAAAATTCTTCTTAATCAAGGGACTAATAACAAATGTTTTTAAGCAGTAATATAATTGTCTTATTAGAAGAGGACAGATTGGCAGAAACTGCTATTAGGGAAAATTGTTAAATGTACTATCCAACTCATAACGTAGTCCGTGAATGTGAGGTTAGGTCATTGACGCTGCGAGGAAACAAAAACTTCCCAAAAAATTAAACTAGAGACGAGATTACATACTTCTTTATAAATAAATCAATAATAATATAAGAGGGGTAGAGGGAAGGGTTAGGGCCTCCGGTAACCTCACTTGGTGAAAAGCAATGCAATCATTACTTCACTACCGGTTTTCTGTGAGACCGTAGTATCACTCCGGTCGAGCCGGCCCATACGTGCCGAAGCATGGCTCTCCCACGACGGGCCTGTATACGTATATGTATTTTTATTTATGTATAAAAGAGTACTTGAATGTATGATAAGTAGGTATAATTATTGAGTATTGTATGTATGTAATAGATGATAAGCATTGACAACCTTTTAATTTAACGTCAACGATTACCACTCGTTTAATAAAATGACTCCAGTCAATCCTAATGTTGCCTGGAAGAGATTGCTTTGAGCGATAAGGCCGCCCTTTATACACCATTGATAAGATACATCTCCTGTTACATATTCTTTGTAAAACCCTGGTGTGCAAATAAAGTGTAACCTATCTATTTATCTGAAGCACTCAAAATTGGTATTGATCTGAAAAGGATTTATGGAAGCAAAGGGCTTCTAAGCACTTGGAAAAAAAGACTAGTGAATATCAGAATTACCTCATAAATAGGACTCAAATTCGCTAGATATTATTCTTACTAGGTGGTCTTATCTAGGTGGTTATCTCTCTTAATCTCGTCTGTTTCCAAAACTTTCCCAATATGTGCCAGTACCGTCCAACTTAAAGCGAAGTACTAGATTTTCCGACGACCTGCACTCACCTATGTGAGTGTAATCACAATAACTTTACTAAAATTTATGGAAGCTATTATCCAAACACAATTTATATCAAATTATATTCGTGGATATGATATCAAACAAAATGCAGTGATACGAGATAGATCGACGAACGTATTAAACGGACGTATATATTTCCAACATACGTTGCTTTTACTCCCATCATAATACTAGTGTAAAGGCGGATACTCCATACGTACTTTCTAAAAGGGTTGCAAAATACCTGGGGGACTGAACAATTAAGTGAAGTTGCCGAACTACACCAATCTGAAGCTTTAATTACCCCTTTTGCTTTCTACACGTTGCCTCAGTACATTCACCGTCACAGTAAAATTAACAACCAAAAGTACAACTAACCTCCTTATTTTTTTGTTTTGTAACGAGGTGGAAGATCCTCATGGATGTCCTCCGCCCTTGGGGGGGGGCTGAAGGGGTCTGTCGGACTCTTACCGACTAAAAACCAGCCCGGTGTTCCACTGCTTGCCCATGATCGGGGGAGCGAGAATCGCCATTGCATTCTTCCGCAACCCCCGACAGGCATTGACCCGTCTCACCCAAAACGGGTCCCGTCACCCGGTGCGACCGCCACCCCTCGGTCGCACTCCTCTGAGAAACGCGCGCGGAACACTGCACTCTGCCTCTCGGGCCTGTATCTGTTCGGACGACGACTTCCCCAAAAGTTCGTCGACCGCAGGCCGGTTCCTACGGTGGCCGGAGATCATTGAATGCCCTTCGGCGCCCGGTGCGTCTACTGCGGGCAGGGAGAGCTGTACTTCGCTCTCTCTCCCGTTCGGCCGCCTCCTTTGCGGACATCACCCCCTCACAGAAGGCGGCGACGGCGTTCCATGCACTCTCGCTCCGGACCATGGACAGAACCACGACCGGCAGCGAGAGACTACCCGCAGAACCAACTGCCGCGACGAGTTCACGACGCTGGCTAGCCCAGGCTGAGCATTCCGCCAGTACAACTAACCTCCTACAATTTGTTAATGAAGTGAAGTTAGTTCACTTTTAATAATAGCGCAATTAAAGAGCTGCAGGCTTTTTGTAATTTTTAATTAAAAAAATAAAACCTTATCAAAATAGAAAATTTGTTCTAAATCGTTGGAGCCGTTGCCGAGATACATGATAATATAGGTACACATTTTCAAGCCAGTGTACCGATTTAATAAAAGTACGGTTTAGTTTTTTTAACCTAAGGTACACATTTATATATGTATATAAAAAAGTAAGATCGCTAGAACTCCACAGGAAGAGGAAATTGGCCATGCGCGAATGACACAATAATCGATTACCGGCTACTTCCGGTTACTACCAGCTCTTGTGCTTCACATCATAACATTTAAAAAATATCACTATGTCACACTTTTAGCCTAGTAACACCTAACCGACTTCGAATTGAAACAAGAAATTATTAAATGAAAAATAGGTTAAAAAAAAGAAATTGCATACCCTATATGACTACCGCAACAGAGGCAAATGTAATAGCACCTCATAGGTGTAAATCGGTGTGTAAATGTTTCAACGGTTTTAAATTACTAACCCAAATATGACTTCAATATTAATCACTACATATTATAAAGCAAAGTCCCCCGCCGCGTCTGTCTGCCTGTTTACGATAGACTGAAAAACTACTGAACGGATTTTCATGCGGCTTTCACAAATTGACAGAGTGAGTCATGAGGAAGCTTTAGGTGTATAATTTGTACCCCTGCGAAGCCGGGGCGGGTTCCTAGTTTAGTATTATACCAAAGTTCCTGCTCGCTGCTAACTTTAGCCCGGCCAATAAGTTTGGGGATTGCTGTACATAAGTAGAATACTCAGGCACAGGAGTAGATATAACGGGCAATAAAACTCATATTTGAAATTTAATCACAGATGTATTTGAAACACGTAAAGAAACACTGTACAGTCAGTACAAGTTTCTACCCTAGTGTTGACTCTGCGGCGACCAACCGTAAAGTAAGCGTAAAGTGAGTGAATGATCCGTCCGTACGCCAATCAACTTCCGCCTAGAGTCTGCGTAACGCCGATAGATGGTGCTTGTGTTCGTTTCCAGTTAATTTATTATAGAAGGCGCTCTAAGAATCCGTACTAATGACTGACGATGCGAGACATACATCATATGCGGTCGAAAAGTATTACTCTCCTTCGGCAGTCGGATAAAAATGTAAGCATTGTCTCAAAATAAATAGTTTCCGTTGATCAAATAATGCGAACATTTTAACAAATTAAAGTAATCTTTATCATTAGATTCAAAAATTGAATTGGCAGGCCTGTTCGATTCCCGCCCGGTAAAAATAATTATGTGATGTGCACGATCATTTGTTCTGTGTCTGGGTGTAATTTATCTATAATATGTATGTATATCAGCAGGCTGGTTATCATAGTATAGGCTCTGCCTAGTTTGTGATCAGACGGCCGTGTGTGAGATGTGTGTCAAATTATTGCTATTATTATTATTAATATCCGCTTTTTTGTCATACAAAACACTTATGTCTACATATACGATCATAGTTTCCAGTAATGTGGTGTACACACCACACAGTGAACTTATTTCCCACGAGAGATGTGACTTTCTCGCCGTGACTACCCCTTGTCTACATTACCCTTAATTTAGAGACATGGAATTACTGCGTCGCCTCTGCTTTACGAGCGAGCGTAACGATAGTCGTTTATTCCAATTTATGCTGGAAAGTTCCCCTTTAACTGTTCGTGGTGGTGGACTGCCTGGTGATATGCTCAAAAAATTCTTTGAATAATCTAAGACAGGAATCAAAATAGAAAATATTCAGCTGTGGAGCTCGCATGTCACGTACCCTTTTAATGGGCTAAATATTCACATATAGGTGCTGAAAGATGCTTTTTTGCACTCTTGATTAGGGTTCCGTTCCTCAAAAGGAAAAAATTAACCGTTATATGATCACTTTGTTGTGCGTCTGCCTGTCAAGGTGGAGGCATCAAGTTGAAATTAACATCAAATATTTATGTCTGCGATCTCTTGATTGAAGCGATACAGATGGAGAGCTGTAAAAAATTTAAAGCCATTTAAGCCTTTGATTTCAAACCAAATTTGAATATTTCGCAGGTAAATGACACCCTATAGGATACTTTCTATTGACTTAGAATCATGAAATTTGGTTTTAAACAAGGTCTCACAACACAAATAAAGTAAAAAATATAGAAGTCGTTAATTTGTTGTTTTAACACACAAAATATTTTTTGTGATTACAAATGTAAATTTTACAGTTGGAAAGTTGACTTTTCGATTTATGGCAGAGTACTTTAAGAACTGCCAAGTTAAGTTTGCATTTCGGAAAAATCAGACAAAAATCTTCGAGAATCGATTGCCAAGATGGACGTACTATCTATATACTACCTTGTTTGTTTACAGAACCCTCGGTACGCAAGTCAGACTCGCACAATAAAACAGTCGAAAGCAAAAGATTTTCTATTTTTTATCTTCAATAAAATTTACTAAGTATAACAATAAACAACAATAACAAAATAAATGAAATCGGTGGACAAACAGAGGAGAAGAAGGTACTGAACTGTTTTGAATTTGGTTAATTACATATACTAGAGATCGCCTGGTGGTCGAATTTCGACCAAAATCATTAGGCTGAATTTTTTGACCAGCAAAATTTGTATTTCTTTACTGGCCATTTACTGGCCGTGTGTAGCTTGATGTAGCCATTTTCACGTAATTTTTAAATTTGTAAAGAATATTGTTTAAATAATGTAGCGTTCTGCACTTCCAGTCATAAACTTTTAATAATTCCACATTTCACGTGGCTGGTTTCGCAAAATGTTATTAAAAATGCGTACAAAGAGTTCTCTTTACGTAGGCCAGATTCAGATAACGAGCGTTGAAAGCGCGTTAGCAAGAACACGCATTTTGTTCAAGTCGTTCACATGCTAACCATCGAGAAATTACGTTAGTAATAATAACTCAGTGATGCTAACGCGCCTTTGGTCGACGCTTGTTAAACGGTCGATATTGCATAGAATTCTCCGTTTCTATTGAAATTTCCAAATGCAAAGAAAAAGATTTGAAGACAATTCATCAAATAATTTCCGAGATTTGCGGCAAGAAACATACGGAAGCTGAATTTTTTTTTATACACAGCATATAATATAGATTGATTTTTTTCATGTCCATATTAGTGAGTTTTGAACTTTTCGTTATACGCAATAAAAAGAGTTACGTTTTTTTTTTTTTTTTTTTTTTTTTTTTTTTATTATTTGGATCGCCAACAAATGATACACATTTCTTACATCTAGATAATAATTTACAGACATGCCTTGTGCTCACTTACTTATAGGCAACCACATCTAACACAGATAAAACCTTCACCACAGGAATTAAATAAAAAGTTTTACATGTAAAACATTAAAATAAAATTAAAAAAGAAATAGAAACATTAACTAAAACTATAAATTTAAACCTAGCCCACTATGGTATCATAATCACCGAGGTTTGGAACTCAGGTATTCAGTGATTTTTTTCCTAAATCCAAACAAATTATCACCAACGATATCCAAATCTGCCAGTCGCTGAATACTATTGTACGATTTGGCTATTCTTGCTAAAGGCGAATTAGACCAATGTTAGTCCTGTATCTCCGGACAATGAGCAGCCTGTAGACACTCGAGCGCGGCAACCTATTTGGAGTCGAGATATTAATTTTAGACAACAATTCAGGACAGTCTATTCTATTGTTTAATAAGTTAAATAAGAACAATAAATCAAGTAGTTGGCGTCTATCGTTCAACGAAACCATTTCAAAGTGTTCGAGACGAGAACTGTATGATTTGAGTGAATGATGTAATTTCATATCAAAAGCAAGATGACTGACGAATCTCCTTTGTGTTCGTTCAAGTCGGTTTTTGTGGACCTCATAAAATGGAGACCAAACCTGGGAGCAGTATTTTAGTATGGTACGGACTAATGAATAATATAAAATAATCTTGGTTCTAGGCTGCAAGAACCGTTTAGAATTTCTGGCTATAAAACCACACATTTTAGTCGCATTGAGTATTATTTTATTTAAATGTGCATTGAAGGTGAGTCTACTGTCCATTAACACTCCTAAATCGCGTATACAGTCGACTTGTTTAAGTGCGTGATTATTTATTGTGTATGACGTTTGTACCTTTGTTTTATTTCTGGTAAAAGAAATATAATTGCATTTTTCAGCATTCAAAGACATTTTATTTTGTACGCACCATTCAACCAGTCGATCAATATCGTCCTGAACTAGTCTACAATCTTCCGCGCATTTTATAGGTTTTAGAATTTTGAGATCGTCGGCAAATAGGTAAAACTTTGTATGGTGGAAACACTCGGAGATAGAATTAATGTGTATTAAAAACAGAAGAGGTCCCAAATGCGATCCTTGTGGAACACCAGAGGTGACGGTAAATTCGGAAGACTTCGCACCATTCACTACCACATAAGATTTACGGTTGGTAAGGTATGATTCAAACCATTTCAGAATGAAACCTCCCACTCCAAGACCCGCAAGTTTCAAAATCAGTGTAGGATGGTCCACTCTGTCAATTTCTGTTATACATAGTGATGTGAATTTATTATTGTACTGCAAATTTAAAAATATATCCAAAAATCGATTTTGAATAGTTATGTTTAATTATATTTACAATAAATAACTTTGAAATTATTAAAATTAAGGTTTAAACTTAAACTAATAATCAAATCTTGCTTTGCTCACAACGACACATTCATTGTTCTAATACATTCAAAACCACAGAGCCGTGAAAACTGCCAATTAAGGGACAATCTGATAATACTAAACTATATATTTGATCATAATCATTTAGAATAAATGGAGGCTTTAGTGATCAGTTGTATTCAGGATATTCATTTATTATGATGTCACTTGTTTTGTACATTATCGGAATTATTGTATTTATTGGAAGCTATGATTTAAGTCAGGTAAGTAAAAACTTATGTCTAATTTGAAAACGTTTTAAGTAAGGTAAAATGGGACTAATTGGTACAAAAAATAACTGTTATATTGTTTCATAATGTATATCAGAAGCTTACAATTACGAAAGTACTTTCAAAAATAATAGTCTACTACTACCCTGCCAAAAACCAAATTACGCGCCATACAGCCGCAATATATTTATTTTTAATATTACATGCAACATACGACTTCAAACGGCCTAAGAGGTACTTAGTGCTTTTATAATGTTACCCATAATATTAAAAGGGTCACATGTATTGTAGTCTTTTCAATTAAGTTTGAAATCGATTAATTTTCACTTTTCAGTGCCTTTTGTTAGTGCTTTTGAAGTTGGTTTAACTCTTTTTTTACAGTGTTTATGATAAAACTATTACTGCGACAAAAGAAGGAATCTCCCTTAAAAATGTAATCCAGTGGCATCTAACGAAGGCCAGACCAACTACCTAGTAACTGCTAATCCTGCATCGCGCTTAGTATTATACAATTTCCAAACCTGAACCGTTGGGCTGTGATCCGCTATTGTGTTCTTTCTGTATTAAAGTGGCATAACATAACTCCGCCACGGAGCTATCGAAATGGGACCGATTACAATCACAAGAAATGCTTCTCTCCATCCAAAATAACAGGAATGTCGGAGCCGGTGCCTAGATGAAGTCCTCCACACCCCAACCAATCCACCAGATCCATCTCCTGACTAGGGTCAAGGTTCCATAGCCGCATAATTTTTATCTGCCGGACGCTACTGCGTCACAATGACCTTCTTACTCAACCTATTGAACTCAGTATTATCTATAAAAATAGGAGGAAGATGTACATTATTATATGTAACTAACATACATATGAATACATGCATTATACTGTGTGTAACACATTTTATTTATTTTGCATAACCTTTCACATCGGTCGATAAAACATAATTATCATACGGGATGTCCTTTTACTAGAGTTGACATTTTAAAAGTAAAATAATGTCTGACTTTAATGACTGTGAACATAGACATACATACTTAAATACGCCTGTACCCCTGAATAGGATAAGTAGAGGTGTATATGACATCCACATTTTGTGAACTATAATTTCACATAGGTAATAGGGGGCAAACCTATTGCCGCTGGCTGGACGCCTTTCACAGCCTGTTGAACACTTGGAAGAGGCCCCAGAAATAGTGCATCGCAACTTGAAATCTACCCCGCATACGGAACTAGCAGATCTAGTAGCACGAATACAGGGGTTAGCGAATCAGCTCAGGTACAAGTAGATGTTGACAAGTGGCGCCGGGAGATGGCTGAGACAGTGCGCAGCCAAAGAGAGGTTTATCACTCTCCTCCAAAGTCCAACACAGGTGGGAACGACTCCACTTTAGAGGCTATTGAGGAAGTCAACCAGCAGCTGAATCTGCTGCGGGACATGGTTGATCGAAATACTGCTACAGCCATGAAGGTTCAAGCAAATTTTGCATCCGTTTCCCGAGAGGAGAGGGGAGAGGATAATTTGAAGTCAAAAGACTTGAAGATAGATCTCCTTCGATCGATCAGGACTGAGATCGACGAGGTCACGGATCTTATTCTGATTGAACTAAGAGTCTTAAACACCACTGTGGACTCTTTGTGGGCCATCCAGTCTACTCTAATGAATGCCCAATCTGGAAAAAGTGGGACAGAGTAGCCAGAGCTGCGGTCAGCTACTGCTGAGGGCACCAAATGCACTCAAATACAGTAAATAACAGCTTGAAGATGAGAGTTTTAGAGGCAAACGTGGGCAGAGGTTTTGCAGCCACAAAAGATCTGCTTAGAATCGCTGCGGACCAAGGCGTCTCCCTTGTTCTGCTGCAGGAACCCTATTCAATTCAATTTCTTTAATTCAATTTCTTTATTTGCGAGAATGGGTAGGTACAAGGATGTTATAATTATACAAAGTTTCTCCATCTTCCACCTATTACGGTATGCAAATATTAAATTCCTTACCCTAAAATTAATTTAAAATGTCAGAAGTAAAAACACAGTCAGAAAACAACTAATAAATAGTTAAATTATATGCTTAAATTATGTACCTAAACTAATTATGTCATCACGAAATAAATTTGCTTAAAATTATAATCATAAATTCATTCAAAGTTAATATTCTTATCGTCTAAATATTCTTTAACAGTATAGTATGCCTTGTGAATCAATATGTTTTTCAGTTTTTGCTTAAATAAATCTATTTGTTCTATTTTACACAGCTCATTCGGTAACTTATTTTATATTCTTGACACCATACAATAAACACTGCATTCTTTTTTACAAACGTGAAGGTTGTACCCTATGTAGGTTCTACAAAAAAACTGCACGTGCCGGGCGCGCGAGTGTTCCAGGGGGGTGCGCGGAAGATTTTCCATCCAAAGCTGTGGCAATTGTGCTCGATACCCGCTCCAGGTAACCACGGAGCCAGATTGTGTGTATCACAAAATGGTGGGAGTTAGGATTATGGTGGGAGTTAGGATTATGGTGGGCGGCCTATGCGTAGGGGTTATGAGCATTTATTTGGAGGGAGATGCAAGGTTGGATGAGGACCTCCCGAAGCTGAAAACTCTGAAATCAGTGATCTGCACTAGGCACTACCTCATTGCTGGTGACGTAAATGCTAAGAGTCCCTGGTGGGGCTCCGAAGTTTAGGACAGCAGGGGAACTTTCCTGTAAGAGTTTATGGCGGAAGAGTCACTCCAGGTGATAAACGAGGGGTCCACTCCGACCTTCTAGGTGTTCAGGCAGGGCAGAAATTTCAGGAGCATTGTGGACGTTACCATGGCGTCGGATCAGCTTGCCCCAAGGATCACCAACTTGACAGTAGACACAAATATGTCAGACCTTTGCAACCACCACCCGATCTCCAAGATGATAAGAAGACCATGAATAGGCTGCGGAGCAGAATAAGGAATGCAAACGCCGAGTGACGGTAGTACACCATCGACCAGTACCTGAAAGTGAAGAGGGTATACAAGGAGGCAAAACAGGAAGCCATTACCCATAGCTGGAGTAGTTTCTGTGGCAGACAAGAGAAGGATCGATGTGGGATGGCATCTATAGGGTTATACGTAGGTGTAGGAAGGTGAGATCGGACGACTTATTGAAGGAACCCACAGCACAAAATACCACGTTTACTCCCCTTGCTTCAGCAGAGCTTCTGGCCGAGACCTTTTATCCGCAAGACCTGGAGCACACTGATGCAAATTGGGAAAAAAGGTATAAGATGAGATTCACCGCCCATAAAACACAGGCTATCCTCACCACGCGAAAATTTAGAGCCACTGCACCACTATTGACGTTGATAGGAACGACCATCGCATTTCAAGAAAAGAAAGTTCTGGCTCTCACCGTCGACCGCCAGCTCAATTTCAAGGAGCACTTGGAGGGCGTACACCGGAAGGCAGTTGGGTTTTACAGGAAAGTTGCAAGGATAGTCTCCGCGGTGTGGGGCTTCAATTCCAACGTGCTGAGGCTCATCTATCAAACTGTAGTGGAGCCCCCTGCCTGCACTGCTGGGGTATGAGATGGAGAGGCGTTTCAGCCCGTTCCACCTCCCCCAACCCGCTCTGAGAAAGGGACTCACCCATTCAAGAGTTACGTCGATAGAGGACTTACAGCGCATTGACCCGGACAGAGTCCATGTTTACACAGACGGAAGTACGATAAAGGGTTGAAGCGGGGGCGGCGCGACTCTATGGCGGGGAGGACATGAGGTCGAACACACCCGATTCAGGCTCTTCGATCACTGTAGTGTGTTCCAGGCAGAACTTGTGGCCATGGTCAGGGCCTTCTCAATAGCGCAAAAAAGAACCAAAAAGTAGAGTAAGTATTGCATCCTATCCTGACCCCTCTCTCTCTATCCGATCACTAACTTAATCAAAAAAAAAGCTCACCGAACTGGAGGAAAGGGGAGTGGATGTACAATGGGCCTGGATAAAAGCTCACGTGGGATTGCCCAGGAATGAGATAGCCGACGAGCTGGCCAAGGAGGGTGCCCTAAAAGACAAGAGAGCCTCGGTATATACAGACTTCCCACTGTCCGCGGCAAAGCGCCTCGTCAGGGTGTCCACAATTGAGGAGTGGCAGAAGAGGTTCGGGGAGTCCATTACTGGCAGAACAACAAGCCTTTTCCTCTAAGACGTGCTGAAGGCTCACAAAATATTTGGAACTCACAACCACAAAAACACATTCACACAGCTACTAACTGGCCACGGAGGCATCAGAGCGTATCTCCATAGATTTAAGCTCGCTGATTCCCCGAGCTGTGTTTGCGACGGTGTGACAAATGAGACGGTAGAGCACATCCTAATACACTGCCACAGATTCGCATGTCTATACCATGACTGTGAGTGCAGCCTGGGTGTCGACCTTGTTGAACATAATTTGGCAGAAATAATAGCAGAAAAGGATAAAAGGGATGTGCTGCTGGATTATGACCATAATCCAGCAGCAGTTAACAACTTTGAGACCTCAAAGTTATTAAAAGAGCAGGTAAAGCGGTGAGCCAATGGCTCAAAACTTTAAACACGGCAATCTCACACTTATAGTTAATTTTATTAGTTCTTATATAATATTAATTTAATTAAACTAAAATTCAATTTAAACATAATAAACTCTCCATAATACAATATTAATAATCATTAAGTTGCTTGAAACGTAACAAAAAAAAATATTGGTACATGAACATAATAATATGCATGAACAGTAAATAAGAAATATAACAGCAAAGGTTCAAGTGACATATTAAAACATAATGTCAAAAGGAGAAGTTTAACGCCCTGTGATGTCGGGTGCGGCGCTAATAAAAAAAAAAAACCTATTGCCGCCGGGCTTTTTGGGAAGTAAGGATGCTAAAATCGGACGTATAACAAAAGAGAAAGTTAAGAATTGAAGGCAAAGAAAGTAAAAGGTAAAGAAACGAATTAAATCAGTAAATTGCAGGAGTTGGAAATAAGAACTATAAACTAAAAAAATTGCAAAATGGCCTATTAAAAATGGAGGAAGCAAGCATTTGTTTCTGTTAATCAATAAGGTCTTGGTGACTCAATTTCATATGGATAGTTATAGGATTGAAAAAACCTATTTGTAAAGAACTAATCCTGTTTACCGTCTATTGTGGTTAACTTCAAATGTTTAAAAATTATCATTACATTGAAAAATTTATTTTATCGTAAATCAAGTTTAACATAATATAAAAAGGGAATTTTAACTCTTAATTTTGTTCTATTATAGTGCGATGCCAAACGATCCTTAAGAATTACAAACAAAGATTTAAAGGTCATAAATGTATGTTTATGTGTATTTTATCCTATATACTTTGTTTAAGTATTCTTGTCTGATATTTGGTTTGCAAATTTACCTATTAAACTATAATATTTTTAAAGCACCTACTTCCTGTTTTCTCTGCATCACCCGAAAGCTAACTGGCAGAGAATGCCTATGGCATTAAGTCCGCCTCTGTACTCTATGTGCATAAAGTTTTAAATAACTAAATAAGTAGTATTGTATCTCTATGACTTTGAGGCGGGAGTTCAAAAATATTTATGGTCGCTAGTAAACGCTGCGATGAGCTGCCTACCTGTTTATCAGCTTAAGGGTATATACTCAGTATTTCTCTAGTATACCACCACAATTTTTATTGCGTAGCTTTTATCCTAACTAAAAAAAATGGTGGTTCTTTTTTGATAAAACTGTTAGCATGTATGTCGGTAGGTACATATGATGTTCCTCGCGCTACAAATATAGTAAGTGAAATATTTCGTATACAAACAGCCTGTACTTCAATAATGTAAATTTATCATCTTTTACACATAAGTATTATATCATTCACTCGTCAGTTATTACCAGTGACGATTGACAACTCGTATTCGTTAATGATGAAGCAAATTCTTAAATACGCCTTCTTATTTGGTAAGTAAACAAGTAATTCCTTTCTTTTTCTTTTTTTCTTGATTGATTTGAATTATATTTAAACTAAATGGTTACTTTGTCTGCGTAGAATTTCTCCCATTCTCCCATACAAACTTTTATCCCCTATTTCCCCACCTTCAAGTTTTATTTTCGCGATAAGAATTATCCTTCTTTTCTATAAAATTGGTTCAACTGTTAAGGTGTGAAAACGTTACAGACAGACAGAGTTACTTTAGCATTTATAACATTAGTATAGTCCTTTTCTGCACCCCTGACAATATGAATGCAAAATTTCATGACGATTGGTTGAGTAATTAAGGTGTAAAGGCGTAACAAACAAACAAAATCATATTTACATTTATAATCTTATTAGTTAGGAACTTAGGACTAGTCTTCTAAGTAATTGAGTTACACTTTTTGAAACTTTTTGCGTTATTATTTAAATTACATACTATTAACAAATGAAAATTAACGATGTCCATCTAGTCAATTTAATCATGTTTACAAAAAATATTATCTAAGTAAATGTCTTGTTTTATCTTTTTTTTTCTTTTTAGGTTCGGAAAATAAATCAACAAAAACAATTGTATTTTATAAGCAGCAAAATACATAGGTTGGTAGTACGTTAGTGGCTCGTGTATATTTGTTGCTTCTTCGCACGTACTAGACCCTAGTTGTAGAAGTTGATAAATCGTCGTAGAATGTATCACTGCTATCGAAAAGTTTCTCTGGCAACAAATTTTCGTTCTCGTTTAAATTAAATAAACCTAACCACCAACGTAGTTCTTAGGTTTATTTATTGTTGTATATCTTGTAGTCGATGAGTTTTTGGAGATTACTCCTTAAGAATCGATTTTCGTTTAAGGCGCCCGGTACGAAAAAAATATGAAGAGTAAAATTTAGTGATCGAAGGACAGCGTAACGCTTTAACGCTTTGTCGTGCTTTATTGAAGTTTACTCGATAAGAATCGACGCATGTAAGTAGATATGGGTATATACCTATATACCTTTATTTCATATATATATACATATATAGAATATATACTGCACAGCGTCTACAAACGATAAATATATGAGAGAGAGAGAGAGAGAGGGAACCTCCAGTAAATTCTAAACTCTAGTCGTGCGTCGGAGCCACACACCTTTTTTTTAAAGTAAACAACTTACGTCGTATCAGAATATAATTCAAGTGCTTGGGTTCACCAACATAGAGATATACTGATATAGTACTCATCAAAGGAATTAAAAACGACGAATCACGGCTCAAGATAGCACCTCTTTTCATGACGTCAGTAACAATATGACAATTTTTTATTTTTTTTCTTTTTACAGCTATATTTTTACCCTTTATTTCGACACGGCAAGTTAATTTCTTCCGAAAAGATTACACATACATCGAAAAGTTTGATGCTTTCTATAAGTTACATTGGGATTGGCGTGGACAATCATGGACCTCGGCTTTCCTATCATGCGATGACGAAGGAGCTACACTTTTTTACCCAAAAATGAAAGATGAATGGACTTTGGTGAAAAACTTAACCAATAAAATGGCAGAAGCTCCAAATGTCACCGATGTATTTATTGGACTACATGACAAATTTGGTTTAGGAGAATTTATCACAATTGATGGTGAGCAGGAATTAATACTTTTTTAAACCTACCTTGACGATACCTACATCGTTCAGGCAGTTCTATATTATATAATGCAAAGTCGATAATATTATATATTACCTTTGTAGTACAAAAATAATGGTGTGCTGGAAAACCAGCGGTTACAGTAACCTAATGATTCTTCACCATTAAATATGCATCCTTATCTTAATATTTCCGCAGTAGCACAACAGAAATACAATACAAAGCCTTGCTTATTTTTGTAGGCTGAGGTAATTTCTCATTAAATTACTCTGATCTAAATCTGGTTGCAGCTTATCTAACGTACGTCATATATAGAGATTATATTGAAATCACTTTTACAAGAACTACATAGATTAAGTATTCTCAAATTTTTCTCTGGCAACCGTACTCAAGAACACCATTAATAGTGTTAGATAGCACTCTTCCACGATCTTCTAGAGAGTCTTAGTAAATCAGTCGGGCAGCTTCAATCTGTTGCACATGGTGGCACCGTCCATAGTATGATTTGACCGTTAATATTACTAAGACTTTAATATTTGTGCTGAAACTTAATGGTAACTTCTATAATTTCCATTACAATCATGAGCTGACAGTGGAACTTGTAGGAACTGTAGACTAATTGAGATTATTTATCTCAACCAGTTTATTACGCATAGAGTTATGTTTAAAATAAATCAACCAAGGGTTGTTAAACAGGAATATCGACATTTAATCAATATGTTGTTATATATTACTTATTCAGGACATTCAACGCCGTCACCCCTGCCTGTGGAACATCTAGATAATTTGAAATTTCAAGGTGGTAATTGCATTCTGATGAATATTAACACTGGCTCGTACACAGTTGGGTCTTGTGTTTATAATGAACCAGACACGCCTTTGCCTTACGTTTGCAAAAAAGTCGACAACGAATCATGTCCTACTATCGACCAAGGTAAATTGCTTTAATAAAAAAGTCATGTCAGAAATTTTATAAGTAACTAGTCTAGTCTACTTTACTATTACTGCTAACTATTTTAGTCTTTAAAACATATGGATGATAACAATATATAAATCTTTAATAAGCGATTTACTTCTATGTAATCATTTTTTGAAATTTTATATATCTTGGGAATACAAAGGAATGAAAGACGATTCACTTATTAACCTTAACTACAGAATATAATAATATCTGATGTAAAGAAATCTAAAACCTACATACTTGTAATTTATCACGCATGCTTCTTTTCATTTCTTTTGAATTTCAGGCTACAAATATGTTAAATCCTTAAAAAAATGTTACAAGATCAACAGACGAATGAAAACCTGGGATGATGCCATGCTCACTTGTGTTATGGAAGGAGGATTATTGACAGTTATTCAAAATAAGGCTGAGGCTGATGCTATTAAAAATCTCTTAAATGTATACTCCACGTATTATGTTGGTGTACGTCGGATGTTCTCTCGTGAAGGTTATTACACTCTTAAAGGTAGCGTAAATTGATTGAACTTCTTTTAAAAATTTGAATCCGGACTATCTTGAATCTGAAGCCAATGCTGCCATGTTATTGGGCATGGAGGGTAGAAGCAAGGAGGACCATCTCTCTGTATGAAAAACTGTCCATGACAAAGCTTTCCTCAGATGGCATTAGGGTGGGTGCCGTAGCTAAAGTAACTGTAAATAATTATGAAATAAACATGAACTAAGAAAACAGTTAAAATGTGTTCAGTTTCAGACATGTGACAAAACTGCTGTTGTTGTGTATAGACGTTTTATTAACAACTCTAGTCACCAAAAACTATATATTTTGACTCGGCACACTTTTTACATCTGCTATGCTCATGTCTTTACTTTTTACTATACTAAGAACGAAGTATTTAACGGCACAGTGTTGCCACTTGTATCTATTTTTTTTTTTATAATATATATGTTTTATTTATAGTGTTAGCAGAACAATTTTGTCAAAAAAGTGTTTTTTATAGATAAAAAGTTTTGTATGTAAAAGCTGTCATGTGTTTCAGCAATAAAATACGTTTTCTATCCTTCTTTCTAACCTGATTCAGAAACTTTTTCAGTTTGATTCCCTTATATGGAAATCAAACTACAGACCATCATTTAATCTACACCCCATACGTATTGGGATTACTTTTAAGTCAGAAGTGTTCCAGACACTAACGTGCCTCTACGTTTTATTTCTGGTTTAACAATATAGTTTATTATTATGTAGTATGCCTGTAGTTGTTATTAGTAGCTATTGTCATACATATAGCGAGAATTATGTGATTGTGTGTTTTCACACTGTCAGATCACCACACATCACAAGTAATCGATAGCATTTAAATATTATTTTTAAGGTATATCACAACAATAAAAACTCATGATTAATTCATTATTTCACTCTAGTGTGTAGGTTATACTTAAAACAAGCAAAAATATATGCGCTGTTCAAGTAGTACTGTTTTGAATCATCTGAATATCAACGCTTTGTTAAGTAATATAATTCAAAGTTTTATATTTGTTATAAGTAGCTAGTTTAGTTAGTCTTAAGCGGTATTTAATGCAGATGTTTCCAAACTTTGGATCAATTAATGATGACCTCTGCTTTGTAAACTAAAGTATGATAGCATTATTTTATCTACATGGGTTTGTACTGAGTAAATCGGAATTACATCAGCACAATAACCTATTAACGTTTAAACTTTGGCATACTTATTATCATGAGATCATTTCTTTGTTTGTTACACTTTCAAGCTTCGCTTCTTTTTCAACCGACAATTAATAATAAATTGTGCATACACTATGTCAGGACAAGGATTAAGGATACTTTTCATCCAGAAACGAGTTCCTGAGAGACCCATTATGCCCGATTCCTATAACCAAGAAACGATTCGTTTTACTTATGGACGGTAAACTTTTCGTTGAAAATTCAACGAAATTTTACCGTGCGTAAGCAAAACGAATCGTCTCTTGGTTATAGGAACCGGGCATTAGACGGTGATCCGGCTTACAACATTTATATTAACGCCAGCATATCCGCAGGCAACACCTTAGTAAGCAATACATATCGTTGTAGTTGTCGTTTTATATTTCACATAAAAGATCTAACTTTATTTCATTGCACTTAGCTCTTTATTCGCATGGGACAGCAATTGAATGAATCTAGTCAAGTCAAGTCGACCACTAAAGTGGACACTGAAAATCAGTACTGGCATTTGTCCATCGCTGCACTGCTGAGGGTCCACATGTTTTCTAAGACACGGCGTACAACCCTTAGTAACATAAAAACTGTTTTATTGTAAATAATTAACGTTCACAGAAACGTGATCGGACTCGTGCCATTGACGTGTCATGTGAATGTTATGTAACAATGTTACGACTTGTTAAAATTTCAATTGTTTTATTATTTCCTTTTATATGTTATTGTTATTTCTTGTATGGTGTGTGTTATACAATAAAATCATTTTCTTTCTTTCTTCTACATACATACATTCACATTTACTATATTACATTCGTAGTTTCAATTCTTTATAGGTCAGAACTTGGACGATGTGTATCATCAGGAAAGCAGCGATCGAACTGACACAGGGCTTAATGATTGTGGAGCCGTTTATGTTCAAAACAACAACTACCTAAGTACAACCACCAGTGAATGCAGCGACCCTCTAGCGTTCATTTGTGAAATGGAAGTTAACCTGGAATAATAATAATAGGTGATGATATAATTATTTCTTAGAATAAAATTCTTGTAATGTAGAGGTTTTTTGAATAAATGTGAAATCCCAAGTAATGGCTTATATTTTACCCGTCAACGTCTTGAAATGTTTTATCCCCGACTAATTTTTTAATCTACACTCTCGTACGTTTTTAAAATAAAATTAATTTTAATCAAGGGACACAACAAATTTTTGTAGTAGGTACAGTACTCAGTAAAGATTTTTAAGCAGTAATATAATTGTCCTAGTAGAAGAGGACAGATTGGCAGAAACTGCGATTGAGGAAAAGGGTTAAATGTTCTGTCCAACCCATAACGTAATCCGTCAATGTTAGGTTAGGTCATTGACGCTGGGGTGCTGTCTAGAAAACCTCCACGTGGTGCACCCTGGAAACGTTGGCGATGACGCTGCCTTTCTTCCTCAGTTTTTGAGGACGGCGTCATCGCCAACGGCTAATATTCTAGTATGAAGAGGAGGCCACCTTTCTTCGGTCACTTGGTTGAGGCTTGGCCTAACAGAGCACACCTTTCTGTTGGCTCTTCGCTCTTTGGAGCTATGAGGATGAAAACCTCGGTAAAAAATCACGAAGGAGGGACCCTTCCATGGGTTGGAGTTTCTCCACTGTCCTCAGTGGAGAAGGAGGACGGGCTTGGTGTGCACTCACACTGCCACCGGGCAGGCATTGGAAGATTTAGTTTCCTTGCCACCGTCAGCATATCGTAATCCCGAAAGGAGTCGTGGTCATGTCTCGCGACTCTGATTGGGGACGAGGGTCTTGGCTTAGCCGCCCGGACTGCGAGGAAGAAAACCTCTTTAAAAAATCACCTCGAATCCTGTGTTCTGGTGCGTGACCAGGGGATGCATGGCTGATGGGTAGTTCAGTCGCAAGCGCACTCCCAGCCGGGGCACCTGCGGACCCCTCGGTTGGGTATAAATTTTCGCTTGCCTGGGTATTGGGGATCTCTGCCCGGGTCGACCTTTAGTTCTCCCCATCTCGTGGGTCTATTATGGAAGCTGAAAATTTATTTAAAACCAAAACTACCGATGAAAAAAAGAAGGAGAATGTGAAGAGAAAGGAGAGAAATAAGAATTAGGTGGACGATACCTCGTCTAATGACGAGGAAGTTTTGTTGGAAATGCCCATCGTGCAGGAGCTCCCAGAAGACAATCCGACTCCTGGGAGCAGAAGAATGTCTCAAAGACTGCGTTCCACGGCCGCTAGTACAGTAGCTGCCTCAGCCGACGATATGGAGCTGGATGTGACCGAGAGTCGCAAGCGCGGACGCTCCAGAGACGAGGATGGCGACACGTCGCAAGACATGTTGCCACCAAAAGTTCCGAGCAGCCAGCGAGGGAGGTCGCGCACGCCTATCTCTAGGCCGTCAGGATCCGCCTTTTCTAAGGCGGAAGCTTACAGGCGGGCTAGAGCGGAGGGCGAAGAGGTCGCGGAGGAGGAGATAGCGGATCTCCTGCTGAAAATACGTGAGCCGGTGGAAGGGGGTTCTGTCTCCCAGACGCCGGTGTCTATGCAGGAGAAGGCAAACGACCACCTGACGAAACAAGTTTCCGATCTTAGCGCTCAGTTCGCCCAATTTCGGGCGGGCAGGGATTGCCCTGAGCGACCGAGCCGGGCTGTAGGCCAAACTGCTCAATCCCCCTCCCTCCCCGAAGTTCCGGATTCCCACCTGCGTCAAGTTATTGACGCAGTGTGGAGGATGATGGACGGGCGCCTCGCGGGCCTCGAGGCAAGGCTGCCTCCGGCGCCTATCGTTCGGCCACCACTCGCCGCGGCCAAGGCTAACGCCGCAACGGTCCCGACACCGCTTCCCGTCTCGGGTGGCCGTGTGACGGTGACGTATGCCGCGGCGACGTCAGCACCGGCGCCTGCAGCCACACCGAAGGCTGGTCGACCGGCTAGGGCCGCCTCAAAAGCGGTTGCATCAAAGGCCGCGTCAAAAGCGGTTGCACCAAAGGCCGGGCAACCATCGAAGGCCACGGAAGCAGCGGATTTCCCTCCGCTTCCCACTCCGGCACCGAAGGGAACTAGTGAGCCCGTGCCGGGTCCGTCCACATCAGCCCCCTCCACGTCCACCCCCTCTAACGACGGGTGGAAAAAAGTCGAGGGAGGCAAGAAGCGGTCCCGCAACCGAAACAAGAAGGCTGCCAAGAGTGCACCGTCTCCGCCGCAGGCACCATCCGTGCCAGTGACTGCCACCAAAAAGCTCCGGAAACTGGTGCCACCCTAAGCGGCGGCTGTGGTTGTAACCCTGTCGCCGGCGGCGGGAGATGGCGGGCTATCCTACGCGGCTGTATTTAAGAAGGCCCGGGATAGTCTGGCCGGTGAATTTGGGACCGTGGGTGTGAGGATGCGCCTCGCCCAGACGGGAGCTCGAGTGCTCGAGTTCCCTGGGGCTGAAGGCGCAAAGACGGCGGACACCTTTGCCGAGAAGATGCGGGAGATATTCGCAGCCACGGATGGTGTAAAGATCGCCAGGCCCACCGATGTCCGCGTTGTAATCCAGGAGAAGACGGGATGCAACGCGGACAACATCAGGATCGGCACCGGTCCCCGGTCCAGGGGGCCTTGGCGCAGTGTGGGCCAGTTGTCCCATGGCGTCGGCCAAGATTTTGAGCGACGCCGGAAGAGTCCTCATCGGTTTCGTGAACGCCAGAGTCACACTCCTGGCGGCGAGACCGATGAGGTGTTTTAAATGCCTCTCCATGGAACACACCCGCGTCAGGTGCGCGAGTTGTTTATATCTGGGAGTATTTATTGACAATTTTATTTCATGGAAATACCAACTGATTAATATTACTGCCCGCGTCCGCAAGACGATATTCATTTTCAAAAAAATTACGTTACTCAGCTGACTTTGACACCATGAAATTAGTTGATTATGCATTATGTCAATCTGTTTTAACGTATTGTATATCTGTCTGGGGTGGAGCTGTGAAATCGTATTTTCTGTCCCTAGAGCGAGCGCAATGAACAGTCCTTAAGGTTTAAGCCTTTTAGATATTCGACTGCCCAACTATATCACGAATGTAAACTGCTTACTGTCAGACAGCTCTTTGTGCTTCAAACAGTCTGCAGAAAACATATTATTCTGGAATATGACATCCAAGTCACAAGAAAGCGCGGTGCACATAAGGTCTGCCAAGCCCAAAGCTTTAGAAGTGCTTTAGCAGCGCGCAACCACAGTGTTGTAAGCTGTCATTTATATAATATTGCTAATAAATATTGTAACATCTATCCACCATCTAGATCGCAACGCAAGGAAAAAGTTACCACATGGCTCTTGTCCAGATCTTATGAAGATACGGAAAATTTGATTAAACTTAGTATATTATAATCCAAAATCCATCCCTCACACACACACATACACATACACACGCACACACACACACATACACACACACACACACACGCACACACACACATGCACACACACACATAGAGATACAGACTGTCGATATATATATATGAATATATACATATAACCCTAATAATACTATATAGGTGTAGGTATATAATTATAATATTAATGTGTATATATAGGTTATTCCTACCTTTAGCAATTCATTCATGCATACTAATCTACAATACACTGCACTCTCATTAACAACCTGTTGCAATTAAGTACGAGAGCCCTGGTACCCATACCACAAGTTAAATCTTATTTTGGGTACCAGTGGTCAACATAATTATAGTACATGTTAAGATTGTTATGATTCATGTGTTATTCCTTTGTATGTATCTGTTTTTGATACAATAAATTATTATTATTATTAAAAAGATGCCATCAAATGCGCCGCAATCACCAGTATCAAAAATAAACTCACGTTGACTCCCTGCCAAATACGACATAAACCTGGTCTTAGTAAAATTGAGATTTTTGTCACATACAATACAATGGAAAGAAGTTCCTGGTTCAGTTACAGCAACCCTAAGAGTCGGGCGTGGACAGGAGTCACCGTGTTCTCCGCATACCTTGTGCTGCTTATGGTAGAAATATAAATAGAAATATTCGAAAATGGTTCACATTTGCGAATATATCATAATATTATACGTTTTTGGACGAAACCTTAGGTAGTACAAAATTGAAAATTACTTTTACTACTATACCTGTCAAGGTGGGGGGAGGTGAGTAAATGCGCACATTTATACACGAAATTGAACTCGACTCAAACATATTATTTGTTTATTAAAAAAATATATATATATATCTGCAGGCTGGTTATCAGTACAGGCTCTGCCTAGTTTGTGATCAGACGGCCGTGTGTGAGATGTGTGTCAAATTATTGCTATTATTATTATTATTAATATACGCTTTTCTGTCATACAAAACACTTATGTCTACATATACGATCATAGTTCCCAGTAATGTGGTGTACACACCACACAGTGAACTTATTTCCAACGAGAGATATGACTTTCTCGCCGTGACTCTTGTCTACATTACCCTTAATTTAGAGACATGGAATTACTGCGTCGCCTCTGCTTTACGAGCGAGCGTAACGATAGTCGTTTATTCCAATTTATGCTGGAAAGTTCCCCTTTAACTGTTCGTGGTGGTGGACTGTCTGGTGATATGCTCTGAAAATGTTTTGAATAATCAAAGACAGGAATCAGAATAGAAAATATCAGTCATGTACCTTTTTAATGGACTAAATATTCACATATAGGTGCTGAAAGGTGCTTTTTTGCACCCTTAATTAGGGTTCTGGTCCCCAAAAGGAAAAAAATAACAGTTATAGGATCCCTTTGTTGTCCGTCTACCTGTCAAAGTCCTTTTGTCCTATTTCTCAAGAACCCGTGAAGGCATCAAGTTGAAATTAACATCAAATGCTTATTTATGGTTGCGATCTCTTGAAGCTGTTAAAAAGTCTAGCTTCTAAGTTAACGCGATCAAAAGATATGGCCGTTTAAGCCTAAGATTTTAATAAATTTGACCATTTCGCAGGTAAATCAGGGCTACCTATTATTAAGAGGCGGCCAAGGTCTGCCGGGGTCTCGGTGACTCTCTCTGCCTAGGGTATACCCCAGTCCCTTGCACTAGACCCATTTGTTTCAGAACACCGCGTGGTTAAATCTAAAACTATAGGGTACTTTCCAATGACCTAGAATCATGAACTTTAGTTTGAAATCAGGCAATATATTTTTTATGATTACAAACGTATATCTCACGGTTGGAAAGTAGACTTTAACGTATATCGATTTATGGCAGAGTATTTTAAGAACTGCAAAGCTAAGTTTGTATTTCGGAAAAAAACAGAGATCGAGAATCAGTTCCCAAGGTGGACGTACCATCTACATACTGCCTTGTTTGTTTACAGAACCCTTCGGTGCGCAAGTCAGACAAGGTGGTCGTTACTATTACAATAAACAATAACAAAATAAAGAAAATCGTCGGAAAAGCAGAGGAGAAGAAGGTACTGAATTGTTTTGAATTTGGTTAATTATATATACTTGAGATCGCCTGGTAGTTGAATTTTGAGCCATATGCTTATTCATCAATCATTATATTATAATTTGAGCTGTCATTGTATAGACTTGCCGTACAACAACACATACATTAACTGGCCGTGTGTAGCTTGATATAGCCATTTACCAATAATTTTTAAATATGTAAAGAACATTGTTTGAATATTTTAGCGTTTTACACTTCTTCTATACATAAACTTTAAGTATTCCAAATTTCACGTTCCTAGGTTCGCCAAATTGTCTAAAATATGCAAAGAACTCGTTCTCTTCACGTAGTAATATATTGTCTAAAAATTTTAGCTTTCTGCACTTCCAGTTTCGCCAAATTTTATTAAAAATGCGTACAAAGAATTCTCTTTACTTAGGCCACATTTAGATGACGGGCGTTGAACGCACGTTAGCAAGAACACGCATTTTGTTCAAGTCGTTGACATGCTAACGCCTTTTGATCAGACACTTTTTCAACGTAGTATTTTTCGTTTTCAATCAGTTGATAATGTATAGAATTCTCCGTTTCTATTGAAATTTCGAAATCCAAACATAAAGATTTGAAGACAATTCATCAAACACTTTCCGAGATTTGCGGCAAGAAACATACCGAAGCTGTATTTCTATTTATACATAGCATACATTTAGATTAATTTTTTCATGTCCATATTAGTGAGTTTTGAAGTATTTGAAATTTTGATGTAGAATAAAAATAAAAATAAGTAGTAGTGTGCTTTTGGCATTTCTTGTTTGTTATATTTTTATTTTGTCGTAAAGTGTCACCGAACTCATGTTTTGTGAAAAATGGTTTACGGACTTTTATTTAAATTTTTCCTAATAAATCCTTTTATTGCAATCACGTGTTGTCACGTTGAAAACATGCGCTCATGTTAATGAATGTACGGCAAACTAATGATCTCAAAGCGAGCGTCAACACCATACTCCATAGGCGTTGACGCCGCGTCCAGCAAGTGTCGAATCGAAACGAGGGCTAGCATGTGAACGACTTGAACAAAATGCTTGTTTTTGTTTTGTCAAATCTGAATATGGCCCAAGGCATACATAATATATATCCTGGCCAGTGGCCCCGTGGATGAAGTGGTCGTGAACCCCACTCAACCCAAAAAAAGAAACAAAGTGACAATAAATTTGTAACCTTGTATTATAATATCAACTTATAATCATTTATGCAATATTTTCCATAAAGTGTGGAGCCATAATTTCTGAGACATTACAAAGTGAATCTGCAGTTTTTTCTACTGCACCTTAACATTTCATTCTCATAATTTGAGCACCAGACTGCACTAAAATAGTACACAATCAGAAATCGATTCTCGTACAATTCTCCTGTGACTATTGACGTCACACTTGTCGTTTCCGTTTGAGAGCTTTTGTCGACCTACCTTGTATCGCTGCATTTTGAAATCATATCTACGAATAGAATTTAACATAAATTGTGTTTGGATAAATAGCTTCGATAAATTTTAGTAAAGTTATTGTGATTACGTGGGGTACACTGAAAGTTTTGCGTAACTCATTAATAAAACAATTTACATGTAAAGTAATATATTTACTGCTTTTCAAAGTATTCTCTATTACAGTTATATTTTCAATTAGTCGCCTGACAGTAGCCACATTATCCTCAGTGATCGCAGTTAAGGGTTGACCTTCATGAATTTCATCATGGAGGGAAACACGGCCACGATCAAATTCTACGTACCAACGCCTTACGGTGCTCAAATGAGGTGCTCCCTCCCAAAAGCATTTTGAAGACGAGCAGTGCAGGCTTGCGGAGTTAGTGAACTTTTAAAATCATAAAAAATCATCGCCCTAAAATCTTTTCGCTTTAATTCCAGTCTTGCTACGGATGACGAACTTCAACTTGTGATAAAAAACAATTGACACGTGATTTCCCAATTTTTTTTTAATAATTAAGTTTCTAATGTGTAAAAAAATATAACATTCGAAATTCAAACATTTATGAGCGGCCAGGAGTGCTCACATTTTGCTGAAATTTGGACAGTAAGTAGGAGTAAGATCTATGCCGATATGTGTTTTTTTGCTGGGGGTGAATACCACCCTAACTTGGGGATGGTAATTAAAAAAAAAACAGGAATCAATAGAAGAATAAATTCTAAGCTAAAATGTTCTGTTGAAATTTTTCGAAAAATCAATACGTTTTAAGATATTCGTGATCGAAAACGTCAATTTTTTGCCAAAATCCACGTTTTTTAATGGGTTTTCAGTAATTCCTCAAAATTATTGATTTTTCCAAAAAAAAACTGTAATAATCAAAATTATAGTTTTAAAATTTCAACATTGAATTACGACAAAGTACATTAAAATACCTCTAGCATAAAAACTAACGGAGTTATGGCGAAAATAAAGCTAAAGGTTTCGATTTAAAAAAACAACAATGAAACCCTTCTCATTACTACCCTAATATGAATTAAATGTTACACATTTACAAATTACTTTATTTTAAAATTAAAAATATAATACAAAAGTTTGACCAGTTTAAAATGCTTGTTTTTGAAAAAATTATGTTCAAAGTGCAGTGGTGGTCTTTTTGACAAATATATTTTTTTTTTTTCAAAAATAACTCAGAAAATAAACCATGTACGTAAAAATTGCTAGAGTATAAAAAGGTAGCATTGTTATTCACAAAAAAAAAAAAAATTTTTACCATGATATGGCTTGTCAAAGTTAGCATTAGAATGAAATCAGTACCGCCCTTGAGCCTTTTCATCGATGACCTTTATAAAATGAAAGTTTTGAGATATATAAAACTTACATGAGCTTATAAGCTATAAAATTTTCTACAAAATGGTTTTTTTATAATCTCTCTAGTCCAAAATGCAATCGAGAAAATATCAAAAAACCAAACGCATTCTTTTTTAATTTCGGAGCAACTACATTTTGGAGCAGAGAAATGCGTATACTATACAAAATGTTCTCATCATTGGCACCTGGTGAAGAGGTCATATAGTATAATTCAAGTTTAAACTTAAACTTATAAAAAAACACAATAAAAATAACAATTGATTTTATTTTAGAGGAAGTTTCAATAAATTTGAAAAAGTAAAAAGTTTTATTTTAGCTAAAAATACTGAGCTCGTTTAGTAAATTATATTACCCACGCTTAATGTATTATGCATAAGAATTGATTATTAATATAACAGAGGAATCAAGTGAAGAATCGCGCTTGAGTCGTATGGCAGGGACAGTGTCGTTGTGAGCAAAACAGATAATGCCTCTAAGAGCATGCGAGCGGTAGTAGCCCTTAGAGGCCTCACATGCTATGCTCACAACGACTCATTAATTGTTCTAATATATTCAAAACTACACAGCCGTGAAAACTAGCAATTAAAGGGCAATCTGATAATACTAAACTATATTTTTGATCATAATCATTTAGAATAAATAGATGCTTTAGAAATATATTGTGATCAGTTTTATTTAGTTGCTTCATTTACAATGATATCACTTGTTTTGTACATTATCGGAATCAATGTATTTATTGGAAGCTATGATTTGAGTCAGGTAAGTAAATATTTATTTCTTATTTGAAAACGTTTTAAGTAAGGTAAAATGGGGCTAATTGGTACAAAAAATAACTGTTTTATTGTTTCATAATTTATATCAGAAGCTTACAGTTACGAAAGTACTTTAAAAAATAATATGTCTTTGTATCATTGTTATACTTGCCATGAATGTCTTTTAAAATAACACTTAAGGTGGGGAGGCTTATTAGAATTAGCCTAAGTTATGCTCGAAAACTGAAATATTATATTTAAATTACTTACAAAACAAAAAATAATATATCTAAAAAACCGGGTAGAAGTGTTAACAACGTAAGACAAACTATAAAATAATGTAGAAGAAAGAAAAACAAAAAATTCGAAATAAAACTAAATGTCACCAAAAACTATTTTAAACATGAGCAATTGACCTTATTATTTAAAAAGTATAAAGTAGCTATCTTTTTTCGTAAGTATTTTGATGCAATTGAAATAAAATAAAATGAACCAATGTTGTCTAGAAGCAAGACAACATTGTGTTTCATTTGAATTAACTGAACCGGTTTTATGAGACAATATATTTTTCAAAATTATGATGTTTCTAGCGTTGTGCCTTTGACAAACTTACTTGGTAGATATTCACCGTATTTGATAGTTCTTCTATGCTCTCAACTCGGGCCACCCAAGTTAAAACCCTTTGTTGCATCAGAATTTATTGCCACATAATATTAAGACATTTTTTTAAATATTAAAACAGAAAAAAAACATTTGTCTGTAATATTGCGTCTAAATTAATGGCCAATGGTAGCAATGAAGTAGCCCCATGTTGTATTCCAATAAGCCCCACCTTAAATAAATCCTTATAAAATATAAACCATTATTCCTAAGAAAATTATTATTACTGAATTTTGAGAGCTTTCGAAAATAATCCTACGTGGATAAGTTTTTATAGACCTAAAAGTTTGCTGCGTCTAATTTTGCACGACAATACTTTCTTCTATATTAAAATATTTTTATGACTGACATATAGCGAATTTAGCGAAAAAAAGCCCCTAAATAGTTGATTTAAAATGGACAATAGTGCCTTTACAAAATGTGACAAGCGCAAATCTACATGTAAATGCAACCAGCTTTTACATTTAGAATGAATGGTGGTCGTATAGAAAACCCCTGGTATAACGCAAGCTTTCACAAATTTTAGGAATTTCATTATTTTCAATATAGGGACTCTATTTTGAAACAGACAACATGAACTTTTAAATTCAACGATAAAACTCAAAATGTGTAAGAGAAGGTTTACATTAATAAAACTGTTTAGGTGAATATATCCAACAAAATTATTATAGTTACCGTCTTTTTGATAAAATTTCTTGTATCCAAGAACAAACTTGTTGCACTGCTGCATTCCAACAGTTGTTCCTAAAGTGAGCCTAACTAGACTATTCTCTCTATAGTTTATTATTTGTTATTTATAGAATGACTAGGTAAGGATCTAGTCGATTCTAACTGACCACCACTTACGAATATAATAACTCAGACGAATGTAATAAAGTGTTAGTGTAAGTTATCATCCTGCTTATCATAATGTAAAAAAAATAATTACTAATTTGACATAACGTTAGTGTTTCAGAATGCAACTAATACCAGAAGTCCCGACAGTGACTAAATTTGACCCAAATTACATAGACGATATAAGAGTGAAAACAAGACGAAATGGACGAAGAGGTCAATATGTATTCAGCATTGAATTTACTAATAAAGTCTACTGGGCAAATGATAATGTATCGGTAAGACACACCTTTTATTGCAGATTCCTTTAACTTTAATTGTAGTAAAATTATATAATCAAATAGAATTTAAGTTTAAAAAACCGTAACCCGACCACGATTTTTTTTTAAATATATATTACTAGTACAGTACTCTCTCTCTCTCTCTCTCTCTCTCTCTCTCTCTCTCTCTCTCTCTCTCTCTCTCTCTCTCTCTCTCTCTCTCTCTCTCTCTCTCTCTCTCTCTCTCTCTCTCTCTCTCCTCCCCCCTTGTATACGATGCTTGAGAGAGTACACAAAAATTTATAGTAGAAATGATGAATTCCCCTCGAAATTATACGACTGCGTCTGCTAAAACACTTAGTCCTCAATTCTGGTTTCATAAAATATAAGTTGCTTTTATTCTATAAATCATTATTACCATCCACTACCCTTTTGGATTTATGTCGGAGTCAATCCATTAATAATGATAAATTAAAATTTATCAGTGTTACTACACGGTGCGTACTACAAGGTTTTATATTAGGTCCGGCTCTATTTTTTCAGAACACGTACAGGCGTTTTTTCATTATTTAATTTACGTTTTCACCTCATTACGATTCTGTTATATCAGTTTCACTTTTATAAAATACTAACAAATGAAACACCTGTAAAATTGAAGCTTTAGACACACAATTATGATAAAAGAAATATCTAGTTTTCTTCTTCTTACGAAATATTATAATTTATTTTTGAAAATAAATTTTGTGGTTTTCTTTCTTTTATAGATACATTACATCTTTTATGAGTATCTCCATAATGAATACAAACCATCCTTTGTGGAAATGCACTTCAAAATCTGCGACGTCATACTAAAAGACAAATTTATTGGATCAGTAGTCAGAAACGCTGGATTTACTGTATGTCCATTACCCCCGGTAAATATCCACTAAATTAATTTTAATATCATCTTAACCCTGTATAGTAACCAAATCGGTGGGTGTGCACCCACCGAATTGGTTAATCTCACCCTGGATTGCAAGACAGTCTGTGTTTCCCGGGGCCACATTTAACCTAATAGGGTCAGATAAGCCGCCCGACCAGGTTTAAGCCCGAATCTTATGCAAAACAGACTAAATTTAAAGTTTTAGTATACATATAGACATAGTTCTCACTATTTTTTTTAATGTAAACCTCACAGCTGCCATTGTGGGTCCTACGTAGTAAGTCGCGATAGAAGATACCTTTAAACCCACGATTGCCTCGTTCGTATTTACAGGATGTGTCAAACTTACTTACGGATTTAATGTTTTTGAATTTTTTTCGCACCCATGATACTAACCTGCAATATTATGCCGTTGGTCGAATTTAATTGACAATGGCTTTAAAGTTCCTAAAGTGTTATTTTTTTAGGGAAGATACCACATGATGAATATGACATTCAACATGGAATTCCCCTCCGTCTGGCCGTTTGAAAAAGGAAAGTGTGAACTTATTTTAAAATTAGAACCTGGTGGGAAAGAATTCGCTAGAGGAGACCTCGTAATATTGTTCAAGATGATTAAAACGTGATATGTTGTCCTATAAGCCATAAATACTTTAAAGACATCATATTTTAAAATGTAATAAAACTAAAAAAATATATAAGTTAAGTATTTTAATTATTCCACCTTCTCCTTAACATCGAGTATTAACCTAGAACTAAAAACTAAACTAAACGCTGCGGTATGGATTCTGTTTCATTATGATTTCAGTGACACGTAATTTATAACTGGAATAATTATAATGCCGGGTCCGCTCACCAAAACCTCGACAAGCATTCACAAATTCAAACGTGTGGATAGGACGTCAACATGAAATGCTTGTTGGTAATACTTGAGCGTTGAGTTTTGCGGAGCGCTTGCAAACCATCTACGCAAGTGTCAAATGTGTGGACCCGCCTTAAGAATTAAAATGTACATACGCTGAGCCGCGAAGCTATAAACATAATATCAAGTTCACCTAGTTTTCGTTAAAGTTTTTTAACATTGATATAAATAATGATAGGAATATCAATGAACTAAAAAAATTCATGTAAATAAGCTTTTGAGAGTTTCATAAATATTTCTTATCTTTTACATACTTTTATCTTCATCAATATAAAAACCGGGCAGTTTAAGTATTTTGTAATAGATTTATTGAACGATACTAATCAAGTGCCCGTTGGACTTTCTTCAATATTTAAGCTTTTGATGCTTTATTTTCAGACCGCTTCCAAACCGGTCTTCTTAGAAGTGATTGAGGCCAATGACCCGTAGTGGACGTCCTATGGCTAAAATGATGATGACTATGCTCTTTTTAAAAAGCTAAAGACTATATAGTCCCTAAGAATGTAGTCTCAATTTACTCAGGAGAAATGGAAGTCACAATAGTATCATTACTAGCAGTTAGTAGTATGTCTCATTTTGTATCCTGACAGGTAATTTAAGTACCTAACAGTTTCAAATCATCGTTATTTAGACATACATATATAAGGTATATTTTATGTAATAATAAATATTACACCCGAAACACCATGTTCGGGGATTGCTGTACCAACATGTGTAACCGTGTGGAACCTAACCGAATTTGTACATTATTGATTTTGAGTTTTGTAGAAGTGATTTGGTTCTGGTACTCGCCGACCGCTGCCATTACTTATTGTGCACATACATGAGCAAAGAGCAGTTCGGACTTTTACCATCAAGAATTCGTAAGTCTTAGGTTTCACTGGAAAATCTTAGGATTTACTGAAGTTCAGTGTTTTACAGTAACATATACACAACACTAGACAGGTTGAACGTGTTGGGTCAACTTGGCATTTATATAGAGGTGACATATTTTAATTTGACTTAAAATCTTTCATTTTCATGAAGTATTATGTAAAAAACTTACTAAATTTTCATTAATGTTAGTTCCCGTTTTTTCTTAGATTTTTCACCATAAATATTGTAGTTGTTTACATAGGACGCTGCTTCGCGTTCTCTGTTAGGTACACAAGTGTTATGAGGATAAATAAATTAAAAAAAGTAATGCATAAAAAATGTTTATTCACTACTACTACTGGAGAAATTGTCGTCGTCACCATCGTAATTTAAATTAATCACTATTTGATGGTCCATGAAGTTCTGATGAAGCGGCACCACATTCTGATAAGTTAATTAATACACATGTGAATACAACTGTATAATAAATAAATAAATTTATTTTGTAGTATTATTATTTAGTAGTATTTAGTATTTATTAATAACAACAAAAAATAAATGAAGTTCAAAACAAGGAGATGAAATAACGTAAGAGACTTAAAAGACTGTAGGGAGTACATTTTTAATAAGTTTATGGCAAGGAATAAAGTTCTAAAACACTGTTATTGCTTTGTTCAGCAAAAGCTGTAAACATACCTAAATTGTACTGGATGATAGCAACTTTCTAAATTACTTTCGTTATAAATGAAGAGGGTACGAATTTTGAGAAACTCGGCTTTACAATTACCTTTGAGACCTGTTTGAATGTATCATTGCAGAATACCCCTAAGGGTATTTTTAACCGACTTCCAAAAAGGAGGAGGTTCTATGTATTTTTTTTTGTGTATGTTCATCGATGTTTTTGCCAATTGTGAACTGATTAAAAAAAATTTTTTTTAGTTCGAAAGGGTATACTCCCGAGGTGCTTCCATTATCATCAAGTCAGGATCTGATCTGAAATCGAGGAAAAATTAACTAACTAACAATGTAATAAAATCTTAAAAGTCAATTTTGACTTACTTCCCGGTTTCCGATTGAGCTAAAATTTTGCATACTTATGTAAGTTTAGTAACAATGCAATGATCTGGTACTATTGAGCTGATCTGATGATGGAGTCAGAAGGTGGATAGTGGAACTCCTCAACGGCGAACAACAAAGACACGAAATTTGGTAAATGGATTTATTAAATTAAAACTTGTTTTGCACTAAAAAGGGTAAAACAAAACATTTTCAAAAAAAAAAATTAAACCGACTTCAAAACCACAAATAGGCACTCAAAAGCGCAAAATAAATTGATGCTATTATTATAAGCGCTACCCACTCATCTATTTGAAGTGCCTATTTGTGGTTTTGAAGTCGGTTTAATTTTCTTTAATAAAATTATTTTGAGTGAAAGACATTCTTTCAAAGACTACTTGTAACGTGTTTCACATATTATGAGTATTTTTTTAATCAATCGAACTAAGTTACAGTCATGTCGGTAGTTTACTGGATTGGGTTTAAACCTGCACTTAATTGCAAGTCCAAAACCGTATTATACGTTACCAGCAGAGCAGACTAACGCAGTGGGTATAGACACACCTATGCATTACAAATTGCATACATGAATACGTTGAAGTGGTCTATTCAATCACTACCTCTCAAGCTCTCAGATAGAACCGTTGCATTTCAGACAAACTTCAAATGCGAGACAGCTTTAAATCTAAACACTAAAAATGTTCAAATCACAACTGAACCAATTCACGCTGTTTTAGGGCCAGAGAAGAACACATTCACTATTAAAAAGTAAAAGTAAATAAACACCAATTCTTAAATGAAAAAGTCCATAACAAAATTCATGGGCCGCTGTTGTTTTGAGATTATAAAATCTTATTTAAAATATATTTCAGCCTTAATTTTGTATAATTTCACCTCCCTGTCGCTTTATACGCAACTAAGCTTCGATCAAAATTAAGTCTATTGAATACTGTTCTACTTCGGTAACATTTTTCAAACATTCAAAATTGCAAAATAGAAATAATAAAACATCAAATATGTGAGTGCGGAATGTGAACGGTTTTGATCCTTATAGTGCCTTATAAAATTTAACCTCCATAACTATACACAAGTATCTTAAAAGGTAATTCTATTATATAATAATAATTATCCATTTGTCGAATTTAGCCGAATTTATTAAGTCTACGAAAAGTATCGCTTTGAGGGTGAGTTTAGAAATTGTTCTCCTAATTGAATACCAATCGCATCGTCGACTTTAATTTATTGATACTGAGTATCATTAAAAATAAATTTAGAAATTGCTTTAAAAGTACAGTTTATAATTATCGTTAGTTACGATTGAGTTAACTAATCTTTTGTGGAAGTCTCTTTTATTACTTGAACATAAAATTGTGCAATTAACAGAAATTTAAGTTCTTCAAGATTTTTTTCAGTGTCTGTTAAAAACTTCGTTAAATGCTATTATATGAAATAAAAGCTGAGTTTTAAAATTCTTACTGTATATTAAATTAATTCTAAAGAGGCATAGTCCCTAGACACAAGATTCAGATTTCACATTTTATGTTTGGGTGAATCCGCTTTTAAATTAGCCTTCGGAATCGTGCCTCTTATTAAGCAACCATGCCACTTACAAACGCTCATTATGAGTTACTCTAAAAACGTTTACATGTCAGTGTTTTTTACAGAATGTTTACTTATCATTTGGTTGTTAGGAAGAACAACAATAAACGTAGATCGTTCGAATTAACGTATTTAGATCTAAGATCCTAGTTGGCGTCAGCTTAGGCATCAACTTTTTGAAGAAGTGGGTGGTGTTGCTTAATTTCAAGAAAAATCAACAAGCACACATCTGTCTTTAACTTCTGAGGCTTTCCCTCGTTTTATCCCAGATGCCATCATCAGACCCGGACTTGGTAACAATGGGACCACCTAAGGAGCATACCCTTTCAAAAAACAAAAAAAGTATTTTTTGAAATCGGTCCACAGAACACACAGAGCATACATTGCATTTAACTAAATATAATACAACCGAACATAGAACCTCCTCCTTTTTTGAAGTTGGTCAAAAATACTCTCCCTGTCCCATACATCGATTTACGACAAAATCAACTTTCCAACCGCGAAATATAAGTTTGTAATCACAAAAACAATTTTTGTAATGTCATATAACAACAAATTGCTGACTTTCGGATTTTTCCTTTACTTGTGCTGTCAGACCTTGCATCTTACCAAATTTTATGATTGTAGGTCAATGGGAAGTCCCGTACAGGTTTTGATGTACCGAAATGTTTAAATTTGTTAAAATCTAAGGCCTAATGGCCGCATCTTTCGATTGCATTGACTTAGAAGCTTGATTTATTAAACAACTTCAAGGGACCGCTGACATAAGTATTAGATGTTAAATTCAACTTGATGCCTCCACGGGTTCCTAAAGGAAAAGGGTCTAGACAAACACACAGATAGTCGGATAGATATAACATTAAATTAACGATTTTTGGATTTCTCCTTTACTTGTGCTGTGAAACCTGGCTTCTTACCAAATTTCATGATTCTAGGTTAATGGAAAGTACCCTATAGGTTTTGATTTACCTGCGAAATGTTCAAATCTAAGGCTTAAATGGCCGTATCTTTTGATTGCGTCGACTTGGGTTGATTTTTTTACATCTTTAAGGGACTGCAGGCAGAAGTATTTTTTATCAATTTCACTTGATACGTCGTACGAAAAGGGTATTTGACAGACAGACAGACGGACAACAAAGTGATCCTATAAGGGTTCCTTTTTGAACAAAGTGATTCTATAAGGGTTCTTTTTGAGGAACGGAACCCTAAAAATAGTGGAAAGGTAACGGAAGAGGACTAGAACTTGGATTGACATTTATTATAGTAAACATTTTCACTTTACCTTTACGTTTGGATAAAACCACACAGCTCTACTATAATGGAGCCCTCGAACCCCACCCAGTAAACTACTGACATGAACTAAAATACTAGTTATGTGCAGATCACTGTACTAGTAGTGTCAAAGTAGATCCTAGTCCCGTGGATCCAAATCCGATTATTTTTCTTACTACAGTAATAATAGTAACCAACACCAATAACAAGGTATGATAAGCCAGTGCTCGTCGGAATTACAAATTTTCAAGTCATAGTTAAGTTTGTCTTAGTTGATGCATCCAATGTTTCAGCACAATATACAGAAACTTTTCTCATTATTCAGCGTATAAAGTCCCGTGTAACTGAACAAGAAGACGTCGGCTTACAGCACAACACGGTTAAGAGTTCACAGTACTGGCTCGGGTGATTCATGTTAATTTTAATAACGTTCTTGTAAAGATGCCCCTGAACTATTTTTTGATTACTTATCATTTTGTATAGCACAAATTATTATAGGAAGATAATAACGTCTGACTGGGGAAGTACGTTGATAAATAGGGTTGTCACACCTCTTTGTCAGGAAGCGGGAAGAACAGGGTTAAATTTTGCCGTTTTCTTTTCTTGAAGCTCTACTAATGCGCAACCTACATAACTGCTGCACATGAATGAATAAATTCGGGTTTTTATTTCTTTATTTAGTTGTTATAAAGCGTTAGCGTTAGCGTTCTAAAAGTTTTTATAAAAAAGGAAGTATGGAAATGGGGAGATAATCGGAACATGTTGCGGGATTTGTTTTTTTTTTTGAAGAGGAATAATTTGAGCCTGTTTCCAAGGCTCTGGGAGTATTCTGCAAGAGAGGGAATGATTTAACACATGACATAAAGTTGATTGAGTTAGATCTGGAATTGGTTGAATCATGTTGCGACTCATGCAGTCACTGCCAACAGCGTTGGAATTAATCAACATTATGCACTCTTTAACAACACACGTTATGTATAGATGAAACAAAGTTGAGTTAACCAGTATGAAAATGAATTTGGAAAAATAAAAGAAGGGTGCACATTTTTAAACAATAACGACTTCAATTATTTTATTAATTCAGTTATTTATGCTGATATTTCCGGAGATTGTATCAACATCCTTGGACTAAGTAACTATAACCTCCTTTCTTACGTATTTTTTGTAAGTTTTAAAAGGTTTCTTTATTGAAACACGTTGTTATAGTAGATACGACCCTTCAATATTACTTCTATAATACCTTGTATGTACACATTGGTGTACACATGTACATAATGGTTTTAACAAAGGTTCTATTTTATTTAGTTTCTACATTCACTAAAAATGGCAAACCGCACGTGAAAACATACTTCTACATCACTGCGTGGAAAAGGTTGGCGTCGTCTGCGGTTGTCATGTAAAAGCTCTGTTGTATATGTTTATCCACTAAATTGACACCACTCCATGGTTGTGTTAAGGCTGCAGACACATTTAATTTAAGTTTATATTTTAATGAATTTTAACACAGAGAATCGTCGTACACTAAAAAAAAACCTTCAAATCTATACCCCTCTTCAAAATAAGGTTTCTTCCTATCACATGATATTCTTTTGAAATCAATCAATCTTCAATCTTTAAATGCCAAACTAAACTAACTACCTTTATGAATAAAAATAATCTTAAAAGAATCCTCTACTGGCTTTACAGTCAAATTGATATTTATTTAATAAACCCAAGAAAATTGTTTCGTAACTAATTAGGTAACTTCTTGGGACCTCAATTACGATAATCCTTGTTTTTGTTCGACCAACTTAAGAGTAAAGATAAAATTGTCAAGTGAAATGTTCCTTCTGCATACGAAAACCACCCTATAACACTAAAATGAAAGTCATTACATACTATCGAGACGTCATTATACACACACAAAAGAACACACGAGGCTGTATTATAGCCGAGGCAATAACATTGTATTCGTTTTCGATAAAACGTTTATTTCTTTTATATATAATGTTAACAAAAAAGTATTTTTTTAGAAATGTCAAAGTTACGTGTCTAAAAAAAGCCAAAGATAGAAGTAACTATTTATCGTGTAATAATTGACAAGAGACACAATTATACAATCTGCTAACGAATATCTCCTCCTATGGAACTCTGGGATATCTATTACTAGAGCATTCATTTTGGACAAAAAAGTACAGCACACTGACGACCTAAAATTATATTTTGGTATTGGATAGTAGAAAATTTAAAAAGTAAAAAGACTTTTATGGTAATTTTAGTTTTATTTGTCATGCTCTAATGCATAACTACTTCAAAGTTTGCTTTACTGAAATAAGTTTTCAAAATTTATTTTTGACTAGCAACCCGCCTCGGCTTCGCACGAGTATAAATTATACACCTGAACCTTCCTCATGAATCACTCTGTCTATTAGTGAAAACCGCATGAAAATCCGTTCAGTAGTTTTTCAATTTATCGCGAACAGACAGACAGACGCGGCGGGGGACTTTGTTTTATAATATACTAGCAACCCGCCCCGGCTTTGCACGGGTACAAATTATACACCCAAAACCTTCCTCTTGAATCACTCTATCCATTGGTGAAAACCGCATGAAAATCCGTTCAATAGTTTTTCCGTTTATCGCGAACAGACAGAAAGACAGACAGACGCGGCGGGGGACTTTGTTTTATAATATGTAGTGAAAGTGACGAATCTTCTTTAATGTACCAATACATGTTGGTACATTAATGTTTATGGTCTGCAGTTTTGTGATCCTGTATTAATTTGGACCCAAATATAATTTCGCAATACTCATACTCTAAGAAATTCTAAAGGTTAAAGGTTCCCTGCAAGAAATTGCTTTTAGCGATAAGGCTGCCTATTGTACAAATTGTTTCTGTGATTTCCTTGTGATGTAATTGTAATTGGTGTACAATAAAGTTTATTTCTATTTTATCCTAAACATGGTTATAAGCCTAATCCATAGGTATAAAAGTTTTAGATTTATTTTTTGATTGAAAGTCATATTTATTAGATAAACATGATTTTCATTAAGTAATAACCCTGATCAAAAATAACCGCCTACTCTCAGTGCAAATATTTGTAAGCATAATATATTTGCGTTGGTCTGGGTATTTCTTCTATTCTTTATCTACAGAAAAATGTATTTAAAAATATATTTATCCGTGTTCTAGAACATTCAGTTCAAGCTATGCTTCCTTTGGGTCTTTGTAGCGTTGTTATATGTCCCAGAACATTACTATTAAAACTTCAAATCCCACTAATCCCACTAATATTACAAATGTGAAAGTTTGGATGGATGGATGTTTGTTACTCTTTCACGCAAAAACCACTGAACTGATTGCGATGAAACTTAGTATGTAGATAGCGGGGCGCTGCTAGTCTGATATAAATAAGTGTGAAAGTTTAGTCTTAAGAAGTAATAAAAGTAACTGTAGCTGACAATTCTCAATGTGCATTCACTTTAAATGGTCCAGAAAACCAATATAGTAGGAAGTTTACGAAGCGTTACCGTTAAAGTAATGCGGTACCAAGTTCTTAAAGATGTGATTCAGATACAATTTTTGTGCTCTGTGAAAGATAATGGTCATTGAAACTAAAAGATATAACGCATCTTACTAATATTATAAGAGTTGTGAGAATGGATGGATAGATGGATGGATGTTTGTTTTGTTATTGTTTCATGCAAAGCTTCTAGATGAAATTAGACACAGAGATAGATTATAGCCGGAAATAACATATAGACTACTTTTATCTCAGAGAAATTTATGGTTCCAGCAAAATCTAGAGGCGAACAAAGTCGCTGGCAACAGTAAAATATTTTTTTCAATTTTTCTTGAAAATTTGGCTTTTTAGGCAGAATTAAGAGAAAATATTAAACTTATGATTGGCATGTACATGACGCCTATTGTACGCCAATTAAGTTCCATGACCTAATTAAAGTAGACATTTTATATTAATCACTTCAAACTAGTTTTAACGGCAATTTCTGACACTTCAGACAATTTCAAAATTTTAATTCTTCGAAAATGTTCTGCGTAATATTTATTTAAGAACTAAAATTACCGGCATGACTCCCAGAATAAGCATGCTGCAGTGACAATGGGCTGGCCACGTCTGCCTAAGGTCCTACAGCCAGATGGACTGACCACCTGAAGAAGGTAAATGATCGGGTGTGCACATTAGAAGAGTTCTATGTCCAGCAGTGGACTACAATATTATAGTCTAATTGATTGATTGGTTGAATATTTTTTTAATTTTAACTACAAATCAATTAATAATTGTATGGTTAATTTAAGTTTTTGACATTTTATTACTGTTTTCTTTGTACTGTTGTTATTTTTTATACAACAGTGGATGTATAACAATATTGTAATATGTGTCATTTTGTTTTTTTGTGTATTTTAAACGTAAAACGTCTACTTTCATATTTGCAAGTTTTATCAAAACAGTAAAAACTGTGAACAGTAATGTCTACATATCACCTCATAAGGTTTATTTTCCTTTCAGTTCATTTCATTCTTCGTATTCGTACGTTTAGTTCTATCGAGTCTATCCTGTTAGCCTCTTTCTGTTATCGAGGCTAAATCCAGATCATTTAGAGGTTAAAACTGTTTTTGCAGCATATTTAACCAACTTCAAAGTAGGAGGAGGTTCTGAGACTTTTTTGTGTACATTTTGCACGAGATGTCTTCGTGAATTGTGAACCAATTTGAATAATACTTTTGTTATTTGAATTGGTTATACTCAAGGTATGTACCATTTAAATTTGAAGAAAATATTCTACCTATAAAGGTGTAAAATTAAGAGATTAAGAATACAGCTTATTTGATTTTACCAGACTTAGGAACATTGAAGTCAATTATCCTTTTTTGAAAAGATAATTATCCATAGATAATATTGCTTTAATATATCTCCCCATACGACGATCCGGTTCACATAATATACCACCTCAAAACAAGCAATCACTGGACGATTTTACTGCCGTAGCGTAATAACATAATCTGTTAAAAATAACAACCTAAATAGTAACATATACGTGAGAGTGAGTGTGAGATATCTGTGTATATCCCTACGGCACTACCTTTTTCTAACACAGTAAAGACCTTTAAAGAAGTAGGTACAAAAATAATCAAACCCAAAAAAATTCAATAAGCTTTCAATCAATCTAAGGGCTCAAAGGCTGTCCACCAAAATCGACATCTAATATTGATATATTACCGCTTCTCATCATACCAATTTGATACAGAACCAATAATTTGATATTGTAATTTCACTCTGCATTAACACCGTGTCGGTGACGATCATGTCGCAGGCAGTTCCGATCGTGTTAGGACAATTTTAAAACGTCTGGTATTTTTAATAATATTTTATGGCTTTTGCATTGATTGATTGACGTTATATACAATATTGTACGTCTTTGAATTCCGTCTCCGTTTTTGTTGTTCATAAATGGATTGAACATAATATATGGATATAACGGATGTACAAAACGGCCTGCTGAATCTTGAGATAGCAGTTGCAGACCATCATTCTGAGTTTAAAATCATTGATAATTTCTGTCGGAAAATTCATATTTTTTTTTTACATTTTAATGTTTAAAAAATGATATCACAATGAGTACTTAAACAGAACATTTTACCGAAAAAAAATCAATAAATACCCCACACGGCCTAAAACTGCAATGTAATAAATTGAACAACATTTATTCAATCAGCTGCTTCGACGCCCACGAACGTTTAAGGTCATTCACCGTACGCACAAAAATGATAGCTACGTACGTTGCGTGTACATTGCGTAGCGCAAAATCAAACTGAAGACTGTAAACCCTTAATTTCGCATTTTTATGATGAACTGACTTTTGCATTGTGATAAGTATCCGAAGCTGGCCGTTTTTGTAAGATCTTCGCGACGGTGATACTTACACGTGGTATACGTTAAAATAGTCGCCTCGCCACTACGCCGCGTCGAGTGTTGAGGGTTCGATTTCCACACGGAACACAATTTTGTGTGATCCACAAATAGTTGTCCCGAGTTTGGTTGTTCTTTGTGTCCGTTGTTTAAATGTTTGTAAAGTACCTTGCAGAACAGGAATAATGCCGAGCGTAGGAGTTGTAATTAAAGCGTAATTAATCATTACCAATTCGTATTCAGCATATAAAATTCTCAAATATCTTATAGGTATCTTAATATCATATAAACTCAGCTACACATTTAAATACATTGCAAAGTAGTTATCGTTTACATACAACTTCAATCTGCAAACATTTAAATAAAATTAAATCGCCCAAATCGACTATTTTCCTACAACCTGAAGTTGATTGATGTTAACCGTTACCAGAATATTAGGTTACCAACTTCAACCAACTTCGATACTGATACTCTACAATTATACAGAAGTTTGGGATCACTCCATCAAGCTTCTGTAATATTAGTACATAGGTAAATTTGTTGAAAAAGGTTTAGAAAACATATAATTTGAAATACATGTATTCAAATAGTAGACATAGACCGATAGATATATAGATAATACTGTAATTTCTACACCCAGTATTACAGAAAATATGATACATAATAAGTGTAGCATTGAAAATGTACAAAAGGCCTTATCGCTTAAAGCAATGTCTCTCAGGCAACCTTAGAATGGACTAGAACGGTTTTAATAAACTGGTGGTAATCGTTGGCATATAACGAAAACGTGATAAATTATATTACGTACAGATACAAGTTTAATTACTATTTACGGTATTCCTACATACTTATTATACCATACATAAACATACATACACATATACATTAATATATTTAAACACATTTACTTATTTTCATTAGACAGATAATGCTCATGTACCTAACATTGTTTTGAAAGTAGTCATGGATTGCGCTCGTCTAATACCAAATGGCAATACATTCCATAAACGTACGGCTTCCACAGTAAATGATTTATCGTAGAAATTGGTGTAATGCCTTGGCATAATGAAACAAAAAAGGAGATAAGAAAAACAATATTTATCTCTGGTCAAAGGTCCTACATATGGATAAAACGTAATCATCTATAGGCTGGTTACTTTAAGCATTGGCTTGTTTACACTATCATTTTCGCAAGTAAACAGTAGTAGTATACTGCTTTTATTCGTTTTGAAACTGTAGCGAGCGAGTGAATTACAGCAACCAATAAAGAATTAAATTGTTTTTCTCATTCTAAAATCCGTAAAAGCACCTACCGATCAATATTCATTTAAGTTTCACGTTATACCTAAATTGATTACTGCGAGGTTTCGCCGGCACGTGTTAAGTATCTACACGGAAGTGAATTATAGGACTGAGCGACGTACGTCTATCAAACTAGCTAGCTAGTTGCCCACTAATTTAATATACTACTAAGTAATTTCTTTGGACGGACGGGATATTTCGCAACAATCATTCTAGAAGATAAAGGGACTGTTACTGCAGGTGGGTTTGTCAGTCATTGTCTACCAGTTGCTTTGGAAAATGTTAGACAACAGTGCCCAAGAAGCAGGATCCTCCTCCACATGCCAACGCTCCAGCTTACTCCGCCAGACGGACTATCGAATATTTGTCTATCGAAGGTGTGGAGCTAGTGAGTCATCCTCCTTACAGTCCCGACGTGGCACCTTGTGACTTTTATTTATTTCCAAAAATAAAAGATAAACTTAGAGGAATTCATTTTATGACCTCTGAAGTTACCGTGGCTGCGTTTAAAAAAGGCGTGGAACAGATCCCTAAAGAAGAGTGGGCTCACTGCTTCAGTCAATGGTTCCATCGCATGCGACGTTGCTTAGAAAGAAACGGAGACTACTTCGAAAAGCAATAAAAATATTAACAGGCTTCTATATCAATCCCCGCAAAAGTTTGTTTGCTTACGGAATCCTGGACGATTCAGATTCGCACTTGTCCGATTTTTTTGTTCAGGAGCTATTGAAGAGCTTAATATATTTTTTTTAATCCCCTTACATGTGACACAATTGTATGCACAATTTGACTAGATTTTCAATCAAACCGTCTCGTGTGGAGTCAAATTGCCCAAGGGTTTGGGATTTATTGGGTTGTTTAGATTGCCTGATATGGTCATATCAAATCAAATCGGTTCGTGTGGATGCCGGGCCAATTTCTTCATTTTAGTCTTTTTTGCAAGCGGCAAATCCGCTCAGTACGCCACTGCCCCTTTTCCGAGTTGTCTTATATAGTGCTGTGTTATTAACACTTTTTATCAGTTCAGTGGTTTTATTATAAAATAATTATTATTACAAGATCAATACAGGTAGCATTTCTTCAAAAAGACAAACTATTAGTATGTGGTAACATTTCTTATACGCACGTCCAGCACAGATGATAAAATCAAATGATAATTGGTGATTTAGTTGTGTACGTGTCGACGCGAAAAATGTTCGTAAACAAAGTCCAATTGCAAATCCGATCTGTAGAAAAAATTGTATAGTCTTGAAGCAATTTTGATACCTTTGGCAAAGCTTTATTACTGTCAATATAATTTAATTTAATGAATAACAGTCGAATTTCGACACCAATAATAAATACGGCCTGTATGTTATGTACATACAATTAAAAATACAGTCTTCTAATCAGTTTACATGAGTATACTTTAGGTACAGATATTCTTATTTAATCGCTTTTAATCTTCTTCGCTTCTTAGTACAACGTGCATTAGTAACTATGAACAGTTTCAGTGTAATATATTTATGTGGTGAGTAATTTATTACTAGCGAGATTTTTTATAAATTTAAAGTATAAGAATTAATGTTATGTTTCTGCTAAAGGATATATGAGTGAGTTATAACTGTTTTAGTATCGATGAAGTTAAGAATATTAATGGTTGGTATTTGCCTTAAACCCATTTGACATTGTATATGTGTTACATATAATATCACTTACATTATTTAAGTGAAATTGACTTTCAAAAACAGCAATACGCACAAATAAACAAACAAATGTCCTTCATAGACCGACCGCATAACTTAGTCCTCGCCTGCGACGTAACAGGGGTGCGGGGGGTGCAGAGCGATGCACAAGTGTTAAAAGTTCAATTTAGGGACAGATTTTACTATACGATACGTCGTGGTCATGTTACTATTAATGGTGTGCTATTTATTTACAGTTTCAGTATAGTGTGTTATTTATTTACATTTAAATTTTACAGTAACTTCTGCTATGTTATTTTTTAAACTAGTTAATATTTCGTTGATATTCGGGTCACGTTTTCTTTTTCTTTTAATATTCGTACTCGTTAAACGCCATTTGTTTGATCTGACTTCCAATTTTCTCTGAAGATAGATCGGATAGATATGTCATACAAAACGCCCGTGTAACTAACAAGACTTATGACTGCTAGCTGCGCTGCTAGCTAATTGAGCCTGCCGACCACTCGACGCGCGATCTTTTTTGTCGTCATTCCCCGCGCCCCTATAACGTCGCGGGGAAGTCTAAATTAACTGGCAGATCTGTGGATCTGTGAAGGATATGTGTAAATCGGGAGTTAATAGCGATAATAATTACAAGGGTAAGGAACCAAAAAGAAAATTGTACCTTGTTATTATTATCGCGATGCAGTCCCGATTTGCACATCTGATATGTATAGTCGCGAAAGTTTGACAACCCTTCGTAGTCCATTCACTGTTTGTTTAATTTATTATAGGTATACTTCTACCCTTTGTTTCCGGGCGAGGCGTCCAGTTTTTCCGAAGAGATTACGCATATATTGAAAAATTTAATGCATCTTATAAAGTAAACACTAATTTAAATGGAATATCGTTCAACGCTGCACTCATGGCCTGTGACCAGGAAGGAGCTACACTTTTCTATCCAAAAGTAAAAGATGAGTGGACTATTGTGAAGAATTTGGTTAAAGAAATGGATTTAGCTACGAATACCACTGATATATTTGTCGGATTACATGATCAATTTAAATTAGGACAATTCATCTCAGTTGAAGGTAATTAGGTACAGTAGTCTTTACATATTTCAAATTTAAGAGCTACGCTCTTACCGGTGGAGCAATAGCCACTCTTCTCTATCGTCTGCGATTTTTTTGACCTCTTGATAAGCCTCGACTCCCACGTTTTCATCCTCTTGTTGTATTCTATGTTTCTTCTTTTTCTCCGTATTTTTTCCTTCCAATATTGTTTTGAAGAGATGGTCGTGTCTTATCAAGTGGCCAACCATTTTTCCGATTCTGTTATCTGTAGTTTTGAATAAATGCTCTCTTAATTTATGATTAGCAGGACTTCTTCATTGGTTTTTTTCAAGTACATAGGTTTTGATTAATTTGAGAGCATCTAAATAAGTGAAAGAAAGAAAGAAAGAAAAATGTTTATTTCCAACATAGCACAGTACACATAAATAATAGGTATAAACTAGTTTATAATATCCAATAGAGATTTTACACACTTAACCCATTAAAAATATGCCCTGCGCCAGGCAGAAAATGCCCCCGCCTCAGCATAATGCTTCTGCAATACAGTATTGCAAAAGTGGTATAAATACAGACGACAGACGGACTAAGTGATCTTATAATGGTTCCTTTTACATTTTTTCCGAAATCATAAAAAACGACATGTTAAAATATATATCTAGTATGGTTAGCAATTTATTAATTAAAAAAATAAATCTATTGTCATTTGCACACAGCATTGGCCTTACAATTCAATTCAGGAGTCGATATGATGCAGTTAGAGTTATGTGTGTATGTCTGGCAGGTTTCTTCAACCCTTGATGAACCCTCGCCGTAACTATCCCCACATCCCCGAAATACATTCGTGAAGACTACCGAATTTATTTAACGAGTACGAATACCCGTTGAAAGTTTTTATTCAAATTATGGCAATCTATACTATTATAATTTTTGGACAAACTATTTATTGCAGGAGATTCAACCTCGTCTCCATTACCTATAAAAGGCGTAATCGAAAATAGTCATTTTTCTGAGGGAAAATGCCTTTTGATGGAAATAGAGACAGGCTATTTCAAAATTAGTGCTTGTACACTCGAAAAGTCAAACACACCATTACCTTACATTTGCAAGAAAGTTGATAGCGGATATTGCCCCACTGTTGACGAAAGTAAGTCTGTAATTCATTTTACTGCTACTACTACAACTGACTTGAAAACTAATAACAAGAATTGCTACTTTACATTATATAAAACGAGCAATTCTTGTTTACATTATGTAAACATATTCCGTGTGTCTCGGAAACAGCTCTAACGATTTGGATCCAATTACGTATTTAGTAAAGGTTTTGCTCTTAAGTTTATCCATACATATACGTACCTGTGTTGCCTGAAAATATGCGTTTTACTAAAATCATTTCTGTTTATTATACTCCAAACAGCCGACTCTGTAGAAACTTATAGCATAAAATAACAACTTGTATCGACATAACTTCTATGGTTAGTTATATTTGGTATGAGGATTAAAAAAAACCGGACAAGTGGGAGTTTGGAGGTAGTAGTAGTAGTAGTAGTAAACAAACTTGTATGTATATAATACTTCCATATCGGGAATTAATTCTTAAAGTTTTTTCCCGTTGTTGCTAAAAAACAAACTTAACTTTGCAGTTCTAAAAATACTCTCCCATACACCGATTTACGACTAAGTAAATTTTTCAACCGCAAAATATAGGTTTATTGTTAACATTGGGATTTTTTCCTTTACTTGTGCTAAGACCTTATTTTTTACCAAATTTCATGATTCTAGGGCAATGAGAAGTACCCTATAGGTTTTGAGTTACTTGCAGAATGTTCAAATTTGGTCAAATTGCAGGCTTAAATGGCTATATCATTTGATTGCATTGACTTAGAAGCTTAATTTTGTTACAGCTCCAAGGGACCGCAGACATAAGTACTTGTTATTAATTTCAATTTTATGCGTCCGCGGGTTCCTGAGAAAAGGGGTCTTGACAGACAGACAGACAAATAGACGGACAACAAAGTGATCCTATAAGGGTTCCTTTTTTTCCTTTTGAGGAACGGAACTAAAAAAACTTGAAAATAGTTAATAATCTAACTTTTCAGTTTTAAATGACGCTTAATTTCATGGAGACTAAAAAAAAATCACTGTTTTATTGACAGTGACCCACAGGAATTGACCCTATTGCAACGCGTACTCCTTGCAAAATTAATATTGTTTAAAGTAGTTAGATACAAGGAGGACGTAGTTACATGGTGGCAATTCACACCGGCATTAATACCTGTTTTTTTTTGCGTTCGGGGGTGCCACGGGTCATCATCTCACCATGGCTATTGGTGAAGTGGTATGTCAGAATCGTACCGACTAAAACCACACGGTGTTCTGTCACAAGCGAGTCTATCGCAAGGGACTCGGATATACCCTAGAAAGGAAGTCCCCGAGAACCCTCACAGACTTTAGCCACCTCAAATAGAAGGCAGCCACACCATTGCGTGCGGAGGACCTTGCCCTCCTTCCGATTTAGAGAGGCGTGGAACACTGGAATTAATATCTGGCAGAAAACCATTCCGTCTAGAACTAACCTTCTGACCATCGTCTAAATAAGATTACGTTTGTATCTATAATTTAACAAACATAATAATAATATACAGGGTGTAAGTGACACCGTACCGAATCCTGAAATAGTGTGTTCAGACCATCATTCTGAGTCGAAAATCATTGGAATTTTCTGCCGGAAAATTCATAATTTTTTTAGTTTTATTTTATCTTTTTTTTGCCTAAAAGTATCACAATAAGTTAACAGAACATTTTACCCCAAAAAATGCAATAAATACCGCATACGGCCAAAAACTGCAACCTTGATTACATTTAAACAACATTTAAACATTTTATGCAATCAGCTGATCTTGACGGCGGCAAACGTTAAAGGTCATTCACCGTACCGCACAAAAAGAAAACCTACGCATGTTGCATGTACATTTCGTAGCGCCAAATGAAACTAATGACTATATATCTTTATTCTCGCATTTTTATGATGAACTGTCTTTTGTATTGTGTTAAATATAAACAGAAAGACGTTATTGTAAGTTTTTCGCGTAGCTCAATCTCACAGACTGTACGTATTTCAGGTTATAAATACGTTAAGTCCTCAAAAAAATGTTACAAAATCCATAATAGTGAGGTAATGTGGGAGGAAGCTATGAAGACATGTTACATGGAAGGAGCACTATTGGCAGTTGCAGAAGACAAAGCTGAAGCTGACGCCATTCATGGCCTCTTGACGTTATACAAAACGTATCTAGTTGGTTTTAGAAAGATCCTTTCTCCTGACATCTATTTTACTGTCACAGGTAATGCAAATTTGTCGTATTATAATGAAACGTTTTGAAGTGAAATTTCTTCAGAATCGTTGTGATTTGAAATTCGATGAAACCATAAACTCACACTAAAAAGAGATAAACGTTCATAAAAAGGATTTAGCCTGCGAGAGAATGAGATAGAATTTGCGCCTGCGTACTAAGAAGCTTTAAGTCACACTAAAAAGAGACAAACACAATACAATAGGATTTAGCCTGCGAGAGAACGAGGTAGAATACTAGTACACAGAACTAAAAAGAGACAAACATATTCATGAATAGGATTTAGCCTGCCAGAGAATGAGATAGAATACAAGTATACAGTGATTCCTATAAGCTTCGTATGCTAGCACGTGTCTTTATGCCTACGTACTACGAAGCCTTCTTGTGTCATTCACGTGTATAATTTTGTGCATTTGCGTATTAAAATTCTTGGGTTAATTAGCTTAGAAGTTTCAGTTCTGCCGTGTGTGAAAAACACACACACTTTTTTTTATTTCGCATTTTAGCTCGATGTTAAAATTATTATTTTGATAATTATGTTAAAGGGCTTGGAGGGCAGTTTTTATTACAGGTAAAAGTAAAAAAAAAGTGACCTTTTTTATGGGATAGGGGGCAAACCAGCAGATGGGTCACCTGATGGTAAGCGACTACCGCCGCCCATGGGCACTTGCAACTCAAGAGTTACAAGTGCGTTGCCGACCTTTAAGGTGGGAGTAAAGGAAAGGGAGGAAGGGGGGAAGAGTGAGAGTGCGGATAGGGGGGGAAGAGGGGAAGAGGGAAGGGTTAGGGCCTTCGGTAACCTCACTCACTCGTCGAAAAGCAATGCAAGCATTGCTTGACTGCCGCTTTTCTGTCAGGCCGTGGTATTACTCCGGTCGAGCCGGCCCATACGTGCCGAAACATGGTTTTCCTACAGTTGACTGCCTGCTCGACCTCCAACTACCTTCCCTTCTTATCTACTTTACCCTTTCAATATACTCACATTTTGCCCATCTATATAACTATGTACTTATACAGGAATTAACACGATCACGAAATAGGTGTTACATACCTCTGATATGCCAGAAGTTTTCCCATCTTTCATTCACAAAGTGACTATTGCCGTCAACAGGTCACTTTGTAACTTTTTGACTTAGTAACTTTGTAAAACTTACGCAGCCACGTAATAATCCACGCATTTTTTTTTAGTGTTGACAACATTATTTCGTGGCCGCGTGGGTGGGATCAAATTATAGTGGGTATTATAACTCCTTAGGCATACGTGTGTGATTGTATGTATGTGTAAGATAGTGTTTTTTCTTTGAAGAACGAGTGGGAACTATTTTTGTAGGTCAAAACATGGACAACATTAACCTAGAAAAAGTGAACTGGGATACATTTAAGAACTGTGGAGCTGCGTATGTTGTAGATTCACACATAATAATAACCACCACGCCCTGTGATAACCGACTACCTTACATTTGTGAAATGGACGTGAAGGAGGTAAAGCAATAATCTCTATAATCTCTTGTAAGTATTTTCACAAAACTTTTTATTGTTATTTCATTAGATTGTAAATAATCTCTATAATCTCTTGTATTTTCAAAATACTTTTTATTGTTATTTCATTAGATTGTAAATAATCTCTATAATCTCTTGTATTTTCACAATGCTTTTTATTGTTATTTCATTAGATTGTAAATAATCTCTATAATCTCTTGTATTTTCACAATACTTTTTATTGTTATTTCATTAGATTGTAAATAATCTCTATAATCTCTTGTAAGTATTTTCACAATGCTTTTTACTAGATATTACATTAGATTGTACCTTTCTACGCGTCAGTACATTTGCAACAACTTACTTGCTACCTCAGTGTTATTAAGGACATTTCTAATTCTTGTGTATTATCAATAACGTAAAAACCCTGGAACGCAAACTCCCATGATAATGAATAAATAAATGATGCGCGAAGTTTTGTCATCATCATGCATTGCATTCTAAATTACATAAAAAACATACATACTTACATATTAGAACATGCTTTTACCTCTCACCAAAGCAACCAAAATATACAGAGCGCATTTGAAAAAGGAGCACTTATTAAAATCACTGAAAGGGCATGCCTTTAGCATTCAGTTACAATAAGATCAAAATTAGGTGGCATGTGTAAAATTTTGGAACTTTTCATTCCGTTACTAAGAAAATCCATAAAAACTAACTTAATTTTTTTAAATTAGTTTTTATGGATTTTCTCAAAACTGAGTGAATAGTTCCAAAATAAAAAAAAATTGTACGATTTAAAATTCTTTAACTTTACACGGTTTACTTTACACGCACACCACCTGCTTTTATGAGAAACGCAGTTAAAAATTCTACCTGAAATTAAAAGTAATAAAAGTAAAAAGACAGATTTTTTTCATAAAATCTTATTGTAACTACATGCTAGAATCATGATCTTTCAGTGGTTTAAGTAAGTGTTCCTTTTTCATATACAACCTGTATAAAACTTCATGTACGAGGAGATAAATAAAAATATTTTCACTTGTAATACTCTAAACATTCCTAATTCATATTAAAAAAGGTTAATTTACGGACAGAACCTAATAGCCCCTACACACAGTACACTACTCACTAAGTTGCTTCGACGAAGTGCTACCTCGTGGGGAGCTCAGTTTTCGCCCGAGACGAGGCGAGGTTGCACGAAGCGAAGCAAAGTTCCTGTCTACACTCTCGTATTCGCATAACTTTGAGCAACTTTGCGAGTAGTGTAGAGGGGCTTTAATACAAACTCGAAATAAATATGACCTCAAAGTGAAGAAAATCAACAAAAATCACGGATATTTGTAGAATTTGCGTTGTTTTCTTTCTATGTTTAAATTTAAGTTCCATTTTCATATTTGATTTATAATAACCTATTTGATTACTATGACTTGTAAGATGAAGTACATTTTCAATTAGTTTAGGATTACATCGATATAATGTTAAAAATACCAATGTGGTTACGGCGAAATGTAATATATAACGCCTTTTTAGCATTGCAGGATTAATACATAAGTGCTACCGACAGCAACCGATATATTGAAGCATATTATTGTTATTTTGGTTAAAATACAGAAAAAAATAAAAGACAAACAGCTTCTTTACCTATTGTTACGATGCAACGCGTGAAAAATATTTGGCAAACCACAGTAATGGTTCATTTCTGAACTACACGTGAACAAACCACTCCTTTGGCGTTTGTTAACTAAATTAGAGACATACACTAACGGACCTTAACTAAATTCGGAGCCCATAGGAAAAGTGTTAGAAAACGGCTTTATATAAAAGAATTGAGATGAAGGCGAATAATTACAACAAGAAAAAACCAAAACCTAAGTTAACAAAATTGAAAGTTAGAGAATAATGAATATACTGATATGATTATATGTATCGAATCTCAAGTTACATCAGTTACAATGAATTGGAAGACCTAGTTGCAACAAACTCTCACATTATAATAGAACTGCATGTATATTATTATACCGAAGTAGTAGGGCGATGTCTAAAGATACTCAATAAAGCTCCTTTTACTGTGGCTGGTAAAAGCCAGAGATGGTTTTATTCGTTTTAACGTTAAATCGTGTGCAATTATTGTATATTTTATAAAGGAAATTATTTTTTGTGTTATTGTTTGTACTAAACAATTTGCAGTTTTTTTTACAATTATGCTATATTTGCCGGCTATGAATAATGTGTCAAAGTTCTTATGTTTTCGTAAATAAAGTTTTTACTGTATAAAATAAGTGTTTTATTTTACCCGTACGCTAAAATATGAAAGAATTTAATTTTTTGTAACATTCTGTACAAGTTTAAAGATATACCAAATTTTATAAAAAAATAGATTCAGGCTAAAAAATTTGTAAAAAAAATAAACAAAAATATATTTACAAATCAATCAATCAATCAGCCTATTCTAGTCCACTGCTGGACCTAAGCCTCCTAATAGGTGGAGCGTCAATGCATGAAGAAAAAAAATCAACGAATCGATTTTAAATACCTGCAAAAAGTTGCATTTGGCTAAATTATATGTAACTAGCTGTGCCCGCGACTTCGTCGTCCGCGTGGAATAGTGTACTTATATCGAATCAACAGCCTAAAAAATCAATTTCAAGCTTCTAGCTCTAAATATGACGATACTTCCATACAACTTTTCATCCCCACCTTTCAACCCGTTACACCCCTTTTTTCGCATTAAAAAGTTAGCCCTAGTTAGCCTATGTCCTTTCTCAGGCTCTAGACTATCTGTGTACCAAATTTCATTTAAATCGGTTCAGTAGTTTTGGCGTGAAAGGGCGACAGACAGACAGACAGTTACTTTCGCATGTATAATATTAGTAAAGATAATGTACAACGTCCATGTTGTACCAATACCCGTTGCAAACTGAGCAATTTTATATGGCAACCGGTATTGATACAAAATCGACGTCGAACACCATTTTTATCTTGCCAAGTTCTAAGGTCTTTAGAGTGGGTCTTAATATAAGAGACGATTGAGCGTAACATGATATGGTGAAAATAAATAGTAAAACGATATATATTTAAAACACCAAAAGTACCCTTATTTGAAAATATTTTTGTATCAAACGCCTGCCAAATAAGTGTAAGCAAACAATCACTATTTACTTTATTGCATTCAGCTCTGAATCAAGAGTATCAAATTAGTTATTCTGTATAAACTCTGGTCAAAGATCAAAATGCCAAAGATAAGAAAAACCGGAGAGTTGTCTTTCGACTTGATAACTCATGAGAGGTCAATACATGTACTGACTGTGTTACTGTGCTCTGTAGGTACTCTCCATGTTTGTCAGGATTGTCACGATTCGTCTCGATTTTACACAAACCTGTTGTTGTTGTGTATGTGAGCATTCTTATTTTTTTAAAGGAAAGTTTTGTCTCTTGCTGGTTAGTGGTTTCTAACCAGTCAAAACAAACATACCAGTAAGTATATGGTATGCTTAATGCTCTGTGGTCACATGTGCTAAAAAAAATATACAGCACCTAATATGTCATTAATGCGTTGATAACCCTGTCTACCCTTTCATGGATCTTTGGCAAGTAATCTCACTCTATTAACTTGATACGAGTACCTATAAAGTACTGACGCTAGTAGTGCACTTTAAAGACGGTATTCTGGAGGGTGAAGGTACTACAACTTGAGTTCCTGCCTGCCTATCATAGTGTTTTAAAAAATGAATAAAATAATGTGATTTTTTTAGTATATTAATGCATTTTAGTTAAATTAAAAAAAAAATATACACGCCAAATCTGAACTAAATGCAAAAAGGAAGTGCAGAGGTGGAGACTGAAATTGTAATAGTAGCCCGAGAGTCAGAGATAAGTCTTTTCTAACAACATTTTGAAAATCTTGATAGCACTATTTAGTGTGAAGAAGTATCACAAATTTTTACGAATGTGATTATGAGCTCTTACGTAACTGACGCGAAGTAAAAAAAAAACCTAATCAAAAATATCCACAAATATTTGGACCTTCAAACAATATCATGTTAACAATTATGATTTATGTACATGTAAAATTTTTATAAAATACTAGCTGTGCCCGCGACTTCTTCCGCGTGGAATAATATATTTATATCGAATCAACAGCCTAAAAAATAAGTTTCAAACTTCTAGCTCTATGATGATACTGCCATATAACTTTTTATCCCCACCTTTCAACCTCTTACACCCTTTTTTCGCATTAAAAAGTAGCCTATGTCCTTTCTCAGGCTCTAGAGTATATGTGTACCAAATTTGATTTAAATCGGTTCAGTAGTTTCGGCGTGAAAAGGCGACAGACAGACAGACAAAGTTACTTTCGCATTTATAATATTAGTAAGGATTAACTGCACTGGCATCCGTTGCAATGCCATTTTTGTCATCCTCTGATGATCCCCTATCCGAAGCCACAGCCATTGCGTTACACATACCCACAAGTTTCTATTCCGTTGTTCGAAAGTAAATGAACACATCTCTGTCTTTTTATCGTGCAGAAATGAACAAAAATGTATTATGTTTCCCAACTGTGTAGGATTTTCCTAACTATTCTTTATTAAACGTCTACTTGTAACTGATGTTGCTTATTTCTAGATAATATAATAGATTACCTAAAACGGCTAAAGTAAATGCTTAAGTCCTCACTCGTAAACTCCTCTATGTTATTGCCAATGTTCTAAGTAGAAGATACCCTAATAATAACTTAGCTACACTATTTATAATACGAAGTAATCCTAAGAAACAAAAAATAGCCAAGTACGATGGTGCGCTGTCTAAGAAATTCGGAACAAAACTCGGCGGATGGGAGCTGGACAGAAAAGAGTTTAAACGCAACGAATGCTGACCGCTGGGTGGTGTATGCCCCTCGGTCTCTCTTTTTTCTCATAAATCCTCTGTTCTTTTCTATCGAGTCGATTTATTTTATTTAAGCCATCTGTGAAATTTCACGCGATACTATTGTATTTTTATGTTCGTTGAATACTATTTATCCATATATTACTTCGGGCAACTTTCGCAGATTGCGCAATTTTAATTCCGAGATTTTGCAATATTTACTATATTTTGGTACTTACAACTTGTTTGTTATAGAGAAACGCACTTCGTTCCAACCGGGCAACCGAGTGTCCCAAAGACACCAAACGCGCTTTTTTTTTTCATTTCATTACCCATGTCAAATTTTCAAATTCAAATTCAATATCTTTATTTCATAAAATTGATCATCAATTATTCGAAATAGTTGATTTAAAAAATAGTTATTATAATTTAAGATTATATATCAACACACACAGAGTCACCGCAACAATAGTCTGGTTTGTCAAATGTAAATAAAAAAAAATAAAGACGTTCTCCACTTTAGTGAAGTATAGACAAAAGAAAAAAAATATGTTTAAAACTTTTTATTAATTTTAAAAAGCATACATTACTGTAAACTATTTATTTTCAACGCATTTTTATAACTCTTTCCTTTGAAGATATATTGCCAATGTTCAGTCAATTTCCAGTATAGTCCAACAGAATTAGCACCTCTATTATCTATTCAGTTCACGTTGCCGTGTTTCATGAGTTAATACCTTCAGAGAGGGCCCCTCTCTGAGGACTTAATGTGGTCGATTAAGTTAATCGGGCTGACTCAGCCGTGGTCAGCTACGTATCCTTGTTAATAGGTAATAAATCTGTTATGCTAGAAGGGTTTGACTTAGCGAATCTTAGATTATATGTGTGCGTGAACATACATGTATATATGACCTTACAGTCTTGAATCAATATATTATGTACATTTTGGTTTGCAGAGCACCACACCTAGGTTGAAGGTCAACACTCAAAAGGAATGTGTGATTAGATTACTTACTACAAGGTTTATTTCCAAACTTTTTACTTAATGAATGTTTTTATTCTTCAAAACAGATAAAAAAAAATTAAGTAAAGGAGTCCTTTGGTGATTCTCATGGATCACTCATGGTGAAGTTCAAAAAATACATTCGTTGATTTATAACGTGGTGCCAACAGCTCGTACTATGAAACAACGGAATACCCGCCGTACGAACCTGAAGCTTCAGCGACATCGTCAAGTTGACAGAATCTTCTGAACAGAATCTCAGTGAAGATACAAAGACTACAGACGTGCAGACATGATGATGGTTGACAGAACGATAATGAGGATCATGAGTAAATAAAATAAATATGCATAAGTATTTAAAATGACTTATTCATATTTAAAATGTAATTTAAATGAATCATTATTCCTGGTCACGCTCCTGCATGTTATTGGGGTATACTTAGTTGAAAATCAGCGCTCTGGTACTTATCTGTACTGGGCAAAACTGAACTGAATTTTCTTTCGGCGCGGTCGCGAGACTTCCTCTTTTAATGTTGTTGTATGTCTGCTGTATGTTTTTTATTTCTCATCTGCTGTGTATTTTTATTTTGTATTAGTTGAGCCAACAACAACCCGAAGTTTTCTTAAATTTTCTAATTTTCCGCGCCACGTTCTTAATTTTTTTTCTTTCATAAGAATCTCCTGACAATAACAAACACAAAAAAAAAGAATGAGTGAAATCGATCCAGCTGTTCACGCGTGATGCTGTGACCAAGGGAAATAGGGATTCATTTTTATATATTTAAATAGATTATTTTTCTCCTATTGTTGTATTGAACAAAATAAATGATTTTTCTTTATTTTCTTTCATTCATATTATATTGCGAAGACTCCGAGGGTGAGCCGTAACAGGAAAGATGGATCTAATTTCTAGGCAAGAGAATTAAAAGATTACGCGGGTGCAACTTAGGTCTTTACTGAAACCTTTAAAATATTACATTCACATTAATCATTAATCACACTAAAGAATATATCTTGCGGTTCCGTGCATCAACACGGGATGTCAGTATTCCAAGGCTCTTCAGACGAGAGCATGCCCTGGCAACTCGGGAACAAATTTTTATTTTTTTTAAAAGAGCCATCTTCACCTGATACATAAAACTGTTATTCTAGGTTACCATATTTTACCGTCACACATTTAAGGTATTTTATATAACTTGTCAAGTTTGTATATTCATTTCACCAGGTTTGCATTTCTTAATAATTCCGTGATTAATATTAAGTAAAAAAAGTTTAAAACTTTTATTCATTTATATTTAAAACAATAAATCATTGTTTCGAAATAAAATAAATTATTACGCAAGACCATAAAGTAGTTAACCAGTATAACACGCTGGCAACTCTCTGGTCTCTGTCTAAATGTCAAATGTCAAAAAAAAATCGCCGGTTTGTTATTTATTAAATAATTTAAATTATTTCTTGTGTGTAATAAAAGTGATAAGATTTATTGTAATAGTAAAGTATTTTTCGTTATAAATTGGTGCAAATAAGTGAACAATATTCTCACAGGCAAAAGGAGTTCTACATTTTATAAAAATGTATGTGGTGACAGTTCCTACATGCTTCCAAACCTTATAAAGTCTTGTAAATGAAATGATAATATAATATGTTATTAATAAACTAATTAAATTAGACTTTTGTGTTATTTATTCCGTTCTCATAATTATACATTATAGCTATAGCTTTAGTAATAATACATTCTTACATCTGTAGTCAGCGCCTCTATAGGTGAAGTAGGGAACTAAAGTTCCCGTGCTTTGCGGTCAGAGGCGCTGACCTACACAAAACGAGTTGCCAGTCTATTTCAGTATAATATATTTTAGTTTATGGACGAGAGTCTCCTGTTTCATGGTTCCATTCTCTGAACTATTTCAAATACGAATTACTTCGAATCTTGAGCACGAAGTTGCCAGTAAGACTTCGCGCGCCAAAGAGGTTTTAATCATCAATCCACGAAGGTTGCAAGAGGGCGCGCGCAGTCCAGTACAACAATATAATTGCATTCTGCCAGGCCGCCTTTGACTTGTATTGTTTAATTTCGACGAGGAATTTAGTTACTTATTACTAGCCAGTACCCATTTTCATATTATTTGTATAAATATATTGTTTTCAATTTCAAAGTAATTTTTTAAACATTGTTATTCGAAGTTAAGTAAATTATATGAAAAGAAGAAGAAGAAGTATTCCCTTATATGTCATGGAAGGATTGGATCTTAACGAATATTTTTTAAAAGAAGACTACTCCCGCACTAGAAATCATTCGTTCACGTAACGAACACAAAGAACAGCCATAGGTACTCGGGACAACTATTTGTGCAACAATTTTCTGTCCCATGTAGGAATCCTAAACCCAACGGGGAGGCGAGGATTTGAAAAATTGCGCCATCCTTGCAATCAAACATTGTAAGAAGCTAGCTCTGATAGGCGTTCAAACATAAAAGATATCATTAATATAGGTTGACGTAGAAGAATTACCGGCAGGCTAGTATGAAAGGTTTAACGTCAACTTCAAGGCGTTAGTGGTGCGAGTACCCAACTGTTATCTGAACCAGGTGTCAGAGGAAAGCTTTTGGCTGCAAGGTGTGGTATTCTGTCGCTTCCGCCGACAAGTACCAATAGACCGCCACAAAGACTTAGTGCAAGTGAAGAGTTTCTGACTTGGTTTTAACTTTTATTTACTAACACAATGTTTTAGTATTATATTTAGATTAAGGTATTTATCTATGGGCCTATGCAGCCTGAAATAAATTATTATTTTCATTAATGACAGAAGAGGAAGATCGTGACGTATGTAAGGAGAGAAGCAAGAGGCGGGCTGTTGTCTCTCTCTACCCTGAAGCCAGAAAGGCGTGACCTGATGGTAAGTGACTACCGCTGCCCATGGAACCTGCAACTTGAGAGTCACAAGTGCATTGCCGGCCTTTAAGGTGGGAGTAGGAGAAGGGGAGAGGGAGTTAGGGCCTCCGGTAACCTCACTCACTCGGCAAAATACAACACAAGCATTGCTGTGAGACCGGTTTTCTGTGAGGCCGTGGTATCACTCCGGTCGAGCCGGCCCATACGTGCCGAAACATGGCTCACCCACGATAAAAGAGTTTATGTTTGTACTCGTATGTATAAAATAATTATTCTCCCACAAGTCGTGCAAATAACGGAAATCGAGATGTATATTTTTTTTTGTTTAATTTCAAAGTAGTCCTACTTTAAATTACTAGTAGATTAAATAACTACGGATACGGATAAAGCTAAAACCTAGATGCAATCAGGCTAGGTATGTTAGTCCGCCATCAAAATCAAATTAAGTAATCACCAATTCACTGTACTCAAATAGCAGTAGGTTTCGTAATCATTACGCGAGCGCTTCCGCCAGGCTCGCCGCGTCATTGACATTGTCACCCTACAACTTTCTCTGCCGACTGTACGAGATATAAATTGAACAGGTAATGTAGAATTATATAAGGTAAGTCGTTCAGTTATGTTTAAAAAGCAGCTGCATTATGAAAGCGAAAGTAACACGTGTATGCAAGATCAATCATTTTTTTTTACAAAACTTAGGTGGCAAAAAGAATGCGAGCCGCCTGATGGTAAGCGGTTACCGTAGTCTATGAACGCTTGCATCTCCTGGGAATTCAAATGCGCGTTGCTGACCCCTTAACTAACTTAGTTAGTAACTTAGTTTTAAGTTTTAATTACTAACACAATGTTTTAGTATGTATATTTAGATTAAGCAATTTATCTATGGGCCCATGCAGCCTGAAATAAATGATTATTATTAGTATTAAAAACCTCATTAAAATTATAATAATCATCTCAATAAATCATTTACACATACTGTGGCATTGGAGCCTCCGACTAAAGTTAGCAGCTCCAAACCGAACCCATGGAGTTCACCAGATTGTCAATAATTAATTATTCTTCTATTCACGTGGTGGGTCCACATTTATTTAACATAGAGGACAGTATTTATCATTTGATATTAACTAATTTGTCTGCAAATTCATAGTAGGATTTTTATACACAAAGAGCGAAGTGGATATATTCCCATTTTAAAAACAAATTTAAAGTATTGATCAAAAATGCAAAAATTGTCAAAAAAAAATTTTCAACAACACTAAAGCGTGACCTCATACCTTATTTTTTCTCAAAGACCTTCAACCCGTCTTAAACTGTTTTTAACCCCCAACCCAAAAAGATCTGCATGTCTGTCTGTGGCAACATTGCTCTTAAACAGATTGTAGCACGCAGTGACGTAACGTGCGCTCTCTACAGCAGTGGGCACGGGACAATGATTAGAACTATGATTTAAATCTACCGTACAAACACTACAGTTTAAATTAAGTAAATACAAATATAATACAATAGCCCACTCATGTACATGTGTTTTGAATTTAAGCGAAACTGAAAGCCAAAGAAAGTAAAATAAATTATTCCACAGAGATAGAATCTATTACCTTGTAACCTAAACTTTCAAGGGATAAACATATTGTATTTAGACTCCATTCTATGGACAGTAAAGCCTATTTTGTACCGGAAATTTGACTCTTCATTGTGTTAAAACCTTAAAGGAAAGTACTGTAGTGACTACACGCACAGAACTATAACGACTTTAATAGAAGGTGTAACGTGGTAGGGGTCGGCTACATGCTAGATACACGAGGGAAACTATATAGTGGAGAAAAATTAGACACACAGTTTTTAATTCAGTTTACAGAAAACTATTACAGATTGAAATCCGCGGTCGTGGAGACAGAGTTAGGCTCAGAGCAGGGTCCTGGAGACTTTGATCGTCATCTGGCTGATTGAATTTAAAGGTATATTTAATAGTACCTTACAATTTTTGTACAATGATAACTATTGATAACTTAATATTAGATATACCAAATACCAGAAGCACAGCACTCGTACCGTATCGTAACGGTACGCGTTACGAAGGTATGATGATGAGATAACCATTTATTTTATAACAAAGCACTACTCTATTTCACAAAAAAAAATAATAACATTAATTCAAGCGGTTACCGTTTCACAAATTTAGCGAAACAATGTACAATGTACAAAATTCGTTATTTATCTGAAGCGTAAATAAATCATTGTTATGCAAGGCAATTATAATTTTAGGCGTTTGTTAGTTTTATAATAACAGACGGAATATTAAACAGCTGTTTCCGTGAATTTATTATTGCGATGCTTTATTGTTGTTTCAAAAACTTTTTAGGTACCGCCTCTATCTTTATCAAGTCTTTTAATACACCAGTCGTCCCCTGCAATTTCACCTGTGTTTCTGGTTACTGCTCCGGTCCTGCATGGCTGTAGCATGATTTTTAATAGCCTATAAACTCTTCAAGCATGAGATGGAAAGATCTACCGAAAAATTCAAGAATCTTTCAAATGCAAAAATCACAACCGTCTAAACTGCTTAATCATGATGTGGTTGTCTTTTTACCACTCTAGAGATCGTGACAATTTTTTTTTTTAATTTTCATGACTTCTCTACATATCGCACCGATTGTGGTCACCGAATCCAAAGACTGACATAGTCCATCCGCGACCACAAGTTCGCAATTATATCGAAAGGTCGGGTAACCAAAAACGTATGCGTACGTAGGCGATGAACTCCTTATAAATATTATTGCGATAAAGTCTCGATTTACAAATGTATTTATGTACAATCACAAAAGAAATACAATTAAATTCAGAACCTTCAAACTATTTTAAAGTCGGTGAATTGGTCATTAATAATAGAGTAAGCCTATAAAGTAGAGGAAGAAAAAAGGAAGAGCGCAATGTATAATGATTGTTTGCTTTTGACAATATAATAACTACACACATCTCACACACGGCCGTCTGATCCCAAGCTAGGCAAAGCCTGTACTATGGTAACCAGACTGATGATAAACATACTTATATATTTCTAAATACATACATATTATAGATAAATTACACCCAGACACAGAACAAATGATCATGCTCGTCACACAATTATTGGTTCTGGTTGGGAATCAAACCCACGACCTCTGGTTCAGCAGTCAGGATCACTAACCACTAGACCAACAGGCCAGTCCAATATAACACAAAATGAGAAAAAAAAACTTTAGGATGGTCTTTTTGGCACCTCAACAGTGACTCATTTTCATTCCAGCTTTGGCCAGCAAGAAAAACTGTTCAGTGTTTTGGGAATAAAAAAGAAATAAAGCCTGTCTCTAATTTTCATTAGTAGTAGTCATAAAAATTGTAAGAACAGCAAGATTGGCATACAGCATCTATCCGCTGTCCATATTTGCATACGTGTAATTAGAGATAACTCGTAATTACATATTTTATTATTCACATAATTGTTAAAGTTGGAGAGCCTTTTGTTCACTTTACCTTGACTCATTTCAGCCTGCATTTACTTATTTAAAAAAAAAATCTTCTTAATTTTTCTTTTTCCAGAATGTCAGTAGAGTCCATTTTTGCGAAGCCTTTTTTGTTAAGCCAGGAACGAACCTCAGTTACATAATTCGATCCTCATATTTCCTGTGTATGTGCGGATTTGATTTGGGGATTAAACAAACACGTGAAAAGTAAACATGCTTATTAACACCTTCATGTATTTTTGACAAATGCATGTTTATTATATGACGTTACATAATCGTCCGGAAGTGAATGGCCTGGTTTTAGTTTGTGTAATGTTATGGTAAGGTTTTAATCAGGTAGTTGGCTATGATTTGTGAAGGTGAACATAAAGTAGAAGTTGTTTCATATACAGTTATATTGCCTTGTGTTAATAATAATTTTTAAAATGTTCTTTCAAATTTTTAATCTGTGCGTAGAGTAGAGAAACTATTAAAATCAAGGAACATTGACTTATTTTTATAAAGGAATAGGCGGTTATCAACAAATTCACATGATGGAAAGCGACGATGAAGACGAAGATGGCCCACGTCTATCCAAGAGAAATCTACCATACCTAAGTACCTTAATGTAACTATACTGTCATATATGTATATTTTTTAACTAAGTTAAAGTTAGATTATCAAGAAATTAGTTAGTTGGAATACAAGCACATGGCTCACTTGATCGCAAGCGATTAACATTTCCCAAAAAAAAGCAACACTAGCGAATTGCTGTCCTCTTGTGCTCATGAGTAGGGTCATCAGACATCCATAGTGGTCTGGTGTTGAGAGTGTTGAGTGTTGAGGTAACGTTTGTACTTTGTAGGTACTTATTTCCTAATATAGTTGTGAAATCTTCTTTATATAAGAAAACGTGTCACGCTGTTTGTCCGCGATGAACTCCTAAACTAATGAACCGATTTTAATGAAATTTTGCACCCTGTGTGCAGTTTGATTCAACTTGAGAGGTAGGATAGTTTTTAACACGCTTTTATTAGCTTGGTATTTATGTATATATGTAACAGAATTTTCAGTCATTATAGCCTATAGTCGGGAGTTACGTTAGTTAAGTTAGTTTCGAATAGTGTGGGGGGGCCTTTCCCCCCTCCTACATAGACCAGACCTGCATATCTACCGAACCCGCTGCTCTTAGTTCAGCTCATGGAGGCCGGAGACCGGAGAGGAGAATACTGATTCTCTCCCGTTCCATTACCGCCGTCTCACCGCATCATCTCCTAGCAGAATCCAATGCCTCTCTCATTGTGGGCCATGGACAAAACCATGATCTCTAACGGGAGGCAACCCGCACTGATAGCCATCAAGAGGTCACGTTATTGATTCGCCCACGCGGGGCATTCCACCAAAGTATTAAATGTGGTATCTCAGCAACAGCTACCCCAATGGTGGCACGCGGGCGTTGGCTCTCGACCTATGCGACAAGGTATTTTCCGAAGCAGCCATGCTCCGAAAGCACCTGCATCAGTCGATAAGAGAGGCAACCATGTCGCCTCTTCAGCCAGTCCTTTATGACGCATCTTACCGCCACAATGGCGTCGTTCCTTCTATTCAGCCATGGTTACCTGGCGAAGCTGGAACCGTTGCGCTTCAATATCCCGAGGCATGGGTGTGATATCCTGGCTCAGCCAGCCTACGCCACTGATATAGCACAGCTATGGGTAGTGCCCGAGTTCCAGCGAGGAGACTCGCCGCTTCAAATGAGATCCTCGTATAACTCTGATAACCATTGCCCACTGTGGCCATTGTAAAATGGCAATGATGCGGGGTGTCAGAGACTTCGCACAAACTGGAGCACCGTAAAGAGCCATTGATCGCACGATCCCAACATAGAGACTCCAGCAGGGGTGCACTGCAACCCCCATAAGCCTAGGAGCCAGACTCCGGAAATGAGGTCCGAAGCCCCATCGGCACAATATTTGACATGACATCGTGGGAGAGCCATGCTTCGGCACATATGGGCCGGCTCGACAGGAATGAAAAAAAATATATACCTCACAGAAAACCGGCAGTAAAGCAATATTTGCATAGTTTTTTGCCGAGTGGTGAGATTACCGGAGGCTTTACATTATGCTACCATTTTTCTATCACTTGGGAACAATTTTTCTCACCTTCGCATTTATAATATTACATAGAAAGTTAAGGTAACACTTATAAAGCCTTAAGAGTCAATCACTTGGCCTTATTTGGAAAATAACCCAATGCATTAGGTACCTACTGAGCGTAGTGTAAGTAAACCGCGCTTGTTATTAAAATAAATATATTTGATAATTTTGCTACTTATTGAATCATAGGATCTATTCATAAATATTTCTATAAATTGTTTTGCATTTTAATTGTTTACGTTCATATTATATCCACAACAATCCATAGTTTGTACGTGAGAGCATAATTAATGAATTCACGTTTTAAATATTTTTCATCCACCCAAAGACAAGGTCACCTTGGTTTTAAAAGGACACATGTCAGTTAAAACAAATATGCGATGACATAACATCAATAAACATTAATTCACTAATGCAGTCGCGGGTCATCGTGGTGGCCGTTGAAGCATGTTGCAACAATTACTGGTAGTGGTAAGAAGTGTTCAGTAGTGTGAACAGCGTCGTGACGTGTAGTGCAGTGAACGGTGCCAGGTGGATACTTTATTGCGGTAGGTTTGAAAATCGAATCATTTTCTTTTCTTGTGTTTGTTTTTGGAAATTTGGTTATTAAAAAAAAAAGTAGTGTGGCAATATTTAAAATGAGAATTGCACCATATGAATATAAAGAACCAGTTCAAAAGAAATTAGGTCTGCCTATAAATAAATATTTTGGTTACTGGACAGAATAATCGTTTCAACAGTAAACCAAAATTTTGGATTTTTATTGGAATTCAAGTAAAAAAGTTAAACTTTGAAATGGACGAAGAATAGCACCACTACCATGTTTGGAGGTCGTCAAGTTAATACATTTATTACAATTTTAATACAACTACTAGTAGTCGAAATGCGATTCCGCCGCTTTTAAACTAAATATAGAGTAGGTCATATTATTTGATCTAAATATATTTTTTCATTTAAATTTTTGCTTAATATATATTGTGGTTAGCTTATATCAAATATATTTCGCAATATATTAAATATATATATATCGCATCATTTTACGAAAATCTTTCCAAAACGTAAACATACTTTTATTTTATCAGTTTTATGACCTTTTTTTATTTCTAGTTTTTTGAAATTCAACACAATTTTAAAATTCAAACTTAATGCGATACAAACAGGAGTATTTATTCAATAGCGCGGGCGATTATTTCCTGGGACATCATTCGCGCTAAGCAAACTGTCAAAATCAATGAAACTGTTTTCTTTGTCTTGTCTTATTTTTCTATTAACAACAATATAACGCTTAAACTAATTTTTGACCATTAAATATGACTAGCAGAACCCCGCGGTTTCACCCGCGTAAGTCCCGATCCCGTGGGAATATCGGGATAAAAAGTGGCCTATATGTTAATCCAGGTCTCCAGCTATTTATATACCAAGTTTCATCGCAATCGGTTTAGTGGATTTTGCGTGAAAGAGTAACAAACATCCATCCATCTATCCATCCATCCACCCTAACTTTCACATTTATAATATTAGTGGGATTGTCAGACCCGAATACTGAATACCTGCTTTAATAGTCGTCATAAATAACTAGTAAAATAAACAAATCTGTAAAATAATAAGTATAAAATAGTTTCTTTTGCAGTAAAAACTTCTTTAGACACGTTTGTACACTTTTGCTATGGGGAAAAAGCACTGAACTCGTTACCGTCACCCTAATAATACACATATAGATCCACTAGAGGGCGCTAATCTAAACATTGAGTTTTGTCAGATCCTTATTAATTAATCTTTAAAAAATGTGTTTTCACTTCTGACATGCAGTTCAACGACTGACAGTTTTCTTTAAATATAATAAGCATATATATATTAACTACTTTTAAGAAAGTAATATTTTCTGTTGTAATTTAAGGCATTGTCTTCAGTAAAATTTGTGCTATTTTTGACAATCTTTTCTGGATACATTAATGACTATAATGGGTATATGTTCCCTCTTTTTAATTGTTATTGTAAGATTGTATTGAGAGCATAAACTTAATATACCAACGTAATATGTTTATGATTGAGAGTTATTATAGATTTTCTATTAACTAAAATAAAATATTGTAATAGTTCTTTAAGTTAACTGTGGCAACATTACAGTGAATTAGACCTTTAATTTTTATGCTACTAACAATGACTCGGAAGTAATATACTGAAGAATTGTAATGTATATAAGTATAAAGTTAACTTAAAGTTATCGTTCAAATTTAAATAAGTTACATTATAACAATCTATGTACATATTAATACGTAAAGAGAATTATTATTATTCTCCTTATTTAATTATGTATTTATACGGGAATTAACGCGATCACGAAAAGGTATTACATACCTCTGAATTGCCTGACGTTTCGACCAGGTTGCACTGGCCGTGGACCACGGCCAGTGCAACCTGGTCGAAACGTCAGGCAATTCAGAGGTATGTAATACCTTTTCGTGATCGCGTTAATTCCCGTATAAATACATAATTATATCATGGAACGCGAAAGTTTAAAAGTTAGTTCTCCTTATTTATTTAATATACAAATAAATTACATTTTTAAATACATTTACAATTAAAAAAATACAAATATATTTACAAATATAGAAAATAGTGTCCCACCGGTATCGGGTACAGGGACCCAAGCTACCGGTGGTTAGGGTTCCAGCCACAGAAACCTCCTCACTATGCGTGCCGTGTCAAGAAGGACTGCCTTCTGCATTAGGCTCTTAATCCAGCTGCCTAACGTGAGCCTCTGAAGGTGTTGGTCGAGGCTCTTAGCAATTAACCCATGGGCTGAAATGACTATCGGCACAATGATTGCTGAATCCACATCCCACATGTCGACAAACTCGTCCAAATATTATTATTATTAGAAGAGTGAAATTTGGAATTCTTAAAGTTTATACATACAAGAAGTGCAGAAAGCCAATTTTTTTAAACAATATGCGTTACACATTTAAAAATTACTTGGAAACGGCTATATACACGTCCAGTATACCTACCTACCTATATGTATGTGGACTTATCATGGTAAAAAAGTCTAACAATGACAGTTTAACCTATATTGGCTATGAATAGGTAAAAAATGTATGAACTTATGGTCGATATTCAAACACCAGGCGATCTCTAGTTTAAATCAAAAGTTAAAATGCTAGTAATGTACACTTTTTCATTTCAATTATTTTCTTAAGATGCGAAACGTTTACCTCGCTGTTAGCCACCGCAAGTAAATTATAAGGTTGCTATTACACTAGCGATTTGTAAGCGATTCAATCTATTCTGTTTGGCGATCGTTCGTCTTTTAAACAGTTTGTAATCGATTAATCTTAAATAGTCATTCTATTTTTAAAAAGTAAGTGAGCTCCATTTTTGATATTTGTAAGTTATACTCAAGGGGCTCTCTGTTACAAATTATTTATTTCCCTTTAAAGTAAATTACAATAGAATCTCGTAGTCAATTTTCCAACAACATGGTTTGCTGTTACAGCAACTTCATTCGAAGCTACCAGCTAATACTTCTGGGAAATGTTGTCTAACTTGGTAATTCCAATTTTGAGTAGTTGTCGAATTTGTATCATTGCAAAGTCCATACCTCACTTGTGGAACTTGGGGTGCCACTTTATACTAAGACTAGCTGCACCCGGCATGCGTTGCAATGCCATTTTTTTCTTTTTTTTATATATATAGATTTTTTGACCCATTATATATATATAGATTTTTTGGCCCATTATATATATATAGATTTTTTGGCCCAGGAACCATCGCGAGCGTCCCCATAACACCATCTCAAAGTTTTATCACAATCCGATCGATGGTTTCGGAACACGGATTTAGCTTCTTGTGAAATTCAAGGCGACTGTTAAAATATGTACACGGAGGACACTTTGATACATTAAATGATTGTTTAAACAGTAAAGAAACATAAAAACAATTGTTTTCTCTACTTCAAAACTTTGGCCTAAACCACCAGCGTCTGACGCCAATAATAAAATTAAATGACACAGGTACCATTTTCCTTTCACATTTTCTCTTTTACTCATTTACACCATTCACTTAATTTGTAATCAAAATACCCTGGACACTATAACCCTAAAACCATTTCTGAAACAAGTTGCGATCATTATTTGTACTCGTATCTAGTTACTGTAACTAGATACAAATAATGATGGTGACAAACATCACTGGTAGTCGCTAAAATCGCGATTGAAAATTGTAAGTGTGATAACGCCCTTAGCTATATTTTATTTTTGTATAGAACTATTTTGAGATAGCTCAGCACTTGTTTATATTATTATGTCTATGAGTAAGAACAATATATATATTCCACTCCTATTATGAGAAGGTTGGTTTGTTAAATACTAAGTTTGTGGGAAAAGTGTGGTTGCATATGTAATTATGGTGCGCTAAATTAAAAAACTCACTAATACTTTTGTATTAGAACTACATTTGTAGTAATATAAAAAATGACTGATGAATGATGATAGAGTTTAAGTCTAAAATTACTCTAAAAGCTAAAAAAAATCAAGTTAATTCAGTTTTCAAATTATATTCGTTACTAGCTGTTCACTGCGCAGCTTCACTTGCGTGTACATGTTTATCTATTTTGCGCGGAACCCTAATTCTTTTTCCAAAATAAAAGAAGCCTAAGTTACTCCTTATAACAACAGCTATCTGCCAGTGAAAATCCCGTGGAAATCAATCCACCCGTTCCTGAGATTAACAAACAGACTTGTTTTTTTTGGTATGTGTGCCATGTAAACATTCGGATGCATTTAGTAAAATGTTGTTATTATGACAACACGAACAGACATTTTAATTTTTTTCAATTTTTCATAATAATATTAGTGTCTCTTTCACAGTTTCCTTTATTTTATATGAGAACTACCTTTTGTCCGCGGCTTCACTCATGTAAAAGTAATTTTTCCGTCCTCGGATTTTTTTTAATTTTTATTTTCTGGATGAAATTCTCAAACAATCTCTATATTTCGATTCGGTCTAATCTATTTATAACTTACCATTGTCTTGATATTTCTGTCACTTCCTTAAGAATACAAGTAGTACAATCCATTTAGTATTCTCTATAATATATAGTACATTCCATGTAGCATTCTCTATATGTATAGTACATTCCATATAGTATTCTATCTTGTTAGTTCCTATATTCTATTAAAGTTTACTGTAACCACATCGCAATGATAATATCGTAAATATAATAGCAGGGTGTACCTCAAAATAATTAGCGAGCCGTAATTACGCAAGATATTATTGTATTAAATATAAAACCACAAAATGTACTCCCGGTCAATAGAGCAATTACTTAATTACACAAAAACCGTTTATTCGTAATTTGTAAATTGTCTGTTAATATTTGATATTTCCATTAACGTTACGGTATTTAATATATTACATCATTCTCACCATCACTTCATAAATTTGACTGTATCACGGTCTTCGGCCTTCGGCCTTGAAATAAATAGGACAGGGATTACAATACTTCTGCAAACTGTTAAGCTTGTGATACGCTAACAGATTTTTGCAATGAGTTTTTTACCTAGTAAACCTTTTAGGATACGGTGTGCTAAAATAACTCGTGGAATTCCCGTTATTTTTTCTTTTGGTATCTAATCCAAGAGACATGAAAAGCATAGTGATTCAAAACGTTGGCCATTCTTAGCTCAGCAGAAAAGCTCTGTCGCGGCACCGTTTTCATCATGAACGAATGTACTAAGGTTATTTTGATAACAAAGAGTTTTTTATTAAACAAAGTCGCTACGAGGTAAATAGCTCCTTAATATGATTTGACTTTATTTACGAGTAAAGAATAAAAGTTTCTATTTTAGAACGTGATTGTGTTTATTAGAAATATTAACATGACTCCTTTTTAGGGTTCCGTACGGGAAGGGTAACCAACGGGACCCTATTACTAAGCCTCCGCTGTCCGTCCGTCTGTCAGCAGACTGTATCTCTGGATCCGTAATAGGATAGGTAGACAGTTGAAATTTTCAGAGAATGTGTATTTCTGTTGCCGCTATAACAACAAATAATAAAAATTAAAGAGGGCCAAAAAAACACGTTTCTAGTAGGGAAGCCTTTTTTGGCTTTGTAGTAAATCTTGAACGAGAGTGCGGAACCCTTCATGCGCGAGTCCGACTCGCACTTGGCCGGTTTTTTCATGACTAAAGCCACATGTAAAGCCAGTAAAAAGTAAACACATTCTAAAAATAACAAATTGAACAAGGTAACGTTTCTGAATGATAGATATTCAAACAGAATGCGTATAATATGGAATGTTTGTGACTAAGTTCCGTTCACACAACAAAGGAATGAATTCATAACTTCGATATCGATTCGAATTAATAAATAACTTTACGAATGGACGTGACACATGAGAACAGAGTCCTTGACCTAAAATGATTCAAACAGTATCCTTTTCTCAAAGGGCTTAAGGAGAATTCCCCTGTATTCGGTTACGGACGCACCGGATTATGGATTGGTCTGATTCTGCGAACCCTCTAAAATTCTATGATATCGGTATCTCAGTATCGTTACCCATAATTTCTATTTTCAATTTATATAATGTATCTATAAGAAGAAAATTTCAGGACATTCTTCTAGTCCAAGTATTGTCACTTGAGGAAAATAATTTGGATATACAAAAGCTAGGATTTTCTTGGTCTCTCCATTCTTGAATTTCACATGAGTTCCTTTAGAAAAAAGTCTTGTTATACTATCGCAGCATGACTCTTTTTTAAAGAATGTATCATAGATAATGAGTTCATACGTGTTACAATCCCATTCTATGATCATTAAACTAGTCGTCTTCGATTTCCTCCAATCTATCCGTTTTAACAATAACTTACTCAATTTTCCCCGGCACCCGAATAGTTCGAAAATTTTATGTTAATCAGCAGTTACACAGCAAAATTCAAGCAAACTAAAATCCATTCTTTATTCAATGAAGGTCTATGGCTTTTGGCAAAGATTCCTTTAGCTCAAACCACGATTGATGTGGGATGGAACCACTTTTTCAAATTTAGAGCTATGAACATATATAGTTATGTCCACCGTCACTTGATTGATACTATTACATACAAAGCAACTTCTTTCTACTTAAAATAGAGGTATGTAATTTAAATACTCGTATAATGATCACCAGATTTTTTATATAAGTGTATATTTATTCTTAGACACAAGAGGTTAAAATGCGGTAGGCATAGCAAGTGGGTCAAAGACGCGGCGCGTAACAAACTGACGTAACGATGCGACGCTAGTAGACTCAGGCCATTATATCTAAAGCTATTAATGTATATATGTTAAAATGTATCTGATCTAGAAGATTATTAAATCCGAATATTAATTATGTGATATTTGGTTTGATTAGAAAACCGGAAACTGTTAACCCGACTGACCGAATTTTTTAATAAGATTGCCAACACGATCTCGCCTAATAAATGAGCAATTTCAGATAGGTGCCAATAACCATTTTCACCACGTCTATTGCAGCAAAAGATACAACAGTTTTTACCAGGAGCAACATCATACTATGTACTTGTATATTATTAAGTTGACTGTTTTAGTTTTGGGGTACTTCCTTTGTGGACTTGTCTACATTATATTCCATTTTTGTATTACAGTCGTTCAGTACCAGTACTGCAGTTCTTAGCAGTAGTCCAACAATTTTAACAAGTCTTGGCCAACAAAAATACATTATAAATGAAATGGTTTTATTTTATTACAACATAGTAAAAGGTCAAGTGTGCAGGTGTTGAGAAACTAAGCTACATTGTTACTTTAGTGTGAAATAATTACGGTGATGCTGAGAACCACTAAGATGAATTTTGACTACGATCGATTGACCGTGAAACCGTGAAAAATTTCTTGAAAAGGGGTCCAAGAATTTATTAACGTATACATACATACATGTACTAGCTGCGCCCCGCGGTTTCACCCGCGTAAGTCCTGATCCTGTGGAAATATCTAGATAAAAAGTAGCCTATGTGTTAATCCAGGTCTCCAGCTATCTACATACCAAGTTTCATGGCAATCGGTTCAGTAGTTTTTGCGTGAAAGAGTAACAAACATCCATCCATCCATCCATCAAACTTTCACATTTATAATTTTAGTGGGATGTGAATATATATACTGTACTTACTTGTAACGAACTTATGAAGTAGTCATTTATTTGTTACTAGCAACCCGTCCCGGCTTCGCACGGGTAGCAGAGACATCTACAACAATCATCATCATATTTCAACCAATTTACGTAAAACCTTAACAAATTATATACCTAAACCTTCCTTATGAATCGCTTTATCTGTTGGTGAAAACCGCATGAAAGTCCGTTCAGTAGTTCTTGAGTTTATTGCGAACAGACAGACAGACGCGGCGGGAGACTTTGTTTTATAATATGTAGTGATTTCGCATATACTAACTGTTGCTACTTCGGTCACGTGCATATTCAAACCCATCCCACGGAAACCGTACGTTTTTCCGATATAAAATGTAGCTTATGTGCTATTCTAGACTATAATCTATATCTGTGCCAAATTTCATCCAGATCCGTTAAGCCGTTTTGGCGTGATTGAGTAACAAACATCCATCCATCCTAACTTTTGCATTTATAATAGTACTAGATGCTATTAGTCCAATGACGGGTGGGGCTGTGTGGCGGCCCTATATTGCTTTTTTGCTTTAATGTAGTTTTCGGATAGAAGGGCCTAAAGGGCATTGATATGCTGAGATAATTACAACCCACAATGCTGTTATTTTAACAAACACCGTGCAAATTAATATCTTTCCTTAAAGTATCACCTTTTTCTGAGAATACCAAGTTGATTAAAATTTTAATTACAAAAAAGAACCGTTTATACTGAAATTTATTTACTGAGAAAATATCTCTTGTTCTGAAAATAATTGCAAATTTGAAACAGGATTTCACATCTGTCTGAATCAGTGTTGCGTTGAGTTACAAAATACATTGCAATGGTTAGTGGTTATTGTCGCTAATTTGGCGTCCATCTCTTACTCAACATTGAGTTTGATGTTATAATGTGTGTGTCAATCGACAATGGTTTCACTGTATGATTGATAAATCATTGCGTACTAGCTATTTACTAGGTTTTTACTCTGTTTTTATCTTTAGCGTATCTACACTTGGCTATATAATTTTAAGTTACAGAATACCTAAAACCTACTTTTTTTTCATTTCAGCTCTGATTTATTATACTCTAGGTAAAGTGGCAAACTTTTTTAACTATATCGATAGAGAACCAATACACGTGTTACTCTAATAGGTATTACTATTATTATCTGGAGGGTAAATTAGGATACAGTCGCGTGGTCCACCACCAGCAACATTAGTGGCGCTACACATATCTTGCCAACTCCTGTCATAGTGTTTTGGCGACTAAGTAGTAGCAACTGTCACTGTAACATCTGCGCTAGTGAGTATGCCACTAGGGCGTTTTCACAACAGTCTTCTCTAGAGATGAGTTGCTTTCACAGATAACAGACTCCAACGGGACTAGGCTTCTGTTTTTCTTTCTCTTCTTGCCTTATATGGATAATCCAGTTGGCATGAATTTCACCTTACACTGTGAAGGATTCAATGAGACTGGAATGCCTCTATAATGAAAACCAAAATTAGCCCATAACCCATTAACTCAACTCTGTTGCATTACAACATACTCACTTACTCAAACATAATTTATCATAATAGTATATTTGCTTAAAAAAACTATAAATAAAATTATTACTCAGATTAAGTGTCTACTTTAATTTATGTCGATTAGACACGTCACATATTAACGTCTGATATAGAAATGGCATCAAAACTCTAAGCCTTATTCCCTTTCAATAAGACCTAAGTACAAAATACATTTCAGCACAGTTGAACATCACGTAATGTAACATAAATCCTCTTCGCCAATGCTTTGACATGAACACGTACTCATCGAGTTACCTACTACCATATTTCCTCGCCTCGACATATCATTATAACACGCAAACCATTGACGTGTTTGACTGCAAATCATGGACAAAGCGATTGTTGAAAACAAGCAATGGATGGCGATTTTTGCTGGGACTTAATAGGGTAGTGTAAAAACGTTCTCACGCGATACCGCCGAGGCTACGCCTTTCACTTTCAATACAAAGATTACTTGTCACGTACATGTTTTTATGTCATGCAGAGTAATGTGAGGTTTGAAGACAACAGTTGTTAAGTTAGGTACAAAGTTCAATGAATCATGACAATGGAACATTAAGAAATGTTACGTACCTACATATTGATTTTGTGTGCCTTATTGAGATTTTGATTTCACTTTATGACACGTTGAAAATTCATTTTAGGGGTTAGTCCAAAAAAAAAAATTATCATGAACCAACGATCTGACAATATTACATAATAAAGTTCCGTAATAGATTTCCTTAAAAAGCAGGGGAATAAATCGGAATCATACGCATCTTTAATAGCTTCATAAGATTGGGGATTGCAGTACCGGAACTAAGAAGCGATACAAAATTTGATTCAAAGTGTGAAATAAATTAATCTGAATCTCTATCAAATTACCCGCTACTCGTTCAAGTCTGGTACCGGGAAATTTCAGGAAATTAGGTACCCAAAACAAAAATTGAATAGTCCTGTAAATTAAAATGATAGGTTAATTAAAATTCATGTATTAATCAAATATGAAATATATAGGTATATAAATTGGAAACAGTTATAGAGAAAACACTTATTAATCTTCCAAAAACCTTTTAAGGAATAATATACGATATTAGGTCTCTATAATCAGATTTTATAAGATCTCATTTGTTGGTAATGTGTTCGTAAAAATCAAAACTTTGGTCATTCAATTTGAACTAGATTGGGCGGTTGCACATGTAACCAGCGGATGAAAATATCCTTTCTGGCTTTATAGGCCAGAAACAAATACAGACCTCCCTCACCGCCAATCTCACACATTGCCATTTCCACTTTTACAACTTTTGAAAAATCATGAATATCTCTACTTGTTGGAACCGCAACACTTGACATTGGACCTGGACCAGCTACTTTTTAATTTCCAAATAAGCTCATTTTTCTTATTCAATTGATTGTCGTGAGACTCCTGTGCTCGAACAGGCGCTAGTTGGGTAGAAAACGAAGTTTTATTATATTCTCGGCAATTGTAGGACTTAAATTTCTCTGTAATATCTGCAGGTAAAGAGTTGCATCCTGTTGGCACAGTGATTCAACTGTGACTTTTATGGTATCCAATACTTCATGAAGCTCCTTTATTAGTGCCCATTGCTATTCAGTAAACTCCATATAGATCTTTAAGTCAATGAGTGACACAGTAATACAGCATCAAAAATCGGCTTAACACATTAATGGCGCCCTTGTCGCACAATCGTCCAAGTTGTGTGCCGCCATGACCTCAGTTCGAACGAAAGCCGATATGGTGCGACTATTTGAAATTAATAGTGATGAAAATATAAAATACCAAAAGCCCCGGAAATTGTTGTCAGTACCTGTAGGGTAGAAAGTGAATAATACCGGGAATTCCCGGAAAAAATGAATGCCGCCATTCATTATCTTGATAAAAAACAGTGTGTTAAGTATTATTATAGTTTACATTGAAGAATTTTATATCTTAAATCTTAAGATGTTTGTTATAAGTGTAATATGTTTATTCATATTCCGAAACATATTTTGGCTAACGGTATAAATCAATTAATGTTAAACATCAAAATTTAAATCATTAGATCATGCCAGTACACATTTTTATTAATATTCAGCGTACAGTAAGAAATTGAATAAGTTGCTTTATAGGAAATTCATTGTAAAACAGTAATTGAAATGGTAATATTCTTGCATCACCGCTTGAATACTTAACGATGTCGAGGACTTTTGGTACTTACCGACACGAATCTAACACGGTCCACTGATTAGAAGCTTCTCTTAATGAATGATGAAAAATAAAAAAGCTTGTGTGGATTTTGAACGAAATAGCATTTCTTTTTTTAAACATGTATCCTTTTTTCAGTACAGTAAGTAGGCTGTATGGTAATTATCGCTGCCTCGTTTCTTTTGTAAATATGATCTTACCGATTCAATGTTTAAAGTGAAATTTGAAATTTAACAAGACTTTAGTTTTAGATAAAATAAATAAGCAATAGTTATATCTAATTACCAGCGGTTTCATTATGAGTTCTAATAAATGGAAGCAGAAACCGTGAGTGGACCGGAGTGTAATTTCAAAGTTAGTTAATTAGAGCGGTTTTTCTTTTACGGCAAAATTTACAGCTCCAAGCAATATATATATATATTTGTTTTTTTAAGGTAAATTTAAATACTAGTAATGTGGGTCACACATTACTAGTATTCTTGGTAACCCCTCCAGCTAAGCTAAATGCTTGGGTGGGGATGGGGGTCGAACCCGCTACCTCATGATCGCAAGTCCGACACCTTAGCCATTACGCTACCGACGCTACAAACAGTTTAAGTTATTATTGTTATATTTATATTAATAAAAGTTAAGTGGTGTGACGAAATCATACCGGGCCGGGTATAATCTAAGTGAGATGCTTTGACCAGCTCAGGCTTGGAGAGGAACATGTTGTGCTATCCGTCCTCACGGACCTGCTTCAACTTTGATATGAGGAAGCCTAACCTGTTAAGTCTAGACTGGCGCTGGACTCACCATAAATTATTAGTCTATGACTACTTGTTTACACTGGATGCGAGTCGTGTCACATCATTCTTTGAAACTGACTGGAAGGCCTTATACCTGGGTATAAGGCCTTCCAGTCAGTTCAGCCCACTCACGATCAAAATTCTCTTTTAACAAGGCTCCTTAAAAACCCATAATATATTATTATGTATTCATATCGAATAACTCACTTGTGTTAAAGTCGAAAGTGATACATATTTTTACTTTGTACCTTTAAGTAAAGTGGAATGAAGTGGAGGAACGCTGTGTCACAGTATAGGTATATACAGTATTGTGACTCGGCCCTTTCCTTGAAATAACTACCTACAGCCGGACGGTACGTAAACACGCGATAGGGCTGCCCATAATTTCATCTACCTACTTGAGTTTTGGTCTAGTTTTGTGATTGTAAATATTATAATTTATTTTTTATTATAAAATATGAAAATTCGTTCTGAATTAAATAATTATTAGGTAGGTAACTACCATTTTTTACTTTCATAATCATTTCGTAATGATATTTCGTCTAATTCAATTATATTTGTAAGTAGCTAAATACATAAGTAAATAGATAGCTTAGCCTAGGAAACTACCTACTAGTTTTTTTAACGCGAGCGTGGGTAAGTCACTCGTGTGTCACTTTTGTCACCCTATCTACTTATTTATTTATTAATCCAGGTATTTTACTCGGTGGAAAAAGCGAAATACCTACCTATTAAAAAAATAACAAATTACGTACTAGTAGGTATATAAAAATTATTTTATAGTCTTACCTTTTGGAGTTTCCAGGTAATTTAAAAAATGTTATCTCTGGGTGCGTTTTTGAAGAATTCAAGCAACCAAGAACAGCACAATATATTCTATCATTTCTATTTGCCATATTAAATACTTAAGTATTTGTAGTTATTTCAATGAAATACACAAATCGCACGCTTACTGCTTAAAAAACGATCACACCGTTCGTTCGTCACTGCGGAGCAATCGCGACTGTTTGCGAACCAAGTGTTAACCGAACGCAAGGCGTGTAGGTATGTCTCGCGATCCGACCGCTTGTATGAAGATACAATACTGTATATACTGTGGCTGTGTGATGTCTCTCTAACAGAAGTAGTGGATCCTTCGACCAGGCTAAGTCGTCATTTCCGGCGGACCGATGATTAATGTTGAGTCATTGTATAAATAGTAATCAACGCCAAAACTTTCATTCGCGAATTATGATCAGTAGTCACTTTGTAGTTCGGCTTCGTGCTATATTGTATGTCATATATGTGTATATCGCCACAAAAAATTCATTCTCATTTTGGGTTGGTTTGAATAAATCATATATATTTATATATTCTGATTATCTACTAGATAGTAATCCATATATACTTAGAGGAGTAATCAGTCTAGATAGACTTCTTATGTTGTTTCAAAATTAGAGAAGCAGAACGTGTCTGAGCATCTGTCTGCTTGTTACATAAATGCGATATGACAATAAAGAATATCAGAGAAAGCTTGAAAGTTGTACCTATATACACATTCTGTGGACACATGGACTGAACGTACAATAGATGGACAAACAGACGTAAGATAAGGAATGAAAGAAAAGTTAGAAAGAGAGTACTACGTTAGGATGTGGAAGGCCTTACAAGTAAAGATGAATGAACTATGAGAAAGATATCCAGAAGCAAGGTTAGTACCAAAAACATGGCTGTCAAAAGAGTTTGGAGGGAATATATATTTTACGTTGGTCACAAAGAATGGGTATATGGGTAGGAAAATATCAAATTGATTTAAATTAGAATTATATATAATTTTATAGTAATTGTGAACAAACAGTGAATCTTAAAAAGTCAGACTAGCTCAAGGAATACGTTTACAGCAATTATTTGTCGTACCCACGTATTTATTTTCAGGTACAAAATAAGAAAAGAATTTCCAATCAAAAATTTATCTTTAACACGTGGAACATTAAACCAGTCGTTAGTTTTGTCATCGATTTACCACTGGTCATCAATCAGTTGTCACCAACGACGGCTTGTGGGCTCACTGACCGTTGACTGTGATGTTGTTCTAATTATCTGCGGTTATTTGAACTTTCGGGATGATTTGGAAATTATATTGAAGCGTAAATATTGTTTGGTATAGGGAGAGGTTTGTTGTTCTGCTTCTTAGCATTTAGCCACGGCATATTAGAAGTATATTATAGACTAGCAGTTCGCGCGCAGCTTCGCTGGCGTGTACATATGTATATATTTTTGCGCGGAACCCTTATTCTTTTTCAAAAATAAACGTAGCCTAAGTTACTCCTTATAAGACCAGCTATCTGTCAGTGAAAGTCCCGTGGGAATCGGACCACCCGTTCTGGAGATTAGCCAAAACAAACAGACAGACAGACAGAGAAAAAATTTAAAAACTGATTTTTAGGCATAGGTGTCGTGCAAATAACTGCATGAGTTAAAAAAATAATTATTGTTTTGAAATTACAAACAGACACTTCAATTTTATTTATTTGTATTGATGTATTGATAAAGAATGTCACGTTATATATTATTATATATAACGTGACATTCTTTATAATTATCCTTCCTCCCTTTTTAGAATCCTTAAGCTTTTTAGAATTTCACAAAAAATCAAATTTATTACTTAATTTTTAATTACTTTTTAAACAAATATATTATTTGTTCAAAATGTGACAATACCTGTCAGAGATGGTGCTATATTCGAGTTGTAAAAACCGACAATACTTTTGCCAAAACTATTTATGACGGTAATACTATATGACATAACATATCAAAACAAGAATTGAGTCATCCTTAATTTAAAATCCGTTACCTTTTACTTGGATAAAAAGGAATAAAGAAAAGCTCATTTTTGCAATATTAATATTTGTATATCAGAGAAAATTTATATTACGTCATTTCTGTGAGGCCCGTGAATAGCTCCAATAATTTAATTAGAAACGATATGTTTACTTAACAACCTTGTAATCTATTATTCATTGAACGATTGAAAATTTTCCTTTTTATAGGATCCATACCGCCTCGTTTCGGGGAAATTGGTTTGCTTTCTGCCGAATTAATTATAACAAGTGGCGGTACGTAGTAAACAGCGAAACGACTACTTAATTACAAGATCTGTTTATTTTTTGAGTTTCTATTATTTTGGAGTCCGCTAAACACACTCAATTAACACTTCCGCATTGCCGACATAAACAATTATCGAATTTAACTTAGTAGGAAGAAATAGTTATAGAAGCAAAATGGCTAAGACTACAAGTTGCACAGCTCCTCTCTTAAGGCAAATCAAAATCATTTATTACAATGAAACCAGTTATAGGTACTCGTATTTTTTATCGTCAAGGGTAGGAGTCAATCAGAATAAGTCAGTTGTGAAGCTAGTTGCCTGTTCCAATACGTAGATATAGAAAAAACAGGCAAAAATAACTCCAAGGGCATTCTTTATCAACATTTTTTTTACAATTTTCTTGTTACATTGCTCATAAGAGCAAATTAAATGTGAGGACAATGTAACATATTGTTCTAAAATAGCCCCGAACAAAGGCACTCGTTCACTCACATGCCAAAAAAATAACTCACGAAACTAGTGATGTTCTAAAAAAATGAAAAATATCCATCATTATGTTTCTAATTTTACCAAAACATGACAAAAATATATAAAGTATTCATCTCTGTAATTTGTTTCTCAGCAAACTCACTCAACATTCATGGGTGAGTCCACAGCCTCTCGTAACTAAGGACGATTAATCGTAATTAAATTTAGGAATAGGTATACATCTGGGAGAAGTGGTGTTAATAGGTATATATTTATATATATTTTATGTGTAATGGAATTGGCGTTTGTCTTCCAACTGACCTGATAGAAAGTGTTGATTAAGATGGTATACGCCTATCCAAGAGTAACCTATCAACATAGATTTACTTTCCGAATCTTGTACACAAAATTACAGCTTTTTGTTAAGATTTGGTCTACTAGACTAATTGCCAAAGGCGAGGAAAAGTCATTTGAGAAATTGTAGAGTAAAAAGTTATTTATATTTAGGAGTACAGTTTTCAATTTTATCACTAACGACTGACCCACTTTCACCTGAGTGGTAAAATTACCTATTATATATTACCTACTAGCAACCCGCCCCGACTTCGTCCGGGTACAAATTATACACCTCAACCTTCCTCATGAATCACTCTGTCTATAAGTAAAAAACGCATGAAAATCCGTTCAGTAGTTTTTTAGTTTATCGCGAGTAGACAGACAGATGCAGCGGAGGACTTTGTTTTATAATATGTAGTGATGATTACCTATTATTGATATAGGTACTTGTATCTTGTGTCCATCTTCAATAATATAACTTAGAATTGACCCCGGAATTTATCACAAAGTCACAAAGTACGGACTTCTTTTTTATAATGTTAGTAAAGTTGATTCCGATAGTTAAGGCAATGACAGAGAACATTAAGTTGTAGACATACCAACCATGATACAATATAATACATAAAATAAAAGTTTGCTGTCAGCAGTGGAAGACTAATATTTATCTGTTACTATCTGCGCCCCGCGGTTTCACCTGCGTAAGTCCCTCGTTAAGTTTTCATAAATTTTATAATTTTCCTCGCAACTTTCGTATTTTTTTTTTCTTTTATAAGAACCTTCTCCTGGCAATAATAAACACAAAAAAAGGAATTAGCGAAATCGGTCCAGCCGTTTACGCGTTATACCGTGACCAAGGGAAATAGGGATTCATTTTTTATTCATATAGATTAATTGTTACTCCCTTAAACTCAATAACAGAGTATTGTTGTAGTCAAATCAGCTCCTTAAGTGAATGCACACAGCATAATTGCAAAGCTACTAGTATTTTTCCTTAGATGTCATAGTTGTAATATATAAATTGTCAATAGTTCACGAATACACTTGAAATTTTAATGAAATAAGTCAAAATAGAGTTTTTTTTTTAACGGAAATGAGAGAACAGTCTCAAAACGAAACTCAACAAATTCCAAAACTTTGATCATAACATTATAACATGATGCCACTCTCCGTCGAGCATACTTGAATGCAAAACAAAAGCGTGAGCTGACTGCTCCAATACGTCAGCATACATATAGTAGCAATTATATGTATTTAATTTACATTCATAAATTAAACACGTTTCTCCGTTTATTCGTTGAAAAAGTAGCTCACCTGACAGGACCTTCGAGTTTGTATTAATTCACGATGTATTTCTAATTCATACACTTCAAAGTGAAAGTGATTAAGCCTAACAACACGACGACCTTTGCTTGAATGAAATGATAAATTTATTTTGTGCTGAAAAATGGATTCATTACTCAATAGAGTAAATCGACATTTAAATTTAAAGTAAGAATAGCAATGCTCTCTGGTTGATATTTGAATTTTAATGCGCACAAATTAAATATATTAATTGAAGATTTTAATCAAGCAGCAAGATTAGTTTATATAGTTGAAACAGTCAATAAGTTGAAGCACGAAAATAAATTGTTTTGAACCTTAATTTATTATGTCAAAGTACTTAATTACCCTGAGTTTAATCAATCACTATATTCACTATTACGTTGTTAAAGACACTGTTATGTAAATACTATGCCATGCTATCAATCTATACTATATCACTTCACTACATAATATAAAACAAAGTCCCCCACCGCGTCTGTCTGTGTGTCTGTCTGTTCGCGATAAACTGAAAAACTATTGAACGGATTTTCATGCGGTTTTCACTAATAGACAGAGTGATTCATGAGAAATGTTTACGTGTATAATTTGTACACGTGCGAAGCCGGGGTGGGTAGCTAGTAATATTATAAAACCGAAGAGTGTTTGTTTGATTGAACGCGCTAATCTCAGGAACTACTGGTTCGAATTGAAATATTATTTTAGTGTTGGATAGCCCATTTATCGAGGAAGGCTATAGGCTATATAACATTACGCTACAACCTATAGGAGCGGAGCAGTGACCATAATAGCAGGTGAAACTGCGGGGACGGCTAGTCAAATATATATTTGTATGTAAAGAGTTATCTTTACATTCGCATGACGATATTGTCATGCAATTATTTAAATACTGTAAAATAGGGGTGTTCTGTGAAAGTCACTCAACAATGAATAGGATCGATTCTTTGGCTTTCGAACAGGATTCCAAATTTAAAAGATCGGTAGCCAAGTTCTGTTGGAAGTGGGCCAAGTGTTCCATAAGGTACAATTCCAGGAACAAACCACCGTGAGCTAATACCTATCGGACCATACATACATATTAAAATACAGACATACTAAAATCGACAGTGTAAAAAGAAATTGGATTTTAGCAATGAAGTCTGTAGGTATTTATTTTGGTTACATGAGAACCCTGTATAGATGGCATATACTTGTTCTTAATTGGGTGATATTGTGTGAAATACATTATAAAAATTGGAACGCCAAATCTAAGCTTACATAACATCTCCTACTACTACGTTATCTTGGCTAATTTAGATAATTTTAGAGAAGGTGAAAGTTGATAATAGGTGATTAGTAGAAGAAATTAAGAATATTTTACAATATATTAAATATTAAAAAAGACAACTCCCGCATTAGGAATTACTCCTGTGTCGCGTGGGATTTTACAAACATACAAACAACGGCCACAAAGAACACCCAGACTCAGGTGGGAATCGAACCCACGACCTATAAGCATAGCGGTCAGGGCCACTAACCACTAGACCAACAGGTCAGTCAATAACACAGGTATGATAAAAAATAATGACTTACAGAATACATTGACAACCTTTAAAAAGACTCAAGATCTTCAATCTGAAAAGCATTTTAACATCCCATGACTATTTCAATCGTAGATCCAACAGTTCGTAAAAAATATTCTCTTTACTAAGATACTTAATTAAACATTTAAAATGTTCGTGGGAGAGCAATGCTTCGGCACGTATGGGCCGGCTCGACCGGAGTGATACCACGGCCTCACAGAAAACCGGCAGTGAAGCAATGATTTCATTGCTTTTCGCCGCGTGAGAGACCCTAACCCTTTCCTCTCCCCCCTCTCCCCTATTTCCGCCCTTCCCCTCTCTCCCCCTTCTTCCCCTACTCCCACCTTAAAGGTCGGCAACGCACTTGTAACTCTTGAGTTGTAGGTGCCCATGGGTGGAGGTAGTCATTTACCATCAGGTAACCCGTCTGCTCGTTTGCCCCCTACACTATAAATATATATATATATATATATATTTATAGTGTAATAAACGTATATATATATATGTTTATTGTAAATATTATCCTCATGATAATATGTATTCACATATAAAAATAATTAAAAGTCCTAAAGCGTGTCGCGATCGCGAGGCTTTTACATACATTCAAAGAGATCCTAATAGACAATAGTAGCCGATATGACTAAACATTTATGTAGGTAATCTCCGTGTCGCGGGGATCAGATACAAATATATAGACACAAATCACATTCAGACTTAGAAAAAAAAATGCCGGTAACACTAATATTTGATCCATGTGTCACCAATCGATCTTGCGACCAAGTGGTTATGGGTTCAATCACTACCAACTTAAACCCACCAATGCAAACATTTTAGCTTTGCTGGCGGGGTCAACAAAATACAAACAATTTGTGACCCATGTTATATTGTCTTAGTAGTATGTGTAATAAATAGTCTTTAAAATTCCCTTGCCTATACCATCACATTGCCATGCTAAGGTTAAGTTTGAACCCCCGACGCAAAAACGACGGGGTGTTATAAGTTTGACGGATCTGTGTGTGTGTGTGTGTGTGTGTGTGTCTGTCTGTGGCATCGTAGCTTCCGAACGGATGAACCGATTTTAATTTTGTTTGTTTTTTGTTTGAAAGGTGAATTATTCGGGAGTGTTCTTAGGTATAATTCAAGAAAATCTGTTCAGCCGTTCGAAGATCATCAGTTCTTTTCTAATCGTGGAAGGGATTGCCGAGTTGGGGGTATTTTAAATTGTAAATTTATAGTTATTTATGTTATTAATATCAATTTTAACAAAATATAACAAACGAGTTCAAACTGACATAAAAATATACACATACACAAATAATAAACCTAAATGCATACAATACTTCAAATTAATAGCTTAAAATCTTCGAAAACAATAATTACATTATAAAGTGAAATGAAGATATTACATAACGTCCGGTCAGTTGTGTAATAATGTGTGGCTCAAGTCTATGAATCATCTTGTTTATGGCCAATAAACGTGGTCTCCTTTATAGTTTTGGTGAATACGGTCATGATATGACACCCTTTAATGGGTACTATATACTTCACGATACGGGCACGACATTAGCCGTAGACGGGCGCGGCTTACGCTGCGTGTGCTTGTACAAATACAAGTATATAAATTAGTTAATATGGACTCATTGTATACTAGCAGTTCCCGCGCGGCTTCGCGATATTTATATAAATTGCGCAGAACCCTAATTATTTTTCCAAAATAAAAGTAGCCTAAATTACTTCTTATAACACCAGCTAACTGCTATTGAAAGTCCCGTGGAAATCGGTCCATCCGTTCTGGAGATAACCCGGAACAAACAGACAGACAGACAGACAAAAATTAAAAAACCGACTTTTATGTATAGGTATCGTGGAAATAACTGTATGAGTTAAAAAAAAAACTATTATTTTGACATTACAAACAGACACATCAATTTTATTTATTTGTGTTGATGTACATGTACGTACTCCGTACATTACATCGCTTAAAAAATTTTCTTCCCGCGAAAACCAAGACAATGTTCATGCAAACTCTCATATTCCCAATAATCGACTATGGTGATGTGTGCTATTAAGACCTGAATGCAGATCTTCTCGATAAATTAGACCCTTCGCTCCTTAAATAATCTTCTTCTTCTTTGTCCCTCTCACACCACAGAGTTTATGGGCTCTTCTTTCTTCGTAGAGTCAGTTGTTCTTTGGAATGCGCTTCCCCTCGAAATCAGGATGGCCACCAATCGTTACTCATTCAAAGTGAAAGTAAAGGAATACTTTATCGAACAACTAGCAGATTCAACTTGCCCATAGTTTATCATCTAAATCGTCACTATGTTTTTATTTGTATGTATGTATGTGTATATATGTATATTGTGTTTGTGTATATATTTGTATGTACGTTTATGATATGTATTTTATCCTACATACTTTGTTTAAGTATTTTTGTCTTATATTTTGTTTTCAAATTCACCTAATAAACTATAATATTTTTAATGCACCTACTTCCTGTTTTCTCTGCATCACCCGAAGGTTGACTGGCAGAGAATGCCTATGGCATTAAGTCCGCCTCTGTACTCTATGTGCATAAAGTTTTAAATAAATAAATAATACATGTATAATGAATGTATTAATTTTTTATGTCGTCTTGTTAAGTCGGGCTGTCTTTATATGCTCATACTCTTACTAGGACAGCGCTGGAGTATATTCGTTGTACATAGATGTAACCTCAAATTTCTGCATTAATCTTGAGATCCCTATTAGAAAATAACGATAATGTCCATTCGGTCCGTCTCTCTTAAAATGTGAAAAAAGTCAATGCATCCAATAAGCACATGAGTGTTTTGCCTAAATTAACGAATATACTTGTAAGTCAACACTCAAATTATAAGTAATCATAAAAACGTCGCTAAAAAACTTAAAACTTCTAAACCAATTTTTTAGCAACTTGAATGTCGTGTCGTCGCATCTAATGGTCAAATGAAATAATGTTCAAACATGTTTGGCATAGGTTGGTCTCAGTAGGTTTACTATCATGTTGATACGACAGGGGTTAGTTATTATAGGCTTATACCCATTTACCTTTCACGTGACATTTTATAGGTTATTTACCTGTAAATACCTCTGTGGGAATCGGTTTCCGGTCTATGTGTAGTAGGTAAAAGTTTTGATGGAAACAGACACGGTTTAAGTTGAAAGAAAGGTTGGTCACAGGTCTGCTTCTAAGGGTTATAGCGTCATGTTCTTTAGCCTTTAACCTTGCCCAATAAATAGTCTATCCAATACAAAAAAAAATTCAAAGTTGATTGATCGTTCTAGATTTTTATATAAGTACAGATAAAGAAAGATTTTTTGAAGCAGGTCATAGCATTTTTCACTCACATTACAGTCTTCCCACCAATGGTGGATGGCTTCGCTAACCGCTTTCCACCATATAGGGCCGTATGCCTGTTTGGCAACCTTGGCTATCTTCTTTATTAAGATATCCTGATCTTTTAGTTTTATTATTTGCGGATATTAGATATCAATTAAAACAAATGATGGAATGGATGGATGATGGGGTTTTTGTAGGTATTGATTGTCGAATTATTCTTTTTTACATTTCGTTAATTTAAAAAATGAAATTTAAGTGTTTGTCTTGATATATTTATTATTTATGCATTTATTGTACACATTTTATAATGCAACACAAACAATATAAACTTTAGGTATATCAATCAGCCGTTTTATCGCTAACGGCGATTTCTTTCAGACAACCTTTGTACGGATATTATCAAAAATAATTCAGGGTAGTCTGTAGTGTACTGATAGAGGTAGAGATTAATATAGATTATAATATGGTTAGTTTTAGTGTAATGCAACGAAATAAATTCATAATTAAGTCATTTTTTATTCGTGATGTCACCAGCACCGGCACTTGTTTGTTATTATTTTAGAATTATTTTCGTAATAAGGCTTAATATATAGATTATTTTCAGTATCCGTAATTATCTTTACTCTGCGTAATCACTGCAGTCGTAGTAAAAGAAAGTTAAGTAGAAAAAAGTAAAAGTTTTAGAAAAACAGCACAGCCCAATATTTTAAATAAAACCTTTAACTTAATTAAGGTCCCTTTCCAACATCATTTGGTCTTAAAACCGTGAACCCGATTCAGTTACGATGTACACAACAGTTTATACAATTGGAGTAAGTGAAGAGCCGGACAAACGGAACCTATAAAATAAAAATATTGCACATGATACTTTACAATAGCATGTAGGCAAATATCAACTCTAACATGAACACAATAAAGCAGAAATTCAAATAGTTCTTGATTAGAGGACGTAAACCTTGATATTGCTGAACAATGATATATTTGTATCGTAAGGTTATTCGTCAATATTACTGTTCACCCTCCAAACTGAATAGTGTAGCCAGAAAAGGAAGAAAAATATCTTGCGAAATGGAATCAGTATTCAAATCCGATATAAATTACATTGGATCAAGCGAGAACTAGATTGAAAGGGGTTATCTTTGATCCCATATATTAGCTTTAAGAGCCTAATACAAAATACGACATGTTTTATTTTCCTTGTGTGTGTAATGTTTAAAATTTAGACACTAACAAAAGCATTCGCTCTGACTATTTTGATACTATAGAGTTTTTTAAACAACCAGATACTTACATCATGGTAAGTGATCACCGATGTTTTCAATAATTAGCAACATTAGACATGTCACACATTATATAACTGATCTAATGGGATCAATATAATAGACAATGGTCTAGCAAGTAGGATAATTACATTGCGGCTTTCTACATTATGAACCCATCTAGGCGCCAACACATGAACGATACATCCTGGCTTAAGCATTTTTGACATACCTAATGCATATATATTGTAATATCCCACTTGGATGAGAGGTTCTAGGTCGGGGTGTCCATATACGAGGATATCAATTGAGAGAGGCTGTGGAATAATAGGCTTATATTGGAAACTGAACTAGCTTCATTTACAAATATCACTTTACAAAGGCTTCATCGATTTGGTACAGCAACTTGACAGCCGTTCACTCTGACTGCCCGCCGTACCGCTTCTTCTCATTTGTTCTATCAATTATACATTTTAAAATATCTATTTCGTATCGAATTCAGTGCAGACTTCTCACACATCAGTACTAATGTATGTCATAGAGGTGTGATATACTACAATATTGTTGGAATCAAGTGTAAATCACCATTAATATTTGTGTCCGCGGAGACATCTTAATTTTTAAGAGGTGAAGAATCATACGTACTGTTACATACCCCTTTTGTATGGAAGATACCTGAGCTAAGTAATATTAGGCAGGTATCAGATATCATAGTACTCAAAGTGTCGCAAAGGTCTGGCAGTCTCTCTTGAGCCCTTAGATTTGACACTCGCCTTTTCCGTGTTTTTTTTTTTGTAATCATTCTATTAAAAAGTGTTCATCAAACTATTATTTCCTTTTTTAAAAAGTCCAAATCAAACCCCCGTGTAACAGTACGTACACGAACGTGCGTTTTACTAATTAAACTAATTTAAGTTAATGTAAGTATTCAATTTTGGAGTCACTAATAGGAACTAATAAATAACAATACTATGAATCACCAATACCCATTAAACAGCCATTTAATTGGCTGTAAAATGACTACTAATAAATTTACACACGCATTGGTCCATTGTTCGTCTCAAGGTAATTTTTCCACCCAGGGCAACAACCGAGATATCTATCATTTTTTACTACATGGACTTTTCATACATTAAAGTAGTTTCAAATCAACACGGGTTAGTATAGATATTGGGTAAGGTTAAAATTATCGGTGCCCATAAAGACCTGTTTCACTATTAACGTTACTTGTTTGTTGCAAAACATTTAATGAAGCTTTAACGATTTGCTTCTAAATATTTGCAACAGTAATCGACTGTGCCCTACTACAGTTAATGTGCTACTACATTATTAATTTTGCTTTCAATGCATTTTAAATAACATCGTATTTATAGATGTAATATTCGTATCGATAGCACGTTGATCATACTTGTAATCTATCTCTTCTACAATGCTTGACAGCCGCATAGAATAAACTTAATTATTTTTTATCGTGGGAGAGCCATGCTTCGGCACGTATGGGCTGGCTCGGCTCCGGCTCGACCGGAGTGATATCACAGCCTCACAGAAAACCGGCAGTGAAGCAATGCTTGCATTGCTTTTCGCCGAGTGAGTGAGGTTACCGGAGGCCCTAACCCGTCCCTCCTCCCTCTCCTTCTCTTCCACCCTTCCCCTACTCCCACCTTAAAGACCGGCAACGCACTTGTGACTCTTGAGTTGCAGGTGCCCATGGGCGGTGGCAGTCATTTACCATCAGGTGACCCATCTGCTCGTTTGCCCCCTATACCATAAAAAAAATATTCACTATAACAACTATAAAAAGCCAAAGTTCTCAATAGAACTTAACACTTTATTAATTAACTCTAACACGAAGAAGTTTACACACCTAAGTAAAACGTAACTCTAATACATTTTTGTGTAAATTGTTACACTTGGGATCCCAAATAGATATGTTTCATAAAAAATGTTATGTAGTTGAAGGGCTTGTAAAGGATGCGCAGGTAGTAATCGTAATATTTCCCTAACCATGGTCCTTCAAAAGGGTCAAGTACGTAGTTCCTACCGTCGACTGCCGCCTTTATCATTATCCAAAAATAGTTTTTTCGTACTTTGTACACACTTGTGGACCTTGTAGTAAGAGCGTTAATGTATATTTCGAAATAAATGTCATTTTTGATTTCACAATGACATTTTGTCGTTAAATCCGGTAGGGCTGCTGTTGCATTTGACGCTTCGTTTTAAACGAATTGGTATCATTTATTGATATTTATTTTTTTGCCCGGTGGTCTAATGGTTAGTGACCCTGCCTGCTAAGCCAGAGGTCGTGGGTTCGATTCCCACTCAGGATAAATAATTGTGTAATGAGCACGATAATTTGTTCTGTGTCTGGGTGTAATTTACATATAACTAGCGACCCGCCCCGGCTTCGCACGGGTGCAATCATGATACTACAGAATGTCTTTATATGCAACGTTTACAGCTTTTTTGTCATTAGACAATACAAATATGTTTTCTTCAGAGATTAGTCTTGAAAGGGCGACATTTAACTCTCTGGTACTGCTGCAACCGCTATGTCCCTGCATTTTAAATCTGTAATATCTTCGAAAGTATTCATTGAAATTACATGCTCTAAAGAGCCATTTTGATCTATATTAAATGCACAATGTATTTAAGGTACTTAATTGGACAAGGATTAATGCTGTATTGCTTAAAATCGCTTCGTAAATAAGCCATTATTTCTCGTAAAAAGTAAAGGATAAAAAATGGTTATTGTGGGTTATCCCTAAGAGATAGACATATACCATCGCGGACTTTTTTGTAGACCTTTTTAAGGTGTACAATACTGTGATAAATTATTTTGATCTATCTCGTAGGGTTCAGCCAGCGTTTGCAATGTAAACGCAAAAAAATGTGTTCATTTACGACATCACATTAGAAACCTCTAAAGTTATCAGTGTTTCTCTACTATACTATGTGTATTATACATATAAACCTTCCTCTTGAATCACTCTATCTATTAAAAAAAAACGTTTCAAATTCCGTTGTGTAGTTTTAAAAATCTAAGCATACATAGGGACAGACGGACAGCAGGAAGCGACTTTGTTTTATACTATGTAAATAATATATATTTAGAAATATATAAGTATGTTTATCAGCAATCTGGTTACCATAGTACAGGCTCTGCCTAATTTGGGATTAGACGGCCGTGTGTGAGATGTGTGCAGTTATTATTATTATTATTTATTTGAAATGGGATTTCGTACAATGACTTGTTAGATCTGTGGCGATCGACTATTTGTAATTCATTGAATTTCTTTTCTTTAACTTACCGCTGAATGCCTGTGCTGTCTTTTATTTATGGTATAGGGGGCAAACGAGCATCCGGATCACCTGATGGTAAATGACTACCGCCGCCCATGGGCACCAGCAACTCAAGAATCACAAGTGCGTTGCCGGCCTTTAAGGTGGGAGTAGGGCAGAAGGGGGTTAGGGCCTCCGGTAACCTCACTCACTCGGCGAAATACAACGCAAGCATTGCTGTGAGACCGGTTTCCTGTGAGGCCGTGGTATCACTCCGGTCGAGCCGGCGCATACGTTCCGAAGCATGGCTCTGGCACGAACACTTATGTCTCACTTATATCTGACATAATCTACTCATAACTACGTCAAATTAATCTATACTGGAGATTGCCTGATGGTCGAATTCTGACTATAATTCTGTAACTAGTACTACTACTGATGTAAACTAGATGTAGCCGTTTTCACGTAAATGTCTAACATTCTGCACTTCTTCTATACATAAACTTTACCTAAGTATTCCAAATTTTTATGCTCCTGAGTTCGCGAAATTTTCTTAAAAATGCGGACAATGAATTCGCAGTTATATATTCCATCCCACTAATTTTATAAATGTGAAAGTTTGGATGAATGGATATATGGATGGATGGATGTTTGTTACTCTATCACGCGAAAACCACTGAACCGATGCCACTGCCATGAAACTTGGTATGTAGATAGCTGCAGACCTGGATTAACGCATAGGCTACTTTTTATCCTGATATTCCTACGGGATCGGGACTTACGCGGCTGAAACCGCGGGGCGCTGCTAGTAGATAACAAATCTGAGGAGTTTGTCTTTTTAACGCTTTAATCTCTGGAACATTAAACTTGGATTCGAAAAACTCTGTTTGCATTTGATGGACCAATCCTTAAGGAAGATATGACCTTATAGCTACATTTTGTTCAAAATGGGAAACCTTATTATGGCAAAATCAAACTAAAACTTCTTATTTTCTACGCTGACCTTTGTCAAGTGTTCATCTACCACGAAACCGAACTGCAATGATTATTGCTATCGTACATGAATCATACAAAACTGGTATTCCATCTCATTGTTTTTTTATGTAAATCTGGGGTTGAATCGAGCTCCCGCTTCCGATATATCATCTAAAAATATGTTTCTGTCACGGTATTGAACACCGTATACATATGTACTTATATAGTTCGATTCAAAACTATTTCAGAGGGTAATGGAATGTGAAATATAACTGTTATTATTAGGAAATATAATGTAGTTATAGTTCGATCCCATACAATTTCAGAATAAAATCATAAACTATAAGACAGTTTCATAAAGTAATGTACAAGGCTCCATTGTTAACTTATATATACATAGAAATAGTAATCTATACATAAAAAAGATACAAAAAAGATGAAGTTAATATTTCGTTAGAGAAGTCAAAAATTTCCACAAAAAACATCATTGAAATTTTAATCAATAATATTATACATTGCTCAACAACGTAAATATATTTGTTACTTACAAATCTACATCGGCATGATGTTTTATTTTTCATAAATTCAAATCTTTTCACGTTGACTCCACTATGAAACATAAGACAATATTTCTTCTTGAACTCAAGCACCTATAGTATCAGTATGAGAGCCTCCATATGAACTAAGATACTTTAAATTTACCCTCCAGGAGCGAAGATACCGGGTGTTGAAAATAGGTTCACTACTTGTGCATTCCTAAAGAACAACAATGGCATAGAAGTTACTGAAAGTAAAATGAGTTGAACTGCCAAGACACTAGATGTACTTTCTTAATATATTACAAACATATGCGTTGTTTCCAAAGTGTATAAAGCACTATATTAAAGTAAAACAACATTTTAAACTGTTCTTAACTGCAAAACTTTTGCGAGGGTACCATCTTTGGTGAAGAAGGAAAAATACATACATTGTGTTCGTACTGAATACATTAAGTATTCGGTAGCAAACTTGATAAATAATTGTTATTCGTGATGAGATGTTACTTGGTAATAATGTCTTCTGCATTGGGGAGAATGACGAAGTGAATAATTTGTCAATATACGTTAATTTAGTGTAGTATTGTTATTAGAATTGAAATCATCCGTAAGTTTAATGGAAAGCAAATTTTTTGTTAGCTTATCAACAGATTTCTTTTGGCCAAAAAATTCCGTCAGAGTTCTTGCATATTAACAGTTGTTCACATGGACTGAGGGACATAGACGAATTCAAATGTTCGTCTATTTCACGAACTGTTATATCACTAGCATATGTCTATACAACTTTCTTGACATACTAAACAATCTGCAATGTTCTGCTAACAGAAGTCATCAGCAGAAAATAAAAGCACTTCGCTAGTAGTGTCCATATTTTATCCATAACTCAATCAATTTATATATATTTATTCGCTGTCTACAAAACACAATATTTATTAAAGATTTCCTCCAAACTCTGTTCATAAACAAATAAAGATCATAAGAAAATAAAGTTCGGTGATCTTCAAACTAGAGTAAACTTCGCTAGCCACAGCGCTGCTATCATTGTGCACTTTGAATTCAAAAACTTTGAGATCCATAATTTTACCACGTAACTTGTGTTGCATGAGACTGAAATGCACTCTATATTTTTCAAGATATCCACAATGTACTTGTAGTAATGTCAGTATTGTTGTCAGAACTCCTTACCGATGTGGATGTAGTCGTGTTAGTAACACCCCATTTCTATAAAATAATACACCCAACAGGCGATTTGGATTAAAAAGCACTCCTAATGTATTTCTACTCGTACATTTGGCTGGTAAACAGAATCACTGGTTCTCAATGCAAACATTTGTAGGATAATTAATTACGATAATTTTACTAGGTGGTGATATTTATTTATTTATATTAGTTTGCTAACATGCATGACAGATATTAGTACAAAAGTTACATTCAATTACAAGCAAACTCTGCATGCATATAGTATGGATACAATAATAGAGAAAACAAGTTTACAAAAAAGTGACTCACAAAAATTTAATAATTACAAAGTGTTCATATTTTTTAGTATTACGGAAGCGAGTTAAAGAATCTGCAAACACGTCTACAGAAACACTACAGAGGTTTAGTTGCTTCGATATAAATAATACTTTTAAAACGACTGTGGACGGACACGCCACTACAATAGGTCATCCATCAGTCATTATTATTATTTATCGCAAAGCAAGTCAACGTGATAATTTACTTTACCAGTAAATTTTAAGTCCACAATTTTTTTCTTACTTTTTAACTCTCAGGGGTAACACTCGCGATAACAATGCTGTCACTTGTGCGTTGCGAACCTTATCAACCCTCCCAGGAAGCTCTGACAAACTTATTCACCAACTGATAAAATACGTAATTCCGCTAATAGTGTTGTTTAACCTCGGTATTTTGTAGGGTGTAAATACTTGATAAGTTTTGGATTCCAGACCTGTGCCTTGTATCCTGTCTTACTTTCAAATTAATTGTTCTATTCACAAAGTTATCAGCGCTTGATGTTATTCACAGCATTTATTATTTGACTCCAAATTGTCACCGTAAAACATCCTATAATACAGAGTACATTTTGTTTCACATATAAAATGGTGCCCAAAGAAAACAAGAGTATTATTGACACAGGTGATACTCGACGTAAAGAATAGGGCACGTAGATTTTTACAGCCAATATATTGAGTCATCTATTATTTACGTAAATAATACGAGTATTTTTATATTCTTTATAAGAAGAGAATATTTTTATACAATAATACCATAAAAACATCCTAAGGAAACTTTGTCGAATACTTTTCTAATATGTTATAATAGTGTATTATATTCAATATCTCCCATTCCGTTTTATTATTTCTTATGACAGTTAGTAAATGTTGATTTTTCACTTCTACAACGAACGCGCAAAAGCAGCCTCTTCGTGGAGCGGTGGGAGTACGATACCTTCGTAAATGTTCCGATGAAGAAAGCTTTTATGCAGCTTAATCGTGAGGTTGCTAGCTCTACGTGCCCCCAATAGACATCATGTATAAGTATAACCGTTATGTGAATGTGTTTATTCCTTCCTTTTTGGATATCATTAATTATTATTTTACTTGTACTTTAAACAAATAGATATACAATTTTTTCTCTCGCCACTTCTCTTATAAGTGTGATTGTTTAACTATGATGATAGGAGGCAGTGCATCCTGAACCTCACAATAGTTCAATTAATTTAACAACTTTTATGTGCGAAATGTCAAATGTGTCAAAAGCCTGTTAAATAACGGTAATCTATTAAAAACTTCTATTCAAAGCAGAACTGAACAATGAAATATTATTGAGAATCTCTCACCTCTATAGTCACTCGCAGAATGAAGTTTGAACATAGTTTCTACTATATTCTATTAAAATTTAACTTACTTAGTAACTAACGTAACGTTACGTTAGTAACGTAACGTAAATAATGCTCGTAGTCATATGAAAATATTTTTAAAAGAGATGATAACAACACAAGTGAATCAAAACAGTTGAATTGTGATATCGTACTGGTGTTTACTACCGTTTACTAGTGGATGCTATGACATGAACATGTACAAAGTCCAAATGTACACGGTAATAATTGAAATGAAATAAAACTTAATTTCAAATAAATAGAGTAGGTACATTAGGTGTATGTGTAAGGTGTTTAACGTAAAAGCTTTAGGTTTGACAAATTTAAGGCTTAAAGGCCACATTAAACACACATTTCGCACGTAAATCAAAACCTATAGGGGGCTACCCATTGACCTATAATCATAAAATTTGGCAAGAAGCAAGGTCTCACAGCACAAGTAAAGGAAAAAATCCGAAAGTCGTTAATTTGTTGCTATATCTGTATCATGCTATATATGTATAAGTATCTGTCAAAACACTGCCTCCGGGACCTGTGGAGACTTATGTACTATATAAATACTTATTTCAGCGGTCCCTTGAAGCTGTAAAAAATCAAACTTCTAAATGAACGCAATCAAAAGATATGGCCTAAGATTTTAACAAATTTGATCATTTCACAGGTAAATCAAACCAGTACTTCCCATTGACCTAGAATTATGAAATTTCGTAAGAAGCAAGGTCTAATAGTAGCACAAGTAAAGGAAAAAATCCGAAAGTCGTTAATTTGTTGTTATATCACATAAAAAAATTGTTGATTTGCTTACGGAAGCAACGGTGCACGAGTCAGACTCGTAAACAGCCGATTTTTTCCTTAAGTTCGATAATATATAAAAAAAGATATTTTTATACTTTTGGAATAAATAAAAATGAAAAAAAAAACAAAAGAGCAATGTGTCCCACGATTTTAAAGAAATTGTTACACATTCGTGAAAATACCAGAGTGTTTTTCGTCTAACTTCTTTAGCTGCCAATGCATTCTTATAAAATGCTAGTCGTACCTCGCAGTTTCACTTGCGTTTATGGTTACTACTCTGCTTTTAAGGATCGTAGCGTGATATTACATAGCCTATAACCTTCCTCAAAAAATACTTTATCCAATGCAAAAATAATTATTCAAATCTGACTTATAGTTCAAGAGATTATCGCGTTTAAACAAACAAAAACCTCTTTAGTTTTATTATATTAATAAAAGTACAAAATGTACATTCCTTGATTCCTTATATTCTGTTTTAAGGTGTATTTTGAACAAACAAGTTCTCTTAGGCTTTGAGAAGGCCTTCATTCAATAAGGCAGCGGTAGCGTAATGGCTAAGGCATCGGACTTGCGATCAAGTGGTTGCCGGTACAAATACCACTCAATGCACTACCGATGCAAGCCACTCCTGAAACAAGCATTGGATTTACAAGAATTGGGTTAACAAGAAGTAATGTGTGATGTGTAACCCACATTCCCAGTACTGTTTTAAAAGAAAAAAAACATAAAATGTCCTTGATATCTTAGTTCGTTATTTAGTAATGCCTTCTTACTATAATATAATTTTTCTCCAACTTCGATCATAATCAAAAACCTTTCCTTAAGGGACGAGACAAAGCCCTTTTCTAAAAACTATTTAGATGAAACGAGGCATGTATTTTGTCATATTTCCAAGAAGCAATCACTCATATTTCAGTCATTCTGTATTGTACTAAGCCTAAAACGAAATTTTCTTTCAATAAAATTTAGTTAGTTAAGTGTACAACAAAAGTTAAGTGTTTGCCAGACCAAGGGTACTAAAGAGTTCCATACCATTGCACAACGTCGAAATAAAAAGAAAAATTAATGATACAACAATTATTTTTATAAATACAATTAAGGCCCATTCACACATATCAGAGAAGTCACAGTTCCGGCACAGTATCGCCACCGTAGTAATTACTCTTTCATACATTCTCTATGAACACATCCACACCTCTCAATAATTATTACGGTGATAGTACTGTGCCGGAACTGTGACTTCTCTGATATGTGTGAATCGGCCTTTATTATATTATTTATTGTTTTTTATATTTCATGGCCTACAACTTCTTGCTAGTACGGAACGGAACGGAATAAATATGAAGAAACAAGACAATTAAAAGTGCCTTTTCACGCTTGGTAAACTATGTATTATCCATATTTTCAAATGTTGATCTAAGATAACCATGAACAACAACAACAACCATGAAATGCTTTTGACTCAATTATGAGAAATAAACAGTTATTTTTCCTGATATACAAAAACAAAACATGTATCTGAAAGTGACGTTCACGCGAGTTCAGTACTTTTTCCCATAGCAAAAGTGCCCATCGTGCCTAAAGAAGTCTTCACTTCAATAACATAGCAAAATATACAAAAAAAAATCCAAACAATTTACTTAAAATACATGCCTGAATGATAGGTGACCGAACGTCATTTGCTAGAAAAAAATAACACTTAGGCACGCTCGATACCTCAAATTTATATTTTCTATATTTCGAATATAATTAAATAATTTAATATTACTCTATCTAGCAAACATTTTCAATAGAGTCGGACAACCCAAATGTCAGACAGTTTTGAATATTTCTTTTCAAATGGTTATATTCCAGGGACCGTGAGGTTTGACTAGCTAGTTATTTTCTCACCGGCTCTGCTCTGTGACCTTAATAATTGCTACATTGCATTGCTTAAAGAATGTTTATTTTAATCTGAGAGAGAGAACATCCGCTAAGCTAAGCTTTTAAAATAAGAATAGCATTGTCATTTATCAAGGGTGCATTGTGCGACAGTCTGTAAAGTAGAAATTAATGAGCAACACCCAGCAATCGACAATAATAATCTTTTTAAAAACCGCCTTTAATAAGCCATATTAAGACTATTTATAGAAAAATTGAAAGTACGTGAATAGTAAGTTATTTGCAGTAAGTTAAATAAGCAGCTAATGTCATAATTACACGTCATAGGTTATTTACTGCCATCCGATAAATGGTTCTATTGTTCATCTCTAAATCTGTCATTAAGCTTTGACATGGTGTGGTATTTCCAATTATCCGTATGCAAATGTCTGGAATTACAGTTACCTATTAGTGATACGAAGTAAAGTATCTAATGTAAACCCGGTTTGCGTTTCAATAGCGTTTTAATGGCTGTAGAACGTAAATAAGAAGGAACGTGAGAGGTTTAGTTTGCATTTCACAATCATTTTCTACAGTTTTCTTTTTCTCTTTTCAGTTTCAGTCGTCTGTTATGTATATTTGACAGCTAACATATAAATTAAGGTAATAGGTAAGTTTACTTTGAAAGAAACCTTACGAAAGTAAATTCATAATATACAGTTTATTCGGTATTTTTTTAGCTCTATTCAATTCTTACACACCCTGAGATATTTTTGTACAACCCATTTGTTCCGGACTTTCGGTTTTATTGAAATGGTCATTGACATTTAATTTTACACAAGTTTCACGTCTCATATTTACTAAATGACAATCTTTTAAATATATTCGGAAATCGAGTCCTTGACCTCACGATAACTATCATTCTTACGAAGTTAAAACCTATTTCTTTCGACCAATTTGTTTCCTTGGATTAGATTTCAAAAACAATTCATGACAGATTAGTTCTCAGTCTGGCACCAACCTCCTTTCGGCTAACCAAAAACTTTGATCGGCAAGGGACGAAAACGGTGGCTCTTGAATGCTTTGAGAATAAATAACTATAAATTTAAAATTTAAAAAACCCCTGACTCAAAATAATAAAAATAGTATGAACGGCCATCTTGGATTTAAAATTTATCATAGTGTAGTATTCTAGTAGTCAAACCCTTTCATTTGATACCCATATTGAGAGAGTTGTGAAAAAATATGTAATCCGCCATTTTATGGCGGCGGTCATCTTGGACCGATTTTCATAAAATATAGCTAAGAAAACTCCCGAAGTCTCGACTAATTCATCTTTCAAACAAACAAAATAAAAATCGGTTCATCCGTTCGGGAGCTACGATGCCACAGACAGACACACACACAGACTCGTCAAACTTATAACACCCCGTCGTTTTTGCGTTGGGAGTTAAAAATAAACCACTAGGCCGTGCTGTAACCAACGAAGTCATTTGGTCGGCTATCATTTTAAATTTTATTATTAACAATACAGTGTTGCATGTTTCTACGATTATGATTGTAACAATATCATTTTTTTTTGTAAACGTGATGTCAGACTATTTTAAAAGTCATTACACTGTAGTTAATGAGAGAGAGATATATTACGTCACAATAGCGTAATGAGTGGTAATGAGACTAGTCGTAGAAAGGCTTTTGTGACGTCATGTGTCATGAAGAATCAGCACACATATGTAGCTTAACGACTACAGTCCAAATAATAAATCACTTATACACATAATCTGTTTATTTATTTGTTGCAAAAACATCGTTTAAAGAAGTACCCCTTAGACACAATATCGTTTCATAATACCGAAATATCATAGCGGCAAAATATTCGCAATCCGTTATAAGATTTGCGGGACTCACAGAGCTGATTCGATTTTGTATGGCGTGTGGTTAAATATTCATGGGCCACACGAATTGGATATACCCACCGAGACTGAAAGGGAATACTTAGTTGATATTTGTGTTTGTAATGGTGTCTGGCACATGGACAATGTCGTATTCAACAATAGTTAATAATAAATTCACTATAGGAATATTTATCTCTATAGTAATGAAGGGCTGTCTTGGCTGAATATCAAGCTGGATTCTGATTTTGATATCGTAGTAGATAAACATTAAGATAAGAATAGGCGAAATAAAATAGTGGTAAATGACGATACCATTGTGAAATGAAGCTTGGTATGGACACATGATGACACGGTATTGACACGATTATGATAGGCGATATTTATATATGTAACTATGAAAAGCTAACGAGGCTAAGAAAGGAGGATGAATTATGCCGCATTCTTATAATCAAGAAATGATTCGTTTTGCTTACGGACGGTAAAATTTTTGTTGAAAATTCAATGAAATTTTACCATCCGTAAGCAAAACGAATCGTTTCTTGCTTATAAGAACGCGGCATTAGATTACTATAACAAAAACGAAAGGTTATTTATTGTCTAACTAATCACGTTACACAAATCCCAAAATGCTAATAAAATGAGGACCACCGACGTTGGTAGTCATTCGAAATTCAAAACTTTTTTCTGACCCATCAGCAAAGGTACCATTAGTACTATCGTCTGTCTTTGTTTTCAGGAACGTTTTACTAACCGCCCTATATAAAAATATTATAATATTTATTAGCGATCAAGTTCCAGTACAAGAAAAAGACTGGCCCGTTGGCCTAGTGGTTAGTGACCCTGACTGCTATGCCATAGGTCGTCGGTTCGATTCCCACCCGAGTCTGGGTGTTCTTTGTGTCCGTTGTTTGTATGTTTGTAAGTCCCCCGCGATACAGGAGTAATTCCTAATGCGGGAGTTGTAGTATAAAACAGTTTAAAAAAAAATATCCGAAGACCTACCTTAAGCCTATTGAGACTCGTTCCAGACAAGTTTCGAATTCCAGAATCGTTATCTTGTTGATATTTTATCTTAAAGTAAAATCACTGAATGATGTAATTTAAAAATCAGGCTTAATTCTAAAGAGCTGCTTCAAAGTGAGTCAAGGACTTATACCTGTATTTGTTAACTGTTTGCTATCTGTAAGAGATATAATTAACTTTCACAGACCACTGCCAGTAAACAAGTTCGTCGCTATTTCGAAGATAATAATCTAATCCGATTATCAAAGATTTCAAAGCGCACTAACCAAAGCTTGAATGGCATTTAGAATCATTACATTAATACGTGAAGAGAATTCTTTGTACCCCTTTTTAAGAAAATTTCGCGAACGTAGTAACGTGAATTTTGGAATATTTACAGTTTATATATAGAAAAAGTGCAGAAAGCTAATATTTTTAAACAATACGTCTTACAACTTTAAAAATTACGGACGGCATAATGAAATTACACGAGTCCAGTATTATGTGGCTACCTGTCATGGTAAGTAAGTCTATACAATGACAGCTCAAGTTATACCGGCCAATGAAGAAACCATGGTAGAAATTCGACCACCATACGATCTCTAGTATAAATAAAACCTTGTAAACAACCATGGAAAATTTAGAATTTAGATTGTACAAATTATCAATAAAGTACAGAAAATAAACAGTATTTAGTGGTCAAATTAAATCCCATCAAAAACATAAACACACGGCTGCTGCGTTGTCAGTTCCTTTTATTGGCTTGACACGCTGCCGCGTCTCTAGATACATTATTAAAAACAAACGTATGACAAATATATAGATATACTGTAAAGGATCTAAAACTTATGAGGAAATCAGAAAATAATTTAGTACACTAATGTAACAGATGTTTATCCAACCGTAACTTAAAAAGAACATTAACATTTTTCTATCATACAGCACAGATGTGAGTGGGCCGACTTAAGAGTGATCCAAAGTCGAAAGTTTGAAACGATAACAACTTCCCGATATCTTGGCGCTCCTTACCAACTTGGGGAATTACGATTATGGTGCTGTTATGTAACTCAAACTGTAATTACAGAGATAACTTCGCCTCTGCTTATACAGTTACTTTTACTTCCTCGCTGTTTTTTTGAGTTAGACGATATATACTTAATAGTACGGTAACTTAAGTGTGTAATAGTAATTTTATATTTGCACTCTAGACAAATATTCGTCAATCAAATGATAAAAGTCATAGTGTTAGGTAACTATATGAATGTTAAACCTGGCAAGCTGCTTCGACACATAATATAAGACTTAACTTTCTTGTAATTAGTACCTGCCCTATTGATGTTTAAACTTTTACATTAACAACTTTACAACAAAAAAATACAGGCGTTTTTCTTGACAAGATAATCCCGATATCTGATTCTTAAATATCTACAGATTAAATTTCTCTAAGTTCTATTGCAGCCGAAACATCTGACGGTAATGTGATGTAATTATTTTTTTTGTTACAGATAATGAAACTCATTTGGTGCTGCTTGTTAGCAGCATTTGTGGCAGTCTCGTTAGCTGCAATTGACGTGGAAAAGACTGTTAAACAAGTCCAAAGCATACTCCAGGCAAACCAACAACTGCCTAGACTTACCCGAGATGAAATTCTACAATTATTAAACGACATAAGGTCTGAAGATTCGAAATCGTCAACGTCAAAAGAATCAGAGGAAGAAGTTGATGTACGTAAAATACCTTTACAGTACAGTGCTCTTATAAATGAAGTAAACCTACCACTGCCAAATATACTAGAAAATATAGTGGGAGATACTAAAGATATATCAGTATCGACTTTAGAATCACCAAGTGGTAATGTAGTGTCTATAACAAAAACAAATCCCCCTACATTACCAGAAGCGGTCTTGAAACCACAAAACAGCTTCTCGCTACAACAATTATACCCTCAAGCACACAATACACCAGATAATACAGCTGATGATGAAAGTATATCAATATCAACTCCACCAAATATTTGGGAAGCGACTACAACGAGCAAGCCTACACTGATGGTAGTACTACCTTATACCCCACGAGATGGGTCATCATTGCAAGAGTTATATACTAGACCACCACGAGTCGAAGTAGTGCATGTATCAAGCACAACAGTAAAACCTAAAACATCAAAACCCATCCAAAACTATCCAGATAATGCTGGGTTATCGACAGAAATGATCAACAATTTCCCTGATGAATTACAAGCATTTCTTGAGGCTCATGGCTTAAAGGGAAAACCAGGACAAGACCATTTCTTATTGCCCCTTGAAGGGTTTAAACCCATGCCACCAGTTAAAATAGCTGATGGCACAGTTGACTTACCTGAGAACATTCTACTCACTTATGATCTAATATCACCAGCCAGTGATTCCAAAACGAAAAATGATGGTGCTTATTCTATGTCACCTAGCAACTTTTTATATGCACCGCTCCGACCAGAGCTGCCTTTCGAGTTAGACGCTTCTTCATCAGAAACAAAAGAAATCAGCATTCCTTATGACATGCCAGTCAAAAAGCCTAAATCTGGAATAACACTAAACTACGACCCAATCGATTATGACTCAGTAAAAGTTATTCCATTAAACAAAGGTATTAATCCTATAACCGAACAAGTGAGTAGTAGTAATGATCAAAGTAAAAGGCAGGTTGCAACCGAAGAAACTACAACACAGAAAAAAGAAGACGCTACTACTTCTTCAACTACTACTGAAGAACCTAAAACAAATGCTGTGACCGAATCAGCATCTGTAGACACCGATACAGGCGCTTCCATTTCAGATCTAGAAGCTTCTTTTGGCGGGGTACCTCCTGCACAACCAGGTGACTCTGAATTACCACCGCCAAAAAAGAACGGTTTCTATTGGATGCTTGATTGGAACAGTTTTTTGGAAGTTGGGGATGGTGATACCAAAATAAATATACGTTTTGAGCCCAAACTGGGTGACCCTCAAATGTTTTTACCGGTTACAGTTCCGTGAATAATTTAAAAATTTGATTCTATTTATGAGTTCTAGTCTTTTGGTTAGTGGTAATAGATCATGTATTTAAAAAAAAATAAGAGGACAATATTGTGAAGAAATCACGGTACATTCGATAGCTGTTGTTACGTCGAGGTAAGATGATATCGGACTTGTAAAAATAAACTGATGAATAATATTCGGTTTCACAAATTGGCATCATTTTATTACATCAAACATCTAATAATGTAAAACAAAATTCGAAACCGTGATTAAACAAATTACTGGAGCATTAAGTCTGGTACATTTTATTTCACGATCGCGTCACAGTACAATGCTGGTTTGGAACTCATCTTCGCAATATTTTACGGTGAAATGAATTCATGGAATGTGGACTATTCATGATTGTCGTTTATACATAGTTGTTCGAAAGCGAGAAAATGTGACGATAACTAATGTGGAGGTATTATTATAATTTTGTATTTAAGGAGCCATTTTGTAGTTTTTGTAAAGTAAATACTAAAATAGTGCTTGAATATTTTCTTTTCCCTTCCTTTTAACATAGTCACGATTTAGGTAAGTATTTTAGTATATGTGTAGGAGTACGTTTAATCTTTTTATATCATCGAAAATGGAAAAAAATATTAAATCAGTAAATAATTAGTCATGTAAAATAATGTGCTAATCAGTAGAATAAAATAATCGTATATGGAATTGCACCGACGACCTGAAGAAAATAGCTGGAATGGGTCGGATGCGGAAGCCGAAAATATCGAGTGTTATGCCAATAAAACAAAAGTAGACAATTATTTATATGAGACATCCATTTCATTCATTATAATTGATTGTATGTCGCATATTTTATATTTATCTCTCGAAATTAGTAGGTTGCAACCCAGTATTGTATTCCTGATGGTGAGTATATAACTATTGTCTTATCTGTGGTATAAGGACTTAGGACTGGACCACGCGCGTGTGCTACCGCCGGTGTTAGGATTTATGACACAATGTTTGTATGCAACAAAGTTGTTAAACAAATACACAGCCAGCAAGAAAGCAAAACGGTTGCCGGTGTTGCAACACCAGTGGTGGTACATGCGCGTTAGCCTATCTGGAGATGTTTAATCAGACGATAGTGTAGACGCTATAGCCTGACGATCGTGATCAAACTATCTGTCGACAATTCTATGGTGCGCGAGAATTACACGTATAGGCAAGGAGCAGACAGTAAATGGTGTTTAAAACTGTTCGCAGTAAGCCCCGAACACCTACCGTACACTAGCACTATCAACGGACTGTTTAGTTAATAAAGTGCGCCCACACATGTGCTGTATTGACTGTGCAATCGATCGACAGTCGGGCGATAGTTTTGTTGAAGGCAGTGCTCGCGCTTGCATCGTACTTTACACATGTTATGCAATGGCTGATAGTTGTTCGATAGTTTGACCAAATAGAAATCTGGCAGTTATTTTCGACAGTTTAATCTATCGTATTTTAATCGCCAAATACGCGCACTGCCTTAAATACACATAATTATATGTAGCAGTACAAGAAAACATCTGAAGATTTATTTAATGACTTTACAATCTATTTAATGTTGTCTTGATTTTGATTGTGGGACGACAAATGTGCCCGCTGACCTCGACCTGTAAATGTCTGGGAATCTTCACAACAAATACTAAAGCACTGATGATAAGGAATGACCGGTTCTTTTAAACACTCAGAACACTAGTGTTGAACTTTGTATATTGCCAACACAACTACGTATCATGTGGCAACAGTTTCCAGTTTTGATTGTATTTTTTTGTGATCAAGCAGCTCACATACAAGCAGAAATGAACTATTCTGTGCCTCTAAACTAGCAGTTTACATAAAAAAAACTACCAAAGCTTTACAACCATTGTAGTCCATATCAATTATACATTATTACAGTTATTACAACCCCACAAGTATTCAATGACCTAACATTTTATTAAGCCAAACGACTATGATAATGATCTGACATAATTATGTAATAAAGTACCCTGAAGAAGAGACCGTTATTTTGGCCTGACAATTGGGCAGTTAAACCTTAATTTGTCGTGCAATCTTTATTGCAAACGTAAAGATGGCACGCTAATAAAGGAAATTGTTAAACAACTAAATTAGTTTTGTTAGATGTTTGTGTATCTACAAACTGGCATTGACATTAATTTAAATGGCTTAAATGATATGCCTATTTGGTAGATGGTTGTTATTGTAAAGATTTTGAAATACCGTAATAGGTGAATTAATCAGCCTATTGCGGTCCACTGCTGGACATAGGCCTCTCCTAATGTGCACCATAACTCCTGGTCCTCCATCTTACGCATTCAGTCTATCCCAGCTACCTTCTTCAGGTCGTCAGTCTACTTGGCTGGTCCTACCTTCCGTGTATCGATTCGGTATGGTACACGGTGAAATACTTTTAGGACTAGCCCGTAGAGTGAACTTTCAACGTTCCAAAGTAAAATTGAAGTCTTAGTAAGGTAAAACTGACGAAAGCACGTAAGTAAATCAATAAGTTCAAATGATACGTGGTCTCCACTCTAGGACCCTTCTGCTCCAATGGCCATCGATTTTTTTAGCAGACGTGCCAGGCCCTTGCCACTTCTGTTTGTTTATTCTACGAGCTATATCGGTAACTTCAGTTATTTGTCAAATGAAATAAATATATTTTTAAAACAGTAATTTGCATTCCAAATTTAGATAATTGTTTTAAAGTTTGCATGGGAATGCAACCTTTAAGTTGCTGGTTTGACTTCAAAATATATATTTCAAAATAGATTTTGATGTGGTAATGGCTCAATGAATAGTTATTGATATTAGTTGTAGTATAAAAAACGAATTCTGTGTGACACAATAACATTGACATTAATAGGATTCCGTTCGGTAATGATTTATTTTTTCTGTTTAAAAATAAAAAGATTGTTGTTTATTAACTTTCTTTTTTTCATTATTAGCTTTATTTTTAACTAAAAATGTAAACAAATCTAAGAAGTCAACTTTAGCCTACTTTTAACTGTGGTACCCAAATCAAGCTTTGTGTGTATTTGTAGTTTAGTTGACAATACTATAATTGGGCATCTTGAAGCTGATCCGATAATGGGGACAGGAGGAAGTTAGATGAACTCTTCAGTGGCTACTAGTAAACCCTTCAAGTTTGAGCTCATACGATGGGTTTTGACGAGTCCATCATATTGGTCTTGGTTACAATAGTCTAATGATTAAGCCAGGAGGTGGATATTGGAATTCTTTTTAACACACTTCTATTAGCTTCACTTATAATTAAGACTATGTAAACAAATTTTGGAAGTAAATTTTAACCTACTTTTAACCGTCGTATCGAAATGAAAACTTGTATGTGCATGTAATTTGGAAGACAATACTAGAATTTGGCATTTTGGAGCTAATCTGATGATGGAGCCAGGAGGTGGATAGTGGAACTATTCAGTGACTACTAGTAAACCCCTCGAGTTTGGGCTCAAATGATTTGTTTTGACGAGTCCTACAAAATAGGCTTGGTAACGATCGTCTGATGATTGACGAGGAGGTGGCACTTCTTTTTACTTTTTATTTCGGTTCGCCATTAAAGCGTGTTTTTCAGTTTTACCAAACTATAATTATTTTAATCTTTAATTCTGTTTGTAAATAAAACACTTTATTTATTTTTACTATAATTATTTATGGTTTTGTATTTTATATATTGAACTGGTTTGTATTTATTTATTATATGCATCCTACTAATATTATAAACGTGAAAGTTTGTGAGGATGTATGAATGTGTGGATGTATGGATGTTTGTTACTCTTTCACGCAAAAACTACTGAACCAATTGCGATGAAACTTGGTATGTAAATAGCTGGAGACCGGAATTAACACATAGGCTACTTTTTATCCCGATATTCAAACGGCACCGGGACTTACGCGGGTGAAACCGCGAGGCGCAGCTGGTTGATATCATAAACGTCAAAGTTTGTGAGGATGTGTGGATGTACGGATGTATTTATGTTTGTTACTCTTTCACGCAAAAACTACTTAACCGATTGCGATGAAACTTGGTATGTAGATAGCTGGAGACCTAAATTAACACATAGGCTATTTATCTCAATATTCCCACGGCACCGGGACTTACGCGGGTGAAACCGCGGGGCTCAGCTAGTACTTTATATTTTTGCTGATTGGTATCCGCGGGGCATAGAGGGTCTGGTTGAAAACCTGCGCCAGGCACAGTTCATATGCTGAAATAGATCCTATTTGAATTTGAATCTAGATGTAAGTTTATTACTGCCTATATTGTAGTGTATATTAATTATCTTTTGTCCTATAATGTATCTTAAATGTCGTGGAACATATTTTATTTCTTTCTTTAGTTTAATATTTTCCTGCGAATTTGTGGAGCAAGATTATATATTATTATGTTCTTCTTCCCTATAAATATACCATTCCGTTTTCTAAATGCTCTAAGGTTTACTTATTAAAAAATATTATGGTTTTATAAACTCATGCATTACTCTCTCCAGCGAAGGCAACGACTTTCTATACCTACATTCCTGCACAACGAGCCTCCTGTACACTCACTATACCTTCAATCATTTCCATTATTGCGTTTATTGTTAGGCCAATCATTTTATTAGCAATCCTTAACTGAATTTATTATTTGTTTTAGTATGTACTCAAATATATACGTAAGATTAATACAAAGCAGTAAATCTTACTAATATTATAAGAGCGAAAGTTTGTGAGGTGGGATGGATGTTTGTTACTCTTTCACGCAAAAACGACTGAACGGATCGGGATGAAATTTAGCACTAAGATACACATAGACTAATTTTAATACCGGTGGGATAGATTTCATTAAAGTTTCCATGCGATTGAAGTCACGGGCAACAGCTAGTATTTAGTAAAGCTACGATTGATTGATTATCATCAGATCAGCTTTTGCTTATTTTTTCATTTTAAAATGCCTTTTTTCAAATTTGTAAGTAAGTGAGTTATCTTTCTTATTCAGTATATTAGTAAGATAGGTTTTATTCGGCGAACTACATTGCTGTATACAAATTTTGTATACTGATTCGATTAATGATCGATACACTTATATGTTAAAAGAACAGTTTTTTTTTTATAAAAAGGGTATTAATTTATCTAGGGTACATGCCACATTTATTTCTAAACAAATGCGTATATCGTCGATGCCCTTAATGAGTGACTGAGCCATCCGAGAGCTTGTCACGTCCATTAATTTAGCTTAGGTGAAGCGAGTGATGAATTCGATCACTGGTAACTGTACTCGTCCGCAACAAGATTTATGAGTAACACCTGGAAACGATCTCCTCTAGTACATAAACGTGCGATTTTTGTGTGCGCCATTACTCAAAAAATATACTGTTTTTCTTTCGGGATGTCACTAAGTGTTAGTCATCATCCTCCGCGCCTTTTCCCAACTAAGTTGTGGTCGACTTTCAGTCTAACTACGATACGGCCGAACTTTGAAATTTTCCATGAAGCGACTGCCATCAGACCTCCACAACCCAAGTATTAGGCGATATCGAAGTTCTGTAGTGAGACCAGGTTGTCGGGCTTTTTAGGGCTCCAACTACCCATCACTAGGCGTTAGTAACTTATAATATTGTAACGTGTGTCCTCCTCTGTCCTAATTTCTGTGTTGGTCTCCTTCTAAATGTATAAGATAAAGTTTTTTGATTTTATATCTAACTTGTATTTGTACTTATATACTAGATGGTTCTTGGCTAGTTCGAGCCTTTAGGTGGTTGACGAGATCCAGGACGTTTTTTTTATTTTTTTCAAAAACTTAATCGGGCCAACTAACAAATAATAATACCACAACATCGTAGATCTAGCTCCAAAACATTCATCCCCGCACACACACACATACGCACACACACGCACACTCACACACACACGCACACACACACTCACACACACACACGCACACTCACACACACATGCGCGCGCACACACACACACACGCACACTCACACACACACACACACACACGCACACTCACACACACACACATTCTCATGCACTTAACATAATAATAACACTACTTTTCTTTTATCTAGCAAGGTTACACCAGCTTTAAGAACGATGCTGTCTAGAGTTAGCTAGAGTTAGGAGAGGCTGGTAATTTGTAATACAGGTCTATTTACCTAGTACAGATACCAGTCTCTCACACAGACTCATATGTAACATAAACAACAAGATTAAGAATTGTTAGCTGTAACCATATCTGTGTGAGAGAGAAAAAATAAAGTTATTATTATTATTATTATACTTACAGCTAGAATTTGATAGACGGTAAACCAACTGCTAACTTACTGTCTCACAAATTCTAGTTCTTTTAGGTAGAATAGGGTATTTTTGGTAGAAAAATAAAACTGTTTTTAATTAAAGCCCAAACAATATCCTGATAAAGACCTTATATCACGGTAATGTAGTATTACCGTGCTTATATTATGTAATTTTTGTCTCTGCCCGTAATTAAAGATCATCTTATAATTATACATGCAGTCACTTTTAACTACCTAAATAAACATGGTTTGTACTATGTTTATTTAGTTCAGTTATGGGTACTATTTGAATAAGACTAAAATATTTTGAGTTCACGCAATAAACTGTTTGTTTTGTCACTATTTTACTCTTGCGTTGCCTAAATTCCCTTATGTTGAATGCCAGTAAATAAATATTTTGAACAAAACAGAAGCCGTTTACAAACATAGTTAACATGGTCTCCCGGTCGCCGGACATTGCAAACAGGGCAAAAGGAAAAACAACATTTGGTTGACAGTCTCACAAACGGTGCTGAACGACAACGCCTATGTTGACGTCACATGACAGAGTTTTTAATTACGAACGTTGAATTTTTAAAAAAATGTCCATGTAGCTTTTCTCTTTATTAAACGCTTTGTAACTACATATGTAAATTTTTCACCTATGATTGCTTTTTTATTTCTTATGCTAGGGAGAAAAGAGCATACAAGTCACCAACGTTTCCAAACAATTTAGAAAGTTTACTTTGATCATGGTACACAGAATTCACAACAGGGAATATGCGTTTGATAATTTACAATTAAAAAATTAAAACGATTTAATTTTTTGTTGTAAAAAAAATGAAATCGTTTCATGTGGTTTGTTTTTTCAAACGTCGAAACACTCACTGACTTATTGTTTTTTCGAAATAGGCATAGAAATCCTTTTGTTTTGATATTTCGAATGTGAAATAAAAATAATTATCATAAAACAATTCAGCTTTTTAGAGGCAGAATTCGAGGCACAGTATAATTTCAGAGAACCTTCTAATGGTCAGAGAGGTCAGAGAAATAATAATTCGCATACAATATATATAAAATATATTAGGTACTGCATTAGCAAGACGTAGGTTTAATAGAAAGATCATTCATCCATCTAATTACTGGGCCACAAATCATTAACTTGATTTATCGTTACAAAAATGTGTACTATATGTGAAAAAGTATGAAACTGAACTGTGAAAGTGATGTAAATAAAACAAAACAAATTCAAATAAAAGTCTTAGATTGTAGGTCACCAAATTGGTGACCAAGTCCGGAACTATCACATGAACAAAATTATGGACACTTGAAATAATTCGCAGCTGTTTCCCTAACTTGCTTACATGTTATTTCAAAGTGTATTTCAAGCCCGCAACTATATCCTCGTGTACTGGGACCTAGGTCGTACTAGTGAAACTCGAAAGAGCTTGAAAATTGATTGATAGAAAAAAATGTGAGTTACTCTAAAGTAACTCACATTTTTTTTATCAATCAATTATTTATTTATGTTAAGGAGTCCTGAGACTCATTTGTCGCAGCGGTACGAGAACCGTTCCTAAACATGTTCCGAAATAGTGAGCGGTGGGTTTCCTTCTCAATTATCATTTAACATTGGATTTCTGGACTATCTCTGAAACTACAACTCTCAAATGAAAAATTATTTTTACATTCAATAACTAAATTTTTGAGGAACGTTATATCCTGCTTAACATCAGGCTAAAACGCTTAGGAAGAGAGCAGTGATCCTGGATGCTGGCGAAAGTGTGAAAAGGTTCGTTATCCAAAATTATTTCATTGGATGTTACCACATTTAAATTACTCCTTTGGCTCTGAATCCTGATGAAACAAACTGGATCCTGATTACAAATCCTATCATGTTTTTGGTGTAGGTTGGACATACTTTATTTCTATAGTATGAATGGTGCTAGTACACCAGGCTCCCATAATTTTGTGGTGTGAGAAAGATGACATCAGTCGTTTGTCTTACCCTAGTGAGAACTGCGGGTGGCTGTTGTTCAAGAGTAACCACAAACCTATTAACTGTTACAACCTATAAATGTTTTACTTTCACATCATATACATTGTGAAGAAATAATATTGTGGGACTTCTGTCATTCGGTGTTTAAGTATACACATTGAAACGGAAATTCTCATTAAGAATGGTAAAATAATATATGAGATTTGAAGCCGATTGTCCTTTTTACACGCTTTATATTAGCTTCACTTGTATGTATGTTTGTAACCGACTCCTTTGAGCACGATTTTGACCCACTGTAAACGGCCAGATTTCATTCAAATTTTGCACACCTGTCAAAGACCGATGACAATGCAATAATTCGATTAAATTTTTTTAATTTTTTAATCGAATTTTCTATAAAAGTGTGTTTTTAGGTTTTTAAACTATAATCATTTATTTAAATACTTACAATAACTTTTTTTTATAACGAGTAGTTTTTTTTTTCAAGAATGAATCCCAAACGTGTAGTAAAACAAATTGTAGAATAACTTCCAGTAAAGACTAAATGAGAAAAGCAGTATTTGCAAGTATTTGGTAGGGAATCCTAAAAGTCGACCTATCGGTTTGCATGCCGCGTTCACGCATAACGTGATTTGAATAATATTCCAACTCTCTCCGGGCCCCTATAACTATTGTTTATGTTATAGAAACATCGAACGTAAAAAATGGTGACTAGAAAATATTGGAAACTTCGCCAATTAGAGAGGAATTGTTCGAACTTCAAATATTTGTTATATTTATGATGCTGTTCTAAAAAAAATTCAATTTGTTATGTTATTATTGTGCATACTGGCCTGACTGTATAATTTATTTTTTATTCAAATTTATTTCCAACCCGATATTACCTAACGGCCTTTTCAAATTATTCCAACACCAAGGATACCCGTTTCAAGGTTTACTATAATATTTGATGCAGTTTACTATACCTATGTGTAGCTGTAATGCAAGACAGCTACAATTTATGCTCATAGTAGCTACACACACTTCCTTTCTTTTTCTAAAGAGAGATGAGTAGGTATTTTAGTACAGAATACCTCTGTCCTATCATTGCAGATCGAGAGGGTAAACTCTTTACAGTTTTAATTGTCACATCTATGACCATTAAGTTAACTTCTTCTTCTTTGTATCTGTGACCACTAAATCAACTACTTGGGTGGGTCACTTCTGGGGAATCACATCCACGGGTATCTTTATCAGTCTTATCTTAACTGGCATGACAGTGTATTAAAATCACCTGATGATCATCTGAGAATCTAAAGCTGAAAATTCCCAGACATACCAAACTATTTACGAACAAGTAATTCTCAGCGCAAGCAGTTAGACTGTGGAACAACTTACCTGTGGCAATTAGACAAGCCAAATTCTTGCACAAATTTAACAAGCAAGTCAAAAATTATTACTGACTTCATGAATGTTAGAGATTTAATATTGCCGAAATTGTGGTAGCTCCACAAAGCCACTAATCAAAAGTTGAAGTTAAGATTTATATGTGTAAGTAGTATGTATATAGTTAAGTTTCTAATCCTAAAATACTTAATAGTACACCATAGACTACCCTAAATCACATTTGGCAATACACGTACAATGATTGTCTGGAAGAAATCGTCTTGTGTGATAAGAGCGCCAATTGATAAGCCTAAATGTATGTGACTATGTCTTACTATTTAATACTGTACTTGTGTACAATAAAGATAAATAAATAAATTTATAATAGTGCCCACTTATCACAGCTAACTATAGTGCCTATGACAATATCAAAACCTGGCACGAACTTTTTATATCGGATACCTAATCTATTAATTTTTTGAACTCTTTAAAATGCACTGCGAACGTTGAACGAGCAGCGAAGTTAAACCTCGATGTTCAACTTTGTTACTCGTTCATTGCCGGTCCATTTCATATATTATGTTAACTTGGTTTGTTTAGTAGCATTGTGTCACCATCACGGATCCTTTCGCGAGTAAAGGATTATGTAAATAGTGTAACTATTCACACGTAAATGCTTTTACCTCTTGGCCTTATGTAACCCTTAACTTTAGTTAATGTATCCGGTGAGGGTTACATAATTTATTAAAGTTTTAACTCAATTTCCCGGACATATCTGTTTACTCACTACTGTACTATTTTTATAACTTTTTTACCAACTTCAAAAAGGAGGTTGCTGGCATTGTACTATTACAAAACATCTTTAACATTCCTGTATAAATTTTAATTCTTCTGTTTCTAAGTTACCGCTAACCGAACAGTTTATCATTTAATAGTTGATTATAATGTACATAATATATATTATTACGAGATAACGTTATTATAACAAAACGACAACAGGTTTTATTTTCAATGCTATCGAAAAGTCTTAATAATAAACTTCAATAATGAACTACACAAAATAGTAAAATATTTTAGAATTACTTAGCTCTGAATTGTGCATATATAAGCTTAAATTTGCGTTAAAGTAGTGCTCAAATAACGATATTTTGAATCCAGAATGTTTGAAATCAGTTCTTCAAAATATTCCTACACTAGCAACCCGGGGCGGGTTGCTAGTGTAGGAATATTTTGGCTTCGCACGGGTAAAAATTAAATAATAAAACCTTCCTCATGAATCACTCTGTCTATTAGTGAAAACCGCGGCTAATCTCCAGAACGAGTGGCCCGATTTCCACGGGACTTGGTCACAGGCTGACTGGCTCAGCAGTGCACGCCCTCCGTCGTCGATATCGTGAGGTAGAAGGTTCTTTCAATCAGGCAATTCAGAGATATGTAATACCTTTTTGTGATCGCGTTAATTCCCGTATAAATACATAGCTAAGATTTTACTTACAGAAATTCTGTCATTTTTCTTCTCTCATAGTTTCTAGAATTTTTTTGGGGGCTCACCTGATAGTAAATGGGGAGAGGGGAAGGACGAGAATAGGGGTGAGGGAAGGGTTAGGGCCTCCGGTAACCTCACTCACGTGGCGAAAAGCAATGCAATCATTGCTTCACTGCCGGTTTTCTGTGAGGCCGTGGTATCACTCCGGTCGAGCCGGCCCATACGTGCCGAAGCACGGCTCTCCTACAAACCACACAAATTTGTCATAATCGAAACGAGACGGCGAGATAAAATAAAACTTAAAATTTTAAATGTTCATACTCAAAGCTCACTAGTTAATAAATTACCAATGGTAGTGGCAAAACGTAACAAGTTCACAAGCTAATCAGATATGGCGACGTCTCACTGCTGGAATCTATCGGAAGTTTGAGCGTGGCCGTCACGTTGTAATCAAAGTTTTGGAAACTGCTGTCATACCATCTTGTCGGCGAAAAGCCCCTCAATCTTGGCCGAATTAATAGGATCTTAGTTCGTGCTTACGTGTAAACCATCTCGTGTAAGAGGTTCAGTAGTAACTTTATATCTGCTTGTGTTCTTTATTTTAACAAGATATCCACTATAACTGCGTAATAATTGCTTCTCCATTTTAAAAAGAACATAGAGCATAGCAATTTGGAAAAGGAATATATACTAATAATATAATATTATAAAGCAGAAGACTTTGTTTGTTTACTTGAACGCGCTAATCTCAGGAACTATTATTTCGAATTAAAAAAATATTTTAGTGTTGGATAGCCCATTTATCGAGGAAGGCTATAGGTTATATAACATCACACTACGAGCAATAGGAGCGGAGCAGTGACCATAAACGCAGGTGAAACTATGGGAACGGCTGATATAAAACATGCCAGAACGGGAATTAAATATTAACAAATTAATAAAATACTTCGTCCGTGTTTGTAAATTTTCCCCGTTTTTGCAAAATTTTTCACTGATGCTACGCTCCTATTGTTTGTAGCGTGATGTTTTATAGCCCATATAGCCTTCCTCGAGAATTGGAATTCAACACTAAAATAATTTTTCAATACGTACCAGTAGGTCCTGAGATTATCGCGTTCAATCAAACAAACAAATTCAGCTTTATAATATTGGTATAGATTTAATTACATAAAACTATTCTTTTTACATGATTCATATCATAAGCAATACAATATAAATACGTGTAAAAATATAGCGTTATCTCAATAAAATACACAACTTACTGAAAAAGAAGTCAATGCAAGCAAATTTATGCATATTGGATATTAAGTTGATAGAGGTGCTTAATAATGCTAAGCATCACCAGAAGGCTTAGAGAAGCGGCTTTTAACTTTCTCTAACGACGGTAGATAGAAAATTAAATGTGTAGGATTGACATAAGCTAATGAAACATCACGTGACTAAGCGTCAAGAACTTTGAAACGGTAGACAAGTGACACTTTTGACAAACGCTTTCCGTACGAAGCGTTTGTTACGTTACGTTTTTCAACAACAAATCGCCATTTTGTTTCCTTTTCTACAAGAGAAAAGGAAACAAAATGGCGTTTTTAACAATCAGCTGATAATTGACCTAGTGACAATTGTTCAAATTTCTGTAAAATGCACTTGTTGCAACTTTTTTAGGCTGCCCATAACGAGGAACTATACCTACAAAACTTTTTTTTCCAATTTCGAAAAGTATTAGGCGTTCATTATTTACGTGAGGCGATATTGGCTCTTTTGGACCTCCTTCCTTTTGATATGATGTCGGATGTGTAGATTCGTCTCGACTTTTTACCTTTCCCTCCTCTCCCCCTTATCACGTGGGATTTTTAAACTGGATTTTATTAAACGTTTGACAGTAAAACAACATAAGCATACCATTGCAATGCATAAGATCACACTACCCGCATAAAGCTTTTTGAAGTGAAAATTTCTTTAGCGGCGTTGTGCACTTTTTGGGATGGGTAAAAAATGTTAAACTCACGTCAGGACACGTGACCTGATCGAAAATTCGTAAGTCGGGGCCGAGTTTCTTATATTTAAAAAATATAACATTCAAAATTCAAACATTTATGAGCGGCCAGGAGCACAGAACTTCCAGTATACCCTATGTATACATTTAGATATGTTATTACCAAATTTTTAACCTATATATATACACAGATGTGTGTGTGTGTGTGTGTGTGTATATGCAAATACATTGTGAAGTTATGTTTTCACTTCTGACGTGCAATCCTACGACTGACTGTTTTTTTTTCTTTTAGAGAGGGTCACCAGAGCTCCATAAGAATAGGGACTTACACTAAAGTGACTCCATACGCTTTATGAAAAGCTACATCTCTAGATAAAATCGTTCATAACCCTGAGAACAATGACGAAAAAATACAAATTATACAGTTAAGAAGAAAGCAGTTCAAAACAAAGATATTATCACAACAATCCCACACAACATCCATATGCTGTGAAAAATATAACAATAAAAAGCAGAATTCAATAAGCCGACATCCATATGCTGTGTAAAATACAACAATAAAAAGCAGAATTCAATAAGCCGACATCCATATGCTGGGAAAAATACATCAATAAAAAGCAGAATTCAATAAGCCGACATCCATATGCTGTGTAAAATACAACAATAAAAAGCAGAATTCAATAAGCCGACATCCATATGCTGGGAAAAATACAACAATAAAAAGCAGAATTCAATAAGCCGACATCCATATGCTGGGAAAAATACATCAATAAAAAGCAGAATTCAATAAGCCGACATCCATATGCTGTGTAAAATACAACAATAAAAAGCAGAATTCAATAAGCCGACATCCATATGCTGTGTAAAAGACAACAATAAAAAGCAGAATTCAATAAGCCGACATCCATATGCTGGGAAAAATACATCAATAAAAAGCAGAATTCAATAAGCCGACATCCATATGCTGTGTAAAATACAACAATAAAAAGCAGAATTCAATAAGCCGACATCCATATGCTGGGAAAAATACATCAATAAAAAGCAGAATTCAATAAGCCGACATCCATATGCTGTGTAAAATACAACAATAAAAAGCAGAATTCAATAAGCCGACATCCATATGCTGGGAAAAATACATCAATAAAAAGCAGAATTCAATAAGCCGACATCCATATGCTGTGAAAAATACTACAATAAAAAGCAGAATTCAATAAGCCGACATCCATATGCTGTGTAAAATACGTCAATAACAAGCATCTATTGAGCGAGAAATGAGCAGACGACGACGAATTGATTGTCTACCTCCCATAGTAAAACTTCAATAAGCCAACATCCATATGCTGTAAAAAATACAACATTAAAAAGCAGATTCCAATAAGCCAACATCCAAAAATACAACAATAACAAAAAGAATCGTCTGTAAAGCAAAAAACAATGTAATGTTCAACGGTAACACAATATCAAATTATGTTGGCCAAAATTAAATATTAAAATTCCCACGGTTCAATTTTCATTTTCATCAACGACTGAAATAAACATTATAACTGCACATGAAAACAGTTTTGATTCAGAATTGCATATTTCAACAATCCATTTCACAAACAGTTTTGGTTAGCAAGCTGTAAGCTTAAATAATAAAATAGAAAATTCCTACCGTAGCAATATCATCCGGAGTTGGGATAAGAAACATCTAGAAACGTAAAAAGCCGTTTCGAATTTCCTTATATTCAGAAAGAAAGCATTCGTATTTCAAAGTCAAGTGTATACATTATAAGGAAAATTGCCAACTACAAGCAAAATTCACAATCATAGACAAAGATACCGAGTGTTACCCAATGTTTGGAATTCAATGTTTGGATATATTCTATTTCTAATCGTGTCTCCTTTATATTGCATACGATTGTTAGGTCTTTAAGCACAAATATTTAGTTTAAAAGCAATGAGAATTATGATTAATTACTAAAAGACTTTAAAAGCGGCGGTAGCGTAATGGCTAAGGCGTCGGACTTGCGATCAAGTGGTTGCGGGTTCGAACCCCACCCAGTGCACTACCGTCTTGAACCTTCTCCTAACACAAGCATTTAGCTTAGCTAGAGGGGTTAACAAGAAAACTAGTGATGTGTGACCCACGTTGCAAGTATTCTTTATTTAAATTAAAAAAATGAAAACAGTATTTAATACACCTACACAATATCATTACAAAATTACGCACATATTAATATACGTACTGAAAAGAGGATGTCTATCCAAATCCAAATCTGCTAATGCAAAAGTAACTCTGTTTGTTTGTTTGATACGCTTAACTTAACTACGGAACCGATCATCATGATATTTTGCACACACATTGTCAGGACCATACGTTACACAAGAAGACATAGGGGAGGACATTTGCGTCCCGTTAAATATTAGTTCTCGAGGAATAAGCAAAACGTCGACTTTAGTCGTTAACCTGCTAAGTCCATTTTTGGTCTGTTTTCTTTTTCTATCAGTCAAATCAATCTACTTTTTTTTCAGTTTTTTTTTCGTCCTGTAAACTATGCAAAAAGCTAGTTAGCAGGTTAACGACTAAAGCAAACGAAAAATTTATTTTTACGCGAGCGAAGCCGCGGGCATAAACTAGTTATTCAATATATTCGTTAAGTCAATGGTTAAAATGATATTATTTTAAATGACATATAAGCAGATAAGCATACAGCTGATTGTTTTAATTCCTGTCGGAACCCATCGTGACTTCTTCTATGTTGTTGTGCCAGCCGAGGACAAGCATATAGTACACACTGAATAATTAACAAAACAAGACATAGCTTACTTAAACAAGATATTTTTTGATATTGTATGAGTCTAAATGCGGAAACAGAGCCCTGTTTCCGCATTTAGACTCATTAACGGTCCATTATGCGTTCAGGGCTACTAGTCTACTACAACTAGTCAGCCTAGACTAGTTGAGCCCGTCTAGCTCCTTTCAGAAGCACAGAAGCCTCCTGGGGCGTTCGCAGGTTTCTAGGAGCGATCTCGCACCCGCGAGGATACTTGCCCGTTGTGTAGCCACTCCCTCGCACTCCAGGATAACGTGGGCGGCCGTTTCCTCCGCGTTGAGACATCCTCTGCATAGAGGACTGTCTGTCGCACTGATGGTGAATAGGTATATATAAACAAGGCATTTAAATACATAGAATAACTAAAAACTTCTTCATGCGCCATCATACGACTACAACTTATGTTTTAAGCTTTGTACTCTAGGTGACAACACTATTTTTATAGCTATTACCGTAGACCGATTTTTCTCGAGAAGTGCAATGGCTGCCATTCTTATACATAATCTATACCCATAATAAAACTTTAACAGATCCAATTCTGTACATTGAAGATATTTTTTTTTTAATTTTGGGGGCACTCTATAACCGATACTGAAGCCAAAACCATTTTATTTAAAATTTTTGTCTGTCTGTCTGTCTGTCTTTTTGTCTGTCGGTATCTTGGCCGCGCATCACACGGAAACTGCCGAACGGATCCAAATGAAACTTTGCATGATTTGAATTTATACTACGAGGTAGGACATAAGATGCTTTTTATCCTGAAATTAAAAAGGATGAAAGTAAAAATGTAAAACGCAACGACATCTATTGGCCCCAAGTAATACTAACTATAAAACTATTCTGTTAAGTGATCATTTATTTTTTAAGATATTTATTATTAGCATATAATGGAATGAGAAGTTATAAGTTTTAATATAAACATATTACATAACACCTATAGGTAATTATTTTGTAGTGCAATATTCATCGATAATTTAATAGTTAATAATAAAATCTACATATACTTATTATTTAATATTAATATCTCAAAAAAATGTGGCAGTGTTATAGGACAACAAACTGAACCCATTTCTACCATTTTTGGAATTTGTATCTGTTCGTCGGTTTGATTGTGCTCGCAACCCTTAAAAAGTACAAAACAAAGATGAAACCGTTTCTGTAAAAATATTGTATGTAGTTCACTCTCTCCATATCCAGTTCCGGAAAAAAAATATATTATTACAATACATATACACAACATTACAAAGTAATCATGTTTGTTACTTTAGACCAATAGATGTCGATACATTCCGTTATTGGACCAAGTAACATTAATACACGTGTTTGTTTTTAAATATTCCTTTATTTTGTAAAAGTACTCAAATAATAATAGTAAATAAATAAATAAAAATTATTTAAAAAATAAACAAAAAAAAGTAAGTGCACATAACCTACAAAGTGTTGTATATATGTGTGCTTTGTACATAGCTTTGTAAGTTTTTTAATCGCGGTATTAAAATTTTCCGCAAAATAATGACCTTTGTGCATTTATTTCCTTATATTGACGTACCTATGTTTTCTCTATACGATTATACAATTATTTGAAAACGGTTACAAAATAAAAAAATCGTTCCGTTATGGCAGATTTTCAATCGAAGTATAGCATAGGGCAACACAGAGCGTGATTATCTGCTGAAAGTGAGCGCCACGCACCGTCATGTGAGTTCGAGACTTACGGAAAGGAAGTCACACCTAAGTATCGCTCTTGAGAAAGTGTTGTGAAACGCGAACCGAGTTTAACTGTAATTACCACGCACCATCACGCGAATCTAAAACCCAGTGCACAATGGTACACAGGGCAATATGATCTGGGGTGGTTGTGGAAACGGCAGGAGTTTTGTTTTTCGTGGTTTTAGCCAGAGTAATTGGTAGCCGGTTCTTGGCTATACCAACTAGCTATTTTGCCCCCTCGCAGTAATAAATTCACAAATATGGCTGGCTGGCAATATGGGTGGCTCACTGGAGGCAAAACGTCGCACGACGATGGTCCACTCATTACAGGCGCTGTAAAGCACACCTTGGGGTTTTAGTCGATTTAATTCTGATATACGCCCTCACCAATAACCCGGTGAGGTGAGCTCAGAAATCAAAGCAATTATTTTTTGTACACTCCAGGTTGTTTCACCGCCAATACAGTATAAACATTCTGCCTGGAGGATTCCCACGTTTCAGGGAGAGGTGCAACGCTTACTATAAGCGCCATATTGCTCATTATCTCATTAAGGTAAGACCACACGTGATGCGAAATTTTTACGTGGGAGAGCCATGCTTCGGCACTTATGGGCCGGCTCGACTCGTGACACGGCCTCACCCTCACCCTCTCCCCTATTCCCGTCCTTCCCCTCTCCCCCTCACCCCTCTTACTCTCCCCCCCCCCCTATTCTCCTACTCCCACCTTAAAGGGCGGCAACGCACTTGTGACTCTCGAGTTACAAGTGCCCATGGGTGGCGGTAGTCATTTACCATCAGGTGACTCGTCTGCTCGTTTGCCCCCTATACCATAAAAAATATACTCTCATGCATTTAAGTCATGTTTTTCTAGTTGAATCACAAACTCTTAAGTGAATTTCCAACGAATCCTACTAAAGTATAATGATACCTTTTAAAAAGCAGATGGGCGTCCATACAAACTAACTAAGCATGAACAAAAAAAAATTGACCCAAAAATAAATCCTTCCAGACTTTCAGTGTTTAGTTAAAAGAGGGATCAAAAGAAATAACGGCCCGGGAAACCCACTCCAAGCTCTTGAAAGTTGGAAAGAGCGATCGGATTCTAGTTTCAAAGTCAATTGTCCGTTAGAGCAACGTGCTCTCACATGAGAGCCCTCGACCACGCAGACCCGTACTGTATATCGATGCTATAAAATAAAAATGTAAAAAACGTCGGATTAGGCAATTTGAGTAGTCATTCTCATATCAGAATTGATTAATTTAGTTTTCTACATTGTTTATGTAAAAGTCAAAGTTAATACGTTTAGCGTGATCATGGTAAAAGATTATTTACTTATAACATCTATATCACTAGAGAAACTAACTTGCTCACGGTTCTAGCCGGACTAGGACGAGACAATGACGAAATTAGTTTCCTCATAGTTTCTGCTGTAGTTTAACGTGAAACTAACCGTATGATGTACGTCGTACGGATTCCGATATAGACACATAGCAGCCTTTAAAATCGTCGGTCCTGCACGGTAGACTTTTTCTATATACCATAGAGACCGTTATTATTCTTATATTCTTATCCAGTCTATATGGATCTCTCTACATAATCAGATACTGAATAAAAGAATAAAAACGTACTTTATAAGCTGACATATTTTACATTTCCTTTTTTACATTTCAATCATTATACGCGCGAACAGTGTCATCCTGATAAAAGACACGTTAGCATGCTCTCACGTATTGTCTAATGCTTGTCTAACTTGCTGACACCTTCGCAAGATCGCAAATCGTCGATCAGGGTTATAATCTGATGCAGTTGCATTACTTCCTCGGAATCGGAGAAAGAAGTCATTTAAGTGCCACTTGACAGAGGTCTCTAAAGTAGTCGACTTGTTCAAGAATCGAAGGTCGGAAACGAAATACAGTTTTTGAAAAATCTAGTTAGACTTTAATAAGTTGTTCATAAACAACTTATTAAATACGTTGAATAGCTTATCGGATATTAGGATAAGCTTCATAAATAGTAAAACACGCGCCATGACCCGTACACAAATTTCTCAATAATCTGCGTTGAAATATTTGTGTTTACCATCACGGACCTGAAAATATCCGGAAATTGCAACGCTAACGTTCTTTGTTTACCCTGTTATAAACCTTTAATGAATCCATATTTACTGTGTTAATCTACTACATAATATTGAGTTTTTAATTCTTTAAAGCTTTGAAGATTACTTTGTAAATATCAATCAACACTTATTGAATGGAATGAATTATAGAAACATAAGTGACACATAAAATATATATATATTTTTTAAGCTTGTTAAAGCATTCTGACTGAACTGTCATAATGTTTACTGTATTTCTCTATTTCAAAATAATAAATGGGACAACACATAACTTGCGTTTGTTTCACTGCCGGTTTTCCGTGAGGCCGTGGTGTCACTCCGGTCGAGCCGGCCCATACGTGCCGAAGCATGGCGTTTTATCAGAGGAAAGTTTATATATTCAATTATGACATATTTGACTAAAATCTTTGGGCCCATGTCTCGCAATATAATGAAAATTATATGTAAACTGTAATCCAAAACCGATGAAGTAACTACAATCTATATCTACATATAATACTTTGATGTTTTCACGTAACATTTTTCCAAATAATCATTGATGTCGTCTCAAATCAGAGCGGAAGTAAGCGAACGCCAAAAATGTGAATCACGCAACAGAACCACGACGCGGGCCTTTTCCTATTAAACTCCTACATAATGATATTATTTATTTCGTGACGTTATATTTGAGTTTTGAACGGACATTTAGATATTTTCTAAAGGTTTTGTTGTAACCCTCATCATGGTGGAGACAAGCTGTCACACCAAATTAAATAAACATATGAACATGGTGGAATATTTTGCACGAAATTCTGTTTTTAGTAAGCGTGTGTTTTATAATATTCCCATACGCAAATAAACAAAGAAATATTTAGGTATCAGTAATATCGTTAGCCATTTTGTTGTGTTATTAGAATCCATCACAATGGCGTTGACGAAGTACGAGTAAGTGTAACAAAAAACTAAACTTAAACTTCTCTTGTGTCTTTTAGAAATCGATGAATACCTTATAAAGCATTATATTGGTATTTGAGTTATAAAATCATGTCACTTAGAATAATTTCAAACAACACAATGTGCAAAATTTCATTAAAATCTGTTCATTACTTCATGTTCTGTTCATCGTAGACAAACAACGTGACACGAAATTGAATATTGTATACTTGTTAATATTCGTTTACCATTTTAGTGTATGCAAAAGTATAACTGTCCAATATATATCGTATTATACAGTACAAATATAAAATTTTGCGAAACCTAAAAAAATGATATGATATTTATGCCAAGTTTCATACATCTAAACCAATTTTAAATTCAATTTCTCCATTGCGCCTCGGACATTTCCTCCACAGTCTGCCCAAATGCAGCTAGCGCATTTTCCGGCGATGAAAACTGTATCCCTTTGAGTTGATTTTTTAAGGTAATAAAAAGAAGTCACACGATGCCAAATCAGGGCTGTAAGAAGGATAATACAGAAGTTTAATTTCACGTGGCACGCGGTTATATACTGACGCGCGATGGAATTGAGTGATGTAGCCTGACGGCCCCACGTCCTTTTATTCAATACTAGCTGTGCCCGCGACTTCTTCCGCGTGGAATAGTGTAGTTATATCGAATCAACAGCATAAAAAAAATGTTTCAAGCTTCTAAGCTCTAAATATGACGATACTTCTATACAACTTTTCATCCCCACCTTTCAACCCCTTACACCCGTTTTTTCGCATTAAAAAGCCTATGTCCTTTCTCAGTCTCTAGACTATCTGTGTACCAAATTTCATTTAAATCGGTTCAGTAGCTTTGGCGTGAAAGGGCGACAGACAGACAAACAGAGTTCCTTTCGCATTTATAATATTATATAGTAAAGATTTATTTTAAGAAATTAAGAAGAACAAATACTGGGTACTAGAGCAGATGTCTCGCCTACGGATCTGCATCTGAGGTATAAAGATAATGGAAACTGTGGATATCTTATCCTTGTGGTCACGACCTCTATAGAATCCTCCCTTTGAGCCTTAGGTACTGTCAGGTGGAGTACTCAAGCCAGCACCCCATCCAGTAAGCAGTATAAATTACAGATCATAGAATGGCAAATACGCTTTGGAAAAATCCATTATCCCTTTATTACAATACATAACTAGGGTCCTGAAACAAAATCACGAGACATTCACGAAATTCAAAAAATATCGCTATTGAAAGCGAGACTAACGATGCCTTACTGCTTCCTTATAAGACATCTTATTTTTACCGCTGTGGCTCTTTGCCACCAGCAGAAGACTTTGAGACTTCTATTTCAAAATTTTCTAAATTCAAAATAGTGAAAAAAAAATCATACCTTACTTTTAACTAGTCAACTCGCACCAACGACCAAAAAACCAACGTTTTTAACCGTAGATGTCGCATGACTCAAAATTGCTACGTTACAGTATAATTACGATTGTATATCGAATCACTTTACGATATTTAATCGAGTTTTGAATTAAACTTTCTGAAATATGACATCGGATAAACAGTTTAGTCTAGACTAAAGCATTAAAAGTTCAGTGGTCATAATTGTTATTGTATTGCACTTTAAATGTTTAGTTTCAGTACACTCGAGTGCTTAGCATAGATAAGGTTTAGAGTCCCTTAAGTTTAATTGCTGTTAGTGTTATAGGTAGTAAAATATGACATAGGTTTAGTACCTACATTATGGTCTGATATCATTTAATACTCTTCTGTTTAATATTAATTATGTATAGCAATCACAGATAATAGTCGCACTACTGAAAGAGAATACCGGTATAAAATCAGTGTTTTATTTACACAATTCGTTGCTTTTTTTAAATATTTATCATAATGAAATTAATTTTATACTATTATTACAATTTTATAATATTTTATTTTAATTCAATTTTATGATATCGTTGTATGATTTAACTTAAAACTAAAGTATTTAAAAAGAAATTTACCTACCTATAAAACTTGTAAAATCACTTCAAGTCTTCACAGTTCCCTAACTTTGTATTATCTTAATTCAAACGATTTTGGATAAAATAAAGTTAAGAGAAAGACATATTCGAAATCATTTAATACTTACCTGAATCCAGGAGCTGGCACTCAGATAACAACTTCGGATAACTGGCACCCAAAACTAAGGAAGTCATAAGTTAGTTTTTTTTCACGATAATGTCCAACTTCATTCCATCGCTTTAAGCAATAGTTTAGTCAAACTTTGTTTGTACATACAAGAAGTATATACAACGTTTGCCAGCTTAGGAGCATATTCATAAGTAGTAACTAGATTGATACAATTTTAGGGTAATTTTAGGTACCCTAATATGTTCCTGGATGATATTATAAGAACGAAAAAACGGCAGTTGTATTTATTCATTGATTTTCAGCTCACCATTAACATTTTATACTATTAGAAAGATTTTTTAGAATATTTTAGGATACAGGAACAATAAACCTGCAAATATATACAGTAAATATATAAGTAGATACCACAAACCTCTTGAATATTCTATTCCACATAGCATAGATACGTCATCAGTTCAAAGATTTTAAGGCATATACTCTATTCTATAACCAAGGGGCTCGTAGCTAAAGAGTAACCGAGCAGGTTAGCACATTACAAGGTTAAGTAATACTAGCCAGCTCAGTCTTAAGCTGGGTGACCATTCTTAACACATTAAGAGCTCTCTGTGCCTCGGAGAGCACGTTAAACCGTCGCGCGTCGGTCCCGGTTGCCAAATGAACTTCTGTGGCATTCGTTACGAGTAGTTGGAGCCCTAAAAAGTTCGACAACCTGATCTAACTACAGAACTTCGATATCGCCTAGTACTTGGGTTGTGGAGGTCTGATAACAGTCGCTTCACTTATAATATCGAAGTTCGGCCGTAACGTAGTTAGACTGAAAGCCGACCCCAACTTAGTTGGGAAAAGGCGCGGAGAATGATAATACTCTATTTTATAACCATTAACAGCGCTTTACATTACCCGGTTTTCATAGCGCTAATATAGTGCAAACACAGCAAAGTCCATACAATCGCACTAGATATGAACATCAAATACCTTTAAAGGTCCGAAATTAGCACTCCAAGGGTTAACTCAGAAAGGATTAATGCGATAATTTCACAATTTTTATTTAGAAGTTTTGTATGTAGTTGTAGTGTAGGTTTCATAAATCTATACTAATATTATAAAGCTGAAGAGTTTGTTTGTTGGTTTGGTTGAAGGCACTAATCTCAGGAACTACTGGTTCGAATTTATTTATTTTTAGTGTTGGATACCCCATTTATCGAGAAAGGCTACATAACATCACGCTACGACTAATAGGAGCGGAGCAGTGACCATAAACGCAGGTTAAACTGCGGGGACGACTAGTATTTTATAATGTGGAAACAAATCTATACTCTATACTAATATAATAATGCTGAAGAGTTTGTTGGCTTGAACGCGCTAGTCTAAGGAACTACTGGTCCAATTTGAAAAATTCTTTCAGTGTTAGATAGCCCATTTATCGAGGAAGGCTATAGGCTATTTATCATCACGCTACGACCAATAGGAGCGGAGCAGTGGCTATAAACACAGGTGAAACTGCGGGGACGGCCAGTAATATAAGATACCTGGGATCCATTTCCTTGTTTTGTTTTTCTTAATTTATCAAATCATAGTTCGGTGCTTGCAATTATTTCGATCAAATAATACATTATGAGCGTTTACACCGCTCTTGTAATAAATATAAATACAATTTCTCTACTTTTAAAGTGAACCTATTAACCAAAATACAGGATTTCCAACTAACAACTCAATTTAATAACTCAGCAACATCATTAACGCCCTGAGTTTTGGCGAAGTTAACTACAATTTGTTTGTATGTAGTATTTTGTGGCATTTCTACAAATTACGAGTAACTATATGCAATTTTGTAAATGGTTTTCAGGAAGTTAGTAAAGTTGTTTTATCATTTTCATCACTATTCTGGCACATGAAAACGCCCAAAGTTTTTAGCTGCTCAAAACGAGTACGGGGAGGTTGAAAATGTGCAAACTAATTACTTTATTCAATATTAACTGCGAGTAGTTCATTTTATATAGAAGTATTTCGGTATTATAGTATATTTTTATACCATACTAGCTTTTGCCCGCAGCTTCGCTCGTGTAAAAGTTATTTTGCTTTCCCTCGGGAAACTTTCTGTACCTCTGGCAGCATAAATGCAACATTTTATGATTATTGGTTCAGTAGTTAAGGCGTTAAAGCATAACAAACAAACTCATATTCTCATATATAACATTAAGTTAGGATAGCCTCCCAGTTTTTGAGACTTTATGGCACATAGCACGTTCTTAACTATAAGGATCGAAGGAAGCAGCTACTCGGTGTTCAATAGCTGTACTGCTTCCGTATATTGATGTTTCCTATGGTTGCCAAAAGGTTGATATTCGACCATCCTAATAACATTATAAACGTGAAAGTTTGTGAGGATGTATGGATGTATGGATGTTTGTTGCTCTTTCACGTATAAACTACAAAACCGATTGCGATGAAACTTGGTATGTAGATAGCTGGAGACTTTGATTGATACATAGGCTACTTTTTATTCCTATATTCCTACAGTATCGGGATTCACGCGGGTGAAACCGCGGGGCTCAACTAGTTATTCATACATACATACACAATTATTTTAATAAGGACTTAATTTTCTAAATGAAAATGGCGTGCTTTCTCGTTATGACATTCGAGTAATTATTTTGTTTTACTTTAAGCGTGGCTTAACTAAACAAAAATGTTTCGAGGAAATGAATAGTGCACTGAGAGAAACATTTCCATGTCTAAGGACTACAGAACGGTCAAATCCCAGAGTGTAAAGTAAGTTAGTGTAAAGTGTGGGTGTTTGAAGATGAACTACCGCCGATGTCTGTTAAAAATTTACCAATCCGTAAAGAAAAGAATGGTCGCTGTATTCTTTACTAAGAGAGAAATATTGGCTACGGCTATGCTTGATAAAGGGAAGACTGTTACTGCTGTATTTTATACAGAAGAATGTTTACCTCAAGTATTAGGAACATTGAAAAATTAACAACCCACTCAATACTCGATGCAAGTATCGAGTCTTGAGTTTGGTTGTTAATTTTTTGGCGTCAAAGCGTTTTCGAATAAAACGCCCTTGCAAAGTACATTACATTTACAAAGTACGACAAAAGATAGGTAACGCCCTAGTAAATACAGATATAAACGTACAAAACAAATTGTTTCTTGTATTCACTTTTGCGAATATGTTAAACTGTATCATCTACGTATGGTATGTTTGCCTTCGACTAAATACCGTAATCCGATTACCTACATCTTCACTTTACTTTTCCCTCGCATTTTGACGTAATCGATATAACGCTACAAACCCTCCAGTAAAATAGTACTAAATCTTGTAGAAATTTCTACTTCGAGTGTTGAAAATAAAACCATTACTTTTATTTATTTTTTGTAGAACTTATCTAAGCCCCGGTACTAAGATATGGATTATTCTCAAATTCATTGGTTGAGCATTATAAATTACAAGTTATAGCCTTAATAAATTTAAACTTAAAGCTCCTATATATATTTACCTATCAAAGTAAAATAATTAATATAAAATATTATATCCGAGCATTTTTAGTTCATACCTTATTTATGTTCAATCGGAGAGTCTTAATCTTATAGTTAACAGGCAGTGAAAATCATAGCATCTGAAGATCATTGCACGTCTGCGAATAGACTGGTAGAACTACAAAGAAGAAAAGTTTACAATTGTTAACCGTCATGAAGTAAGAGTGTGGTTAGGAACTTATTGTAAGTACTTACGGATATTACCTTACCTTTGTGAGCGTCTGATACACGTAGTAGTAAGGGTTTCTGTTATTTTTTTTTATGGTATAGGGGCAAACGAGCAGACGGGTCACCTGATGGTAAATGACTACCGCCACCCATGGGCACCTGTAACTCAAAAGTCACAAGTGCGTTGCCACCCTTTAAGGTGGGAGTGGGGGAAGAAGAAGAAGGGGGGAAGAGTAGAAAGAGGGGAGAGGGGAAGGACGGGAATAGGGGAGAGGGAATGGTTAGGGCCTCCGGTAACCTCACTCACGCGGCGAAAGGCAATGCAAGCATTGCCTCACTGCCGGCTTTGTGAGGCCGTGGTATCGGAGTCGAGCCGGCCCAAACGTGTCGAAGCATGGCTCTCCCACATAATATGCAAAATACATAAATCCATTACATTTGGGTAGAAATACTTGATGGGTTTGGAGCCATTTAAAAGTAACTGCCATCAAGGTACTAGTATAATAGACGCATAAGACTATATCATCTATTAATTATTCCAATTTTTCTACTTACAATTTGTATCCTATTGTTTTGTGTACATTAAAGAGTAAATCTATATATCTAAATGTTCTAGTTATATGTATGTCTTCCTAAATTGCTTGTTAATCTGTAACTCTGAATAATATTAATGAAAATAAAATAAATAATATCGCAACTACAAAAACATCGACCTCTTACGGTGTATGAATTTGGCCGCATTTCTACTTAACGAATTTCTATAGAACATAAGGTATTATAATAACATATATTATTTTTAGAAGTGTTTAATAACTTCAACAATCAACCGTATAAAATAAATTATCGTAAGTACATTTCAATACATCCGAAAGTTGCCAACATTATGAATTAAAATTTTGCTCCACTTTACAAAATCCTGGTATTGTTTTACTCTGAATGTGACGAGAAAATGTCAATGGTAACTTTGAAAAGTTTTTGAATATAAATGAAAGCTTCAGTCCAAACTGTTCTTTGTTGGCATTTGCTCAAATTCATGTATTAACAAAGTAACGATGACTAAGTTTCTTGACGACGGCTTTAACTGACTTAATAAAAAACAGGAAGTAATCTGACTGATTTATAGTACACCTCATATGTAAATCCGAATTCAGAAAACGGATTTAGATTAAGTAGTCTGACTGTCTGACTGATGATCGTACACCTCTTATGTAAGTAAAACGAATACAAAAAAGTAGAAGTCCCCTTTGTGTATTTTTAGGTACTGGTTCTGAATTTTTTTTTGTTATGGTATAGGGGGCAAACGAGCTGACGGGTCACCTGATGGGCCCCTGCAACTCAAGAGTCACAAGTGCGTTACCGGGCTTTAACGTAGGAGTAGGGGAAAAGTGGAAGAGGAGAAGAGGGGGGAAGGGAAGGGTTAAGGCCTCCGATAACCTCACTCACTCGGCGAAAAGCAATGCAACATTGCTACACTACCGGTTTTCTGTGAGGCCGTGATATCACTACGGTAAAACCGCCCCCCCCCCCCCCCCCCATAAGTGCCGAAGCATAGCTCTCCCACGATAAAATATAAGTTTAAAAAATAATTTTGACTTTGGTAGTTTTGTTCTTTTGGTTTTTTTTTCATGAATCTACATGCGTATTTTCACTTTTATGTTCTTAAATTTTAATACCACTAAAATACCAAACAACGTAAATAATAACAGTACCCTACAGACAGTTGCAATAAACTTTAGAAAATCATTTCAGGGAACCTTTTCGACAATCGCATTTATTTTCACATTCAATTTATTTCATAATTTGCATCTGCCGTGGGCAATCGCTTTTCATGCTGTTATACACAGAGTCCCTCGCCTATACATATTACGAAAAATAATTGCACTATGTTTGTTTGTGAGTTTTCATATTCCTGAAAACAGTTTCAGGGTGCATTGACATAATTCATTAAAAAAAAAAATAGTATATATATATATATATATATATATACACAATATAATAATCGGGTATTCCATTTTTAAATCAAATCAGATAAAATCGTGAATTCGTCCTTAACCAAATCTAGGAAGAAAACCAGGAATAGTTAAAAAAAACAGTTTTAACAAAATCAATGCTATGTTTGTTTTTCTAATCGAGGTGGACATCCGAAAAGATGGCTATTTGAAAGACGTAATTTCTTTTATGGTCGCAATAACTTCAATTACAAATGAAATACATAGAAACTTTATGAAAATATGGAAAAATAAAACAACTACCTCTTTTTCTTTTTTTTTTGCTAAGTAGCTTTTGACGTACCTTTGTTTTAATACAGTTTTTTCCCTACCTACGAACGAGCTTTATTACTATCAATAAAAAATTCATAAATTACAGTCGAATTTCGTCCTCTTAGAGACTACTAAATATAATTTTTTATACAGCAGTATTAAATCCATGTGAATGAAACTTTTTAAGTGAAATATAATGTGTGTGTCTGACAGACAAAAAATGTCGTTGAAATAACTGTAAGAGCTTGAAAAAAAACTATTATTTTGACATTACAAACAGGCACTTCAATTTTATTTATTTGTATTATTTATTATAATATATGACTATGTTAAAAAAAATAGATTATATTTACATTAAAAAAAATTATGATATATGATTTTACTTAAGTGAATATTTTGGAAATGCCGGACTAATTTCGGTCACAACGACTTTGTAAAGGGGTGACGCGACATGCCGCACCGTTACCGTTAATAAGTACGTACATGCACATAGAAATACTTAAAACAAATCATGTCTGTTGTAAACTGTTAAATACTTATACGTTAAAGTTAAAATACCTTTTATTGAAGTCCCCGTGACGAGTGACGTACTATAGTTGTACAACACTGATTTTGTATAATAGTACGTGATTTTGTATAATTTATGAGACTCGGCGCGGTATAAAATTTGTCCTTACTGACAGCCCTGGCTGTATCACCCTCGCAATGGACGCATGAATACAACTGTAAATCTTTAATTAAAATATATGATTAATTATGTCTGCAATTATCATTTTGCATTAAATGTCTTTACCTTTGCATCGCTTTAGATTGACTGCTAAGGAATGCCTATGGTCTATGAATAAATAAATGAGAGTAATTGAATGACAGTCAAATGGGTTGATCGCTCTTTAGTTTACAAGAATATTTTTCAGGCCCTCAGAGGAATAAAATTAATTCTAGAAGTGACAATTAAGAACTGATAAGATAAAATATTCTTTATTATCATGATACATGTAAAATTATCTATAAAATAAATATTTAACAAAATACAGCAGGGTAGAATGTCAGTAGGTACCTAAATAGAAAACGATCACAAACGGAAATAAAACGCCAAATTTTTTCCAAAGAAAAAAGCACCTTGTATCAAAGGGTACATATAATACTTTACAAGTAACATAAGAAAGTAATATTCTTCAATACAGCGTAGATGGTAACATAATCAACGCTTATGTGGATTACGGTACAAAACAATAACTTCAAACTCTATTAAGCTTCGAATAAACAATAGTTGATGGGTTCCTCCATAATTTTGCAGATTATATGTCCATTATAAATAATATGCCTAGGACACGAAGATAATAGAATGTAATGTGTACCCAGAAGCACCAGTAAAATTATATGGCGCGATTTTCTTGAATTCAGACTGTGGGCATGATGGAGTTAAGTCCCCATTTGAGGTTCCGTAAATTTCTTTATTTAACAGATTTTACGGCTAAGGAATAATAATATCCCTAGTAAGCCTTTTATGTTAACTACGAAATAATTACATAAATAATTTACAGGGTGTAAGAAACTCCGTACCGAATATTGAAATAGTGTATTCAGACCATCATTCTGAGTCGAAAATCATTGGAATGTTCTGCCGGAAAATTCATCTCTTTTCATAATTTTTTTTTTTTTTTTTTGGTTAAACGTGATATCACAATACGGCCAAAAACTGCAATGTAATCAATTAAACAACATTTATGCAGTCAGCTGCTTCGACGGTGCCGAACGTGGAAGGTCATTCACCGTACCACACAAAAAGAATAACGCGTACATTGCGTAGCGCCAAATGAAAGTAATTTTTATTTATTTATTTAAGGTTCACCAACAATTACTTACACATAAAAACACTTACGATATAATATATGCAATAATAAGAATACAGTGTAGCAATTACTTAAAGGTAAACACCACTTGTTTATATTATATTATGGCAATAAAGGAAAGACTAAATTTGTTTTATTATATTAAGTTAAGAATAAGCTAAGAAAAAGTTAACAAAGTATTATTAAGTTTCTGATATACTGCTATTAAGTTTTGACAGCTGTGTGGAAAATGAGTCGAAATGTAGATCAATTCTGTCACTAAAGCTATTGATAACCTTACATATTCTTGCATAGGGTGAGCTGGCACCGAGTACAGTTCTTCTTATTGGTGAATAAGAGTGGTGTGACTGGGACACGAGGAAGCTTAGAAGGAACCCGAAGCTAATGACTATAAATGACTATAAATCCTTAATCTCGCATTTTTATTTTGAACTGACTTTTGTATTGTGATAAGTATAAACAGAAAGAGGTTATTGTAAGTTTTTCGTGTAGCTCAAACTTACACGGTGTATGATATTTGAGGAGGATTTTCAAAGGCGTCTCTTCAGAAATAGTATTTTTTACTAATATTATGAAGGCGAAAGTTTTTGCGGATGAATGAATAGATAATTGTTACTCTTTCACGCAAAAACGGCTAACCAGATTGGATGAAATTAGGAACAGAGGTAGATTATAGTCTGGAATAGCATATAGACTACATTTTATTCCGGAAAAATGTACAGTTCTAGTGGAATAGATTTCACCAAAATTTCCTTCCAAATTTCATTTTTATATCTGAAACAGCTTTTGAATGCGCCATCGTGTCCGTGTAGATTTGTCAAACAATTCAGGTGTCAATTGGGAACGGTATTTTTTTTAAATGAAAGGTACCTTATGTCCTTTTCAACTTTCAACCCACAATGTGTATGAAAAATTTTGATGATCGTAGTTAAGGCGTGAAGATGTAACATGAAATTTTCATCATCATCATCATTCATCGTCATAAAAAATTTACTCATATATTGTCAGGGGATAGAAAACCCATAGGGTACCTTCCATCCATGAAAAGATACTGTTCCCGAGGTATAACTAAATTGATTGACAAAAACTACATTCACGCGAGTAAAGCCCCGGGCAAAATTTAGTAAAAAAAATCATACTCACGTTCGCATTTGTAATATCAGTTAGGATTTGAGCTGAAATTTTAACGAAAACAAAGTTATTTTTTTATGGGATACCTGATCACCTGATGGTAAGTGTCTACCTCCGCCCATGAACCTCTGCAACTGAAGAGTCACAAGTGCGTTGCCTGCCTTTAAGGTGGGAGTAGGGGAAGGGGGAGAAGGAAGGGCCTCGAGTAATCTCACTCACTCGACGAAAAACAACGAAGCATTGCTTCACTGCCGATTTTCTGTGAGGCCGTGGTATTATTTCGGTCGAGCCGGCCCATACATGCCTAAACATAGCTCTCCCATGGCAAATGCTGCTAGATGTGTGATACCATATCTAGCATCAGTAATGCTTTATCCTTAAATACTTATAGTAAGTGGTTACCAGTGGTTGCTTTAATCACTCATATCCTCAAAATTTATGATGAAGCTATAGGAACTACTGAAACTACTATGATACCATTTTTATTCTTTAAAATTCAGACGAAGTTCCTTATTTGAAAGGATCACAATAAAGTTCATCCTAGTTCAAATAGAAATTTAACTTTTCTCATCCCGTGTAGTGGTCTGTCTGGCACCAAAATAATAAAAATACTTTACTTAATATAAGTGCAGTGTCGAAAGGCGACGGCTATAAAATAATAAAATACACTTAGTTTGAAATACTCCGAACAATTGGAGGTATAATTCAACATGGTTAATTAAATACGTTTATCAAGTTCTTCTTCTGCTATTGAACGTACGTACGGGTTAGTCATCACAACACTTGTCGAGAGTATGGCAAACATTGTTTTCCTTATTATTATTATACAATTACATATTATAAAATATTATATAGATATAGATTACCTGCGATCGATCGATAATATATATACATTATATATATTATGTATATCAAAATACAGTTTTGTTGTAACCGACCTATTATAATCAAAAAAACTATATTCAATACAACTACTTTCAGATTTAATGTACTACAAATTACGGTACAGGTTACAGATTGTTTTTCTCTAAATTTACAAAAAAACAAAGAAACTGACAATTTAACAATATCATTCATGCGACACAAAAAGGAATCCTAACAGACAATAACTGAAGAAATGGCTGTCAATTTAATCACTCACTTTATGTACAAATGATATACCCCCGTGAAAAAATGAATCACTCTTACAGCATACTCAATCAACTTCAAACCAAATAAACGTAAACATGGAGGCTCTAAAAGAATTCCCTGAAGAATACTCTAAATCTTTTAAATCCAGTGTTGATTTGTTAAAGAATTTCAATATCAGGTATATTTTTATACGTTTCTTAATATATGTGTATTATTTGCGGACGATGTAAAACAAAGACTCCATCGCGATGTGGTTAAACGCTTGAGTGCTGTTTGTTCAACATTATGTAACCAGCAGATATTAGTGTAATTAAGAGATGTTCCTGAAATTAAGTGGACTCTCTATCTGTTCTCTATGTATATCTAACTAATTTTCTAGATGGATTTGTGACATGATAGTTTTGTAAAAAAGACACTAGAATTATATTTACGTATTTTTTAATATTTTCGTATCATTATATGCATGTAGATTTTATAATTTATATACCATATTACTATTTACCTATATAAATATATATGTATACAACTGAAATAACCAATATTCCTGCCTTATTTTGCATGCAGTAAATCTCGTTCGACACAAATGATGTCACATTGATCTGAGCCTACTATCGCTATACCCAAAGCAGCTGTGAATGAATGATAAATCTGCTACCACAGTCCTTTTAATTTTCGGATATAATAAACACTTTTTTGTGGTAATGAAATCGTTATGAAAATAGCACCTGCCAAGCACCTCCCATTGCGATATGAAATCCTGCCAGGTATAAGAGCAGTGTCATCGCAAAGCAATCGAATTGGAAAAATTAATTGTGATAGCACTATCATAAAAAATCACGGGAAATTGATATCAAACTTACTTGTAAAGATATCGGATTTCGCAAGTAAACGTATCTATTCTCGTTGTAATAAACTTGGTTAGGTACTTATATAAATTATCTTTTAGTCCTTTCTACGAAAAGAGTCCTTACTAACACATTGCTGTTATTCACAAGCATAGAACCTATTCACTATTACAAGTCATATACATGAATAAATAAATATAAAGCAAATAAAGCTAAACATAAACTATCATTAAGAGACCCTCTTTGGTTCACGGAGAGACGAATTTCCTCGTGACATTCCCTTTTAATGTCATGAATTTCTCCGATAGAAAATGTAATTACATCATCTCCTTGAAAGGTTCGCATGCTTAACGTTCATTACAGGCTGAATATGTGTTAATATATATATTGATTATCAATATGTAATGTCCAAAAAATAATAAAAACACGCGAAGCACAGTACAAGTATCTAACTTATGCCCTCATTTTTGTTTTTTTATCCTAAAACTGTGGCAATAAAACCATTTATTTGAAGGCAAGCGGTAAGTCGTTAACCCAAAAGTTCACTATGGGCACCCTGCACAAAAACATATCTAGTCAGTAAGAACAGTTGAAATTGGGTCGTACAGTAACATAGAACAAACAAATTAATTTTAACAACATAAGGTTCATAACATTAGATGTGGGCCTTCAGGTAAATTGTCACTGTTAAACAGTTATCTTGTTCAGCGATGAGATGATATACGGAAAGATCTTACGTTTCAATAACTACAAATTAAAACGTAAATCATGTTCCAAACTTTTTCGCATTAATGTTACAATGAGGAGAACCAGTTGTTTAGGCAGATATGCAGATCAACACTGCACTGCACTACATAACCAAATTCAACGTTTTAATTGATATTTGGTAGATGAGTATGATGATAAAGATGAAATTTACTTATAATAAATACACAATACATTACAAATACATACACTTACATCAACATCCCATAAGGGGTAGGCAGGAGCGTATAAAACAAACAACACTTTGTCAACTATAATTTGGTTTTACTCACGTAATGTAGCCGTCAAACGACCACTTTGGGAATTAAAAATGTGAAATAAGAAGAATATTGAAAGGGAAAGATAGGTAAGAAGGGAAGGCAATGAAAGGAAGGGATATTTCTTATACGGATAGATTAGGGGGTGCAAAAAAAAATTAGCTCGAGCAGGTCAGGCTCTCTTATACGAAAAAACTATGATAATATTTTCGATCGTTGGAAAGGCATGCACAATAATATATATTTAGAATATTATCACGTAACTTATTTAAAATTTTACCTAAAACTAAGAATTTTCTCAGTAAGCATGATAATAATGCATTATCGTGGGAGAGCCATGCTTCGGTACGTATAGGCCAGCTCGACCGGAGTAATACCACGGCCTCTTTGCATTGCTTTTTACCGAGTGAGTAAGGTTACCGGATGCCCTCCCGCCCTCCTCTCCCTCTTCCTCCCTTTACCCACTCCCACCTCAAAGGCCGGCAACGCACTTGTGACTCTTAAGTTGCAGTTGCCCATGGGCGGCGGTAGTTATTTACCATCAGGTGACCCGTCTGCTCGTTTGCCTTCTATAGCATAAAAAAATGCATGTTGCATTAAAGGAAGAAGTAACACTTTGTTACTTGGCAGTAAGAGTTTTCTTTTTTCAAGTTATTATACAACTAGATCAGGTGATCAGTACTCCCTCTGACCTATGAAACATAATACTTCCTTTGCAGAGCTCATAGTTGGCTTCTTACCTCTATCTTTGGCACAACAGGGCCAAGTTCGAGGCTCCATATTTTATAGTTAACTATTCTAATAATTCTTTAAACATTAAAAATATTGTAAGTTAACATAATTATTTACAACACACTGAATATACCATTATACATATAATATATATTGCCGTCTGTAGTAGCAGTAATAACATTAGGATAGTACGGATAATAATTGTTTTCTAAATCAGATATCTAGAAGATGATCGTCCATTCATGAAGAAGTACTGGCGTTTTTTCTACATAGTTCCGGCCGTGTTGGTCCATCTCATCTCTTTGACTACCCACATAGCCGTCTTGCTATCAAGGAAGCAAATAATCAATGTTGCTCATATGTTGCCACCGTTCTTAGTCTCCGTACATGGTATGTTCTTACTCAGTATGTAAATCCTTTAAGGAAAAATTGAGAAAATAAATTCGCCGATACATTTGTGTAATATATTTATATTACACAAATGTATCAGCGAATTTATTTAACGTGTGATATAAATAACGCTCTCTCTAAAATAGTTAAATAGTTCAGTATTAACAATTTGTTATTAAATAGAAAAAAAAAACAACTTTATCAGATTCGTTACCACAAATTTTAATGTCAAACAAGTCCAAAACATGGTACTAATAAATGATATAGAGCTCGACCTTGGAAATACCACGAAATTCATTACATTCAAAACTGCCATTGAATCCACGCATAGATAAGTTATCGAAAAGACTAAACTCAGCTATGCTGTACCTAAACATGATTCGTCAGTTAACAGACATTGGAACAGTCTGTTTTGAGTATTTTAATTATTTCCATAGTGTTATGTCATACGGTATTTTGTTACTGATGTTTTGTTGCTGCTGCAAGTCAATGGATACAAAACAGAAGCTAAACTTATATTGCAGCAACCCTTAAAGCTTTGATCATTGTTCCCAAGACGGCAGAAATATCTAGAATTATAAAAGATCTTGGCGCTCTATGGAGGATTAATTACACCGAAGAACAAACTGAAGAGAAAAATAGATTACTAAAAAGACTGAATTTCTGTAACAAAGGTAAGTAGTTTCAATAAAAATTATACACCAATAATTTTAAGTATCTTTTTTTTTTAGAAAGACTACTAGTAACGTTGGTCACACATTACTAGTATTCTTGTTAACCCCTCCAGCTAAGCTAAATGCTTGTGTTAGGAGTGGTTTCATGTCGGTAGTGCACTGGGTGGGGTTAGAACCCGCAACCACTCGATCGCAAGTCATTACGCTACCGCCACTTACTTAATTTAAATTGTAGTATAAATTATTTCAAGAGTTTTACGAAATAAGAGATTATTCTCAGTAAGTCCGTTGAAGTTGTCCTTTAACAGGCCTATGGATTTTTCCAAACGGTTAACTGGGCTACTGGAAATTAAGAGGAATTCCATTGTGCACACAAACGCACAAACGGATATTAATGACTCTTTCAGTTTTTTCCTCTGACTGTTATTTTTAATACAGTTTGTCTACACAAAAACATTGTTAGCATTGTATTCTCATATATAAAATATTGAGTGATTAGTTGGACTATAAATTATTATGGTTGAATCTTCAAATTTTGGATCGCTTCTTATTTGTCTTTATAATGTCGACACAGGGTTTCAAAGCAATCAACATCGTATACATGGACATCGTCAAGCGTTAAGATCAGGACCTCTTTTTTAGATGTTATTTGTAGTTTCAAAGTACCACGTTCCGTTTGATTGTAAATGGAAATCTTATCTTATGAACACTTGTTACGTCAAAGGTCTTAGGTCAAGGTCCAAACGTAAAAGTAGTTTCTCATCAAGAACAATATTATTTATGATTCAACTGGCCTATTGATCTAGTTGTTAGTGATGCTGAGCCAGAGGTCATAGGTTCGATTCTCAGCCAAGTCAAATAATTGTATGATGAGCACGAATATTTGTTCTGTGTCTATAATATGTATGTATTATGTAATATACATAAGTATGTTTATGAGCAGTCTGGTTACCATAGTACAAGTTCTGCTGCCTAGTTTGGGATCAGACGGCCTTGTGTGAGGTGTCTCAAGCTATTATTGTTATTACTTGTACATCATCGCTACACGTAACTTTACTTGTAAGTTATAAGATAGTAAAAACATGAGATATTACTAGAAACAATTATTTTATAACTTTCAGTCTTTAACAGATTAAAATTCGCCAAGACCGTCCAAGCGACCGACCGTTGTTGCAGACCAATGCTTATCTACTTCTTTACTAGTAATTACTTATATAATTTTCTTGGAGTCAAGCAGAAAGCATCCCGTCTGATGTCCTGCGATATTGAGATTTCGAGTGCCAATAATTAACGTGAAACAAAAATCCTTATCTGGGCATCTGAAGTTTAGAATAAAATGGTCACACAATAATTTTAAATAAATCATTATTTCAGCTAACTTCTGGGTAGCAATGATTGGTACCGCACAGTACTTGATTTCACCAATGTTGGAAACCTTAATCCGAAGATTTATCCTGCAACAGCCCTGTGAACTCCTGCTACCAATCGCTGCTAGTTACCCGTTCGATCCTACCCACAACTGTTTCATTTATACCGCAGTATATTTGTTCCAGTGTTACACAAGTAAGTTCAATAAATAACGATATACAATTTTAAACTGAAATTGTATGTAAGGGAAGAAGCCATAATAAAAATCTTCGTTGCATTTTCTGCAGAGTAAGTCTTAAATTTCGACTTCACATAAAGATTGCAAAAAGGAGAAAAGTAAATGCCACTCACTTAAATTAAACTTAACATTACTGTGGGTGACACAGAGTTTTCACTGAAAAGTTATTTTGCTTTATTGCGGGCTTTTAGCGCGGGCGCGTGAGTCACGAAGATCGAGGGGAGAAAAGGGAAGCTAAAACGGGAAGGGATGTGTATGGGCGTTCGGAAATATGTCATGAATTTTATTTATATGTTATATTATGAATTCGTGTATTAAAAACATATTAAATTTTGTTAAATGTAACCATTGGGTATACGGTGTTAACAATTACCATGTTCAACAATTTTGAAATACCAGGGTCTAAGTATTATACTGACAACCTTGAAAAATGATCACGGAATTCTAGATCGCCCGCTTCTTTAGATGACATCAAAGACGTGGAATAATTATATCTTTAGCTGGAATTTATGCTTTTGATCATTCGAATTTCTCATTTCAATTCGTTTGTCTTGATTCGAATCGAATCTTGAAATACAAAACTTGAAGTATCTATTCTTAATGATAATTATATTAGCTGTAATATATTTAACTATTTCTAGTGTTCCTCTTAGTTTATGTATACAATGGATCGGAACTGATACTAATAACCTTATGTGGGCTACTTACCAATGAATTTTTGATGCTAAAAGACAACCTGTCTCGTACCATACCTACACCAAATAGGAATAGTGAGAATAGTGAACATGGAATTGAAGAGTTTATTAAGAAGCATCAAAAACTGATCAAGTAAGTTTTAGTACAGTAGATTTAGGACTCCTTAACAGTAGTCCTAACTTAATATTATAAATATATATATATAGGAACTGGTTGACCAATATCGGAAGGCTTCATCATACACGTGTGAAGAATCAATAAATGAATTATTGAATCAGGGAATAATAATTCGCTCTCTTAAAATTAATCACTCTCAACCACGTGAAGTCAAATGTATAAAATTTAGTGATTGCATCAGAAATAAGCAATTCGTCGCGAGCGCGGTGCGCCGGTGACTTTTATTCGAGTTCTTTCTTACAAGATGGCCGCCTCGCCCAACTATACGACGTTCCGCTAGAATGACAGCTGTCACTGTTACTCTACTCCGACGTAACGAATATTATCATGAGCCGTACTGTCAGAACGAACGAACGAACGTTCTTGACACGAACTTGAGTTTGTTTATTTCTTACGTCTTCACGCATTAACTACACAACCGGTCCTTATTTTTGTATACTTACACGTTGTCAGAGGTACCCCGACTTGGATACAAAAATTCGTTAAAAGTTAGTAAAAAACAGGGCTTCATTCGGAAAAAAGTGCCATTCCCGACCTTTATTGATTGACTAAATCAATGTATATGTATGTACTATATGTACATACATACATATACATACATACATGAGTAGATATACCCATATTACGTGTGTATGTATGCACGAGATAAAGGACAGGTGTATCAATTACTTGGTATTTAGCGGCTCGTCTGAACATATAGAAAAAGTATTTTATTTCTTATTACCTAACTGTTATTTAATTTTATTCAATTCGTAATTTGTCAACTATTCAATCTCTATCTATCTCCTTTTAAATAAATGTTCACTTTATTTGGTAATCTTTTTGCGTATCAACGAATGTTATTCAAAAAAGGACATTTAAAATTCGCGTATTGTTTTTGAATTATAACCATACTAGCTGTTATCCGCGAAATAATGAAATGTATCCCAAGAGAACCGTACATTTTTGCGGGATAAAAAGTAGCCTATTAAAGCATATATGCCTAAACTAAATGCTAATCTCTGTGCCAAATTTCATCCAGATCCGTTGAGCCGTTTTTGCGTGAAAGAGAAATAAACATTCATACATCCATCCCCACAAACTTTTATACTATTAGTAAGCTGTACAAAAGGCGAACTTTTCTATTTACCCACTACATTTAACTCAAGGCTTTGATTAAATATTGGTTTATGGAATATAATTATTCGACTTGGAATATACAAAATTTTCGGTAGTAGAACAATACTGATGAATATTAAAACACTTCTAGACTTGTAACCAAGTTCAACATAATTGTTTGTTTATTCGTACAAACAGAAATTTAATTACCTACCGACTATTCACTTTTACTGTATAAATCGCAAAATTTATAGTAAATAAAATTAATTAATGTTATAACTCTGTATTTTATCAATTAAAATATTTCAAATCCAGGTAATAAGTTTTATAAGTTAAGCATAAAACGAATATCTAGGTCTACAAACATTAATTAAACGTGGGGTACACTAAAAGTTTTGCGTAACTCATTAATAAAACAATTTACGTGTAAAGTAATATATTAACTGCTTTTGGAAGTATTCTCCATTACATTTTAAACACTTTTTCATTCGGTCAAACCATTTATGAAAACATGAGGACCATTGGTCTAAGGGCATGTTTTTCACGTGCTGGTTGAAAGCTCTCACGGCCTCTTCCGGCCCCGTAAATGTCATACCTTTTATCAAATCTTTAATTTGCCGGGTCAGGGTGTTAGGTCTGGACTATGTGTGGGATGGGTCACTAGCTCTTCTTTCAGGAGCCAAAAATGACTTTGTCTTGTTCGCGGTGTGCACCGAAGCATTGTCATGGTGCTATAGGATACAACTTCTTGGTCTTTTTCACCCTAACTTCTTCAAGGACACTGGGCAAAGAAGTGGTGTTGTACTACTTAGCATTAACTGTATTTTGTTTTTCAAGTGGAATTGTGTAGATAGGACCCGTTCGGGAGAAAAAAAACGCAATAATTCTTTTGCCTACATTTTTCGCCTGCCTCAATTTTTTTGGTTTGCTGTTACCTTCGAACACCCATACAGAAGACTTGCTTTCTTTCCGACATGTAACAATATATCCATGTTTCATCTTCTGTCACACTGTCATACACAGCATTTGATCTGTGATCGTACTTTAACAACATTTTTTACAAGTCAACACGAGTCCGAGAGCGGCAACAAAGTTTTCTAACTTTAAAATGTTGATGTAAGATTCCTTGAATTTGGCTCATACCAATCCCCAAATGTCCTCGAATCTCCTCATAGCTGATACACCGATTTTTTAAAAATCATTTTTTTTTAATCACGACGAACTTCAACTTGTGATAAAAAACAATTAACACGCAATTTCCCGCCAATTTTTTTAAATTTTACCGTCCGTAAGCAAAACGAATCGTTTCTTGTATATTGGAACGCGGCAAATCAATGATTGAGTTTCTTATGTTTATACAATAAACGGCTAAATCCTATATACAAAGCGCTACAAACTAAAACTCATGCAAAAATTCGTAAATGTAATTTTTTTAATTTAATTTTATAGTACTCCGAAAAGATTGATACAAGATTGTATGTTAGTGAATATAACATATATATCTTAGATTATCAATATGTCTAACTAAAATAAACGGGCCAACTTTATTATTGCTAATTTTGAAACGGTTCATTTAATTATTTTGCTTGAACTGATATGAAATAGTGATACTTACTGATGAAAAGTAACTTTTTTCCGTTGTTTTAGATCGACCTTTGTAATTTCTGCACACTTTTATCTCACAAACTGTCATTGTAAACAATACGATTTCGCAATGCAATTCGACCGTTCCTATTTAGTGACAGCGCAACTGACAACTGACACTGAGCGCGGGAAAGGTACTTAAAGGCCAATTGGACTATAATTTTTTCGACGCTTTCACAGCTTTGACAGTCGATCTAGACATATTAATGATCTAAGATATATGTATCGAACAGCTTAGCACCAATTCTTGCTAAAGAATGAATTCGTTGTAAGATAATTAAGAGTATGTACTATAAGGTACCTCGTTGTTTTACACCACGAGCTTTACACACACACACACACACAATACCGTGTGAATCGTACAAGGAGCGTTTTAGAATGGGCTGTTTGGCACCATGGTATTAATCGGCCCAATATATTTTTTGGACTTCAACTCGCACCGTGGTGCGAATCAAAAAAGAACTCTTTTTGATTTAGTTGATTCGCACCAACGATATTTTGGTATTAAAAGATAATCATGCACAAAAGCAAACCAAACTACACAT